>CM021100.1:228762175-228839226 GCA_007115665.2 Sequoiadendron giganteum | reverse complement strand
CTCTTAATCCCTCAACCCTTAAACCCTAATCCCTCAACTTCTACACCCTCTTAATCCCTCAACCATTAAACCCTAATCCCTCAACCTCTATACCCTCTTAATCCCTCAACCCTCAATCCTTAAACTCAAATCCCTCAACCCCTATACCCTCTTAATCTCTCAACCCTCAACCCTTAAACCCTTAAACCATAATCCCTCAACCCCTATACCCTCTTTATCCCTCAAACCTCAACCCTCGACCCTCAACCCTTAAACCCTAATCCCTCAACCCTTATACCCTCTTAATCCCTCAACCCTCAACACTCAAACCTTAAACTCTAATCCCTCAACCCCTAAACCCTATTTATCCCTCAACCCTTAACCCTTAAACCCTAATCCCTCAACCCCTATACCCTCTTAATCTCTCAACCCTCAACCCTTAAACCCTAATCCCTCAACCCCTTTAGCCTCTTAATCCCTCAACCCTTAAACCCTAATCCCTCAACCCCTATACCCTTTTAATCCCTCAACCCTCAACCCTCAACCCTTAAACCCTAATCCCTCAGCCCCTATACCCTCTTAATCCCTCAACCCTTAATGCTCAACCCTCAACCCTCAACCCTCAACCCTTAAACCCTAATCCATCAACCCCTATACCCTCTTAATCCCTCAATCCTTAATTCCTATTCCCCCAACCCCTATACCATCTACCCTATAATCTTTTAATCCCTCAACCGTAAACCCTTAATTCTTAAACCCTAACCTTTAAACCCTCTACCCTCCACCCTCCACCCTCAACCCTAATCCCCCAACCCTTAAATCCACTTACTAAACTCTCTACCCTAATCGCTCAACCCTCTTGACCCTTAATATTTCAGCCCTTAAATCCTTAAACACTCAACCCTCAACTCTAAACCCTTATACCCTAAACTCTTAAACTCTTAAACCCTCTACCATCTACCCTCTACCCTCTACCCTCAACCCTCAACCCTCAACCCTCAACCCTCAACCTAATACCCTCTACCCTAAACCCTAATCCATCAACCCTAATCTCTCAACCCTTATACCCTTAAATCCAAGAAAAATCTCTACCCTAATCCCTAAACCCTCAACCCTTAATCCCTCAACCCCTATAACCTCTACCCTATACATTGGACCCTCAACCCTAATCCCTTGACCCTATACCCTATACCCTATACCCTTAACCCTCAACCTTCAACCTTAAACCCTCAATCCTTAACCCTTAACGCATAAACCATAAACCCTTGAACCCTCTACCCTCTACCCTATACATTAAACCCTATACATTAAACCCTTAATTCTCAACCCTCGACCCTTAATCCCTTAACCCTCAATCCTTAAAACCTCAACCCCTATACCCTCTACCCTTTATATTGGACCCTAAACCTAATCTTCCAACCATGTATACCCTCAAACCTATACCCTAAACCCTCTACCCTCAACCAAGTAAACCCTTAACCCTAAACCCTTATACCTTCTATCCTATACCCTCAACCAAATTCCCTCTACCATCCACCCTATTCCCTCAACCCTCAAACCTTAAACCCTAATACCCTAGAAACCATCAACCCTATAGGTCCTCCACCCTAATCTGTAAACCCTATACCCTCAACCCCCATCCCTTTATCTCTATCTATACATCTCACCTCTCTCTCCCTCCCTTTCTCCTAACCTCTCTAACTATCTCTATCTACCCTCTCCCTCTTTCTATGTACCTCTCACTCAATCAATCCCTCCCCACCCTCTCCCTCTCCCTCTATCTATCTATCTCTATCTCATTTCCACTACCTCTCCATCACTCCCTCTCTCAAGTCTCTCCCTCCCACCCCCTCTCTCTCTCAGGTCTCTCCCTATGGCAACATACCTAGGTAAATCTCTCTTTGTCTCTCTTCCCTCTCTCTATCTATCCCTCCCACCCTACCTAGATAAGTCCCTCTCACTCCACCCCCCTCTTTCTCTACCTCTATCAGGTCACTCCCTCCCACACCCTCTCCATCTCTCAGGTCTCTCACTCGCACTCCCTCTCTCTCCCACTCCCTCTCTCTCACACTCCCTCTCACTACCTATCTCTCAAGTCTCTCCCTCTCACCTCCTCACACTCTCAAGTCTCTCCCTTTGGCAACTCTCTCTTCCTCTTCATCTCTCTCTCTCTCCCCCATCTCTCTCTCTCTCCCTCTCTCTGAATTATCTCTCTCCCACCCCCCCTCTCTCTCTCCCTCCCTCTATCCCTCCCATCCTACCAAGCTAAGTCCCTCTCACTCCAACCCATTCCCTCCCACTCCCTCTCTCTTAAACTCTCACTTCCACGACCTCTCCATCTCTTTAGACTCTCTCTCTCTCTCTCTAAATTCAACCTCCCTCTAAAGACATACATAAATAAATACATACTTACATACATACAAGCATAATGCATATGTACATACAATCCTACATCCATACAAGCATACATACATACATGTGTAGATACAATCTTACATACATACATGCATACATAAAATATACATGCATTGATACATACATGCATATGTACATACATACAAGCATACATACATGCATATATACATGAAAAAAAAGCATACATGTACATACAAACATACAAATATATCAACATACATTCAATAGATTGGAATTTAATATAAAGGAGGACACAACGCAAGTGTGTTATAACGCGCTCGCATTATGTATTGGTTGACATGTTTCCCGTAGAAGCAAAAAACCATGTCAAAACTGAGATATAATGCGAGCACGTTATATCGCGCTTGTGTTATATCTTGCTTTGGGAATTCCCAAGTCTTAGGATTGGTATTTTCCTTGGAATACAGCCCAAAGGCTTGGAGGGCATTCCTAATGATCAGAGACGTGTTTTTAAAAAATCTACCATATTTCACATAATCGAGTTTGTGCTCACCGTCAGGATTGCATGTGGTTCAATATCAAAAAAATCAAACACATGGGTAATGTTGGGTTCTCTCTTATCTATCCAACAATGTATTTTTTTTACTTTTTGACAATGTTAAGCTTTTCATCCATAATTTATTTTGTTTGTATGTCTCTTTTTTTGCCAAAAAATAGTGTTTGGTATTTTTTCATTATAAATTAACCATTCATCAAATTTTCAAATAAATGACATTTTTAGAAACTAGACTCCATTTTTCAAAATTTTCTTTTTAAAAAAAATTCAATTAGTTTCCAAAATTTGTAGGGGTAGCACGACCAAAATTCTATTTTTTAGGAAGTGTCTACTTCAAAAATTAGTAAAATATTCATTAAAAAATTATCAGAAAAATTGTACATCAACTTCATACTATTAGCTAACTTCTAACCATTGTGATTTTAAAAATACTAAAAAAAGGTTCACCGTACGTGGGTCGTACAAGAGTTGCTATGTTATGTTTTTCTGACAAAAACAACACCAATTTGTGTATGTCTGTCTTTTGAACCCCTTAATCTCAACCATTTTAAAAATAAATTAGTAGTTTAGAAAGTAGACTCGGAGCTCTTCGATCCTTGTTTTTGTTCCATCTCAAAATTTTGAGTGTAACTATCCTCAATTTCACATCCAAGGTCAGTATTTCCCGATTTCAAAAAAAAATTGTCCACTTAAGTCCCCTTTTTGGGACCCATCTTGGTGCACTTACCCAAGTATCCATTAATAAAATATTAGTTATTTAAATAATATAAAACAATGTTTAAATGAAGTATACATGTTATTTATATCAAATTGGAAAATTCCTCACCATAATTCCTATTGGATTTGAATCGATTGAAGGAGGCATACTAACGACTGGAAGCTCATCATATATGTAATGTCTTTGTAAAATCGCTTGTTTGAATTGTTTCTTTCCATGACATATAAAAAATCCACAAACAACTATTTTCTTAAAGTATTCATCCCATGTACTATAGTCTTGACCTACCTCTTCTTCAGTGCAATCATTTGTTGTGTCTATAGTATCCATTGTCATATCCTCTTCCACCAACTGTTGTCTACATGATTTAACAGTTTTAGGTCCATGTCCATGTACATATCTTGTTCTTTTGCTAGTTGAGAGTTTAAGCTCTCCATTTGCTCCAATCTCCATCTAAAATAATCAACAACATGCATTAATTTATGTCAAGATTAGATAATACAATATAAATTTCAATAATACTGTGAAAAAAGATGGATGTATCACAAAATGCCATCAAATCATTTTTTTCTAAGTTAAGTCAAAATTTGAGTACCTTATGTCTCGCTTCATTTGTTGTGTCCTCATTTGATATGACACGATCTGTTTTCATGGCCTTGTCTCATCCCTATAATACACAACATAGTAAATAATGTTTAGTACACCAATTATATCATTTCAATGAATATGCTATCCAACACAAAACCTCACTTTAGTCATATATTTGACATATTGATATCATTTTTTGGCTATCCTAATTTTCAAAATTTTCCCTTGATCATAGAATCACATTTAATCACTATTCTTGTGCATTTTCAACCAATAAGTTTGACCTCAGAGGCCTCATGGATAAAAAAATGACTTTATCTCCTCTATGTTGTAGCATTTGTGAATTTATAAACACCTTCCTCCTTTGGTTGAGGTTGATTTCTCTTCTTACCTCTATTTTATCTACAGATTCCATAGTCTCATCTATTTCCACCTACTTTTGTCTCAGCGATTTAGTATTTCTACGCCGTCCATGTCCTCTCTCCATGGTCTCCTTTGTGAATAAAAATGTCACCACAGAATCTTTCACCGCACTACCGCCGAGAATGAAAAATCAACTTATGGGACCATGGTAAAAACCGCTCTACCACACCAAGCTGATGAAAGAGTCATGAGACAATGTGGTCACCACACTACTGCACACCAATGGTAGAAGACTTGCAGTACTATGAGAGTCACCACAACACCGCCAGGAACAAAAGGAAGACTCGAGTGCCACCACAAAATCTTTCACCGCACTACTACAGAGAAGGATGACGCACTTTGAAGGACCATAGTAAAAACCTCTCTACCACACTGAGCTGATGAAGGAGCCACATGACAACGGTGGTCACAAAAATAAGGCAAGACTTAGAATTATTTCCAACACTATGGATCCTGTGATACACAACAATGAAAATAGTCACTATACAACAATGATAGGTGCTAAATTAGGCGCACTTGATGTCACCTTATATGTCCCAAACATATTACATTTATAGCCAAGAGTCGATGCTAAAGTTGGCATTAACTAATGTCAAATAAAGCATCGAATAATGAATCAAAACCAGAACTTCAAAACTTTCCCGTGTGAAAGAAGAAATCAAACGACAAAAAAGGAAAAATGAAGAAAGGGAAAAATGTCATGCGAAGGAAGAGAGTAGGGCGCTACCATCAACTGAAGAGAAATTTGATTTATTTTGTGACATGTCGCATGAAGGAAGAGAGCAGGGCACTACCAATAACTAATGAGAAATTCAATTTAGTTTGCGACACCATAGGTAAGCTTACAATTTATTTTTATTAGTTGAACTTGTGATTGTTTACTGCTCTTTGTATTGCATTTGAATTCGTTATTGTTTACTGGTTTGTGGCCTAACCAATCTAGGCAACCTCTAAATTGTCCCATCATTATAAATTGTAAAACTGTTGAGAAACTAACAAAAAAATTTACCCTACCCATTTGAGCTTTGGCCCAAAATATTATAGCAGGAAGTGAGAATGCCTCCATATTATTTCCCTAACATGGGTATCAAGGAAATAGTGAACCGCTTGGAAAATCTAGGAATTGGGTCGGTCACTGCTGAGCAGCTACTAAAAATAAATGTAGAAACCGCTTGGTTTTTCCCAGCTGCGCCATACTCATTGATGCCATGAAAAATTTGTGCAAGATTGCATTATGAAAGAGTTTTCATGATAAGGTTATCAACACTACAAAAACTGAGTGAACATATTTTCCCTAGGTTATCAACACTAAGGAAACCCAATGAACATATTTTCCAACAAAACAAAACTTTCATACCACAAACTAGATGAAAAATTTCATAATTGACAGTGTGTACTTCGTGTGCCTCCACAGACTCGACAAAAATAATTTTCCCTAGGTCACCTCAAAATGTCAAGCAATGGAGGGAAGTAAGCATTTTCAGCAAACTATAGCCACAATGAGGTAATTCATTGTCAATTTATAGATTTGTAAATTTTTCCATTGTTTCTTTGAATTTTACTTTTTAGTTTTTTATCTCTAAATTTAAAAGAAGAAATATAATTTAAAAATATATATATAGGGACATTGGCTTCCATATTGGGTGTAGAGGCTGTGAAAAAATTGGTTAATGTGGACTGGACTTGCCAAATACATATAAAAAAAATCTGGTAACACCCCTCAAACATTGCAAAAAAATCAACTGTGTCAAAGGGAATCAGTTGATTCCCCAACCAGTCCTAGATCTTGCAAAAGATCTAGAAGGAAATCAATGACAGTAAACTCTAAGAATGTGGAATAGGGAGCAGACAATTCCAGTCCTGGGACACTAACTTCTTCCACCACACCATGTTTTCAATCTTGCATTGGTAGCTACAATACAAAGATAGAATACAAGATGGTTTTGGCAGAAGTCTGAATGATGAATGCTGGGAAAACATTTGTGAATAGGTTCAAGGAATCATGCCTTCAATGATTCAAAGACCCTCTACATTTTCCATTCTCAAAGATACCCATGCACCTGAAAAAAAGCATATATCCATGACATGGAGAATGAATTTGGCACAAGTTGGTCTGTAAAGAAAATAAAGCTACAAATATCTCAAAACTGCAAGAGATTTTGGTGCAACCAAACAAAGAAGATAAAAAAAATCCCTCCTGAGCTAAGGCAGAAAAAAAGGCCAATTGATGTAAGTGTGAAATTATGGAAAGAGCTTGTAAAAGCATATGAGAAGTTCGATGAACAGAGGAAGTCCGGTGAGGAGAGTATGCAGGTATTTGAATTTTCTCATATGATTATATCAAATTTATTAAACGATATTTAAACTTTATTTGTGCATAGTTAAATTGAATTAGTATATGTTTCAAGACAAGGCCTCCAAGGCTAGGCTTGAGAAATTTCGTGCCACGCATCACAGTGGCCAAAAAGGTTTACAGGCCTTGATCTATACATTTGTAAGTATATTTAATATGTTAAATGATTTTTTTTATTTCCTTGGAAAAAGGAAATGATTGCATATTAATTAGTTTAACTAGTCCATGTGCCATGTTTTGACTGGAGGAGAAATATGGCCACCATCCAAAGCAATTTGAAAATAATATGTTACAAAAAAAAATGGTGGAATGATGTTGTATTCTGTATGGAGAATGACGTATCAATAGTTGAGTTTCTAAAACTTAGTTGGATATTGTTGTGTTAATATGTCAATTTGCATCTCTTGTGTTGAGTTGTTTATTGATGCATAGGATGAGTAAATAGAGCTCAAATCTTATGATTACAACATGATCATTTATGTGCATGAATAAATAGTAGAAGGATGTAAATGAACTCAATTCATCTGACTTTATGCCTCTTGGTAGAAATTCCTATTGAATGTCTAATATCAGGTGCTCGAGACTTCCCTGTAGCTTTTACCTTTCGTTGCCGCCTTTCCTCTTCACTATTAGACTCATCTCCTTTTTCCTTATCTTCATTTCTGGCTTCGGATTCTAATTCATCCAATGTTTTACCTTCCTCCTCTTCCTCCTCCTCCTCCTCCTCTTCTTCTTCTTCCTCCTTTGAATCCACAAGAGATTCATCTTTTGAACCTTCCTCATCTGATTTTGATTCCTCTTCTACATCATAGGGTTCATATCCTTGATCTGACTCTTCTGAATTATTAGAATCAAAATCACTATATTCCATATTGAAAAATTCGCAACCAACATCTTTAATACATTTAGCTTCCATATTCAAAAATTGGTTGCTAGTTCAAGTTCATTCTGCTTTCATAATACTTTATATCCATGGAGTTCAGCCATTCCTTGATGCCATCAAGCGAAGATTGAGGAATGGCATACATGCAGAGTACATATCACTTGAAGTATTTGAAAATAATAGCCATAACAATTCCTTTTTCCCAAGTCCTACTCTCTCAAAGGTATCTTGAGATATTCTGAGTGTGTCACAATGTTGAGGATGATTATAATCGGTAGATATAGTCACCTCATGTCCATTTAATGAGAACTTTAAGCATTGGTGATACGTGGAAGGAACTGCTTGCATTTCATGGATCCATGGGCGTCCTAAGAGTGTTGTAAGTTAACTCTTTTTCCAATACTTTGCATGTTATGTGTTTCATCATTGGTCCCACTTGAATGGGTAGCACAATCAGTCCCTTTGAAGATCTCTCTACCTCATCATATGCCTTTATAGTGATTTTCCTTCGGGCATCAATAGCATCATCAGAATACCCTAGTGTACGGATCAACTTTAGAGTGCAAATGTTCAAACCAGCTACCCCATTTATTAAGACTCTTTTGACATGATGATTGTGGATCAAGACTTTGATATGGAGTGCAGTGTTATGGGGATGGTTTAGTGACACATCATCCTATTCAAAGAATGATAGGCAATGTGGTGTAGTCAAATGCCCCACCATAGCTTGGAATTGGCAAACATCTAGATTTTTCGGTACCGTAGTGGCAACTAGTGCTTGTTCTAGAACCTCCTTATATGATGGTGATAGTTTGAGGAGTTCTAGTATTGATATTTGTGTTGGAATGTTTTGAAGCTGATCGACAATGTTGTGATGAGATGGAGGTGGATATGTGTTGTTAGGCCCAATTGCCTTTAAGACTACCTTGGATTACCCCCTTGTCATTACATTTGTTGGTTGATATTCCTATCATTCTCTGATTTTTAAAATGTTTATTTGATTTTTAGAAACTTGTATGCTTGGGAGAAAATCCAAAGGGGTAGTGTCATTGGTTTCATGTTCATCCATATTATGACCAATGGTATGATCATTTTCTACTTCAGTAAGAAAAAGGATTGTCTTATCATAGATGTGATTGATATTTTTACCTTTGTTGTTCACAGAAGATGATGCTCCTTTGTCATAGTTTGGTAAAGGGTCCTTGAAGGCTGAATGATCATTATTGTTTTCATGTCCCTCTAAATATATCTTGTTATTGTCGATCAGATCTTGAACTGCGTGTTTTAACTCCATGAAATCGTTAGTTTTGTGGCCTTTATTGTTGTGGAAGTTGCAATAATCTGCATCATTCCACCATGGTGGTTTGACCTTTGGATCCCATAATCTTGCTTCCGCATATTGATAAGACCACTTGTGACTAGTTCTTTCATCGTTAATTCCAATGTTTGACCTAGAGGTGTGAACCTACGCCGGTTTGATTTTTTTTGGTATGGTTGCGGTTTTGTGATTTCATTGTTTTGAATGACACTTGACTTGACTATTTGATCATTGTTTTGATTTGTTTTTGAAGTATATGCTATCAAGTTAAAAATTGGTTTGGCATTTTGTAAATCACTTGTTATTTCATTGGTAGTCGCATTTCGGTTCTTTTGCCAGAATTTTAGTTTATCACTGTTGGGGTATTGATTTGAGGAGTTCGTGTTATTTGACTTGTCGTTGAAATGTTTAATAACCCCTCTTTGGACTAGCGCTTCTTCAATCTTAAGGCCATTTTCTATCACCTTTTCGAATGAGGAGGACATTGCAATTCAAGTCTGTAACTCATCTCCTTCGTTAAGTTGTCAATGAACAATTCCATTTTCTATTCCTCAGGAATGGAGCGAGGATATCTAGTGAATAGTTGTCACCATCTTTATAGAAAGGACAATAATGTCTCCCCTTTGTTTTGTTTCATGTTATACAAATCCTTTATTGTGAGACCATGTTGGATGTTAAAAGAATACTAGGAGATGAACCTATTGACAAGTTCCTCAAAAGTCCTTATTACTAGTTGTAATTTTGAAAACCATTCCATACATGAACCTCCCAAGCTTCTTGGAAATAATCTCATCAGGTAAGTTTCCTCTTGAGAAAACTCTAGGTTCATGGTTTTGAATTCGCAGATATGATCAATCGGATCTATCTTTCCATTGTAGTTGTCATACTTGGGGAATTCACAGTGTCGAGGAAAAGGTATCATGTTGACTGTTGAGTCAAAAAGATAAGGACAAATGTCCTGTACTGCATACCTTTTGATGTTTCCTTTTGTCATGTCTTGTATGTTTTTTTGTAAGATTTACATTTGGGATGTTAAGGCAACAACTAGATCTATAGCTTGTGTGTGTTGTGGTATTTCGATTTCACTTGTTCCAGGTGCTTCTCTTAGGTGATTTATATCAAAGTCTTTGGGAAGCTTAGCACCTGATTCAACCAACATTAAGAGGTATTTCTCCATGTCCTGTTCTAAGATCTTTTCCATGAATTTATGGAATTTTGGATCCTATTGGGTTGTTTGTATGTCTTCTAGAGTTATTTCATTTTTGTCACTTTGATGTAGACTATTCCAGGGATTTTATTTTGCCATTGTATTTGATGTTTCAAGTTCCTTTTCTAAGAGCCTCTATTTTTGTAACCTGGTGAAGATTGGCATACAAGTGTTTTGTTATTTCTTCCAAACTTTGATCTTCTATGTTGGAAAATGTCAAGTGAATTTTTAACAAAGTCAAATAAGATGATATATCTTATTGATAAGACTAGGGTAAAATTTTGATTACTATGCCTTGTTTCATGATAATAGGATGATAATATCCTGATGATGAAACTTTAGCGTAATAATCAAGACTATCTTTTGATTTGACACTTTATGATTTGCAAGATCTGCATTTTAGTTGAAAAGTCTGGAAACTTGTATGAACCTATCTGATTTTGGTTTCTAGATAGTGATTCTGATAAAAAGATACTTTTGTTTTGATAAAAATCCATGTGTAAATGACAGACAAATTGACTGATATGATTTGGAACTCTTTGTTTTAAAAGTGCTAAAAAATAGTTCAGGAGTGCTAAAACAGGTCTTAGAAGCGCTAGAATAGAGTTCAAAAGCACTAAAACTGATGATGGAAGCGCTATCTTTACAGATGTGCTAAAATAGTGCTCGAAAGCACTGAAACAGTGTTTGAAAATGCTATTTTGTGGAAGCGCTATAATAGAGCTCAGAAGCGCTGAAATAGTGCTTGGAAGCGCTATAACAGTGATCATAAGCACTAAAATAGTGTTTTGAAGTGCTATTTTATGGAATTGCTAAAACAGAGTCCCGAAGCGTTGAAACAAATTTCCATAACGCTAAAACAAAGGGTTGATGTTTAAGATTCCTTGTGGCATATTCTATCATGGGTTGTGGGATGTAGGACTAATGTATGCGTTGACTATGATTGTGATATTGTGTGAGGGCTATCCTTTGGAAGAAAGCTCATGAATAAAGTTGTTCTACTGTGTAATCAAGAGTATGACCTCTAACAAAATCGTGATACCTATAAATAAAGGTTCTATGTTGTAACAAGGTTTTTTTGACTTTGATATAAGAAACGCCTTCTTCTTAAATTATCTCGATAACCGAGTGGTCTCTTGGGTTTCTTGACTTTGATGGTTTTCTTGACAAACTTAGTTGATTTCCACTCTCGAATCATGAATTTTTCTACCCTGATTCAATTTTCTATTTTCTGAATGATCTTTTATCTGATTTTTAATGATTTTGTCAAAACACAACAAGAAAATTGTAAAATAATTGTTTTAGAATCTGAATAGATAGTGTATATTCAAGAACCATGAATGGTCCTTATTTATTTTCACGGGTTTTCTTTGAAAAATATATACTCTCAAACAAACTCACTCTTAAGGTCAAAAAGGTCATCATTATACTCAACAACCCACATCTTGAAATTGTGTTGACTCACATAGCTGTGTCACCCCCTAGAGGGTGCCCGTGTTTTTGTCGTTTCCAGGTGCATACTCAGAGTTGGACTTCTCGTCCTTTGAGAAAACAGTCCTTGGCAATTATATGGTGAGTGTATTAGGGGTAGATTCTTTCCTCCCCTTGCACCATAAGTATTACAATGTCTGGTTACTGACTCGGCTGGATAGTACTCTATGGTTCGTAGATAGGGTTTTTGTGCGGTGCGACAATTGATAAAATCCCTCAGGAGACCTCCCAATCTTTAGAACAAAGATTTTGGGGATGGTTATCTTGCACACTACTGTCAAATTGGACTTTCATCAACAACTTGCATTTTGATTAGAGTGGGTTGGAATCCTTGGCTTTAGGTATTCCCACATAGGTCGTTCTCGTAGGGTGAGTACTTTTTCCCACTATGACAGGCCTTCTAAAGGTTTTTAAAAAAGTGTAAATTTGCATGAAAATAAAAGATGAGTCTGGCACTTTGATCACCCAGTTAAGGGGAGAGCATAAGCCTATTCACCACACAAGCCCAACAGATAAATGATTCATTTTAAGCCCAAAAGACAAATTTTGCTAATCTATGTGAATATTTTGCTTCACAAAAATCATGGTGGCCATTTTAATTGATATAGCGAAAGTGTGATGGCTACCCTAGGATTGATAAATTTTAAACCAAAATGGCTACCCTAGGATTGATAAATTTTAAACCAAATGATTATCCTAAGATTGGTTCATTTTAGTCTAACTGTATCAAAATTAAATTCTACCCACGGTCGCGTTGGATCCCGTGAAGCCCGAAACCTGCAAATGGACAAGAGCAACAAAACACATTAGTTGTTAGATCAAATGCATGCAAACAAGTATGAGATATTCCCCATAAAATCCATCTATTCAAACTAAATTAGGAAATGAAGAACACAATAAAATTTAAATAAAAGATATTTAATCCCAATTAAGCTAATAGCATGATGATCTTATGGGGGAATTAGTGCCAATGAAGTGTTGCAATTGGCCCTTTCCCAATTCCTAAGTAGCAATGGTATGTGATGGAGAAATGGTCAAATATCCAAAGAGATTTGAGCATAACCTTGTTGCAAATCTTGAAAAATGATTGATGGTTGATTGAAATGGGCAAAATTGGCTCTCAATGTGAAGAGAGTAACTTTGCATATGATTGTGGATAAGAAATGAGGAGAGAAGTCTCCAATTTATAACTTTCAATATGGAAGAGAAAGTGAGATTTGATAAATGTGGGACAAAAGATAATCCAATGGCATTGTGCCAAATGTCCACATATGATTGGATGAGGAATGAGCACATTTTGGCCAATGTGCATGATAAATGCATAAATTTGAATTTTGAAATATTGAAATGACAAGGTGGATGAGAAGTTAAATGGAGTTATGACCACTTGACTCAATGCAAAGGACATGTAACAGGTCTTAAATGCCTTGTTGGAAGGACCAAGTCCACTTGGACTTTTTGAATTCAAATGAAGGAATATTCCCTTTTGATGCTTTCTGAGAGAAAATAGATGAATTAATAAATCAAAGTATTTGATTTATTGTGCAAGTTGTATTCTCTAGAGAATTTTAATGAAAGGGATTAACTTAATCATGGTTTTGATTAATTTAATGAAGAATTAGATGATGTGACAATTTAGACTTAGATTTATGAATTGATTTAAGTCAAGAATTGAGAGGAAATGATTAATTAAATAAATGATTTGATTTATTTAACCAAGAAGGAATATGTTAGATTAAATCAAATATGGTTTAATTTATTTAATTTAATAAGAGGACTTTAGAGATATTAATCAAATTAAATGATTTATTTAACTAAACAGGAATGCAAGGTTAATTAAATTAAATTGATTAATTTAATCACTAGAAAAGGAAGACTTAATCCAATAAATAATGATTTATTAAACTAAGAGACAAAATGTGATGAAATGTTGAGAACATGATTTATGAGGAAATTTTGTTAGTAATCAGGATCAAGTGTGCCAAAATGAGCTTGTACATTTTTCATATCTACATTTTACCCCTCTTTGAAGCAATGTACTTGTTGCATTGATTTAAAGAATAAACTATTGTGATCAAAGGTTCAAGATTTTTTCGAATTTTTTCAGATGCTCCATTGCTGCCCCAACGAAAGGATATTGCCCCCTTGAGAGATTGGACGAAAATTTTGATTTTTTGGGTGATCTTGCGAAAAAATGGATAAAGTGTCCGACAGGCCAGAAATGCCCCAGAATGCTAAAAAAATGCATTAAAATGGCAAGAGGGATGTAGAATGACTCTCGGTTGGATGAAAATGAGATCAGGGGACCAAAACCTTAGTTAGAAGGTCAAATTAGGTCAAAAGACCCTAATTTTCAGGCTTAAATAGACCTTGAGGGGTCACTTTCAATACATTTGCAATCTTAAACCTTGAAAAAATTGACACCTAGAGCTCTGAGACTTGGAGAATAAGGCACATCGACAGCTTCCTTTGCACGTGTCAGAGCGGGTACGAGTATATCAGTGACCAATTGCCGTAGGATTCATGGTATGTACCCCTATCCGACCTTTACTTTTCAAGTTATTTGTGCATTTATTAGGGCTTAGGTATGGTCAAGGTGGAGTGACACGATATAGTGCCACGAAAAACTCACAAACAGGGCCGCGCGGTCCTATATAGGACCGCTTGCGCATAGAGCGTCGCATGACATAGATTAGGTTTAGGTATTTTCAGTCATCAAACTCGACCGCTTTCTCAAATATCACCGTGCGGGCCAGTTTGTCAATTTTAGCTATCAAAGTCTGTCGCACGGTGCAGTTTGGAACATTACAAACTATGTCGCTTTTGAGAACAACACCGCTTTTGCTATTTCAAAAGCGAAATACGATATGGACAACATATTTTCTTTAGAGAAACTGGCACAACTTCTTTCCTTGTGCAGGAGAGGCATGAGGTCATTCATTCGAGGGAACACCGGTGGCCAGTACATGAGAGATTGCAGGGTATGCATGTATTCCTTCAGGAGTAGCTTGGGATGTTCGGTCTATGGTACATTGCGCATGTCCATCCTATTCGAGCACATCTAGGTATGATACATGCATTGGCCGAGCGGTGGCACAGCGAGACATCATCTTTTCATCTTCCTATTGGCAAGGCTACCATTACTCTGGAGGATGTCTGGCACATCCTGCGACTACCCATTCATGGAGAGCGAGTGATTTATGATTTGGAGGAGGGTAGGGATGTCTGCTTTGGTGTTATGGGTATTGACAAGCTCATCCTTTGCAATGGTCAAATAGATTTGGAGCGGTACTGGGGGATAGCCCCTACTTACACCCTAATTGTTGTTGCCATTATTTTTGGTCTTGTGGCCCCTGATCAACGTGGCCGATATTTCAATCCAAGTTGGGAATTGGCATGGAAACAGATGTGCATTCGTCGAGTGTGCTTTGTCTGGGGACCAGTACTGTTGGCCTCCTTGTATCGATATTTGCATGAGTTCACCTATTTGGATGGTCGGGCTCTTGGGGCTGGATTGACTCTTCTACACATTTGGGCATGGGAGCAGATCCTAGTGTTTCTCCCAATTGTGACACCAATCATTATAGATATTGATGACCCTGTGGTGTGGCGGTACGACAGGGTGAGGATTCGCTTCACTCATATGGATATAGATGCTATAGCCCATTGGCGGCAGGCTTTGGATGAGATGACAGTGTTTATATAGAGGCCATGGATGGGTATAGGGCCATGGTACGATGATGCTGAGCATATTTTCTTTGCTCGCTAGGATAGATTTACGTAGGGCTAGGAGCACACTATGATAGAGAGGTACTTTCCTGAGAGGGTAGCCAGGCAGTTCGGCGAGGTGCAGGATATACCTGAAGGTCAATACATGGCACTCTTCGTGCGCTCAACTAGAGAGATGACATGGGGACTGCTTATTCCAGCAGATGAGGCAATGTCCTCATTTAGATAGTTACTGACTCGGTCATGGCCATATGATCAGGGGCCAACAGATGCAGGGGTTAATCCAGCGTATAGAGCATGGTTCAAACCACCAGTGAGATTGGCAGTTCCTGGGGTAGTGCTTCCACGTCGGAGGCCTAGGGGTAGGTCAACATGCAGAGGGCAGGGAGGTGTACCATCGGTGTAGCCGATAGTAGGACAAGATGGGTAGCCCTAGGTAGTCCCACAACAACAACCAGTAGTATAGCTAGCAGCATAGCCAGATCCTCAGGTTGTACAGATTCGGTAGTTGCAGGGCCAGGTACAGGTCTTAACAGTAGAACGAGATGAGGCTCGGTAGCAGTTTATTACAGTTACAATCGAGAGAGATCTGGCACAATCTGAGAGGGATCAAGAGATAGGCCGATGGAGACAGTTAGAGAGCGCTGCTTCCACATCCTGGGGCCGATCAGTTGACATTCGGGAGTATAGAGAGGCCATTAGAGAGGCAGAGTACTATGGGCAGCACTACCGACAGGCAGTGCCATCAGCCAACAAAGTGCCCGATTTCTCCTAGCAGACAGGGAGGCAGCCGATAGAGGATCATGGTGAGAGGTAGGCAGGGGAGGGTGAGGGCCATAGTCAGCAGGGCTAGCCCTTTTTATCATAGGGCAGTTTGTTCCATTTTTGATTCACAGGGTGCACTATTTTGTCTTTATTGTACCATGTATTCGATGTACACTTGATCTGATTTGTATCATAACAGTATTTTTTGATGATATATACAAGATGATTCACCTTTTATGATATGTATGGTGCACATGTATGATATGTAGATGTATGATTATGCAAATGTATGATGCTATGAGATGTAATGTATGTAATGTATGTAATGGATGCATTTAGTTTTGTATATTTTTTGTGTTGTAATGCATGTTAATAGTGGTGTAATGATATGCAAATGGTAATCGATGCAAATGATTATTTTTTGCATAATGATTATGTATTATGTAATGCTTTCTTAAGATGATTAGAATAAAAAATTCCTCATAACTTAAGATAATGATATGATGCAATGTGTTTTTATGCTAATGATCTTGTGGATGCAGGGTGTATGCATTGCCGATGTTTTGATCACTATTATGATACCATGTTAGTGTGGAAAGAAGATAGAAGAATTGCAGAATTAATGAGTTAGTTACGATGATGATGATTTGCATTGCTAGGAGTTGGGATTTTCAAAGGGTCAATTGCGTTATGTTTGCTAACACACATAGGTACGATGCATCAAGGTATAAAGGACCAGGATGGAGTTGTACCTAGTGTGATGGACTTTGACTCGACGATCAAATAGGAGTATTCTTGTTCACACTTAACATACATACTTCATTCAAGATGTAGTTCAGACATTCTAAACATCTCAGACCAAAACACAAAAAAGCAAGCTTTCCTATGTGGTCAACAAGATATCTAAAACATCCTTTGTACAAACCAAACAAAATATATATGACTAAATTATTTTACAAGGGTATCCCACAAGCATAATAGATAAAAAGATAATGATCATTGCCCCCATTTCTTTCTCTCTAAACCTGTTTTGTTTAGGCATCATCGAGAGGTCCTTGAAATGAGTGCGGAATAAGATAAGTCATAAAGACCGAGATAAAGTAAACAAACAAGCTAATGTTCTTCATACCACTAGCCAAGACTAAACTACTATGGGGTACCTGATGCTTATGTCCATTGCAGGAAAGTTTCATCCTAGGACATGTAGTGATTAGGGTTTTGGTGAGACTGACTGGGTGATAAGCTATTGATACTCCGAGTTGACCAACTTGCTTGCTTATTGATCTAGACTTAGGACTCTAACAATTAGGTGTTCACTTGCGAACCTGTTAAACTTGCTTTTGACTGACTCACCAAAGGGTGAAGGTGACGACTAATTTTATTACGAGTGATGACAATCACGGGTGCAAGTGAGATGATGGGTGCACCATTTTGGGTTTTTTTTCAGATATTTTGAGGTTGTTTTTGTTATTTTCAAGGTTTATGACGAAGAGACTAACTTAAAGACCTATCCTAGGGGTCTCAAGAGCTGATCCATAGATTAGCATTGCCTATGTTATATACACAGAGACCATGTAGTTTGACTGACGATGGACTGATTTGATGATAAGATGGACAAATGAATTGCCATTTTATTGCCTAAAGGACTGTCTTAAGATGTAGACTAGATGGGCAAACAGATTTCCAATGCGACAGATGCCTAAGGACTGACTCTAACTACCTTGGGAGATGATCGAAGATCAACCTTGCCTACGTTCAAGCTCAAAGATGACGTAGTTTGACAAGGTGAAAGACTGACAAGACTCAATGATGAATTTTTAAAATTTTCTGATATTTTGACATGTTTTTGGATTTTTTGAATGATTTGGATGTTTTTTATTTTTGATGACTTTTTTGAATGTTTTTGGATTTTTTTGATGATTTGGGAAGAGCACAAAAAATATACACAAATTTGATCCGGTGCCAATTTCAAGGGCATGCCTCCAACGTTTAAGCAATGGACTACTTCGAATAGGCAAGACAAACTGACCTTAGGAAAATGCCAAGTAGTACCATGGTGGAACATAATCAGTTCAAGCTATGGGTGGATTCGAGCGAATGGGTGGATGGATGATCAATGAAATGTGATGGAATGAGTGAGTCATGCAAATCCTGGTGGATAGAGAGTGCTTTATTTACACTTGGCGCCTATTTGCTAGGTTTTTACCAGGGTACTTGTCCAAAGTGCCACCGAGTGGCTTTCACTAGAGGACGATTTTTTTCTTTACTATTTTCAATCCTTTTTCTATTTTTTTAAATATTTTTGGATTTTTGGATTTTTTTTGTTGTCACCAAGATGCCTGTTTGCCAGGTTTTCATCAAGGTAACCATTTTTTCAGGACTTTTTCTTATTGTTTTTGTATTTTTTGGTTCCATGCCTTGCATGTTCTTAGGCATAAATTTTTTTGAGGTGAGAGATATTCATGGGCTCTTGCAGAGGCTCACCCTCTGGTATTGACAACTGATATGCCCCTGATTTATAGCTTGCGATGATGATGAATGGTCACAACCAGTTGGTCTCAAACTTCCCCTTGCTATCCGGGTTTGGTACACTCTTTTGGTTCTCTTTTAGCACAAGGTCACTGACTTGGAAGGTGTGTTGCTTGATCTTCTTCTTGTAACTCTGTTTCAGGTGATTCTAATAAACTTGTAGATGATTGAGGGCATGCATGCACTGTTCATCTAATAACTCTAGCTCATTCAATCTTGTAACCTTGCATTCTTCATCTGTGATGAGGTTTTGCAATGATATCCTTAGTGACGGAAGCTCGATCTCGATAGGGAGGATGGCTTATGATCTATAGACCAGGGAGAATGGAGTGTCACCTGTTGGTGTGTGGATGCTGGTGCGGTAGGCCCATAAGGTGGGATTTAGCTACAGATGCCAATCATGACCAGAGTCATTGACTATTTTCTTAAGGATCTTCAGAATAATTTTATTAGTAGCTTCTGCTTGGCCATTGCCTTGTGGGTAATATGGGGTGGAAAAATGGTGTTGGATTTTGAAATTTTCACACAAGTCACGAACATCTTGATTTTTAAAAGGCATCCCATTATCCGAGATAATGGATTGGGGAACACCGTATCAAAAATGAGGTAGTTTAGGATGAACTTGGATAATTTCTTTCCAGTGATATAGGTCATGGGAATTGCTTTGACCCACTTTGTGAAATATTTAGTGGTGGTGATAATGAACTTGTGGCTATTAGATGAGGTGGGTGAGATTTTACCTATGAGATCGAGCCCCCATTGGGAAAATGGCCAAGGTGTAACAATGGGATGTAGTTCTTGAGCTGGTGCATGAATGAGATCTCCGTGCTACTGGCACTGTTGACACCTTCTGAAAAAGTCACGTGCCTCTCTTTCCATTGTCGGCTAGTAGTACCCAATTCTTAACAAATTCTTAGCCAGGGTCATACCACTTGAGTGTGAACCGCATGTGCCATTGTGAACCTCAGTTAAATCAGTTAGGGCCTCCTCAAGTTTTAGACAACGTAAAAGGGTTCCATCGATGCTTCTACGGAAGAGGGTTTCTCCTAGGATGACAAATCGTAAGGACCTTTTGAAAAAGGTTCACTTGAGATTCGGGGTAATGTCGGCTGGGAGGGCTCCTAATCTTAGATAGGTGTAGATGTCATGGTACCAAAGATCACTAGGACCAACGAGTTCGCATGCGTATTCTAACTTTGGTACCTTGAAAGTGGGTATGAGAAGTTGTTCTACAAGGAATTCGTGTTTCAAGATGTTGTGAGGGATATCCAACAAGGATCTGATCGTTGCCATTACATCAGCTGCTTTGTTGTTTTCCCTCGGTATCTACTCAAAAGTGATGTCAATAAAAGATTCCTTGAGTCCTTATACCACCTTCTTGTATGGTGTGAGCTTATCATCCTTAGTTTGGTATTCACCGTTGACTTGGTTAATGATAAGTTGTGAATCTCCGTAAACCTTTACTACCATTATTCGCTACTGTGCTATGATCTTGAGACCTATGGTTAAAGCCTCATTCTCTACAATGTTGTTTGTACAGGGGAACGTCAACTTGTAGAACCTTGGTATGCAATCTCCTTGTGGGGTGATAAAGAACGCACCAGCTCCTGATCCATGTTCCATGTGGGAACCATCAAATTATAGTTTCCAATGGTCGGTTGCACTTAGATTGAAAAAGGATTCATTTGGAAACTCGGATATGAGCGGGTTGTCTACATATATTGGAGATTCTGCTAGCTGATCCACAATTACTTTTCCCTTTATTGCCTTTCTCTCTACATACTTGATGTCATGCTCAGATAGTAACATAACCCATTTAGCCATTCTGCTTATAAGCATTGCTTTTGATAATAGATACTTGAGAGGGTCTATCTTGGAAATTAGCTTATTTTGATGAGCTAGCATGTAATGTCTAAATTTCTAGGCTGCAAACACTACTACCAAGCAATCTTTTTCTATTGATGTATAATTGAGCTCATGCCCCAACATTGTTCTGCTGACATAGTAAATGGCCCGCTTGGTTCCCTTATCATCATGTTGTGCCAAAAGGGAACCAAGGGCGGTTGTCGTTGCTGAGATGTATAGAATCAATGGTTTCCCTACAATCGGTGGCATCAACATAGGTGGTGTAAATAAGTATTCCTTGATTTTGTTAAATGCTTGTTCCCACTTGTCATCCCACCTGAATGCTACTCCCTTGTGGAGTAGGTGTGAATAGGAAATCTACTTATCTGCTAGTTGTGCTATGAATCTTCGGATGGACTAAAGTCTACCTTGTAATCCTCTAAGTTGCTTTAGTGTTCTTGGCTCTCCCATTTCAAGGATTTATTTTACCTTTGTGGGATCCACTTCTATCCCTCTCATTGAAACAATGTACCCCAGCAACTTTCCTAATTGTACCCCAAAGACACATTTCTTTGGGTTGAGTCTAACTTTGTATTTTTCCAGCCTATCAAAAATTTCTCTTAAAGTCGCTATGTGATCCTATCTCTTTTTTGATTTAGCCAATATGTTGTCCACATAGTCTTCGATAGTTTTTTGGATCATGTCGTGGAAGATCAATGTCATGGATCTTTGGTATGTAGCTCCTAGGTTTTTTAACCTGAATGGCATCACATTCCAGCAATAGGTGCCCCAAGGACATGTGAAGGCTGTTTTGTGCTAATCTTCTTTCGAGATCATTATCTGATTGTACCCCGAGAAGCCATCCATTAGGGATAGCATCACATGTCCAGCCGTCATATCCACTATCATGTCAATGTTGGGTAGTGGAAAATCATCCTTAGGACATGCTTTGTTTAGGTCTCTGAAATCTATGCAGATGCGGAGCCCCCTTTTGGTTTTGAGACAGGTACAAGGTTGGATACCTATTCTGGATAGTCAATCAGGCGTATGAAGCCAACGTCCAGAAGTTTCTATAACTCAATCTTGACAAGCAAGGCTATTTGTGGGTGCATCTTCCTTAACTTTTGTCTAACTGGTTTCGCTCTAGGGTAAACAACCAAATGATGAACCACCACCTCAGGATCTAGACTTGGCATGTCAGCATATGTCCATGCAAAGTTTACCTTCCTCTCTTTCAAAAATGCTGCTAGCAGTTCTTGTTGCTCTGTTAGGAGAGACTCAACATAGAAAGTGATTTGCGGTTCTGTTTCCATTCCCAGGTTGACCGAGTTGCACTGCTCTGCCAAGACTTTTGACTTTTCTTGGTGTAGAGCAGTAGGGGGGAGATTGAATCCTTCATCCTATGGTGCCTCAAAGAGGTTTTCACCATTGGATGCGTCCTTTATTTTTACTATTTTGTGGTTAGAGAGTGCGACAATGTGGTTTTCACTAAATAACTCTGAGCTTATTCTCGATATTTTCCTTTTGCGACTGAAGGACTCAATCATCTCCCCATAATATGCTTGGGTGTCTAATGTGATGTCAAATCCTGCTTTGTGATCTCCACATAGAATTGTTTCCCTTAGTCCCATGAATTCTGAGAGCGCCTCATCATTTTTTAATGAGTCTAGAATTGGTGGTCCTCGTTGGTCGTGATTGATGAGTTGGAGGTATACTAAGTGGATTTGGTGGGTTTGCTGGTTTGACTCGACTGGGGAAGCACTAATCATTAGCAGGGTGGAATCCTCAAAGAGTCTGGGTAGGCCACCTATGGTTTCATCATCGTCACTGATACTACAAACCTCAGTTATGTCAAACGTGAAGTTTTCGAGAGGTAGGCTTGTGGATACGGATAATCTAAGCTTTGTTGTCCAGACTTGAGGAGAGGACCTGACTGCCCTACTGGGAGAACCTCTTCCACGCACGGTTATAATCAGAGGAGTACAGCCAAGGCCAGGGTTCCACATTCTTATTTCTGCAATGATGGGCTCCAATCATCCATCACTATTCTTTCCAAGGCTCTCATTTCCATTATATCCCATTCCATACATCATTTGTAGCCCCCTGTTGGCCTCATCCATGGGTAGGTTGGGAGTGGGTCTTTCATCTTGGTATAATGAGATGTCTCTCTCATCCACATTTTCTCGGCTAAGATCCCCCAACGGTGGAATCCAGATGTATCTGCCCTAATAGTGTGGACAGGTGTTTCATTTGGTCGAGGTTGCCCATGTGACCTAGGAGATTGTAGTAACTCTCCTACAAAAAATGCATTCTTTTTCATTCTATAGTTGCCGCATCCATTGTCTTGGATCATGTTTTTGATTTCAGATATAGCTGGGATGGCGGGTGTCTCTATCACAGAAGGGGAGGCGAGGTTGGTTGGGTAAATATATGAAATGGATGGGCCTTCATCATTTTTTGGTACTTGGGGGATTTTATAAAACTTGGCTTCCAAGTTTTTGTAGTAGGCGAGAGGTTCAGGATCCCCATATATAGTAAACTCCTCGTTTTGGTGTGAGAACTTGATACATTGGTGATAATTCGAGGCCACCTCCTTCATTCCATGGATCCATGGACGTCCAAGGAGGATGTTATATGGTAGGTCAAGGTTGAGGACCTAACAGGTGGTCTCCATAGTTGTTGGTCCCACTTGGATGGGGATCTTGATAGTGCCCTAAGACACTCTTTCTTGATCATCATACGCTGTTATTGTGATGCTCTTATTTTTTTTGATGGAATCTTTGGTGAATCCCAATTTCTTTATAAGCTTAAGAGAGAAAATATTTAGGCCTGCACCTCCATCCACCTGGACTCTTTTTACTTTCTTTTTATGGACTAGCACTTTAAGGTGAAGTGCGCGGTTATGGGATGGCTGCGGAGGGAAATCTTGGTCAGAGAATGTGATGATATTTGGGGTAACGATGTTACCAACCATAGCCTAAAACTGCTATGTGTCAAGGGTGGCAGAAATAGTGGATGCAACTAATGCTTCATCAAGGATCTTCCTATGGGCGGCGAAAATTTTCAATAGTTCCGTGATGGAAATTTGGGCGGGGGTTTTCTTCAGCTGGTCAATGATATTGTAGTCATAGGGGATGGCTTTTGTATTAGTAATGGGGGTCTTAGTTGGTGCCCCAAAAATGGTGAGCTTTCCGCCACGTGTGGTGACTCCATAGTCGTTATTGGCTCCTTTGACATTTATGACTGTGACCATTTCATCGACACATCCAACTATTTCCTCATACACTAGATTAGCGCTAGCATACTTTTGCTTGCCCTTATTTTTCCCCTGATTATTTCCTTGATTGTGGTTGGGCATCGAATTTGTCTATATTTTTAGATCTTGGTTTTCGGCTGCTTGCTCGACATTGATAATCTTATCCTCGATGAGGTCTTGGATAATGTTCTTTAGCATCATGCAATTGGTGGTGGTATATCCTTTGACTTTGTGAAAGTCGAAAAGGAGGTTCTCATTGTACCATGGTGGTTTGGTCATGGGCTCCATGTACTACTCGGAGTTAGAGATTTTGATTAGGTTTTCTTTGACCAATTTTTTCATTATGGACTCAATTGATTCTCCAAGAGCTATGAATTTCTGCTTGGGAGGATACTTGTTGCAGGGAGGTGGTCCTCCTTGATTTCCCAGATTATTGATTTGATTGGTGGAAGGTGGTTGTTGTGCCACTACTGCATTAGTCTACACATTATTGTGATTATGATTTTATGGTTGATGATGGTATTGGACGTTCTACTTAGGGGCACTGATGACCACTTTAGCGTCGACCACACCATCGTTTTTGATATTTTTTTTCCTCAACCACGTTCGAGGTTTATCATTATAGTTGTTGGATGGGTGGTTGTCCTATGGTGGAGTGAATGTTGTTGCACCTCCTCGTGCAGTAAGGGCTCTTTCGATGTTGAGTGCCTTTGGGATCAGTTGATCATATGAAGTGATGCATTGCATTTTCAGGTAGAACGCCAAGTTTTCATCAAGATTAGCTATGATGGGGCAAACTACTTGTTCTTTTGCCATGGTCCATTTGCTTTGGTTGGCCTTGGATCACCACCTTTGCAAGAATGATGCGAATAGCTCTCCTTTTGTTTGTTTGAGTGATGATAGTTCTTCCAAACTAACATCTGCTCCCATATTGAAAGCATAATTCTTAAGGAAAGCTTCTACAATTTCCTCGAATGTTTTGATGCCTGTGGGTAGGCGAGAAAACCATTCCATGGCTGGACCAATTAGACTTTGAGGGAATAGTCACATTAGATACGTGTCATCGTATGCGACCTCGATGCAATGCACCTGAAATTTCTTGACGTGGTTTTCAGGGTTACCTATTCCATTATACTTGTTAAATTTGGGGATCTCGAATCCCTTTGGGAATGGTATCATGGTGAGACTTCTGTCGAAAGGATAAGGGCACAAGTTGCATGTTGTTCTTGTTGTTTTTCCTGCTTGTAATTCCAACACTTTCTGCAAAAGCAGTTTGATTTGTGTTGCAACATCTTTGCTTAGATCAGGAGGTGGAATGAACGTGTTTTGAGGCATTTGATGGGTGGGAGGAGTACTAGTGGGCATTTTCTACAAGCTCTGTTGTGTGTTCAAGGTTTTTTGGTATGCTTGCATTTGTGTCAACAACGCTTGTTTTTGAACTTGTTGTTGTTGTTCCAACAACGCTTGTTGTCGGTCCATTTGTTGTTGTTCCCATGAAGCCTACTATTGGTCAAGCTATTGTGCTAACAAGGCTTGTTGTTGGTCTAGCTATTGTTGGGCTAACAAAGCTTGTTGTTGGTCAAGCTGCTATTGTGCCAACAAAGCTTGTTGTTTGGCTTGTTGTTGTGCTTGAAAGTCTTGCAGGGCTTGTTGGTATGCTTGCAGGTGGATTGCTTGCAGTTGCGCTTGGTATTGTACTTGTGCTTGTGCTTGTGCTTGAGCTTGCACTTGTACTTGTGCTTGTGGTAGAGCTTGGACTTGCACTTGAGTTTGAGTTTGCACTTGTGCTTGTGCTTGTTCTTGGTGATTGGGATTTGGGTTGTTGGAGGGGTGGTTGAAATGTTTGGTCCTTAAGAAGGCATGCTTTGGGATATTTGAGGACCAACTGATGTACTTGTGGGGGTGGTTTGAATGGTCATGATTTGTTGTTGTGATGTTGCGAGCAAAAAGAGAGAACTTGATGTGATGTTCATATTGCCCGGATCCGAGGAGCTATCAACGTTTAGGGGAGGAAAGCCCAATCCGAGAGGTGATGTGTTTGTGAATGGAAATGGGGGTAGAGGTGGTAGGCTACCCTGGAAAGAAAAAGGATCAACAGCTTCAGTTGTTCTAAACAAATCACCTTCTCCTTGTGGTAGAGAAGTTGGTATGTTTAATTGATATGCTGGTGAGGCATGGAATGAAGATGAACCAGTGGGATCATGGAATGTGAGTGGGATGTATGGGTTTTCCAAAACAAAATTATCCAGTGCAGTGTTGACAACCACCTCTTTGTTGGCCATAAGGCGATGCCTTTGTAACTCTTGAAACATGGCACTCCCCTTATTTGCATTTGGTGAGGCTAGTGTGATGGCTAAGGTGGTGTGAGGTATTTCTTGATTGATATTTGACATTGGGGATGTGTTTGTAAGAGGCATGTCCATGCTAGTGCTTGTGCCAAGGTCGAGAGGGAACTGGATCCCTCCTTCCGCTAACGTGCTTAAGTATTTGAACATGGCACTAACAATTTTGTGGTTCTCTGGATTTTGAACCATTTTAATAATTTTGGATTGTGTCATCCCCATGTCTTCGTTCATGATGCCCTCTTGATGACTCTCCTCTTGAGTATTTTGTGATGATAAAGGAGAGTTACTTGGGGGATTGCTTGATCCCACAAGGTTTATTTCAGAGGTTAACTAACTCATGTCCATGAAAGTTGATATTTCGTTGATATTCTCCATGTTCTTCTTGTATTGTGACCTTGTTTGAACCATAAAAAATAGGGATCATTTGATCCTAACCTTTTAGGCTCAAAAGAGAAGAACTAGGGAAGTTAATGATCAAAGAGGGTGGTAATGATGATGGGATAAATGGATGAAGTGAGCGAGTGAAACCCTTTGAAGAAATTTTGAAGGGTTATGCTAAATTGTTTAGGGCTTAGATTGATTGTGATAGTTTGACTAGATGCGTTAAGTCAAACAAGATTGTAGTGAAGTTGTAGTCCCTAGGAAGTTGTGTTATCCTAGGGGAACTTGCACAAGTGAATGAATTGGCTAGATGTGTTAAGCCAATGTGATTGTGAACTAGTGAACCTCAGGAAGTTGCGTTATCCTGGAGGTAAATTCATCCAAGGGCTTTGACTATTTTGGCTAGGTGTGTTAAGCCAAAATAGGATGATGTTGGTTTAGCCCTTTTATTTTAGCATGAGTCATTTTTCTAAAGTTCTCAAGAATTTTGATGATGGGATGAGATTTGATTGATGGAGAGATGAATGAGGATGACGACTTTGATCCTAGACTTGAACCTAGACACAACTCTCTTTACAAGACCCCGGTGTTGAAGAACACGCTAGAATTCCTATGTGAGGAAAGCAAATTTTTCAAAAAGTTTAGGATTTTGTTGATAATAGAATGCATACAAAGTTGGATTATTCCTTGAAGCCTTTTTGTAGAAGTTGTATACAAGTCTTTCTCTTACTTCAAGGAGCATCTCAAGGCGTTGTTCATGGGCTTTTAGACTTATCCTTTTGAACTTTGGTTTTGGAATCTTGATCTTTCGGGAAATCATTGGGAACAACACATATGTGGTTCAATTTGTCTCTTATCTTGGCTTAATGAACTCTTTTTACCAAAGACACTTGCTTTCTTATGTTTCAAACTATATGTCTAATGTCCCACTTTTTTTTTCATCCCACAAGGTCCCTTATATGGAAATCAAAGGAAATAGAGGAAAAGTCCTTTATTTTTAACCTTATTGAAAACAAATGACGATAGAATCCAAGCACTTAGAAACCTCTAAGGATAGAATCCCTAGGGAAAGCAAGAGTGCTCAAATCCGTCAAAGGTATTTGTCTCCTCAAAGGGGTTTGAAATTTGAAGGTCTTGTGAATGTTCATTTTCAAATGTTTTAGGACTAAGCAATGTATTCTTTTTCCAAGCACTTTTACAATCCTAGGATGATGAGGCAATATCTTGTTGGGTTCCCACTTGGACAAATCCAGGTGTGCATATCCTGTGCGAATGGCTAAATGTTTGGCCACATTGGCTCCCCTCCATGACACACACTTCTTGGGCTAGCCAAGCATTACTACCCATGAATCTCCCATGGCATACCTTCCATTTCTACAACAAAACCGCATGTATAACATGGGGCGGCTTCAAAGGACATGACCTTTTGCACCAACAAGATAGACAAGGTTTTGGCCTTTTTCTAAACAAAGGGTTCTAATGCGGGCATTCCGTTCATGGGGGATTATCCAAAATTGGTGAGAGTCCATTTCTGTCCATCTCGTTGGAATAATCCTTGTGATTCTTGAACTTTCCTCAAGAATCCACACTTATATACCGGTTGGAAGTCGCTTGGTTTTAGTGTGTTCCCGGTTGGGTCGTTCCCTTGGGTGAGTACTTTTTCCCACAAGGCAGGCCTTTTAAGATAAAAAAAAGTGAATAAACATATCCGTAGTTCAACCAACCTTTGTTTAAAAAAAAAGGGAGAACACTCACAATAAGTTTACTCACACTCACATGTTTTGTTCAATTTTTAAAAATGCCCAAATTGAAATGTGGAGGCAATCTTTTATGCAACTTAGGGTCACCAAAAAGAATTTTGATTCTCAAGATTGCCATGAGGTGCAAGAGAAGTGCATACGCCTTTTCAAATGACACTACTTTGCAAAAAAGATTACAAGACACCAAAAACACATATTCATTTTAAATCCCTCAAAGCAATAATGAGTTCTTTTTAAGCACCAAATAAAATGTGAGATTTCCTTGTTCAATTGTTAACCTTCAAAAAAACTCTAGTATGTTTGTCTAAGGTTATTTTTAGCCCCTTGGCAACTTTTGAAAAGAAATTTGATTGTCTATTTTAGAACCCAAAAGAAATTTAGTGTTCCTAAGGAAAATGAACTTAGAAAATTCCTCAAAGAGTGTTGAAGAACACTTTAGTATTTAAAAACACTTTGTAAAAAATGAGCATGGTGTCATAGTAAAAAATTGCTTGTTCTTTTTAAACCCAAAGTAAATTTAGTGTTCCTAAGGCCAAAAATATTAACAAATTTCTTAAAGAGTGTTGAAGAACACTTTTAGTGTTTAAAAACACTTTGGGTTTGGTGAACATGATGTCATGATGAACTTCTTCCTTTGCTCCAACCTACAAAATGACAGAAAACCAGAGAGAAAAAAGACAGAAAACAAGGTCAAAGATTAAAAAATCCTAAATTTAAAAAGTACATGTCAATTTTAAATTTCACTATTTTTTTGCGGTGCAGTTTGCAAAAGCAGTGGAGTTTGACAAAAGCAGCGCTATATAGCACCGTGCGATTGACTTTGGGCGGCACTCTACAGAAACAGAGAGTGCAAAAGCGGCGCAACAGAGGTAAGCGGGGTAGTTTGGAAGCGGCCCCGTTTGCAAATTTGAATTTTTTAGGCAGGAAGGATGGAGCGGCGGAGTTTGAAAAAAAACATGGTGTGATACAACGTTGCGGTGCTGAAAGCGGTGCAGTATTGTGCCACGGGGGTGAACGCGGCGGAGTTAGGAATTTAAAACAAAATGATAGGGAGGGAGAAGACGCGGCGAGGTTAGGAAATTGAGTGCAAGTCAATATGGAAAAACTTCTCTGAAAGCGGCAAAGTATTGTGTCGTGCGGTTGTGTTTCATGTGTCTACAAAAAAAAGTCAAAAACCGCAAAATTTTTGAAAAACGTGATTGAATTTTTTATTTTTCCCTCCTTCTAGAACCAAAATGTGAACCCCTAAACCTGCAAATGCACAAGAGAACAAAACACATTAGTTGTTAGATCAAATGCATGCAAAAAAGTATGAGAGATTCCCCATAAAATCCATCTATTCAAACTAAATTAGGAAATGAAGAACACAATAAACTTTAAATAAAAGATATTTAATCCCAATTAAGCTAATAGCATGACGATCTTATGGGGGAATTGGTGCCAATGAAGTGTTGCAATTGGCCCTTTCCCAATTCCTAAGTAGCAATGGTATGTGATGGAGAAATCAACCTTGTTGCAAATCTTGAAAGATGATTGATGGTTGATTGAAATGGGAAAAATTGGCTCTCAATGTGAAGACAGTAACTTTGCATATGATTGTGGATAAGAAATGAGGAGAGAAGTCTCCAATTTATAACTTTCAATTTGGAAGAGAAAGTGAGATTTGAGCAATGTGGGACAAAAGATAATCCAATGGAATTGTGCCACTTGTCCACATGTGATTGGATGAGGAATGAGCACATTTTGGCCAATGTGCATGATAAATGCATAAATTTGAATTTTGAAATATTGAAATGACAAGGTGGATGAGAAGTCAAATGGAGTTATGACCACTTGGCTCAATGCAAAGGACGTAATAGGTCTTAAATGCCTTGTTGGACGGACCAAGTCCACTTGGACTTTTTGAATTCAAATGAGGGAATATTCCCTTTTGATGCTTTGTGAAGGAAAATAGATGAATTAATAAATAAAAGTATTTGATTTATTGTGCAAGTTGCATTCTCTAGAGAATTTTAATGAAAGGGATTAACTTAATCATGGGTTTGATTAATTTAATGAAGAATTAGATGATCTGACAATTTAGGCTTAGATTTATGAATTGATTTAAGTCAAGAATTGAGAGGAAATGATTAATTAAATAAATGATTTGATTTATTTAACCAAGAAGGAATATGTTAGATTAAATCAAATATGGTTTAATTTATTTAATTTAATAAGAGGACTTTAGAGATATTAATCAAATTAAATGATTTATTTAACTAAACAGGAATGCAAGGTTAATTAAATTAAATTGATTAATTTAATCACTAGAAAAGGAAGACTTAATCCAATAAATAATGATTTATTAAATTAAGAGACAAAATATGATGAAATGCTGAGAACGTGATTTAGGAGGAAATGTTGTTAGTAATCAGGATCAAATGTGCCAAAACGAACTTGTACATTTTCCATGTCTACGGATCCAGATCAAAATTACAAAAGCGCTAAAACAGTCAACGAAAGCGCTATAGTTTTTACCTGATGCACTAAAATTGAAAGTGCTGAAATAGAGTATCGAAGCACCAAATTTTTTCATGGAAGCGCTATATCAGTTATATGGAGATGGGTGACCGATGCGCCGAAACAGTTCATGTAAGCGCTATAGTAGAAGCACTAAAAATTTTAACAAATGTGCTATAGTATCACGGAAGCGCCATAGTTTTCCACAGATGCGCTATAGCTTTTGACGAAAGCGCTATAGTTTTTGATGGAAGCACTAAAACAAAACACGTCAGAAACCTGCGCGACACTTTGTAGAAAAAATGATAAAAATATGAGGTTAATGCCCCATGGTGGGTGCCAAATTGTAAGTGTGAATAAGTAGAAAGGAAGAAAACACTTCGTAATGAAACATTGTATCAAAGATTAAGCAAATAATCTACTAAAAATGTCTCATTGTCTCCTATCTTCAAAGATTTATTAAGCTATTGCGCTCTCAGATTTAAATAACACTATAACTATTAAAATGACAATCTAAAGAATGAAATGATACTGATGCAATGATGTGACGCTATATGATAAAATCTAAATGATAAAAGAAACTAATATAACATGAATTGACATAAAAATTGATGGATGAAGCTACAGAAGGAAACCATGATATGAAATCTCAAATGTTGGATGCTTGAAATGCTTGATGCTTGATGGTTGAATTCCTGCACAGTAAGAGTGCATAAGCTAGATAATCTAGATCTTTTTCTTGGTTGAATGAAGCTTTATTTATAGATTTATTGGCTACAGAAATGCACAGGGGTAGCAAAGAGAGGCTTGGATTCAATCTAGAGGATTGAATGGTGAGATATGGAGGAGATTGAGAAGATTTTGGGGATTGTCTCTAGCCATGAAAACACCAGGCAAGAGAAGAGGAAGGATTGATGGAAGAGGATTGAGAGATGAATTTGTAATTTGTCTCTAATTTGTCTCCAAATCTTCCTGTGAAGTTTGAAGACATTAATTTTGACATATTTTGACATAAATTAGACATGGGATATCTAATTTGATTTTTGAGGAAATATAGAAGAATATTCTTTATGCTTTTATTTAAATATTTTTGATTTATTTAAATTAGCAAAAGAGGGATAAATAATTTAATAGAACAAACTATAGAATTTGTTTATTAAATTAAAATAGAAGAATATGGTAATTAATCAATAAAATGTTTGACCTTTATTTAATTAATTTAAGATTGATGTGATAGAATAAAATAGGGAAATGATAATCAAATCAAACAAAGTATTTAATTTTGTTTATTTAATTCAGATGAGATAATAGAAGAATTAGAAGAATTTACATGTGAATGTCAACGTGAACTATATAAATAAATATTTCTATTTATTCAAACAGTAGAGGAAATTAGGATAATTAATCAAATAATTCGTATTTAATTAATCAATTCTCCAGACCAATTTTAAGTGTATACAAATACATATTATTTTAATTATGTATTTGTTTGATAGTAGTAACTTTAAATTTATTATTCTTCTAATGTAGGCATATATACATTTATATATATATATATATGTGTGTGTGTGTGTGTGTGTGTGTGTGTGTGTGTGTATTTATTTATATATATACGTATATATTTATTTATATATATATGTATATATATATATATTTGGAATACATTATTGAAATGAGGAAGTAATACTAATTTTGGAAAAATTCAAATTATGAGAAAATTTATATTGTATAAATTCAAATTCAATTATCATTTTATTTAATCTCTATTTAGAAAAAAAAAAAAAGAAAATAGAAAAAAAATTTATTGTAATTAGATTTAGAATTAGTTTTTATTTTATTAAATCTGTATTTAGAATGATTTTTTTTGCAAATTAGATTTTATAATCTAAAAAATCAGATTTGTAGAATAATTTGTTTGGAAAAAGGAAATAAAAACTAGAGAATAGATATTGTTAAAGAATAAAATAAATATTTTGATTTATAATTGTTTTAATAGTTTAAGTTTAATGTTTTAATTTCAAATTTTATTTTGTGTTTAAATAATCGTAGGAATTTTAGTTTCCATTCTTTAATTTGATTTATAAACAATCAATGAAACTTAGATTTTTGAATTTTGGTAAAGTTAATTTGGTAAGATATTTAATGTTAGGAAATTGATTATTGCCATAAATTAAATTTGAAATATTGGTGAACTTTATGTTTTGGATTAGATATTAATGACGTAAATGTTTATTTCATATGCAAAATGTGTAATTTAAGTTAAATTTCTTATAGCTTGATAATGTGGATTTAATTAGTAGTATGTATAATTTTGGTTCTAGGGTGGATAAGTGTTATCTCTAGAGGCTAGGGAAGTGGTGTGTATGCATGTTTTGGTTGAACCTATTGTCTATCTTGTTATCTTGTGAATAATTGTGTGGGTGGTACCTCTTAGTTTTATGGGTTTTTGGGATGCTTTGTGTAGTCATGAGATGGTCATGCCTCGTGTGCCTTATCATGATATAAGGTCCCTTTTGGTTTGTGCATTGAGGTACACCTGTTACTTGACTTTGATTTTACAGTAACCATAGAGGAGAGTGCCTCTTCTTGGGGCCAATGTACAAGTGGTCACCCTTGAAAGAGTTTCCTTAAATAAGTGGAAACCTAGTTAATGTACCTAGTGGGTTGGATTAGTTAACACATAACAAGACTAAAAATATACACCTCACCCCTACCATTAGTGCTCTCAAAGGCTAAGGATGAGTGGGAAGACCTAGTTGGTAAGGTCACTACCTTGTCCCCATGAGAGGTAAGTGGCTCTGAATGAGTCACCCTATGGGGTATCACCTTGAGATAGGATGTATGGTTAACCATAGATGGAGGCAGCTCCTAGTATTAGGTAGTCTGGTGAATCCATGTAAGGCCATGTGATGAAACTCTCCCACTGTGCCCCTTTGTTTTCCCTTGTTCTTGTTGCCTCTCGATTTGTGTTATTGTTGTTGTTGTTTATGTTGTTTCATGGGCTTGAGTCATGTGATGTTAGTCCTTATGTTTAGATTTTATGGCCAAGGGTTATTTCTTATCGACTCCTTGCATGGGGGGTGTTCCTTCGGGTTCACAAATTCGGGTGGAAACGTGCAATGCACCCATTGGGTCCCTAGGTAGTGATCGTGGCATGTATGCAGTTGCAATGATCTCAGAGCTTTGCATGAAGATTGTAACTTATAAGTTTTCAAATCTTCATTATTGTACTCTTGTATTATGGTGTACTCTTCCCAATGTTATAAGGAAAGTAGATTTGTAATGTAACTTTCATTTCACATTGTGTTGTATCTATGGAAATATGTTCCATGATTGTAACCTTGAACTCAGAAGTTGAATGTAATAATATGTTATTTATGTTTTAATTATCTATCTTGTTCTTTTTGAATGAATGTCATATATATATTATGTTTTATTCATGCTTCTTTCATTTGCTTTAGTTTGGTTTCGTGCAAGTATTGCACCATGTTACCCCATGGGACTAGGTTAATACTATATGTTATATTTATGTTGTATAATTGTCTAATGTTGTAAAATGTAATGGTTATTTTCAAAAAAAAAAAAATGTTATTGTTGTAGTTGTATCCTATGGAGTTTGTGTGGTAGGGCATTACATGGTGGGTTTATGAATAATAAAAAGTGATGGAGGATGTGACATGTAAGCAAATAAATAAATAAATAAAATTTAATTTATTTGATTTATTTGGAGAAAATGGGACAAGATGTAAGGTGGGGGTAAATAATTAAATTAATTATTCACCTTATTTTAGAACATTAGAAGATTAGGATAAAATGGTTTGGGCTAATGGGATGGATAATAGACATTAATTAAATAATTAGGATATTATTTAATTAATATGATAGGTTGAGAGTGGACTAATTAGGGGTAAAATTGACCAAATACAATGGTCAATTTTAGGTCTACAACATATACACATAGAATTGCTATTAAAGTGAAATAATGATTGTGGCAAGTAATCATATTATGTTTCCCCTTTTTTTGTTTGAAATAAGAATTTTGAGAGTAATTGTATATTTCATTTTGCATTAGTTTTAGTTTTGTGACTATGTAGTTGGTAATAGTACCTAATCATTAGAATAGGGTGAGACCTTATCTACCTTATTTGGTGTCATTAGTCTAACATGAGGTATGTTGTTATTCTTTCTTGAACCTTGTGAGTACTAGTTGTTGGGAATTATGCCTCAACTTTTTGGTGACCCTCTTTGAAGACTTAGGCGAATTCTCTTGTTTCCTTGGCAAAGTCTTTTGTTCTAGCGGAGGTGGAACCAGGATGGAACTTGGCATTGTTCCATTTGCCTTGTTCCAGGTCTTGTTCCCATTCCGTCTCTAGCTCCGTTCCCTGCTTTCTTGGTTCTTCGAGTTTTGTTCTGGCGGAGGCGGAACCGAATTGGAACTTGACATTGTTCCTTTTGTCATGTTCCGAGTTTGGCTCTAGATCTGGCTCTGGCAGTCTGTTGCTCTTCGCTTGGTTCTGGTGGAGGCGGAACCAGTTTTGGAAATTGGAAATGTCTGTTTGCCATGTTCCTGTTCCTGTTCCTGTTCTGACTCTGGGTCCGACTCCTATTTTTGTGATCTAGTTCCTCTGGATGTTTGGATTCTCCTCGGGGAGTTTTCCTCCACTTTGTCCATGTTCTAGATTGTTGTTTCTTGCGGTTGGCAGAGGCGGAACCGGAACCGGTTTGGTTCTTGATCTTGGACTTTTGGTAAAGTCATGTTTCTATTCCTGTTCCGTCCCCGACTCCGACTTTGATCTTTTGTGCTCTCATCTTGGTTTGACCCCGGGTTGACTTTACTTGGTCAGTCCTGTTTCTGATGTGTTCCTCTTTACCGCGGGCGGACGTGGAACTGAATTGGTTCCTAAACCTATAATTTCGGTGGAGTCATTTTTTGACTCTAGTTCCGTCTCCGTCTTCAACTCCGACTCTGGCAGTGTTCTTTTTTTGGTGGAGTCTTGTTTCGACTCCGGCTCCAGCAGTGCTAGGTTTTGCTTGAAGCCTTGGATGTGCCCAATGTCTCTTTGATCGTTTTGGTTGCTCTATCAACTACGATTGCTGATGGGTCTTGGGCACTTGGCACCTGGTTGAATAGTGATTGGATGGTTACCTAACTTATTGTGCTGCATGTTTAGTCAACAAAGGTTGGCGGAGCTGAACCCATTTTTGGAATGGCATTGAATGCTTGGGTAGCTTGTTGCAAGGAGATCTGTCAGATCCGACCAGATGCATGATTTGCAGATGGTCTTCTTTGCTCTTGTTGAGTCAGTTACATATGGATGAGAGATGTATTATTTCTCAAGCAAGCAAGTAAGTTTAACGAGTCTGTAAGAGTCGTGGGTTGCAAAGCAAGTACGAGATGTGCGAGCTGAATGCGCGACCATGAGACTGCGAGTAGGATGTGCGGGCATGTAAATGCGTGTGCATGGGGCTGCAAGCATAATGCATGATGCATGATGCATGATACGAGATTGCAGATGTTGGACTTGCAGGTTGGAGAGCCAAAGCTATGAAGAGATTTGTAGAGAGATGGAGAGGGTGTTTGAGCAGTTTGCTTAGGCAATGTAACTGTGAACACTCTGTCTCTCGGATTTGGGCATGGGAATCATTGGAGGTTGAATGACTAGGCTGGCCACAAGGCTGGCTGTGACATTCATCTAAGAAGCTGAGAGGAATCTTGCGGGTACTTGTTACTTCTCCAGTAGAACAAGATGTAACTCCTGTATTGGCTTTGAGCCTGATATTGTATTGTAACTGGTTTTGTTGCTGAATAATACAATGGCTTGAAATTTTGGAGTGTGGGGTTTTTACTTGAAAGGGTTTTCCCCACGTATATCTTTGTGTCTTCTTTTTGTCTTTCATGGTATCTGGTTATGTTGAATCCATTTCTTGTTGCATTCACTTCTCTTAGAGGATCAATGGGGGATCAACTATGCTTGTTTCCGCTTTATAGCATAGTTGGTTATGTCTTTGTTGTGATTTTGAATTGAAATCACTAAGGCACTACTGTCTTAGATGCCTATCTTGATGACAGACCGAATCCGTATCCCCGACAAGTGGCATCAGAGCTAGTAGCTTGTTGCTTGTGATACCAACAAGTTGTATCAGAGCATGTTTAAGGGAGGTTGTGGCTTGATGATACCAACAAGTGGTATTAGAGCTTTCTCCTAGTTGCTGAAGTTCTGGGTTTTCTCTTGTGGTGATTTCTTAGCATGGCAATCTTGAGGAAGACTAGAGAAATCGGTTGGTGATTGGTCCTTTGGTGAGTGGAAGTGTGTGCTTCATTGATTCAACATACAGTTTGAAAGACGCTAGAAAAGTATGGAGTGGGTCATGTTGTGGCAAGATAATCTGAAGCACCTGACTGGTAACATTGTTCCTGTTGCAAAGGGTATGAGATGTGTTCATGGTTGTGTTGTAGCAAAGCATGGTGTTCATACTGGGTGTCTGTGTGAGAGGCTCCTTGGTGGTATGGACTAGCTTGTGTCATTGTTCAGCTATGGATTGTTGTGCTTGTCCCAAGTGTTTCTGACTTAGCACTGAAGGCATTTTCTCTAGTGCTTTGATTGCATGGAGGCTATGAGGTGACCTTGGTGGTCTGCAACTTCTAGATAGCCTGGCTCTTCCTTGTGCTTGTGCATGACTGTGGCATTGGGACTGGTCTAAAATAGACCTGTTGTTACTGTGTGCCTCTTTCTTGCACTTGCATGGTTCATATTCATGTCTTTGGCTCTGAAGGTTTTGTGTAGATTTTCCTAAAAAGTCTACGGTGCATTCTCTTGTTCTTTCATTGTTCTGGTTTACTGTGATGGTTGTGTGAAGACTCCTGAGCTGTCTAGATGAGCAGTGAATATGGAGGTGCGTGGGTGTTTTGGAAACACTGTGGTTTTTTGCAGGTTTTGCACGGTCAAGGAAAATTTGTGTTTTGTGGAACTGTTGTTTTTTATTTTTTCTAGATCCTAGTTTCTGGGGTGTGACTGGATGAGATAGCTACAGTTCTACTGGTTTTGAGGAGTGGTGTCTTCTCTGCATGGGAGTGTTGGTATATTTTTCTTTTAGCATTCTTGTGGTATGTTTTGATGGTTTTCTAGACTTTGGTGCTTGGGTTGTGGACGTGACTGACAAATCAGATCTATTGCTGATCTAGTGTTTGAGTCATGATTTTCTGCATTGGCTGTTCTCTTTGATTATCTCAGTTTTATAGTTTCCAGTTCAATAATAGATTTGCAGGTTTACTTTTGGTTGCATCCACGGGTTGTGCAATATTGTAGGTTGTCCTTACCTACATGGTTGTTGTGAGACAACTCAGAAGTGGACTGTCTATATCCACGAGGGTGTAACCATGTTGTGCAGATCTATTAGCTAACCTTGTCTGTGGTCACTTGTGCATTGGTGTGGCTGTTTTGAGATGAGAGGAGGAATGGCATTTGAGTACCTTAATAGTCAGTGATGGGGACCTAAAGCATGTGTATCATGATGTCATGGAGAGCTGGGTACACTGGCATAGTGTAAGCTTTTGACAGTGATGGTGTGGTCAGTCATGGTGCTTGGAAAGCTTAGTGTCACATTTCAGTGGGAGCTTTAGCAATGACTAGTGTCTTCTTTGGTGTTGTAGAATTTGCATCTGCATGTTCACTATTTGAAGATGTGCAACACTTTGGAGCCATGAAGGACCTTGGTAGTATTTGGCTGAGTTTCTAGTGGTGCTTGACAGGTGATGTTGGTTTAGAGTTGTTTGCTTTATGTCATGGTATACTCTTGCTTGTGCATTAGAGTTTTGGCATGTTTTTTTTCTCTTGAAGATCATGGACAGTTCACTTCAAGCATGGTATCTCCCTTGGAGATGAGTAGATCATGGTGTCATGATAAGTTCCTGTTCTAGGTTATGGAACTTTGATAGTGGTCTGGGGGTTCTCTTTACTTTGAGTACATTGATCATATGCTGGAGGACTTTTGGTTATTGCATTGCTGCAGTTTGGAGTTAGCATGAGATGATAGGTGTTGATACTCATGGATGCATGGAGAATAAAGGTGAGGCTTGAATTCTTGAGTGAATGTTGTTACAACTGGAAGTCCGAGAAGCCTGCACTTTGGTTGAATGTAAATTCAATAGAGATCTTGAAGGAGAATGCTCTTAGGTTAACCATGGTGGCTTGTATATCTTGGATGAGCATGTTTCTTTTTTCTTCTTGATCTGCTCGGCAGTGGTGTCATTGTGAAAGGTATTTACCCATTATACTTTTCAAGTGCTTTATGTTTTATCTTTCATGATATGAATCTTGAGTTGGTTTAGATTTTGGGGGTTTCATAATGAAAGGTTGGAAAACATAGTTTATCTCCTTGTGCTTTTGAGGACTGAAAGGAGATGGTTATATGGGTAGGTCTGATCTTCTTTGAAGAGCTTACATCCATGTTTTTTGGATTTTGTCAAGGCTTTTCCCTTTGGGATGTAAAGAAGATCATTCTTGACACAGCTGGCATTTAGAAGTGTTTGTAGAAGGACATGTTTCTTGTTGATTTGCAGTTTCTCTCTTATCTGGTCTTGTTCTTCCTGATTGCTCTTGTGACTTTAGATGTGAGTTGCCTTTGTGGTACCGGGTTGGTCACTATTTGTGGTCATGTGTTGTCACCTGGGTGATGACACGAAGGTGCTTGTGCTTCTTTCTTTAGTCAGCTTTGGAGGTGTTTGGAAGAACTATGGAAGATAGTTGAGAGAATTTTTTCTTGCAGCAGGTGGTTGCAGATGTTGCAGATCAGTATGGATGTTCCTTGGAACTACATGGTTACATTTCTTTATGCTGGGTTTGGTGGACTTGGTATGCTTGGATCATTTTTGATGGTGCTCTATTTGCACTCATGTTGGACAGTGCCCTTGCAGTGGGAGTACTTGGATGTGTTTGGTCTATGACTGGTTGACACAGGGTGCTTGTTTGCTACTGAGATGGGTGGGTTTCTTTTGATGGCATGAGTTCACTTTTAGGTCATACCTTTAAGGTATGGGTGGTTGGATGTTTCAGCATGAGCTGTGGGTGCTAGTTTTTAGTCACGTGGGTCTGATCAGTTGGATGAGGGCAGTCTATTCATGGTTGCCTTTCTAGCTAGTCAATTTTTCTTGTTCTGGAGTTTGGTTGGAGTGGTGCTTTGCTGGTTTTTTGCCTTTGCCATCTGGAGGATCTTTTGCTTTCATTCCTAAGACTGTTGTTTTTTCACTTTGGTGTGTTCCTGTGTTTGGAGCTGTTGCTTAAGGTGGTGGAAATCTTTATGATGTTGTTGTAGTGATTTTGATTGGAGTGTGAGAGCATGTGTTGGTCCTTATTTGGGCTGGTTTAGAGGATGCCTAAAAGTCTTCGGTAAGTGGGAGATTGTTGGGAATTATGCCTCAAATTTCTGGTGACCCCCTTTGAAGACTTAGGAAAATTCTCTTGTTTCCTTGACAAATTCTTTTGTTCTGGTGGAGGTGGAACCGGGATGGAACTTGGCATTGTTTCGTTTGCCTTGTTCTGGGTCTTGTTCCCGTTCCGTCTCCAGCTTCGCTCCCTGCTTTCTTGGTTCTTCAAGTTTTGTTTTGGCGGAGGCGGAACCGAATTGGAACTTGACATTTTTCCTTTTGTCATGTTCCGGGTTTCGCTCTGGATCCGGCTCCGACTCCGGCTTCGGCAGTCTATTGCTCTTCGCTTGTTTCTGGCGGAGGCGGAACCAGTTTTGGAAGTTGGCAATGTCTGTTTGCCATGTTCCTGTTCCTGTTGCTATTCTGACTCTGGTTCTGACTCCTGCTTTTGTGATCTAGTTCCTCTAGATGTTTGGATTCTCCTCAGGGAGTTTTCCTCCGCTTTTTCCATGTTCTAGATTATTGTTTCTTGCAATTCGCGGAGGCGGAACCGGAACCAGTTTGGTTCCTGATCTTGGACTTTTGGTAAAGTCCTATTTCTATTCCTGTTCCATCCCCGACTCTGGCTGTGATCTTTTGTGCTCTCATCTTGGTTTGACCCTAGGTTGACTTTACCCGGTCAGTTCTGTTTCCGATGTGTTCCTCTTTGTCGTGGGCGAACGCGGAACCAAATTGGTTCTTGAACCTGTAATTTCAGTGGAGTCATGTTTCAACTCTAGTTCCATCTCCGTCTTTGACTCCAACTCTGACAGTGTGCTTTTTTCGGTGGAGTCCTGTTCCGACTCCGGCTCCGGTAGTGTTAGGTTTGGCTTGAAGCCTTGGATGTGCCCGATGTCTGTTTGACCGTTTTGGTTGCTTTGTCAGCTGCGATTGCTGATGGGTCTTGGACGTGTGGCACCTAGTTGAATAGTGATTGGATGGTTACCTAACTTGTTGTGCTGCATGTTTAGTCAACGAAGGTTGGCGGAGCTGAACCCATTTTTGGAATGGCATTGAATGCTTGGGCGGCTCGTTGCAGGGAGATCTATCAGATCCGACTAGATGCTTTATTTGTGAATGGTCTTCTTTGCTCTTGTTGAGTCAGTTACATATGGATAAGAGATGTATTATTTCTCAAGCAAGTAAGCAAGCAAGTCAGTTCAATGAGTCTGCAAGAGTTGTGGGTGGCAAAGCAAGTGCGAGATGTGCGAGTTGAATGCATGACCATGAGACTATGAGTAGGATGCACGGGCATGTAAATGTGTGTGCATGGGGCTGCAAGCATAATGCATGATGCATGATGCGAGATTGCAGATGTTGGACTTGCAGGTTGGAGAGCCGAAGCTGTGAAGAGATTTGTAGAGAGATGGATAGGGTGTTCGAGCAGTTTGCTTAGGCAATGTAACTATGAACACTCTGTCTCTCGGATCTGGGCATGGGAATCATTGGAGGCCGAATGACTGGGCTAGCCATGAGGGTAGCTGTGACAGTCATCTAATGAGCTGAGAAGAATCTTGCGGGCACCTGTTACTTCTCCAGTAGAACAAGATGTAACTCCTGTATTGGCTTTGAGCCTGATATTGTATTGTAACTAGTTTTGTTGCTAAATAATACAATGGTTCAGAGTGTGGGGTTTTTACCTGAAAGGGTTTTCCCCACGTATATCTTTGTGTCTTCTTTTTGTCTTTCATGGTATCTGGTTATGTTGAATCTATTTCTTGTTGCATTCACTTCTCTTAGAGGATCAATGGGGGATCAACTATGCTTGTTTCCACTTTATAGCATAGTTGGTTGTGTCTTTGTTGTGATTTTGAATTGAAATCACTAAGGCACTACTGTCTTAGATGCCTATCTTGATGACAGATCGAATCCGTATCCCCGACAATAGTCTCATGAGTGTTAAGTATTATGTTATTGCATTGAACTAGTTTGAAGCATGTCAAATTAGAATGTTCGCTACCTAAATAAGTTGATTGAGGTGTTTATGATTCTTCTTCTTATTATTTGATTATTATGAGAAATAGTAGTGTTTGTACATTTGTGTGATCATGTATTGCACATTATGGTGTTACAACTATTAACACAAAATAAATGGGTGAGTGTGAGATCATGATCAGTCAAATAGTGGTAATGAAGAAGAAATCATGTGAAAGTATTATCCAAAATTGTAAAACTCTTTCTAGGATTATATTTTTAACCCTTTTTATGGATTGGTTAGTCAAAGTGCAATGGATATCCATTATGAAAATAAATCAAATATCCATTTTCAAAATCCCAAATTGCTATGGATTGCATGGGGGGAAAGCAATATATTCATTTTCAAAATAGATACTCATTTTTTGTTAAAAAAAATATCTATTTTGATTTCAAAAAATTTCCCCCAAAAGAAAATGTATGGGAATTAGGTTTGAGAATTCAAATATATTGGTTCCACACAAATGAGTTGGGATGATTTTATAAAATTTCCTTGACTTTACTATTGATGTTTATAGACCCTTTTATCTAAATTTGATAAAATGAAAAGGGCATATATAGGAAAATCTCAAGACTTCAAAATATAGTATATTCTTGATATAATTTTAATAAGTACTTATAAATAATTTTCTATATACACTATGCTCAAATTTTCATTAGACATATTGAGAAATATCAATAACTTGCAAACCACTTGTCCTTTTTAAAATACAAAATATAAATCACATGCTATGAATCATTGTTATAGGTCAAAAAAGATTAATTACATTCTTTTTAGCAAGTTAGGTTAGTTTGAAAATTATTTTTAAATATTTTTAAAAAATAGTAAAGAATATATAACTAATTTATTTACTTACACAAAAAATTATAAAAATATGTGTCACATTTACTCATGTGCGCTAAGCTTATAACTAAATATTCAAACAAGAAAACTTATCATTCTTAGGTCAGCTATAATGAGACCTACTTTATATTTTTCCCCAAAAAAATTAATAGTGCCTCATTGAAATATTAAATTTTTACCAAATTATTTCTTTTCAAAAAGAAATAGTAGACAATAAGATAAATTCAATCTTCTATAATTTTTATTTTTACATATCTTTTAGATTATGAAGATAACCCATTCAAATTTTACATGCAATTGATTATGTCTATTTTTACCATTTTCATTGTTGCTTATATGTATTGTTTGGTGCATGAGGATCTTATATTTACCCATTTTTTGGCCATGGATTATTCTATTTTTTTTCTATTATGTGATTTAGAGAATTACAAATTTGGAATTAAAACCTCAAGTTGCAATGTTCAGATCTCTAAGGATTTTTGCATGTATATGTTATGTTGGGCTAATGTGTTTGTAACCCTTGTTCTATATTTTTGAAGAATTCCATGTAAATCCTATCATCCAACAACTCAAGAGTTTAATCAAGATTATATTTCTAGAGAAGAGTGTCTAGAGATTTAGATAGGAATTTCCTATGAGACTAGTCTAGTCAAATCCTTTTGGGGACATTACATTACATATATGGGACTTTTTTTTAGAATTTTTTGAAAAGGATTCCTTAAGGGTAGGGTGCTACTCATATAGTTAGCTCTCAATAATCTCAAATTTATGACACCTCCTTTGAGAAGATATGACACTTTATGATCTCTCATAGCTCTATAGTTGGGAATTATTATAACTTTCATTAGGATTGACAACATCATTAAAAGAGAAAAAAAGATGTGGGACATTTCATTAAAGGTCACAAAGAGGCATTTGAAAGTTTGAGAGATCTTCTGAATTTTCAACCACTAAAAATTGAGAGTTCTATTGAGATAACTAAGGAAAAAACTTGGTTATTGGCTTTGGATAAATGTTTTAGGATGTAACCTTATATAATAAATCTCAAGGTTAGGCTTGTTATCTTGCTATTGTGTCGTTTTTCTTCTACTTGGTTCCACTAGGAGTAGAAACACTACCTCTCTCCTATTATGATTATGTGGAAGATATTTATTGAAATATTTAAAGTGAGGTATTCACTAATTAATTTAGATAGTGTTATATTTATAAATTCCACCACTTCCAATAACACAGATTAATGGGGGCTTACTATAAATAACCATTTATTTGAGTTTGAATAGTATTTGGGTCACATTATTAATGAGAATACTCACATCAATAGCTTTGTAAGAGGCATAAACTATAGATTTTTTCTCCCATCCACATGACATACGTAAAATGATTGTAATCATTATGGAGAAGGCGAAGTTGATAGAGTAGAACTTGGCTGAAGGCCAAGGAGATTAGGATAGAGGTTATTTCCAATAATACTCTAAGTTTGAAAGATCATATCAAGCCCAACCAATGGGTAGTGTTAGGACTACCTATTCCTTTTATGACATTACAATCATAATAAAAATAGTAAAGGATAAGACCTTCGTAAGGATCTTAGATAGGTAAGATTATAGCTTCTTGTACAGTGATTAAAGCTTGGAAACAATTTGAGATTGTGTCTCAGCCTCAATAATAGGCTAGAGGTAGTCAATCAATTTTTTCTATAATCAAGATTGTTATAAACTTTATAATTTGGGTTGAGAGGACCATGTTTTATGTAAATGTCTATGTGGGTTATTATCTAACAAAATTTCCAGAAGGTATAGGGTGAAAATAGGTCGTAATAGATGGTAGATGATGTTGGAAAATATCACCAAGCCTTTGCAATAGAAAGGAATCACTAGGAAAATATTTAGGATTTAGTTATGGAGGCCTTAGATACATTTGAGGGTGTGCATGTTTCTATTCCTTTTGATTCAGAAGCTTATGACCCCATCATTTCCTCATCTTGAGTTAAGTGATGTATGCCAGTACAAATGAGTCATAGTGATATGTGGCAAATCGCGTTTGTAATGGGTGCTAAGGTGGTAGTAGAATCCCTTCTCTATTGATGAGTTAGGTCTTGAAACTTTCATCATCATTATAGATTTTTTATATTGTGATAGTTGGGGTTAAGAGATTCATCTATCTCCATATGATTTATTGCAATATAGTTGAATTAGGGTATGTGGAAGGGCTTTTAAATATTTTCTATCATATTGAATAATCATTGGAAGAGAAAATACCATGACATATCCATCATTAATCACCTCATTTTGAGAGAGATAATAGATTTTTTTTATTATATTTAATAAACAAATTTAATATAAATCTACAACATTATGATGATATAAAATGAAATATAATCAAGAAGATATATATCGAATTTACATTTATTCCCCCCTTTCTAAGAGGGGGATTTTATAAATATTCTTTGTTAATATATCTATTTCAAACAAAGGATGATAATATCCTTTATTTTTCTATCTCCCTTTTAACTCTGAAGGGATATTTCCTAACTTTCTATTCTCTTCAGGAAAAATTCATATAACATTTATCCCCTATAAATTAGATTCCATCCTTAGTAGCATGAAATGCATCTACATCACAACTCAAATACACAATCAATAAATAAATGCAATGACCATGAATATATTCATTATTCAAATAGTATTATTAACATCATAATGTTACAATTTTATTTTGACTTCCTACATATATTTTTCTTCAAATTCATCGAGCTTCTTTTAATAACACTTCTCAATTTCATTTTAAATTTACAAACTTTCAATGATCATTTTTCCAATCAAAATTATAATGAGAACTATGTATATGTCTTTATGCAATGTATCATGAATTTATAATTTAAGAGATAATGATAGTTTATATTGAAATATGGGGAAATGAGTTCACTAGCCTAAACATGCACACTAGGAATCATTTCCAATCCTTTGCATTCATTGGAGAACAATCAATTAGGCACAACTTAATTCCCTTAGGAGAGTTGAGCACTATGGATTAATTTTTCCCTTTTCGAATTGATATGGTTGGATATGATTATAATAAGGAATGATGCAAGAACTAGGGAATTGACAAGATTCAACATAAAATTACTGAAATGGATGAAAAAGAAAGAACAAAAATATAGATCTAGAAATGAGGTACATAAAGGAATATTTCATTGAAATTTGACCCTAAAAATGTTGATCAAGTGTGCTAGGCACCCTAGTCCTGGAGGTGTTTTCGTCAGCTAAAAATTCATATTTTGGATCAAGATGCTCTATAGATCACTCCAAAATTTCATAAAAAAGTGTCAACCACATGTGTAGATCGACATAGACCATGAGTTTTTGGCTATTCAAAAATCTAGAAATTTAGTTCTCAATTTGATCTTTGCAACTTCATAACTTTCAATTGTCGGATCTAGAACCTGTGCACATAAAATAGGGAAAATATTGTGTTGTATAGGAGTTTTCCAAAGTCAAACCCTGGGTAAGAATTAACCTCCACTACATCAATGATGATTAGAAGAGAGCTTACCCCTAGTAGGGTAGAGGATGAAAACCTTAAGGAAATATTGAATTGAAATGATATTACCTTAGGCTTGATGATAATAGCACTGGATACAATGTTCTTTGGATAAGACCTTTAAGGGTTGATGTAATAATGTGACATGATAAGACTATTATCCTCAAATTCAATCACACTCAATTTGTGGAATAATTCCTATGAAACTTGTCCATTTCGTAACCCATGCACTCTAAGCATGCAAATTGAGGAAGATCAAGTTCACCCTCGTGAGTTGTCCCCTAGCCTTAGAACCTCATTTTGAGCATTAACCTTTTTTATTTTTTTAAAATTTGCATTCTCGTCCAAGTTGTTAAATGTCAATTTTAAAGTTAAAAAAAAATTCGCTCTTGCAGGAGCACTAAATTTTAGTGCCCCCTGCACGCCATATACAAAAAATAAATTACAAGGTCACTAAAATTCAATGACCTTGCATATTTATTATCAAACTTAGAATATGCATGAGCGTTAAAAATCTTCGAATTCGCAACACGGTACTCACACGAGTTGGAAAATAATGTGATTTCATTTATGATTTGGAGGGGGGTTCAATCGATTTTTAGTTTATTTATTCTTAATTTCAAATTTTTTATGCCCTCCCAATTCCTCTATACCCTTGAAAGATTCATGAGTCCATTTAATTGAGGACTTCAAGCACATTTTTCACAGATTCAAACAGGGATTTCGTTGTTTTTCTCTTTTATCTCTGGGTATGAAATTTAGCCTGCCTTTTCATTTTAATGCATTTTATTTGTGTAATGATTAGGGTTCTTATTTAGTTTCACATTTCATTATAGTTTTAATCATTTTAGTTTTCTTAAATATTTCCTAATTTTTTAATGAATGGTTAGGTTTTTGTTTGTTAATGTGGTTGTTTTAAAACCCTAGTTTCCTACCCTTTTTTCAACATTCGTGGTTTTGTGTGTTAAAACTCACGTTATGTTTTGCAAACATGAAACTATAAATTTTATGGAATTGTTTGAAGTTTCATGTGATTAAGCATATGTATATCGTGCATCGCGGGTTAAACCCTGTGTTATAGAGAGAACCTAAAACTTGAAACATCTGTGTTGACTTTCGATAAAATGGTGGTAGTTTTCACCATTGGAAACACCCTCAAATCAAAGATTGACCATACTTTTTGGAGTAGAAATTTTCACCACATATTCATAGATGACCAACTTTGCATGCAGTGGTGGTGAAAATCACCACCGATGCATGAAAGTTTTGATTTATACATAGGTAAGCTTTAAGTCCACATCATATGTAATATCGAGGTTTTTCGCTACCCTAACATATGTGCTATCCATAATGTGTTTGATTGAGGTTTTTCCTTAAATTTTTTTGGACTTTAACATGATTTTCTATGTAGAAGTAGTGATTTTCACTGCTTGAACGTTTAATGCTCGACCTTTTGAATATGCATTAGCAGAGATTTTTCCACTTGTGCATAAAATTTTATTGTAAGATGTAGGGTCGGTGAATTTCACCGATCCAACATCAAACTAGTTTGTAAGTGTTCTATCCATCATGCAATGTCAAAAATATTTAGCGAATTTGCACAAGTTAAAATGATCTTCCCATGCAAGATTGACAAATTTTTTTGACCTTGCATACTTTTTACAATCAATCAAATATACATGCAAAAGAGCCAAATTTCAGTGTAGTTACACTCTTTTACATCACCTCATCTTTAGAGATGTTGAAATTCAGTGGCCTAAAACCTGTTTTGCAAAAACTATCTAACACTTGGAAAATTTTCCTTTTTGCCAGTTTGACCGCTTGCGCTCCATATTTTGCTTCCATCGCACTCAAGCCCCAATGTTCATGAAATCACTCTAAATTTTTCTCCTATTGTAGCTTCCAATATATAAACTCTCTAACACTACAAAACCATGAATTTCTCATTTAGTTTCTTGTGCACATACTTTGAGACTTTCTCATTTGCATTCCTTCAAAGATATAATTTTGTGCCAATGACGGATCTCTCTTCAAGCAAGGGAAAATCCATGAAATATAATTATCAGGGAGTGTTTCCAGCCACTAAGATCTCCTCAAATATTGATGAGATTAAGTATACCAAAATTGGGCATGTTGACATGTCTGAATTTTTGGAAAGAACTATAAGAGAGGGGGAGAAACCACACAAAGGCTCCAGATCATGGGTGTTTGGGATAAGGATTGAGAATGAAGAGAACTCTCAAGTGCTTCTATCACTCTATAGATTTGAAAGTCTAAATGGGACTAGATGAGCTAGTTTCTGGAGTTCAAACTACACTTCAAACAACTCTATGTCTAAGGATGGAAACACGAGTCTGGGATGACAACGCGGCAAATTGGTGTCTATCTAGTGCGTTGGCATTTGTATGGCCAAAAAATGTAAAGTACAATATGAAAACACCAAAAAACCTATTAACTTCATAGCTAGCTAGTTTTAACGAAATAAATAGAATTAAAAAGTATGAAAAGTAACTATGTAAAAGATAAAGCAAGTAGATGAAGACAAGGGTGATGAAAACCAACTCACTAAAGCTACAGCTTTCTAGTGACCTCCACACACACGTTATTTTACAAACAAGCAAAAGGGAAAAAATATTGGGTTGTATAGGGGTTTGCCTCAGTAAAACCCTTGCTTTGGTGTTTGGGTATGTGCAGGATCATCATGGAAAATACAAGCCCTTAAGTGGTGATAAAATTCAAAAAAATCAGAGTTAGGCAACTTGACGTAAAAATTTGAATAAGTTATCTATATTATTTCAAAAATATTTAAGAATAGAATTTGTAGAAAATTGAATGTAGTTTCTAAACTACTAGGTTTATTTAAAAAATAAAAATCTATTTGGTGAATATTTGAAATTTCAATACAGTAGTACTTAAATTTCAAGGAAAAAATAAGTAGGTGTATGTCTAACCACCCTAACCAGAATAAAATGATAATATTTTTTTATAATATTTTAGATATAAGTAGAGGACTCATGTCCTGATGTGATGCATATTTTTTTATAATTTTTTTCCAAGTAAATAATTAATTATGAATTTTTTTATTACAAATTTTACAAAATATAGAAACTCGTATGTCTGACCACCTTAACTTGGTCAAAAATTCATGAAATTCAATTTTATTTTTTAATCCTATAGTATAAGAAGCATAGAATGTGACACATGTTTCAGATTCAAAAAATGTGATATTGTTTGAAAGCTATAGATGTTTTTCAATCAACCTATCAATTAGGACTTTAGTCGTAATTCAAATAGAAAATAAATAATAATTATTTATTAAATTCAAAGTAAAGCATAATTTACATTGGTGGAAAGCTGAGAATCTCCTTTAAAAACCCTTTTCATTTTATCAATTCTGGGTAAAAAAAATCGTAAGCCACATGGGCCATCATATCACTTACATATCGCCACTTTTTTGCCCATGATGATCCTGTACATACCTGTTTCCACCTCCACAGACAACCAAAAAAACCACAAAGTAGAAAGTGTGATAAAGGAAATGAAGAAAGGAAAGTATTGAGCACTACAAAAATGCTATGCTACTCTATCAAACCACAAAAGGAAAATGAAGTGATGCCACCTCCACCCAAAGGCTCTCAAGGAAAATGAAAGGAGAATGCAAGAAATACACTTGGAAAAGTTGACACGACTACAACAGTGACAAAAGGAAGTCTCACAAGACTCCAAACTCGCAACTTCTATGGTAGCACCACATGTACAACGATGGAATAGATGGAGTAACAAGCTTGCTTGTTGTAATGCTCAATGGAGTTGGTTGAGAATGCTTGAGAGAATGTGAATGAATGGATGTGTAGAGAATGCTAAAGAGATTGTAGAGGATCTTGGAAGACCAAATGAATGAACAAGATAGCCATTTCAAGATCAAAATGGGAGAGATATGATGGAAAAACAAGGATAGACAACTGAGACGGGGGGTGAATCAGTTGTTACCAAAATCAAACTTATACAACATTAATCAAACTCAAATCTCAGATTTGATAATTAATAGTGCAAGCATAAATCAATAACACATCAGAGACACATGAACACCAAGATTTTATATGTGGAAACCATGTCAGGGGAAAAACCACAGTGGATGTTAGTCCACAAGATTATACCCTATTACAAGTATAATGAATAATGAAAAAAGAATGCACTTGCATTCAGGTGCACTTCCTAGAGAACACTGCTCAAAAGGAAGGATCACTTCCTTACATACAGTAATCAAATTAAATTCATCTGATGAAGTCGAACTAATAAATTAGCTTCTACAAAAGCCTAATTACAGTTCCAGTTAGGTGCACAAAAACTTCTACACACTCTTCCACACTCTACTCAATCTCTTCCACACTCTGCTATGCTCTTGAATGATCTAACCTTTATTCACACATGTACATCACTTATACACACTGGGCATTTCCTCTAAATGAGGAAAATAATCTCATATATATATCTGCTACACAAATTTACATCTATTATTCAGTTGACCACAAATAAAGTGTAAATTACAACTATCAGCCTCAATACATGAATAAATTTCAATGCACACCAAAAAAAGTTGGTCACAACATAGTGAGGACCCAAACAAACACCTTCAAACATGCCAAACAATAAAATATTAATCCTTATGGATTCACAACACGCTAACACCATCATGTTGGCCAGGAACATGAAAGCTTGAGGACACATCGGAAAAATCTTCAATCATGAACACTCCGATCAATGTGAATGTACAACAAGGATAGAGCATGATCTAGACTCATCCATGAACATCATAGGTACATGTGCAACACATGAAATTACCATAATTTCATCCACTTCATCCAAGAACACCATCTATAGAAACTAAATGACTGTAGGCACACAAATCTTCATATCTTCCACAAATCTTGATGCGAACCTCTCAAACTTTCAGACAACATACTAGAAAGTTTCAACAAAAAACCCTTTGAAGCGCACCTTCAGATTAGCAAGTTAAAGCACTTTCCACCATTCTGAACTCCTCAACTTCACTGGCTACTTGCACTATATTTTTTACAATTTTCTCAATCTCCTCGACATATGCAGCCTTCAAAAACACCAATGCTAATAGTGTTGACATCAATGACAACCACATATAAGAAAAACAACCACAACATCCAACAAGATAGGGTCATTTTCAGGAACTAGTTGGTCATATAGAGGAGTTACAATTTGTCCCCAATGAGGAGTGTAACATCCTTGCAGACTCTAGAGGCAAGAATCTATCAAGGATGACAGCGCACCACATAGATGTTCACACGTCGTGCTCACATCCCTAATGAAAATTCCCCCACCAACACACACCATGTGCCAAGTTGATGGAAGTTAGGTAGATGATGTGTAATTTCACCTTTGGATTTGATTTTATAAGGTGAGGGGATGCAGAAGGGGAATTTACACAAGGGGTTCAAATTTGCTCCTATATATTTTTCCGCCACTTTAGCAAGCACGAGTATCGATGAGTGTTCGGTAAAGTAGATCGAAGGGTTAGAAATGTATACCTGAATTGTCGAGGAATTAGATTGTGATATGGTGATCTCAAAAGTGTAGGGCAGGTAAAGGAATCCATAGGTACTCTGTCTTGAGGAGGTACGAACAAAAGGGCTCCATAGCTCCACAAAACTACGAAGTTGAACAAAGTACACTGAAGGCTTGTAGACCAATGATGGAAAAATATTGCAAGATGCAAGTGCTTCACAAGCCCTCAGACCTGCAAAGAAGACATTCCCCCAAGTACTCTCTCATGAAGGAAGCCCAATGTAAGGGGACTCTATAGAGTCAGATTGGAAAGCAACTTCATAGGGGCACCTACAAAGCAACATGTTAATCCGTAGATAAAACATGTTAGAAAACAAAAAGCAGTGATGCAAGCAGACAAGAAGATAGTCACATAGACAGTCAAGAAGTTGAAAAGATTTCAAAGGGTTCCCTTGAGAACCCTTCAAAATAAGAGGGGTCCACTCAAGGATGCATTGTTTGAAAGTGCAAGAATATTTTTTGCAAATCAATCAATCATCAAGGACTCTTTTCGAAAGATGTTCACTTCATCAAGGAATTCAAAAGGAAGAAAATTCCTCCTCATGAGGTGAAGGTCAAGGCTTCTCTCATAGTAAAATATGCTCCCTCCTTGGATGGTGATCCCACAATACTGGTTTACAATTTTTGGGCAAACTGGACATTGAACTGATTTTTTTTAACTAAATATTCACTTTCGGGCTCCTATAGCGGCTAAACTGTGAGGAATTTAAAGATGATGCAAACTAGTGATTTGTGAAGTTTTGTTTATAGATTCTAAATATATGTTTTGCAAAAAATTTGGAATCAGGTTGCACTTTTTTTTCATCTCCTTCAAAAACTAGTTTTTATCAATAAACAACATTTTGAAGGAGTGATGCTCACCGTATACAACATAATTTTTTTTGTATGAAGGATAGAATTCTAATATTTTCGAATTTAGATTTGTAACTATGATAACTAACCAGTTAATTTGGTTTCATAGTATTTTAATAAATATTTTTTCCTTAATCAAGTTTTGAAGTCAAACCAATTACAATTCAGACATAGGCGGACTATATACAACATAATTTTTTCTGTATATATCAATATTTTTTTTTTTAATGGATCAAGGATATCAATACCTAGGCTAAACATATTTTTCAAAATTTTATTTTGATAATCTACTATTTTTCCACATGTGTAGAACAGAGAGCTTGATTTTTGGTGAAAAACCTACATTCACAAGAAATAAAAAATAAATATAATAATCAAATTAAATTTAATTAAAATTATACTTTTTTGGAAGCTTATAATAAGGACTACATACTTACAAAAACTAAATTTGAAATGAACTCATTTGATCCACCAAAAGGTAAATTAAAAGTGGGTTTTTATTAGCATTTTGATAGGTGTAAAGGAGACTGTTATAGGTATGGTTTAAAAATAACAAGGTTCTATCCAAGGGGGCTTGGTTTAAGGTGGTTTGATCAAAGCCTCTTCAATTGGAATCCTTTAAATGGAACTTTTCAAGGCTTAAATCATTATATTTTCTAAAAATATGTGATTTCAGAAAAAATTAGGATCTCCCAAAAAGTGTAAACCACTATTGTGGCAGCACCCTAGAGGAAAGTTTTTCAAGTTCTTTTTTTGCTAACCCATGATGAAAGAGAGATGTTTTGATAGGGGTCCTTGTTGAGAATGTGATTTTTGAAAAATCTTGCAAAGATTTTGAGAAAATATTTGTTGGCTATGAATGCATTTTCTAAAAATCAAATTTGACATGATAGCCCCTCTTAGGGTGGTGTGTGTTGAACGTAGGGGCACATGACAACCTAAGGAGATTAAAGAAAGAATGAAAAAGTGATGTCGTGGCCTGTGGGAAATAATGAGATGTCATTATGGTGATGTTATCACACACATGAGGGACAACACATGAGTACCACAACATCACAAATCAAGCAAAGAAGAGAGAAAGATAACCAAAACTGCAAAATAGACAATAACATCACAAACAAAGGGCACAAGGGCGATATGATATTTTGGGGTCAGATCTACTCATAAATATACATAAGTATAATAATACTATATAGATGAACTATCATTAACCCCCTAATATATTAGACCATATGAAGAATGCATGAGAAGAAAAAATAAAGATTAAAAATAAGTTCAACATGGAAGGGAAGCCTAAATTCCCGCACCACTTTGCATCATCCCCAATTTTTCGAAAACCAATACACATAACAAAGGAATAATGATGTCACAAATAGAGGAATTATTATGACACATAATCACTCCTGTATCCATGCACTTACAAGGGTGGAAAGGGTCATCTAGGAACACATAATGCAAGCATGTGGGAACACATCACAACAAACACAAACCTAATCTAAAGGTAAAGAAGAGGCACCCCCTAACACTCATCAACCAAGAGGTCATCTACTTCCCAATCTAGATCATTGTATAGGGAAGGCGAATGAGCCTGCAATGGTGGAATGTTAAGGGGGGAACCCTTTGACCCTCCTGTGACAAGAGCCAAGGAATGAGACTCTTTCAGGTCTCCTCCACTCAGTTCCTATGGAGGCAAGGTCAACAATTTCATGAAGATCTCCAATAGGGCCAGGACATCATCCAAAGAGTTAAACATGCACTTCATAGGAATGCCATGTGTTACCTCAATAGGAAAAGGAGGTGACACCTGAGATCCACTTCCAGGCTCACTGAGTGACTCGAGAGCACTGGAAAACTCAAGGGATGCTAGAGCTTCTTCCATCATAAGGAAAAAACATGCTAATGTAGAAACACCCTTTAAAGATGGTGGAATCCTCTTTTGACCCTCATTACTGGAAGGGTGAACCTCCACCTCTTGATTTGTCAGAGGGTTAGAGACCCCCACAGATGAGGCAAAAGGCACGAAGGAGGAGAATACCATGACAAACACCACCAATGTGTTTGGAATGTCCATGGGCTTGGAGAATGGTAGGATGTTCAAGAGGGATATCAAGAGAGGTGGAATGACTGAAGGAGCAATAAACACCTACACCCTTTTAGGGTTAAGGGTTTTTATGCTTGCAGCATGAGCCGAAAGTAGCATTAAGGCTAACTGAACAAAAGTAGAGGTGATAGAAGAGGAGGACACAACAAGAGGCCTTGAAATAGGGTCATTCAACTCCCCTTCATTCCTCTGCAAAGTGGCTTTCTCATCTACCAAAGCCTTTCACCGATGCTTGTGCTCGCGCACAAGGCATTTTCTATAACTCTAGGAGCTAGCGACTAGAAGATGAGACAGAACAGAAGGCTCCTACTTAGCCATTAGAGTGTCCATCATGACCATATTTAGTGGAGGGAGAGACTCCTAGATGGGAGAAGGATTAAGAGATTGAGAAATAGTAGGGGGAGTTGGCTCTAACGCCTCAGCGATAGGCCTCTTCCCATTCATTTCCTTGGGAATAGGAGTGATAAAAGGCTTTAGAGGCTGATACATAGAGGATTCCCCATAGGAACCCCTCCCTCTACCATATAAAATAGGCCTAGGCACCATGGGAGAATAGGAATTTTGAATGCAGGATGCTTGGGATTTCTCCAAGTGAGCACCATAAGGTTCTCTCATAAACACGGAGCATAATTTTGATGATGCCATAGTAGGCAAAGAGGAAGTGGCAGGCTAGACAACGGAAGAGGAACCTAAAAAATGCTTCTCTTCTTCCCTTCTCTGAGCCATGGTGGCATCACTATCAGCTTTCAAACATGCCCTATGAGAAATAGCATAAGGAGATGGAGGGTATCTCACTTTAGGTGTCAAGAACCCCTTCTTGTACTTTTCATAGTTGTAGTACAAGAGGTCTGTCCTTGGTGGAAGCATACCAACGAGCATAGGCCAAAAGTGATCCATAGAATATCTACCACATGCAACCAGTGATTTATAGCTAGTGTCATGGATTACATGCATTGAACCCTCATGGATAAAGTTTAGAAATTTATGCATGACCGAGGGAAATGCATTCATAGTGACTAACCAGGGGATACCCAATTTCACTCTAAAGATTTTAGACATCGGGATTATGTCGAAAAGAAAGTTTACTGACTTATTTCCAATAAGGATCGACAAGGTTATGCTACCAAGGGGAACGAAAAGTCCATTATGTGTAAAAATGGTACTTTTAGGTGCATTGTACCCATATTTATGCAAGAAATTGATCAACATAATCTCTTCAATAATCACATTTACCTGACACGTCAAGTTAACAAGAACACATGTCATAGTGTTTTTGTTGATTCATGTGTGGATGTAAAGAGGAGATGGCTCTCTATTATAACCCATCGGTAGGTCTTACGAGGTGAAATTTATACTAAGAGAACTACTCATAGGATGCATGGAAGGGATAGGTAGATGTAAAAAGGAATCCATCGCATACACTAAACAACACTTTCATAGAGCCCCCAAAGGTTCACAATTGGATAGTGACCCAACTAAAGCTTTGTTTTGCAATGCCTAAGAAATATTCCAACTATGCCTACTAGGGGTTGCAAGTTGGGTTGTAAGGAAAAATGCCTCACAACACTCACACCTAAAAAAATCCTAGGATACAAGGAAAGGATCCTTTAACACCACTAAATGGAACCAAAATGGTTCACGTCGAGTTCACCAAAAATGTAAGAGAGAGAGAGACCAATGACACCAAGGCTCTAGGTCACATAGAGTTGAGAGAAGAGGGCTACCCTAACTTAACTCAAGCTAATGGGTGTTTGGGATAAGGATGGAGAATGAAGATCACTGTCAAGTGCTTCTATCACTCTATAGATCCAAAAGTCTAAATGGGGCTAGACGAGCTAGTTTTTGGAGCTCAAACTGCACTTCAGATAGCCCTTTGTTCGAGGATGATAGTGTGGGTTTGGGGTGACAACATGATGCGCAAGCATCTCTCTAGCACGCTGGTATCTGTATGACCAAAAAACATACAATACAGTATGAAAACATAAAAAAACCTACTAACTTCCTAGCTAGCTAGTTTTAACAAAATAAACAAAATAATGAAGTATGAAAAGTAACTACATTAAAGATAAAGCGAGTAGATGAAGACAAAGGTGACAAATACCAACTCACTAAAGCTCCAGTTTTCTAGTGAGATCCAATTCTCCAGTGAGCTCCACACACACGTTCACCTACACACAAGAAAGAGGGGGAAAATGTTGGGCTATATAGGGGTTTGCCTCAATCAAAGCCCCGATTTAGTGTTTCCACCTCCACAGACATCCACAAAAGCCATGAAGTAGAAAGTGTGATAAAGGAAATGAAGAAAGGAAAGTATTGGACACTAAAAAAGATGCCATGCTACTATATCAAACCACAAAAGGAAAATGAAGTGACACCACCTCCACCCAAAGGCTCTCAAGGAAAATGAAGGGAGAATGCAAGCAACAAGGTTGGAAAAGTCAACATGACTACAATAGTGATGAAGGGAGGTCTCACAAGACTCCAAACTCGTAGCTTATGTGGTAGCACCACACGTATAAAGATGGAATGAATGGAGTAACAAGCTTGCTTGCTATAATTCTCAAAGGATTTGTGTGAGAATGCTTGAGAGAATGTGAATGAATGAATGTGTAGAGAATGTTGAAGAGATTGTAGAGGATCTTGAAAGACCAAATGAATGCACAAGATAGCCATTTCAAGATCAAAATGGGAGAGATAGGGCCATTTTCAAGTCAATTGGTCACACAGAGCTGTTACAATTTGTCCCCAATGAGGAGTGTAACATCCCTGTGGACTCTAGAGGTAGGAATCTGTCAAGGAAAATAGTGCATCATGTAGACATTCATGTACTACACTCGCATCCCTGACAAAAATTTCCCTACTAACACACACAACACGTGCCAAGTGGATGGAAGGCAGGTGGATGATGTGGAATTTCACAAGCCTTTGGGTTTGATTTTCTAAGGTGATGGGGTACAAAAGGGGAATTTACACAAGGGGTGAAAATTGGCTCCTATACAAGAATGAGGAAGCAACTGCTAGAAAATGGAATGAGATCCATAGTCAAGAGCAATATCCAGATGGTGAGTTCTTTTCTTATTGTAGCCCAAAATCCATAGTTTTTCCTTCAAGTTACTTCTCATTACAACATAAATGACATAAGTGTTAGGGATGTCAATGGAGATGTAATCATAGTGATAGATGTATATTTTCTTGAAAAATATTTCATATTCCCTAGCATTGATAGGTATATAGAAATAACTGAGGAATCTGCATAGGAAGAGTATGATAAAGATCTAGATTCTGCTAAGAAGAAAATTAATAGAAAATTGTTGAAGAGTCCTCAGCCAATAGTATCAAGGTGGCCCAAAAGTTTCCCTTGTAGTGATTTCATAGAAGAGGTGAACAATATGATCACTCTTCTCAGTAGAGTGCAAGGTTTTCCTACCTCATCCACATTTGAGGATTGGATATACCTATACATCAAGATCATATTGAGGAGAAAACAAAAAAAATTTTGGGTGTCAACAGATTAGTGATGCCATTCAGGTAAAGTTGACCAAGGTGCATACCTCATAGATGTTATACATGACATCCTACTTGGTGTATGTTGCTATAGCTATGAGAAACTTTCTAGGGTTGACAACAAAAGGAAACTGAATGGTTAATCCAAGATATAAATATTTTCCATAGATTACCATTTGTGGAAGAACTCACCATTTTCAAAGAGTGAATGACACATTATTTACTCCAGTCTTGTGTGCCTTTAATCCTTAATTGAAAAGGAAAAGAGTGTCAGACAAAGCTTGGATAGTGGTAAATAAGTATGGTTGCATGTATCTATAGTTCCTGAATTTCACATATCTAAGAGTTGGTTTCTTTGTGGGACATCTGTACATGCTCTCATGATACCCCAATGACATAATTATCTTCATGAAGCTATGCAGGTAGATAATTGTAGTGCATAGCAAGCAGATGGAGTCCCACAAGCCAAGATTCAAATTTTCATTGACAATTGGTAGGTATTCCATTCAGACTTCTCCAAAAGCCAAAGTTGTTGAGTCTAAAATGCAGTTCGTCACATTGAAAATATTCAAGTGGTCACATTGAAAATATTCAAGAAGAGGCTAGATTTTGATTAACGAGGTATGAAGGATTGAATTAAGAAATCCTATATACATGTGCACCAAATTGAGGACATATGGGCCGACTGTAGAACTAAGGAAGAACTCAGAATGTTGGACTATTTTAGGATCATATTGGAGTAGATTGAAGAGTTGGACTTGGCCAACATTCCTAAAGGCATGGAAGATGATGGTGATATCTTATATCCTACCTATGAAATGAACAATATTGCAGGATCCCCTCTACTAGCCATTCAGTGGTCCCAGAAAGAGGTAACTTCAATCTAAGAAATATTTGAACCTATTCTTTGCAATACCAATGTTTGGTTAGAAGAAAGGGGAATTTCATTAAAACTCTTTCTCATTGGGTCTAAAGAGGAGACATAAGAGTTTGCAAGTAAAAATTTAGACATGAGGACAAATAATAAGAGTGATGCTCCTATTTCAAGTAGGCCATTGAAGCCCAAAATTAAGTTTGTGGTCAAGGGTGATAAGAAGAAAAGAAAAAAACCATAGAAGGGCCATCTACTAAGGGACATGAGGAGTCTGCACAAGAAGAGAGCCATGTAGAGGAAAAATTCCATGAGGAATCATAAATGTCTCCTCATGAGAATAGTCTAGGGGAACCAGATGTCTCCTCTTCTCTCATTGTCAATATTTTTTCTACTCCCCCTTCTATGTCTTCACCTATTTCTAGTGTTCTTGCTGCTACTGTTACCCCTACAATTACAATAAATGTTTCTCCCAATGTATCAGTTCAATTTGTACATTCATCCCCTTCCTCGGGGCCAATTTTTGAAAGTCCCAAACATGGTTTGGATAATGTTTTAGGGTCTCCAATGTCTTTGCCAAGATTTTCTTCTCCATATTTTGACATTACATCTCATTCTAACTTAGAACAATTCATGACTGAGTCTATTCAAGTGTCAAGTGTTTATATACCTAGTGTTGTTTTAAATGGCACTGCTATTGTGACCACTACTTTTATGAGTGCAACAACAACTCAAACTATGTCTACAAATACAAAAGAGATCTCACCACTTTTACATTAGCTCTCATCAAAAAAACCTAAGAGGAAAAAGGAAGTCATCTCCCTAGATGAATTCAACTTCATGCAACTTTCACCAATAAAAAAGGTCAAAGAAAAAGTTGAAGACCCTCTCAAGGTTGTTGGTTGACAACGAAGGCAATAGGTATGCAGAGGTGGCATAACCTCCTCCAGATAAAATAATAGAAGTGGACATTGTTGACTACTCCATCACAAGAGTTGAGCTGGGAAATATTACTCATGAGAGTGTGAAATCAGATGCTCAATCCATAGTGAGCTCTCTCATTGAGAAGTTTGATGAGGTTAAAAGGATAAAGTCCATTAGTATAAAGCCAAAATAGAGAAATTGATAGTTGTATTACAGAATATTACCTAGTCTTTTGAGTCCATTGAACATGTGGTAGTTAGCATTTAAGATCATATAATCTAGAAGGTGGAGAAATTGCATATAAGGGGTAGAGTGGTCAGGTAATTCTTAGACCAAATGGTTGCTCAAGGAACAAAACTTTTGAAATATATTGTGTAGAAGTTAGGAAAGACAAATGGAATAAGATCCAACTTAGATCAAACTACTAACACTTTCTCTTAGGAAAAGGAAGATGTGCAAAATAGGTTGTAGGCATGGGTTAACATGAAGAAACTCAAGTTGGATATTTGGGTGGAAATTGGGATCATTTCCCATAGGGATATGTATGTAGAAGTGAAAGATACCATGATTCACAAAGAGATTGTGATCATAGATCTAATCAACGATCTACAAGCTACTCGTGAATTTGGTGACAAAAAAGAAATGCAACTTATCAATAAGATCAAAGAGCTTCCATGTAAGCTATGTGATGATAATCAAATGGTCCTTTTATCAAATGTGGTTGTCCAAGAGTTTACTAAGATGATTTAGAAGGAGTTTGAAGATTGGAATTTTTCTTAGTGCCTTTGATGTATAAGCTCCTAGATATTCAATGGACTCTAGACAACCTACAAGTATTCTTAGGAAGGTATGAAAATGCATGCAATAGCATGAGGTATTCCTTCACAAGGATCATCACTATCTTCAAACATACTCTAGGGCTAAACAATGATGAAGTATAAGCCATCATGCAGAAGTATGAAGACTTCATGGAGAAGGATGGTGGAGAAGGTTGAGTCTACTTTATTTTAATTTTTTTATCATTTTCATGCTTTTTGTAATTAGTTCAAGAAAATTTACATGCCTTTTGAAAAACTATAATTACATGTAAAAATAGAGAAGTCCTTAAACAATTAGGACTCCTTTGTTGAATAAGTCAAAGTAGTTATATCTTTCCTAGATTATCTCATTTTCTCTCCTCTATGTATATGAGGGTCTTTCATAATTAATACACATTTTGATCTATTGAGACTAGATGCTACCATTTTGAAGAGAAATTGCAATATTTGAGTTGAATGTGCATATTTGAAATTTATCAATAAAAGAAGCAGATTGACTCCAACCTTAGCTTTGGAGCACATTTGTTATATGTCAGATTCTTCTTACATCATTCTCATTATATTTTCTTAAAGTCGATATGTAAGTGGCATGTTATTTATTTATTAAGAGGGAATTCAAATTTAGTACTAATAGACTTTGTGCTATCATATTGAATTTGGAGTTTTTGTGAATTTGGTTGAGAACATGTAGTCTTTGAGCTGAAATTTTCAATTATATTCATGTGTATGAATCATGTTAAGAACATTTAGTCTTTGAGATACTATTTTTAACTATATTCACATGGACCTTTGGAATCATTTTTGGGAATAATTTGAATTATTTGAGGTTTAAGTTGTTTCTCTTTGTTCGTATGATCTTACTCTTACTTTTGGAACCATTACGGAAAGCGGCTGAAGACTTTGTGTTTCTATGAGCTTTCTAAGTTACTATTGTTTGATGGTACTTTTGGGTATTAGATATTATTTCTCTAACTAGTTGTATTTAATAATATCATTGTTATTTTTCTCCCTTATTAGGAAATAAGATAATCTGTTAATGGAGACACCCCCCATGGATAATCATAACGTACATATCTTAGTTTATTTTCTAGTTGATTTTAGTGAGCAATAAGAAGGGAGCCTCCCCTTTTTGAGAGGAGAGATTCATATATGATGTAATAGAAATTGTCCCTTCTCAAACCACAAATGAAAATCGCTTAAATGATTTGACTTAAATATGAAATAACTTAGAAAAGAGAAATAATGCAGAAATTTTGCAAATAAATTTCTAAATTCTTTATTCAAAACTCTCTTGCAAACATCAAAGTATCTTCTCCCTTAAGGAAATAAAAAGATTGCAGCCTCTTGGAATGATAAACACTCATTAAAAATAAGATTAAAATCTGATCTTAACAGAAAATAACAAAAAATACAAACTATTTATTCAACTCCTTCAGTTCACTCTCAATCTACAACCTTTATCATGCAAACTCCAATCTGCAAATTGTATCCATCTTCAACAATGGATTCCATGATCCATTTTTTTGTCACGCACCTTCAAGCCTGCAATAATTTTTTTTGATGGAAATCTTCATCATATACTAATCCCTTCTGAGTCACTTCTACCCAAATCCATGTAGAAATCAATTTCACTAACAATTCCTACTGAGTGACTAGTTCCAAAAATTGTCAAGTCTTCCCTTTTATGCTAAATCTCCATTTTTTTTGTAGCTTCCATTTGAAACATCCCAACATGATAAAAAATTTCATTAATAACATTAAAATAAAATAATAAATGCTAAAAAGAATTATCAAATCCACCTCCTTGAAATTTCCAAGAATAACAAACTTGCAAGATTCCAACTCCTAGAAAATAGGGACCCAATTAGAAAAGTAACCACCAACTCAACTTGGGCACTCAAGATCTCCATTATTATGATTTATGAGGATTTAACTGAGTTTTAAAAAAATTTAACTCCCCAAAAAATCCATTCCAAGATTTATTTTTTAAAGCTCATGTTCAACACTGCCACCTAGACTATCTCTACTCCAAAATTTAGCAATATTAAAATAAAAGACCAATTATTTATTACAAATTTTGACCTAATATTTTAATATATTTATCCAACTAAATAATTATCAAGCCTTAGGAAACTAAAAAATTAAAATATTTATTTGTGTTTGATGTTGATTGCCTATGCACCCGGATGCTCCTGCATTAATATCTCATCATAATTGTGGTCGGAAGGAATTACAAAATATTCACCCAACTATTTTTTGGTGAATCTATTGGGGATGTGAGAAAGCAACTAAGACTCACACTTCCAGTTGAAGTAGAAAAGTATACCGGTGTCTTATTGTGGTTTGTAAATAGTTTTTGTTACTGATATTCATTTTATTTCAAAGACTACACTCTAGTAGATAAAAGATATACGCACAGTCAAAGGGTACAAAGTCAAGTTCATCCTTTTTTGAGTTGTTGCATAGACATAATATTATTCATTTCCCTTTGTGGAGAAGGTCACCATTACAACACACATGAAGTTATCCTCCTCGAAGATTAAGATCACAACTCACAAGTGAAGCTTATAGATTTTAGAGAGTTTTACCTATCACACTAGTTCAAGGGGCTGTCATTCCTCCTCCTAATCAAGGCGCTATAGCATCTCAACCGCCTATTAGTCCTTGGGGTCACGCTTTTGGTCCTTTAAATTTTGTGGCCCCTTTGCATGAACTTCCTCATGTTTCATGCAAGAACATCCCCAAATTCTATGGTGATTGCAAGCAACATCCTGATGAACATATTGTTGCTTTTTATATTGTATGTGGTGTTCTTAGTGTTGAATAGGAGGATGTTTTAGTAAGTTTGTTCATTCATACCTTACAAGGAGTAGCAGTTGATTGGTTCTACAATCTTTCTCTTGGTACTATCATAAGCTGGGCTACTCTTCATACAAAATTTAAAGAATGATTCAGAACATGCACATGCCTTATTGACACAACTTACAACCATGAGGAAAGATGCACATGAACCCATGTGTGATTTCATAGTAAAATTCAATAAGTTGGTAACAAGGATTCCAACTAAGGACAAGACAACACCTCATGTAATCTAAAAAATTTCTTCATTAACATGCAACTACCAAAAGTAAGTTTCTTGTTGTGGAGAGTAGTCCTAGCTAATCTTGCAGTAGCTCAATAGTTGGCTACTAGTTTTGAAGATAATTTGATTATTTTCAATAAGATAAGCAAAGAATCAAATATGAATAAAGGACAAGTGTCTACATCTTCATCTACCAATGCAAGCATTGATCCTATGGTGAAAAGGCTAGCAAATGAATTGCTAGCATTGAAGAAATAGGTTTCTCAAGGTCCATCTGATCCTCCATTCAAGGATGCTCCAAGGAGAACCTTTCCAAATTCTTCAAAATATTTTGATAATGTTGCTAGAAACTAGAAAAAAATTCTTGCACCATAAAGAATACTTGCTCTTGAGGCTCCACCCACCAATGTAGTCGTGGGGTACTATGAAGTAAGGAAAGATGATTATGTACAACTAGAATATAATACTAAAGAAAATTTTGATCTATTCCAAGAGGAGGAAGCAGATCCGACTGGTGACTCTAATATTAGAAACTTTCACATTGAAAACAAATCTGATGAAAAGGATATTATGATTGATGCTTATGTTGTTTTAAAACATTTCCAACAAAATAAACTTTATCAACCTCAAGTTGATGCGACGAAAAAAAAGAATTGCTCATGACTACTAGTGATTATTTCCAAAAGGGAAGCTCATTTTCTGGTCCAACTGAAAGTTGCAGTAGTAAGCAAGCAAGCAAATAAGTACTGGAAAGAAAGTAATTACTATTAATCCTCTTACATCTCCTTTATTGCATAAGGCCAATACTCTATTTCCAAAGACTACTATTCCTATTGATAAGCCTACCAATGAAATTAACTCACCTTCTTTGATGATTTTTCATAAAGCTTTTGATATTATTGATCACACAAAGAGGACCAATATTTAAATGTTTGAAGTTGAATATCTTCAGGCTAATCTTGACCAATTTGATAGACTAGTTAAGTTTTTTAAAGACAAGGGGACTCATCCAAGTAGTGTTTCTCCTGTATACATACTAGTTGTTCCCAATCCCAAACCTCTGCAAAGTAACTTGGTTTCCATTCCTTCATCCACCCCTTAGAAGACAGACTCATTTTATATCTCCTTGTTTTTTAATTTCTATAAGTTGAGAAATTGTGTAATTGATTATAGTGCTTCTAATAATGTCATGCTTTCCAAAGTAGCTACTTATTTGGGAGTGAATCTTACAAAAAAAATTGGCTATTTTTTTATTGAAAAAAAACAAGTTTCTTTAATCGAGCAAATCAAGGATGCACAATTTACATTTGTTGCTTTCCCAAAAAATATCAAGATGATTGTCTTGGTTGTTGATTTTCCTACATCATGTGGTATATTGGTAGGAGGTAACTTCTACAAGGATGTAGGAGGTGAAATAATTATGGACATGTAAAGCTGATTCCTAAAAGGGAACCTAAATTTTCTATAACTAAGTCAAATATCCCAAGAGCACAAATTTTGTTTGTCTTTAGGTATGGGTACTTATTTGTAGACTGATGAGGATGTTGAGTCTTCATGTAAAAATTCAAGCAAAGAGTTAGAAAATGATGGCTCATCTCCTTCAAAAAAATAATTGTCTTCAAATGATGTCTTTTTCAAATGGTGAAACTGCATCTGACAAAGAAGTTTCAAATTTTGAGACTACCAATCCGGGTGATCCAAAGGATTTTTAGATTATTGAGTTCGACGAAAGTTGTTAGATTCCACTAGTTCAGTAATCAAAATTATTTTTTATATCTCCAGAAGGGAATACTTTTCCTTTCTCTTTTAAGCTACAGTTTGATAATACTAACAACACAACAAAATATGAAACATTGTTGTTAGTTATGTAATTTGCACACAAAAAAGGAATCAAAATCTCCATGCTCAAGGTGATGTAGAGCTAGTAGTTTTCCAAGTGAGAAACTTGTACAAAATAAAAAATGAGAGACTAAAAACATTACCACAATCTTGTATGGGATTGCATTGAGGAGTTTGATTCCTTTGACATTTCTATATTTCTAAGGGAATTTAATGACAAATTTGATTCCTTAGTAGTATAAGCTACACTCCTGATTCCACATAAGGATCTCCATGGTACTACATACACCATTGAGATATTTTTTCATCTGAGTGTTCCAAACAACTCTGACAATTGGAATTTTTTTAACAATGATCGCCAAATCATTGCCTTTATAGAGAAGGCAAATTTTTTTAATGAGTTGTACTTTGAAGGTAGTGATTCTCCACCCTGAGAATCAATTTTTGAGATTGATCTTGAAACTAGTGAAGAAGTTTTACAAATCAAAGAGAACACAATTCCCAAGGGTTTTGTATCCCTTGAAATAATTTTTGACAAACATGACTATTACATCAAAAAGTAGTAGTCTAGCCCCAAGTCATCTAATGAATTTGAGCAAGTCAACTTGGGAACTAAAGAAGATCCTAAGATCATGAATATCAACAAGTGTTGTACTCTAAAGGAGAAAGAAAAGTTTTCTAAATTATTGTGGCAATACATGGATGTGCTTGCTTAATCATATGAAGACTTGAAGTCTTTCCACCCAATGGAGGTTCAACATGAAATTATGTTGAAGGAAAGATCATTGCCTCAAAAAAATTTAGAGGCAATACAATGCTAAGATTTATGGTACCATTCTTTTAGAAATCCAAAAAATGCTTAACGCAAGGATCATATTTCCTATCCACCATTGAATGTGGATAGAAAAAATCATTCCATTTTGAAAGAAGAATGGAGAAATCCACATATGTGTGGATTTTAGAAACTTAAAGCAGTCATCATTGAAAGAAAATTACCCCTTGTCGGTAAGGGATCGGGTCTTGCAAATGGTAACTAGATCCGAGATGTTATCCATGTTGTATGGATTTTTGGGATACAATTAATTGGAGGTCAGCGAGGATGAATAGCACAAGACTTCCTTCACTAGACCATGGGGTACATTTGCCTAATTCAAAATGTCATTTGGTTTAATCAATGTTGGTACCATGTTTCAATAGGCAATGGACTTAGCTTTCCATGATGTCATGGGTAGGTTTATTGTTGTTTATCTTGATGATCTAACCATTTTTCCAATAATCGTGAAGATCACATCAAACATTTATGTCAAATCTTGGAGTGGTACCAACAACGTGGAATATCTCTTAACCTAAAGAAGTCAATTTTTAGGGTCATTAAAGGAAAGCTTCTTGGCCACATCATGTCCAAGGAGGGTATCAAGATTGATCTAGAAAGGGTCAAAGCAATTCAAGCTCTTACTCTGCCTTCAAGTAAGACAATACAATATTTCATTCTTTCTTAAGAAAGATGAATTTTCTGTGAAGGTTTATCCTCGACTTCATAGAGAAAATGTGTCATTTTGTGGATATGATGAAAGGAAAGTCTAATTTTCATTGGAGTGTAGAAGGTAAAGCTATATTCAATGATATCAAAGAAGCTATTGTGCATGGACCAGTGTTAGTTTTCCTAGACTACACTGAAGGGTATATTATGTATAGTTATCCTTCCGAGCATACACTTTCAACAATTTCAGTGCAACATAATAGTGAGGGGTTTGAGTCCCCTAGTGCATTCACAAGTTTCCCATTGAAGTCTCATGAGTTGAAGTACTCCCAAATGGAAAAAAAATTCATTTATTGTGGTAAGGTAGTGAAGCATTTTTTATTCTACATACTTAACTCCCATGTCATTTTAGTAGTGCCAGATTCTATGGTAAAATTGATCTTAGCACAACAGCAATTTGGTACCAAAAGAGGCAACTAGGTTTCCAAAATTCAAGAGTATGATATAGAGATCAAGCCCACTAAATTGGTATGTAGGAAAGGTTTGTGCCAGCTCATTGTTGACAACAAGCCTGATGAAATTTCCAACTATGAAGAGGTAAGCACCGAAGATATTCCTACTGTTCTATTTGTTTGTACAACTGATGAATGGTATTCCAACATTGCTTACTTTCTAATATATGGAGAATGTCTAAAACAACTAATGTATAAGAAGAAAAGGATAGTCAAGCTCAAAGCAACAAGTGTTGTCTTATGGGACAATGGTTTGTACAAAAGAAGTCTTGATGACACTTTTATATGTTGTGTTGACAAGGTGCAATATAGTAATTTGTTGGAATCTTTTCACAACTTGGCGTGTGGTGAACATTTTTCTACACCAGTGACAACTCACAAAATCATGCAAGCTAAGTATTACTAGCCTACATTGTTTCAAGATGCATACAACTAGGTACGTAGGTGTGAACTATGCCAACAATTTGTAGGGAAGTCCAATTTGGTTTCTCTTCCTCTAAAGTTGGTTGTTATTAAGGAGCCCTTCTAACAATGGGGCATTGACTGCATCAGTGTTGTTAATCCACCTTCTAGTGTAGGATAGTAACTATGTCCTTATAGCCATCGATTACTCTACCAAGTGGGTGGAGGCTATTCTAGTGAAGCATGCTACTTCATAAGTGGTATGTAGGTTCCTGAAAAAAATATCATTTCCCATTTTGGTGTTCCAAACAAAATCATACCAGACAATGCTACTTCATTCTCGTCAAGTGAGATTAGTGAATCTTTTTTTGAGCATGGGATCATGTTATCACATTCTTTAGATTATTACCCTCAAGGTAATGGTTAGGTAGAGTCCAACAATAAGCAATTGGTCACTATCATTTGAAATTTAGTTGATGAGAGCCACAGATCATGGCACAATGCATTGTATGATGCTCTGTCGATTGATAGGATTACCCCAATGAGTAGAGGGTTTCTTGCATGTGTATCATAAGTCGTCATTTCTGTAGAAAGGAACTACAAGAAAGAAATCTTTTCCCTATTGAAACTATAGCCCCTATCCTCCCTACTACTCATTAGGTGGGGAACTAGCCTCCCTACTACTCATTGGGGTTGGGGAGCAGTAGGTCGAGAACAATTTGCAACTCTCCCCTGACTACCAAGAGCAGAAAAGGGGTGGCTAGAAACAACACAAACTAGAAGAGCTAATAGGCTAGAAGAGCATCTAATAAGATGGGTTGATGATATAGTCTATTAGGGATTGATGATATAGTGCTACGGCCAGTTGACTATTTATCAACATTTGAATCCCTAATTGGGACTCATACACCCCTCTATGCGATTTAGTGCCATGTCAAATCTTAAACTACATTTTACAGTTTTAAAATCCTTTTTTCTATGCTTCTATTTATTATTGTTAGACTTTTATTTCAGTTTACTAGATTTATGTTTCATTCATTTCATTACATCTAGCTTAATTTGATTAATTTTGTGCATTTCTTAAATTTAAAATCACATTTACAATATTTCATTTTTAGATTGTTAGATAGTGTAATAAACAAATTACCTTGTTTCGAATCTTAAAAATATCATTCTAGGTCATCAAATTTCATCATGGATATGTGCTTTGGTAAGATTTGGATGTCCTTGAAGTCATTAGTGGATGTGTCAAGTTGTGCTTTTGGAAATGACCCTAATGAAATTGAACTCACTCATGCTCACTCAACTCCTAATGCATGTCCTCCTCAAGATGTTGACATCATTGGAGAAGATGATGATAGCATGAATAACTTCATAAACAATTTTCTTAACAACCTTGATAATAATGCATCCTTTTATCCTTGCATGAAACAATCAACACCCCCTACTATCCCACCACTTGATATGTTTGGTCTTTTACATCCTGAAAGTGACTCACAAGACAAGCATTAACTTCCTACAATAAGTGATCCTCGTTCCTCTAATCAAGTGCATCAATCCCATGTTAATTAAGTAACCAACAAACCTATCAACCTAGAAGAGATATGGAAAAAGATTCATGATCTTAAAAAAACAAGGATGTGACATGAAATTCATCAACTTTTAGAATAAATACCAACTGAAGATACCAAAGATATAGGATATCAATATTCTCTTCCCAATGTAAGTGTCCTCCTACCTACTGAACAACCAATACCCCATAGCAATGATAAAAATGACAAGGTAATTTTAGGTCCCCCTACCCTAATTCCACCTAGAGAAATTGGTGAATCTAGCAGGAAACAAAGACCTTACAAACTCAAGATACTACAATTCCCTTGTCTGCCATCTCAAACTGAAAGAACTTTACATATACTTTTAGGCCAAGGACTTATTACATTACCACCCATGTGAGAAAATTAATTTTTTGAATTATAACAAAAACACATCTCATTGTAGGTATCATAGAATTTTTGGACATATTACTAACGAGTGTCATGCTTGAAAAAAATCATTAAAAAGTTTGATATCATAGAAATAATCCCTTAAAAAAGGCTTTTTCTCGCTCCTTGTGGTGTAATAGTTTTAGGATCATAACATTCTCACTAGTGCATGCTTTACATTCATTGCAAATCATTTTAAAATGCAAGAAGCTCTTTCTCCTCACCTACCTTGGCTCATTTGTGTCTTGCACACAATGGGGGAAAGAATTAGATAGCCTTGTCTTAGTTACACATTTTTTGTTGTCCCTTTGGCTAGTTGGTTGCCTTCCATTTATATCGATTGAGATTGGGATGTGAATGACCTAATCTAGGTTGACTCGTATGTACCTTACTATTCTTTTTCTTTTTATTTTTTCCTTATGTGATTGGATGGGTGTAATGTCATCCCTCTTGATGTTCTATTTGATTTATCTCTCTCACTTTTTGTTCATTTCTCTATGTGTACCTATATTCCTCTCTATGTCGTAAATTTTTTATCTTTGTCTTTTTTTTTGCTTTTGGGGATAACACAAGGCGTCGAGACATTTATGTAACTTCCATGTTTCCCCAAAAGGATTTTCTTTGTTTTCACTCTCTATGTGTCATTCTTCCTGTTCCATGAGTATTTAGGGAATGATGATGTTTCCGAGCTCTCTAAACAACATTGTAGTAAAGACATACTGACCTCGAATCCATAGATCCATTATGTTTTATTTTGGGATTTCATTATGGGGGAAACCCCTCTTCATTACATAGCTTCATTTGGAAACATGTGAATTGGAATAGGGCTTTACAATTAAGCTCTCATGTCGTCTTTATTGTTAGCATTTATCATTTGCTACTTTAAACTAATTTCTCACAGCATGGTGTTTAGCAATTTCTTTAAAGCGGGGTCATACATTGAAATTATTCTTTTGTATTTCATGTTTCATTGTGTAGTCTTCTTACTTCATGTGATGTGTCTTTCACTTTGTAGTGACATTGGGTGTGATTTCTTTCAAGACTCTTATCTCTCTTATCATATTATATTACTCTTAGTCGCTTGATGTTACACACTACATCACCTAAGTTGTGAATCTTCTATTCTTTGATTGGTCCTTTCTTGGAGACATTAGGCACGATGTTCCCTAAGTTGAGACCTTACATGAACTAAGAAAAACTCCTTTGAATTTACCTTACACTATTTTTCATTTACAATATCTTTTATATGGCCACCTTACATAACACACTTTTCTTTCTTGTGGGGTCATCCTTTTTATTCATGAGTGTCAAGAATACGAACCTTCACTTGCCTCATGAACCATGTTGTTCATATTGTGTGATTCCTTATTAAATTTATCAAGAGGTATAACTCTGGTATGGTTGTGCGTATGGGAGCTTAAATTAGACATGACTTTCCTATAGCCACTTGATTATTTGTGTGAGTGCATATTGGTCATGTGTGTATGTGTCTCATTGGGGACTCACCTAGTGGATACTAGATTCCACTAGCTCTTGTGAGAGTGATTTGGTTTGAATAGTGGACATTGTGTTCCACTTGTAAACATTCTTTGACAAACAGTTGAGATTTGATCCATAGCATGCGGTACAAATGGTCGAAGTTTGATCCACGTCTATTTTATTTTTATTTCTTCTTTATGTCTTTGTCAGTTTAATCTTGTTCCTTTTTTTGGCTCCTTACATTATTCACATGTGTGTTATTTTGTACCTATGTTGGTTTTACAAGGGATCTTAATCCTAGGGGCTTGCACAACCCTCTTAATCGTTGTCATCCTATCTCACTAGCATTAGTACACTTGGACCCCTCTTGATGTGAGTTCATCTACATTAGTGTGAGTTTGAAGCAAGTTCCTCCTCTCACTAAACTAGGGGCTAAATGTATTGTAGGAAAAGGTATCCCTTTTTCACACTTAATCTGGAAGTAATTAATATTAGATTATGCCCAAGGTTCCCTTGATTTAGTGTTGTAATGCATTTTACACATTCACATTAAGTCTAGGGCCCTTGTAAACTAAATGGACCTAATTGTGCCTTATTTAGGGTATTTTAAAATGTACCTTTTTACTTTTTCACCAATCTAGGGCTTCATTAATTAATTGGGTTTCTCTATGCTTTAATTGGCTTTATTTTGCATCCACAAGCCTTAATTAATGCATATTTTTGAGGATAATCCCGACATATATTAAATAACCAATCAAAAATTAAAGATTTTTGTTTGTGTGGCCAAAATTTAGTGATCTAGGATTCATATGCCACCTTGGGCATATGGGTCCCACGTATATTTTGGGGCCTAAACCTAGATTTCACATTAAACTAAGAATTTCTTGAAAATTATTTCTTGAGCTTAGCCTAATGGAACTCATACACCCCAACTAGCATATGAGTTCTGCTTATCTTAGACTTAGTTTAAATTCAATTTTTTGGTCGTATTTTATTCTCCTAGATTTGATGTTGGCTTGTAGTGTTGTAATTTTGAGAAATTTGTCATAAACAAGTATAAATACAAGGTTATTTCACTCATTTTCACCTAAGCAAGCCTAAGCATTCATGATATGAACCTAACAATGTTTATGAGAAAGTATTCTAGGAATTTTATGATCAAGAGAGCTTACATGAGAATTCAAGAGCTAATTATCAAGCATTTTGAAGAATTATTCAATATTCAAGCATCATGTCAAATTCATTATGCATAATTTTTGTTTTTGAGCTAACATTTGTGACGTAGGGTTTCATGATTCGAGCAAGCATTCAATTTAAAATCCATATCATTCAAGAAATATTCAAGATCCACATTCATGCTAGCCATTACATACAAGATTGTAGCATGTATTGTAAGGGTTAGGTGAGTTTTAACATTACCTATTTGTTAATTCATCATTCTTTCATTATATATCTATTCATTTCAAGGTTTGATTACCAAAACAGGGTTTGACCAAAGCAAACCCCTATCTACTAACAAAACAACATTTTTCCCTCTCTTTTATGTGTGATTTTTAGATTTAGGTTGAATATAAATTGAAGAGAAAGGTTGGATAAAATTTTCAAGGTTACAAAGTTATCAAAGTTGTCACCTTGTTTACAAGATCACAAAAAACTATCTATAGAGCAGATTTAGTGTTTCAGATCCAAAATCATGTTTGGAAGAAAGTTTTGAGATAGGAGAATAGATTCAGATCTTGAACTTTTGAAAAAGAAGAGTAGGAATGATATGCTAATTGTGCCATATGAGTCTTGGTATAGTATATTTTCCAAGTTTTTGAAGATTTAGACTTGTCACTGCCAGATTCCAGTTTATGTCTAGAAACCCTAATCTATGACTGATTCACCTAACCTGGAATATGAGTCCTAGGGTGCATTAAAATTCAACATTTTTGGGATTTTAGACTTTTATTCAAGCCTCTTCAATTTCCAGGTGTACTTGTGTCCTTTATTAGTCTTTTATTCTAATTGTCAATTTCATAATCTAGGTTATATATTTAGGTTTTACATATCATTGCATTTCTTTCTCTCCAAGCCCTTGCTTGGCGGTGAGCCCCTTTTTAACTTAATCACACCCCTTGGACACCTTATTGTAGATCTCTTTTTCTCATTTCCATTTGTGGATTGAGATCTCTAAGTTTTCCTTGAATGAAATTAAAAGGAAATAGTTGGAAAAGGTCTTAAAACCCTAACCCTTGTGTTCCATCTCCAAAAAGGTGGAACACCTATTTATAACATTTTAATAAGAAATTTTTAAGCACACATGTTTTTAATGAACATATATATAAAAAATAAATTGTGATGTTTTAATAGTTAATCTGTTTGGTGTAGACGACAGTGACCATAGGGGAATCCTCATTCCTCAATTTAATATGTCGACATCAATGCAAGTCGGCAACCCTTATGGGTTATTTTGATTTTAATTTTTTAAATAATAGGAAAAAAAAAATTACTTGACTTTTCTCACATTATTAATTCAATCATGAACATATGTTGGTTCCACATGAGGGGTTGTCGAGTGCTCATCCATTATTGAGTATCTCACATCAAGTGAAGGTACATGTATATTGTAAATTATTTAAAGTTACTATACTTACAATTTTGTATTTTGAATTCACTATATATAAAACATGCATGCACAAGTAAATATTATAAGTGTTATGTCCATATATGTGGGTTGACACAACAATGAGAATGGGGATCAGACAGACATTTGATGTGGTGGCAACTCAAGAGAAATCTAACTTTCAGGTTGTTTAAAAAAAATCTACATAATGTGTGCACACTTGAATATATATATTTTAACCTAATTCAAGTAGATATGTTCTTTAAATTTGACCATTTATGACTTTGTTAGTGCCACTTTCTACCCTTGGGAGGTCACACCAACTCAACCAGGACATGCAGAGTAGCCTCATTGGTAATTTAAATTTTTGATTATATTTAAAGTCAATTACAAATTATACATTGTGAATAACTTAAATTAAATTTAAAATTGAATATATACACACACACACACACATATATATATATATATGCTCATACATGTTAAATTATTTTTATTTTATAGCATGAGACATGTCATGTAGTTGAGCATGTAGAGACAAGTCCTAGAATAGAGGATGCACAACAATCTCTTACGGTATAATTTAAATATGATGAATTATAAATTAAATTGAATTAAATAATTTTTAATCGTCTTACATCTAATTTCAACTTTATTTCTCTTGTATGTAGAGCAACCTCACACAATAATTTAATTTTATGATAAATTATAAATTAAATTGTCATTAAATCATTTTTAATCTTCTTACATCCGATTTCATCTTTCTTTCTCTTGTACAAAGTGATTTTTGGGTCATTTAGGTAGTCCACATGGTGTAAAGAGGTCTCTTTATTATAGAGACGATATGAGTTAGATTAAATTTCATGGGTTGTATTTGATTATTTCATAGACTACATATATTATTTCTCATGGACATAATATATTGTTTCATCAACTTTATTTCATGGGTTGTAGTCTCATGGAATTAATATATTGTTTCATGGACTTTATCGATTTTAGTATTTTATGGTCTATTATTGTTAAATAGTAATTTACACATGTGCATTTATGATTTTATGTGAAATTAATATGAAATTGATAGGAAATACTTGTACTTTATAAAAGACTCATAGTCAAGACATTAATAGGACATCAATGAGAAATTTAATACAAATATGAAATTAAAGTTGAAATTATTAATAAGACATTTAAATATTTTTACTTTACAAATTTAGTGATTTATAGTCAAGGCATTAACTTATCAAAAAAGTTCTAAAAAAATACATAAGGGGATCAAATACTTCAAAGTACATTTCTCATATGTAATCACTATAATTGCTTAAGGGGATCAAATAATTTCTCAAAAAATTGCTTAAAGGGATCAAATACTTCAAATTACATGTCTCATATTTAATTACAATTGATATAATTAAGTATTAGACTTTAGGGTGACTCATCATAACAAATGATATAATTAAGTATAAATATTTAGGGTATATCCTAATAGGACATCTTAAGGGGATCAAATTATTCAAATTACATGTCTCATATTTAATCATAATTGATATAATTAAGTAGTAGAATTTAGGATGACTCATTATAACAATCACAAAAGTTATATAAAAATTATGTTAATGTTAATATAATTTATATCATAATAGGATGTCTCAAGGGGTCCTAATAGGAACTCTTAAGGGGATAAAAGAATTCAAATTACATGTCTCATGTTGGATCATAGTTGATGTAATTAAGTATTAGAATTTAGGGTGACTCGTTATAACAAATGATATAATTAAGTATAAATATTTAGGATATCTTCTAATAGGACCTCTTAAGGGGATAAAATACTTCAAATTGCATGTCTCGTATTTAATCATAATTGATATAATTAAGTATTAGAATTTAGGATGACTCATCATAACAATCACATTCTATATAATTTAAATAGTGTCAATGTTAATTTAATTTATGTCATAATATGATGTCTTAAAGGGTCCTAATATGATGTCTTAAGGGGATCAAAGAAGTTCTCAAAATTTAGTGAATTTTCTTAGGGCAACCAAATTTAACAATAATATACATGATATTTAGTGATTATACAATCAAATTTAAAGTTTCAAAATAGGAAAACATGCACATTTAACAAAGAAAATATATAAAATATTGATTTTGATATATAAAAGTGTAGAGTATAATTGTGTATGTACATGTATAAAAATTTGTACAAAATGTGTAATTGTGTAATTTTGTATGTACATATA
>CM021100.1:228527956-228762075 GCA_007115665.2 Sequoiadendron giganteum | reverse complement strand
TGTAGGAATTCATTCAATAAGACTGAATGAATATATATACAGTTGAACTAAGGACATGAATATGAGGTACAGGTTGACCTTGCACATCACTCCCATAATGAAGAAGATGCCCAAGATATGAACCAGGGGTTGCTACAACACTTCAGATATTAAATCACCAGCATTACGAACTAAATCTAAACTACATCCAAACATTTCCAAGCGATTTGAAAGATAGAACAAGAAACATGAAAGATTATTCAATGCAAAGGAGGCACCAATCATAACACAATGTCTGCAATTTGTATTAAATCATCATATTAGCAACAATTTTGGTTTGTTACAACACTTGCTTGAAATGTAAAACCAACTTCTAATCTATTGACATATTATTCTACTACTAAATCTATTGTCTAAACTTCATTGGTAACCAACTTAACTAGCTTGGCCAATTATTCCAACCAACCCTTACAAATGAGGTAGGGTGCCATACTTTTAGAAAACATGCCCACGTGAAACAAAGCTACGATTACAAGAGAGTCAGCTACCGACCAGATCAGCCCTCATAGTCAGCAATAACCCACCGCTCAGCAATGAATGCAACAAGGACCCCATCAGATCAACCTAGGACCACACAAAGCCAAGGAGACTAATCCTCAAGCCACACCAACCATCAATGAACACCTGCACGAATAGCAACGTGCACAAACACCAGGAGGAACATGAGCCACCAATAAAACCAGAGCCGAGCAAATGGACGGCCCAAATCGAACAAACCAGGTTATGTCCACCAACCAAATCCATCCGCCATTAATGAGCACCAAATGTTTCGACCTTGCGTGCAAGAGTGGGTCTCATGATAGCAGCCGCAAAGTGTATCTGACTGCACCCATGAATCACGCCCAAATCTTCAAAGTACATCCCGCAAATCCCAACTTGATCCAACCTGCATTGAAATGGGACACCATTAATGCCAAAATACACCATCATAATCCAAGTAGGTCCAAAACAGTTCCTAAGGTCAAAGAATCACGCAAAAACCCAAGCGGACGTGGAAACAAAACCCACCCTGGTGGAAGCAGAGGCGGAACGGGAACGAGAAAGGAAATCAAAGGGAAACTAGGCAGAACAGGAACGAGAAAGGAAACCAAAGGGAAACTAGGTGGAACGGGAACCAAAAACCACCCCGACGAAAGCGGAGGCGGAACGGGAAAGGAATTGCGAACTTTGCCAAAGTTTAAAGCCAAATTCCATCCGGGTCCTAGCCCTGACAAAATGACAAAAAGAGAAAACTGAAGAAAATCCACGAGCAGGGAACCAACCCAGAGGCCAAAGACAAACAAGACAACGAAAAATGAGAACACGGAAAGTAGAGCCAGAACAGGAATGAAAATGCAACCAAGAACTTAGCAAAAGCTCAAAATTCGGATCCATTCTGGTTCCAACTCCGACAAGTGAAGGAAAAATGAAGCGAGGAAAATACCAAGGGAGGAAAGCGACCCTCGAGGATGAAAATGAAAAAATGAAGAAGAAAGCAAGGGAATGGGAAGTGGAGTTGAAACGAGAACGGGAACAGAACTGAGAACTTAGCAAAAGTTCAAAGTTTCATCCCATCCCGGTTTTGACTCTGACATAACAGAGGAAACAAGGAAAACAAGGGAAAGCCGAGGGGGGAAACCAAACCTTGGGACCCAAACAAAAACAACAAGGGAGAAAACATAAGGCAAAAGAAGACCACCCCAAAGAGGACATCCACAAGACCTCAAAACCACCAGGAACTCAACACAAAGGCAACCATAACCAAGGCAAGCACAAAAGATGAAAACCCTAATATTTTCAAATACAAGCACCAAAGAGGGGACAAGCCATAGGAACGGGCCAAAAGACCAAGCCAAAAGAGGGTCCCCACTTTCAGAGGGGCGTGTGTGCAAAATTGCACAACAAATGGTGACTCCATTGGGGAGAGCATTTCAATGACAAACTGACATCAGGAACTCAGAATCTTTGGTTTCAATACAAGCATTAGTTAACAAATATACAAGGTTCATACATCACCAACAAGCCAAACTTTCATGTACAAGGGTCAAATTGTGTGCATAGGCATTCATTTTCCTTTCCTAAGTTGCAAGAAGGACCAAATTCAGTCTGACAGGCCTACCTAAGGATTCTAGCTCCAAAAGCAACCTGGATAGAGCCTCACTGCCAGTCAGGTGTCCATAGCCCCAGCAAGGTTATCACTATGACCCTCACCAGCATAGCTCTACTACCAACCAAACGTCCATAGCCCCAGTAGAGATACTAGGATACCCTTGAAAAGGTGAACATTCTGATTCTTCAATATTTTCTTTCTTTTCCTTTTGATATTCTATTTTGAGATTTGCTTTTAAAGCTTTACCTTTCACCCTGTAGGCAATGAAGCCCATGTTCAAGGATGAGAACCACAGTGGCAGTGGAGCAGAATTTAAGATTTTTCACTTAGTCAAACCTCCTAAAAAAACATATGCAACCTCAAAACTCTTAAGATTCCTGTGGAGATATAAGGCCCAAATATATTCCAAATTTCAACTTAGCCAACTGACACTAACTCCTAGCCCATGCAACATCAGATGAAGGAAATCCACCAGTTTGAAAGACTCTAAAAAGATGGTAAGAGTTTGTAAAATAAATCCTAGAGTAGCCCCAGACAAGCGACCAGTTATAGAGATGCAACAAGCCTAGAGGAAGTAGGCTAAACAAACCCAAGCAGACCAAAGTAAACAAAAACCAGAGCAGGAGACAAGCAGAGCAAACCGAAAGAAACCCCCAAAAACCAAGGCAAAACAATAAAATAGAAAGGAAACCTAACCTACTTATGTACAAGGACAGAGCCGAGAACAACTCAAGACTGAAAATAATCCTTCAAATATTTCCCATTGACAGGCAGTGGGATATCTCCTCCAGTGAGGGTTTTCAAATGGAAGGCATTATCTCCCAAGATCTCTGCAATTTGATAAGGGCCGAGCCAAAGTCTGTCAAATTTTCCATGCTCCCCCTTCTTGTCATGGGATTTATCCCAGTAGAGAACCAGGTCAGAGATTCTAAAGGCTTTCACCTTGGCTCTCCTATCAAACCATATTTTCACTATACCTTGATGTTTTGCAAATATTTCTAGGGCTTCATCTCTTCTCTCTTCAAGGTGCAACAACTCAGTCAAGTGGGCTTCATGCTTGTCCTCCCCATCATAATATTCATTGATGAAGTACATGGTAGGGATCTTTAGTTGGATAGAAAAGACAGGCTCCAAGCCATACACTAAGTGATAAGGAGGGGTTTCTAAAGATGTTTTCTATCTAGTGTGGTTTTCCTAAAGAGAAAATCTAAGCTGGGTATGCCAATCCTTGGGGTTTTTATCCCATAGTTTTTGGATGACTGTAAAAAGGTTCTTATTGGAAGACTCAACCAAACCATTCCCCTATGGATAGTAATTGGATGCAAATTTTATTGTAACTCCATGGTCATAAGCCTAGTTAGAAAAATTTGAAGATGAAAATGCAGAACCATTGTCACAAACCATAGCCAATGGACAACCAAAGCAATTAATGATACCCGATTCCATGAAATTGATTACTACTTTTGAAGTACATTGTTTGCATGCAAGAACTTTAGTCCATCTAGTAAAATAATCGGTTATGGTAAGAATATACCTTAGGCCTATAGATGAAGATGGGTTGATTGGACCAATGAAGTCCATTCCCCATTGTACAAATGGTTTTACCTCTATGAAAGGCCGAAGTGGAAGAGCTGCACACCTCTCCCTACTTGCTGCAGTTTAAAACACATGGAAAATCCTTACATGGTGATGTGTGTCCTTGAACAAGGTAGGCCAATAATAGCTTGCCCTCAGAATCTGATTTGTAGTGGAAGGTGTTGAACCATGGCTTGTGCCATATTTATCATGAAATATAGCCATCACTCTCCCTACCTCTTCTTTCCCTAGGCATCTTAGGTAGACACCCTCATGACTTCTCTTGTATAGAACAACTCCTTTCATCATAAAACTACTACTCTTCAAGCGTAGAGCTCTTCCCTGGAGAAACATCTTCGAGATTATAATGTTGAGCAACAAGGTCAGGACCCATTTCTGCCATTGTCTTGGTCAGTCCCTGCCCTCTTACCAACTTCATGGGTTGGATTTCAATGTCATATTCTTGTAACATAATCACCCACTTGGCTCTACGTTCACCCAACTCATTTTGCATCAACCAAAACTTGACTGCTAGATCAAGGACTATAGCAAAGACCTTGTTTCTCAGTATATAGTGCCTAAAATTCTTCACAATTCAAATCAAGGCATAAGCCTACTTTTCAACACTAGGATACCTTAGTTCAGCATCCTTCAAAGGTGTACTCATGAATGCTATGGGATTTTCATTACCTTGATCAAACTTTTGTGTCAACAAGCCCGCACAGGAGTGATCAAAAGAAAATGAATAGATGTAGAATGGCTTAGCATAATCAGGACTTAATAGAATAGGGCCTCAGCAATAGCTCTTTTGATTTCTGCAAATGCTTCCTTAGCCTCTATATTCCATTCAACCCTCACCTCCTTCTTCAACATGGCATTTAAGGGCTTGATTATTTCTGCAAATCCCGTGATAAATTTCCTGACAAAGTTAATCTTTCCAAAGAATGAATTCATTTTTTTCTTGCTTGCAAGGGGTTGAATTTTCATTATTGCCTCCACTTGTTCAAGATCAATGGTAATACCTTATTCTAAAATAACGTGTCCCAGTAGCTTTCCCTTAGTGAATCCAAAGATGCACTTCTTTGGATTAAGTGAAGTACAAAATTCTTTGCACTTCTGGAATACTTTGCATAAGTCTGCAACATGATCACTTCTCTTCTTACAAAAGACTATCAAATCATCCATGTAGATGATTATGAACTTTCCAATGATGTCCTTGAAGGAAATATCCATTTCTCTTTGGAATGTAGCTCTAGCATTGATTAATCCAAAGGGCATTCTCCAGTAAGAGAAGGTTCCCCATTTTGTAGAAGGTGGTCTTGTGCCTATCCTCATATTGAACCATGACTTGATTGTATCCAGAGTACCCATCCAAAAAGGACATTATCTAAGATCCATTGACAACCTGAAGCACCTCATCCAGTGAAGGAACTGGATAATTATCCTTTTTTATGCTCTATTCAAGTTAGAGAAATCGACACATAGTCTGATTTCTCCATTCTTCTTCTTGACTGGGACCAAGTTTGCGACCCATGTTGATTGTCTTACTAGGAATATGATTCATGTTGATAGTAACGTCTGCACTTCCTTCTAAATAATGGGCTCCAATAAAGCATTGATTGGTCTTTTTCTTTGCCTGAATGGCTTAACATTTGACTTGAGGGGAATTATGTGTGTAATGACCAAAGTATCGTATGTCCTCAAGTCATCATTGCTCCAGGCTATCACATCCTGATATGTGTGCAAGGAATCAATAATTCCTTTCCTCTCCTTCGGACTACACACCCTACCAATGAAGAAATTCTTTATATTACCATGGGTCCCCATGTTCTACGTTTCATATTGAAAGTTGAAAGATTCCCTTTTTATTTTCTGCTCTTGATCTTTGATCCTATCCAAATCAAAGATCCTTTCTAATTGCACCATGCCTCTTGGGATGGTATTAGTTTTCAAACTGAGGACTCCTTCTAGGTCAATTTTGGCCTCTCGAGGCTCAACCTCATCAATTAATTGCGAAGAAAATACATCACAACTAGTAATAAAATCAATAATGTGCCTATCATCCTCAAATACCTAGAAATTGGTGACATTGTCAGGCACCGAGGGCACTGGAACAAGTTCCATAGTGAAATTCTTTAAGCCCAAAAGTGATAATGGTTGCAATGTACTATTTGCTTGTGCCAGAGAATTAGCAGTCTGATTCTTACTCTAAGGTATCAGTTGAATGTTGAAGGCATCAAATCCTTCAATAAGATCCAAGATTTTGTGTCTGTAGTTGGCCATCCTTCTATCATGACATGAGTATTGTTTCCTCGCATGCCTAACCACTAGCTCAGAATCTCCAAACACCTGGAGGATTTTAACTTTCTTTCTCGATGCCATTAGTAGCCCATGAACTAGGGCTCCATACTCAGCTACATTATTAGTGCATTGGAATTGGATTATGTGAGCAACAAAGTAGGTTTTACCTTTAGGATTGATCAGCTCAAGCCCTGCTCCAACACCTTGTTTGGATTTGGATCCATCAAACCTTAATGTCCAACATTCATTAGCTCTTACTCTTCTTGGAATACCTTTGTCCTTACTATGTCTCGAAGGTTCTTCAGGAGGTTTTGGATCCTTCCCTTTTTGATTATTTTGAATGATCTTTATGCTTGACCCAATAGTTGGGGTTGTGTTGATTTTCCTTTGTATCTTCTCTATTGCAGTTTGACACAAGCAACATCATAATTCAGAATGAGGAGCATCATGGAATCATAACCAATTAGAAATAAGAAATTCCTCAAAGTTCATATTTCTACCAAGCTGGATCTGATTTTCTACACATTTTCGGATAAACTCTTGGAGGTTATCCAACAAGCTGAGTTGTATTTCTTCCTGATCACTAGGCTCCTCTATTTGTTCAAATTGCACTTTGGAGTTGCTGGCTTCTGATGTGGGTTCACCAGAAGAGCTTTGTAACATCAAGATTTCTTCTGTGTCTGAAGCACGGGAGCTAGGACAGAGTTCCCCATACTAACTTTTGTTACCAATATCTCATTTGAAGTATTTTGATACTCAGTAATGACATACTTCATCCTAGGTTCTCTCTCAATTTTGATCTAATTTGGGACTCCTTTCCAGGGGAGACACATATGGGAGTGGTCTATGGATGTGTATTCATTTAGTGTCTTGGTGAAATCCCTACCCAAGATTAGACCATAGGTGTCAGGGATGTCAGCTACTTGAATATTAAGCACTTGTTGCACTATAGGGTCTAAGGCAACTTGCATGGAAATCATGTTTAGTTCTCCTACAATGTTCACCTCTATTTTGTCTAATTGGGTGACTTTCTTTTGAGAGGCTACAAGGGTAATACCAAGAGCCCTACAGACAACAAATGGCCTAACATTTGTGGATGCCCCTGAATCCAGTAGGCAATTGTGCAGATTTTTACCAAATATACAAATGGAAATCAGAAAAGGAGGGGTTTCCAATTTTCCTTGGAATAAACTCAACTGTGAGTCAACTTGGGCAACCTGACTCTTATCTTTTTCTTTACCCTTATCCCTAGGTTGTGATGGAATAGGAACTTTGGGTGTTTGTGAAAGAGGAGGCCTTAAAATTGCCTCATTGGTAGCTATCCTAGTGTTGCTATATTTGAATTAAAGGACCTAAGGACTACATTTCTGATTTCAGGAACTCTTAATAACTCGAAAGCAGAAAGACTCGCCTTTACTTTTCTGAGTTCCTCAGTGACATATTCTCCTAGTTGTTCCACATTCAGGTCAGTGTGGAGCTCCTTGGAATGAACAATTTTCTTATCATTTGTTGCATCAACAATGATTCCTTTGGAAACATCTAATTGTCCTTCCTTTGTGAGGTATTGTGTTGGCACTTGAGGGTAGGATGGATTTTTATTGGCATGTGGATCCGATGGAGTAGTAAAATTGTGTGGAGGGGCTAATGTAGTGAATGGTCCTCCAGCTTGTGGATTCCTGTGGGGATTTCTCCTCAGATCATATTTTCTTGTAGGCTGTTGAAACATTTTCACTTCCTCAAAATTAGCCTATTCTTCATCCAATGGGCCATTGTCATTCTTAGTTTCTTCATCAAATAGCTGGGAAATCTCATCTTCATTGAGCACTTGTTCAGTCTCGCCACTCCGGCTGCTTGATTCCTCCTCTGGTTCATTCTCCTCATCCCTAGGGAACGGAGCATGATTCAACACTAAAACTGGGAATCATAGGGATTTGAGGGCACCAACTCTTGGCTGGTGGATTTGTTTTCAACTTCATATTGAAAAATGGAAGCAACAGTTTGAAATTCAGGACAGTCAAGCTCAGAGTGCTGACTGGTCTTGTGAAGCTTACACCATCTAGACAAAGCGGCCTTTGCCAAGTACACATCACCTGGAGGTCTCTCTGGACTGGAATGTTGATCTAGTGGAGTGGGAACTCCTCCATTGTTAGGCCCAGTGTTCCATGGCCTATTCTACCTAGGTGGCTATCTTCTTTCAAATCCTTGTCCACCTTGTTGATTTTTATCAAAGTTCTGATCAGAACCTTGTCCTCTTTCAAAGTTTTGATTTTTGTCATAGTGCTTCCCTCTGTTATAACTTGATTGCATGCTCTTTTGATTAGCTTGGAGTTCATTGTTATGATTCCTCAAGTATGTTACCTACATGTTCAGGTTCTTTACTTGTTCGGTCAGCTCATCTAACCTTTCTTTATCAGGATTTTTGTAAGGGACTTGATTCACAGTGTTTGGGGAATACCCTGACACTCCTCTAGAACCAATAGACTGATTCAAAACTTTCAAGCTCTACAAATATGTAGGGAAATTATCTTGTGGCTGTGAATGGAGGGGATGGTTAGCAATTTGATAGGGATAACCAAGAATTGGTTGGACCTGGTTTATTGGATGACCTGGGTGAGGGACCAGAGGCAACTATGGAACAAGATTCATGATGAGTGTGTGATTAATCAGAGCTTGGTTGAGAGATTGGACTTGGCTTGGGTGAGTAGCTGGTCCCAGAGATGGTAGAGGTCCAAAAAAGTGTTGTCTTATGTTTGTACTAACCTTAACATCCTCCATATAAGTGGCGAGCAAGGTATTTGGTGGATTAGTTATCCACTTAAGGAAAGTGGAGGTAAGGCTATCCAAGGCTTTGAAGTAGACCTCTAGAGTAGTGTCCTCATTTCCAGCATAAGGTGCCTGGAGTCTAGTGTATGCTCAATGGAACCTATAGTTGAATGATCCTATAGGTTCATTAACCTCTCTTTTTACCCCAGTAAACTACATATATAGCTCATTAGCACTAATGGGAATCTTAAATTTTAGTAGGAAAGTAGCCCCCAACTCAGCCTAGTTATGGATGGAAGCAGTAGGTAAGTGGTTATACCAATAAAAGGCCTCTTCTTCTAGAGAATAGGGGAAGAGTCTGCATGCAAAATCCTCATGATTAATCCCTCTATCCCTCAGATAGGTCTAAAAGATCCTAGTGTGCTCTTTCACTGTCCTATTTGGGCCATTCATATGAAACTTAGAGCAAAAATGCTTAGGGTTCTTGGGCGTAACATTCTAGTTGTTGAATGTCAGGGGCGATGGGTTATTTGCCAAAAAATTCATCAGTGGAGGTGGTAATGGTTGATGAATGACTGGATGGGGTTGTGGAATGCAACCAGTCTCAGAATCAGATGAAGATGGAGTGGGTGGTGGTGAAGATGGTGGAAATGATGGATTGGGTGATGGTTCCTCCCTTCTTCTAGTCCTTCTTGACCTGGTTGGAGGTGGAAATTCCTGGAACTCTTCTTCTTCTCTTGTTATGGATCTAGTTCCTCTTCTGAGCCTCTTAGGAGAAATTCCATTTAGAAAATGCTCCAGCTTGCTTGTTTAGGCCCTCCTTCTAGCACCAATCCTGTTGTTTGGTATTTTTGCATGGCAACAACTTAGACAGGATAAAAGTTATCCTATCTCTCTTGAAAGGTTGACCTCTATGAACAAAGAGATAACCCCAAGGTCTCATAGGTGTTAGGTTATGATAATGCAGTAGAACAAACTCAGTGATAAAATGTGAATATGCTAGTAATCACAAGGGGTCTTACGTACAAATGTTGGAAGCTCTAAACTCATGAGATTTTAGGATATAGTGATGCTCAAATTTCTAGTTCTAACCATTTAGTAAAAGAAACAACAAAAGATGAGAGTTTCAGAAGTTCTAATTGTTAACACTACTTCTAAGATTAATCATGCAAATGATGAAAGACCTAGAATGGACCATCCCTTAAACTAGTTCCTGGTTGACTCAAGCTATACCTGTAATCTTGTAGAGAATAGTGCAATCTTCTAAGGTGTTAAATATTTTTAGGCTGTAGGCATTCATTTAATAAGACTGAATGAATATATATACATTGAACTAAGCACATGAATATGAGGTACTAGTTGACCTTGTGAGACATTCCCATAATCAAGAAGCTACCCAAGATATGAACCAGGGATTGCTATAACACTTCAGATATTAAATCACCAGCATTATAAACTAAATCTAAACTACATCCAGCCATTTCCAAGCGATTTGAAACATAGAACAAGAAACATGCAAGATTATTCAATACAAAGGAGGCACCAGTCATAACACAATGTCTACACTTTGTATTAAATCATCATATTAGCAACAATTCTGGTCTATTACAACACTTGCATGAAATTTAAAACCAACTTCATAGGAATAAGGTGTCTCAACCTTTGATAATTCCTATTCTTATTATTTGTTTTGTAAAATGTATTTCTTTCAAATAATGTAATTAAGTGTGAGTGTACATGTCTAGTTTGCATGTTGATGTGTCACTCCACTTAATGTGTCGGCATCTTGAATTTTGTGTAAGGAGATCATGGCTGAAACGGTTATGACGGATTCCTATGACACGTAAGAGCTATGTCTGGAAGATTCAATGACAGGTGAAGACATGTGGCAACTGATAAAGTTGAGTACTGTACACTCTTCCTATTTTCTCGGAGAATGGTAAAACCCTAATACAGTTATCTTCAGAAGTTGCCCTAAAAGGGAAGCGCATGATATAAGCGTTTTTTAGGGTTGCGAAGATTTGTGATGTGAGTGTATTGTTGGAATCTGCTTTCATGTCACGATTTTTCTTCGCTAAGAGTTGAAATTCCGAAGAACTTGCATCATAAGTGTGTTGTAAACCGCTTGTGTTGAAGATAATACATTGTGCAAAATTTTGAAAGTAGCCGGGTTTTTACCAAAGGTTTTCTGTGGCAGTTCTATTGGTAAGCCATTCTTCATTTTCAGAGGTATGGTATATTGCTGCTAAATATTCTTTGTTAAGTAGATTAACGACCAAATTGTAAGGGCTTAAAACGAATTTGTAAATTCATACTTTCCTCATGATTAGGTGTAGGAAGCCGCTTCCTCGCGACTCGAAGCTCTCTTACAACTTCTAATCAAGCAACATATTATTCTATAAAGCAATCTAGTGTCTAAACGGATTGAATAGCCAACTTTAACCAAATTTTGGCCAATTATTCCAACCAACTCCTTACAAATGAGGCAGAGTGCCATACTTATAGAAAACATGCCCGCATGAAACAGAGCTAGGGTTACAAGAGAGTCAGCCATCAACCAAATCGGCCCCGATAGTCAGCAATGAATGTAGCAAGGACCCCATGAGATCAACCTAGGATCGCACGAATCCAGGGAGATGAATCCTCAAGCCATGTCCACCATCAATGAACACCCGCATGAATAGCAGCGCACATGAACACTAGCAGGAAAATGAGCCACCAATCGAACCAGAGTCGGGAAAATGGATGGACCAGATCGAATAAACCAGGTTGAGTCCACTAACCAAATCTTCCCACCATCAATGAACACCAAACATGATGACCTTGCATGCAGGAGTGGGTCTCGTGATAATAGCCGCAAAGTGTACCTGACTACAGCCGTGAATCACACCCAAATATTCAATTTACATCCCGCAAATCCTAGGTCGATCCAACCTACATTCAAATGAGACACCATTAATGCCAAATACACCATCATAATCTGAGCAGGTCCAAAATAGTTCCTAAGGTCAGAGAATCACGCAAAAACCCAAGCAGAGGCAAAAACAAAACCCACCCTGACGGAAGCGGAGGCAAAACGGGAACGAGAAAGGAAACCAAAGGGAAACTAGGTGGAATAGGAACGGAAACAAAAATCCACCTCGGTGAAAGCGGAGGCAGAACGAGAATGAGAAAGGAAACCAAAGGGAAACCAAATGGAAACCAGGCAGAACAAGAACCAAGACCCACCCTGACGAAAGTGGAGGCGAAATGGGAACAAGAAAGGAACCACAAAATTCGCCAAAGTTCAAAGCCAAATTCTATCTCGGTCTTGGCCCCAACAAAACGTCAAAAAGAGAAAATCGAAGAAAACCTGTAGGTGGGGAACCAACTTGGAGGCCAAAGATAAACTAGACAACGAAAAACGAGAATGTGGGATGTGAAGCCAGAATGAGAACAAAGACGAAACTGAGAACTTAGCAAAATTTTGAAATTCGGATCCATTCCACTTCCAACTCCAACAAGCGAAGGAAAAATGAAGTGAAGAAAAGACCAAGGGAGGAAAGTGACCCCTGAGGATGAAAACAAACAAATGTAGAAGAAAGCAAGGGAATGGGAAGTGGAGTTGGAACGGGAATGAGAAAAGAACCAGGAACTTAGCAAAAGTTCAAAGTTTCATCCCATCCTGGTTTTGACTCTGACATAACAAAGGAAACAAGGAAAACAAGGGAAATCCAAGGGGGAAAACCAAACCTTGGGACCCAAACAAAAACAATAAGGAAGAAAACTTAAGGCAAAAGAATACCACCCCAAAGAGGACATCCGCAAGACCTCAAAACCACCAGGAACTCAACACAAAGGAATCCATATCCAAGGCAAGCACAAAAGATCAAAACCCCAAGATTTTCAAAGATAGGCACAAAAGAGGGGGCAAGCCACAGGAACAGGCCAAAAGACCATGCCGAAAGAGGGTCCCCACTTTCAGAGGGCATGTGTGCAAAACTGCACAACACCTATTTTTACCAAGCATTCCATGTTGTCTAGGTTGGGTCTGCATGGACTCTCCTTTTTGTCTCAAAGTATGTAATTAATTTATGATGATGGATTAAGGATATAAAAGGTCTTGTATATAAATCAATTTCAATGAATAATACAACAGTAACATAAAAAAATGTATTTAATGTATTTAAAAGGAAAATATCAAACTAAAACTAAAACTATATTTACCTATATTTATTTATTCCATTATACCATCTACATCCTCTCTTTTTTTCAACACATCTATGATTGTCCCATGCTCTTCCATAGAAATTATCCATAGCTCTTTATTTGTAGGTCTTCCATGATACCTCACTAGTTTTATATTTGTTACCACCATCAAATGTGAGTACTGTAGAATCTTATTATGTGTTCCATAATCTTTGAATGCATGCAAACCATTCTTCCTTATTAGGTATTTTCATAGCCAAGCACCAACAAGCACCACAAAACCTATTGGATAACATGATATCCATCATCAAAGAAGTTCTAAAAAAATTCTTAAGGGGATCAAAGACTTGTTATCAAATTTGCTTAAGGGGATGTTGTAACGAGATCACCAAACTTGTTGGATAATGATAGCCATCATCATATTCTCAAGGTCCTATTAACTTATGTTCATTCTCTACACAATGAACTAACCAATATTTTATTTCCTCTTCATTCCCCTCAGGTGCAACAATAGCATACACATGTCCTACAAATAAAATTTGATTTAGTAACTTGCACGTGTCCATATAATTTAACCAATCTACATACATCCATTCATATGTATATAAATAAAATAATTACACAATAGTAATAAAGTGAATTAAAATTAAATAAATTAAATTAAATTACCTTCTTGTAAAAGGTCTGAAACACGGTCAGAGTCATTTGATGTAAAAACTTGATCATTGCCTTCAATTGTTTTTTCATATTGATCATGTGCTTGTGGAAGTGTCAATCATCTTTTCTTCCACTCTTCAACCCCTTTTTCATTTTCGCATGCTTCCCAATCTCCTGGAATACAAAACTAAAAAAAATGTTAGCTCCCTTGTCTAGATAGTCCATGTGATTGCATTGAAACTCTTAAATGAATGTCATTTAGTATATCCATTGATTGTCTCACAATCAAGTGTAGGTAGAATACTCTATTCTTCAACCAACCGAAAGAATTGGAAAACTATAGAGTACTTGCTTGATCTAGGTGTATATAATCTTGTATTGCACCGATCCACAATCCCATGCACATCTTTAAGTTTTACTGCATCCTCAAATTTTGATTGTTCTCTAGCAAGAATTATTTTAAGACATGCACTAGCTCCATCATGTTCTCCTTTACCATTCCCAACTTCGAAAAAAATCCACATGTGATGGAAATTATGTTCCTTGTGAACCCTACTTAACCAATAGAACATTTGAGCATTCTTGAATTTTCTTGTACACTTATCAAACCATATGAGATGTTTTGTCATATGGATTCCTCTCTCTTAAATTTGTATAAAATATATTGAAACAATATTGAACATACTCTAATGAGTGTAACTGATTGTCACTCAAATGGAAAGGATACTCCCTTCAAAATTTTCTATCATCCTCTGTGCTATCATATGCATGTCTATAAATAATATGAAAAAACATAGCCACTTGCATTGAATTGTAATATTGTGATAATTGGTTTTCCTCTTGCAGAGATATAGTATAGTTTTCCACAAAATAAACCACTGATAGTATAGTTCCAACTAGAAATGTGTTTCTACATGTGTGAAATTTTTCATCAAGCCATCGAGCATGTTGAGAGTGCTTGATATATTTTGGTACAATCTTACTCTTAAATTCTGATATGAATGCATGTATGCTAACTTTTTATGTAATTAAATCACAATGCTTTCCAATTTTACCATCTTTTAAAGAATAGTCAACATGCTTAAATATTTTAACATCCACTAATTATTGTCCAAAATCATTTTCAACACTTTCATGCATAGAAACTCTTAAGAATGAAGTATTGCCACAACTAGAGAATTGTCTAGAAATGAACTTAAATAAAATAATTTTGAATTAGATCTTTCACAAAAAAAAAATGATTTAAAATCCTTTATTGTTTGAGGTGGTATATTAATACCACATTCCTACATAATTATGTTAGTATGTAAAGTACAACGTATTTATTAAAAATCATCATAATAACAATGAAATTGAACATGCATTTTACAACAAGAAGATATTAAATTTTTACATACCAAGGTTTACATTTTTCAAAAGGCCTTTGACTTATTTTAATATTACCACGTAACACTAAATCATCACAAATTTTTCTATAAAATTCAATTTGCATTGTATATAATACGTGCTTTGGATGAGAATCATGAACTTTAGACCACACTCTTAATTTTAAAAAATCTCTAGCATTAGATGATACCCTAGTATTATCATGTCAATATTTTTCAATCAGATATTTGATTTCAACATTCAATTTCATGTCAAAGCTTAGGAGTCGACCACCAAAACTCCAACATTGGTTGATTGGATCATTTTCTATACTTTCTCTTTTTTTGCCACTCTTAGCAATTTTTTAGGATGTATTATTAGAATTTCACTAATATTGCTTACCATTCTTTTATTCAAAGTTTCTCTTTCTCTTCTTTTTCTGCTCTTAGCAATATTTAAGGATGTATTTTTAGAATTTCACTAGTATTATCTATTGATGGGTGTTTTTGCACTTTCTCAACACAAGTATGCTACCTCTCTTGAAAGGTAGAAATATACAAACAAGTTCCAAATCACTACCCCAAAGTCTCTCGGGTGTCAGGTCATGACTTGTAAAAGTAGCTCAGTTGATGTGATTTTTTGGTAATCACAAAGTCCATTTATGGTTCACTAAGTTTGGAAGGAATTGGATCTTTAAATGGAGTTTTATGGAATTCTAGAAATGAGGTGCAATTGTTGCTAGTTAAAAACAACAGTCTAAAACTCCATGTTTAACATCAAATTTGGCTCTACAATGATGATGGAACTTTACCCTAACTTCTATTTCAAACAAAATTCAAAAGGGAAAAGGGATAGAAAGGTTCCTAGACCTGCAACTAATGATGAATAGTGACAATGGAGGATGCTACAGTAGAAAACCTTCCCAAAACTAAGTTCCACTTAACCAACATAGCCGATAGTCTCATGAAACTAATGATATCTTCTCATGTCTACAGATTTTCAACTATCCATTCACGATGAAGCATCAATAATAGATGAGTTTTAGGTGCAGCAATGAATTAATGTTCAGACTAGCTTTACACAGTTGTTCATAATCAACAAACAACAAAACACATGACATGAAAGGCATCAACACTATAACCTTCTTCAGTATCAATGTGTAGCATGAATTAACTACTAAAGCAACTTAAAATACTTAGAACAAAAAACTAAATTATAAATTTGAGAAGATGAATCATGCAACATGTGAGAAACACAAGAATCCACCAAAACAATGTAATTCTCATTAAAAAAATTGTAGCATGCCTTTACACAACTCAAATCTCTCTTTGAAAATGAGAGGATAGTCCTATTTATAGTTTTCCAAAAGTGAAATGGGTGGCTAGGATTTACTTTCATTGTGCAGCCAAGATTCATTTTACATTAGGTTTTCACCTACCCCCAAAATATAACAATATAAAATACATCTTTGTCTTTTCTCTATTTTATACTCTAGTGGCTCTAACATTGTAGTAGTTTTGTCTTCTAGTGATTGCCTTATTTTTCCAACTATACTGTCAAAAAATCACCATCAATCATTGGCTTCCTTGCATCCTTCTGAAGAGTGGCATATTCCACAAATTTTCCAATCAAAGCTTGAAGCTTGTCCCACTCCATGATGTCGGATTGAAGGATCTGAAAGACCTAGCTTCTTAAATATCTTTGTGATCTATTCCCAGTGTTTGGTGCATTTGGGTGTGGCCTTGATTACCTATTCGGACTATGTAAATGCTCTTGCAATGAAGTTCATGAAATCCAGTGTTAGGGCATCTATGGCCCCTTGCTCCATCATCTTATGGAATAATGGCTTGATTTTCTCTAGATCTATTTCAAGGGCCGACATCTCATAATTTGCCATCATTTGTAAGTAATATTCGCTATCAGTCCAGTGCTATGTAACCCATTCAAGGTGAAGATCAACTTCATGCAATACCATTTCCAGGACCTCCCTTTTGTGATCCAGACCCATTTTTCAAGTCTCCACTAGCTAGGGATTATCTTTGGCAATCTCCAAGTCCTTTTTCCATGTCTTCTCTAGTATCTTGAGAATAACCTCAAGCTTAGTATATGTGATCCTAAATAGTTCATTATATCAGTGGCATGTCTTCTCAATGGCCTCTAGCTATTTTTGAAAATCCTAGAACTTGTTGAACATTTGAACAGCGTGATGAATGCCCATGTCACCATTGTACAACACATGATTGAACTAATCTATTATGGCTTTGGTCTAGTTCTTCATTTTCTCCATTTTTTTGAACTCTTCTTGGGAGAGAAGAGGGGATGCAGATGATGTTTTTGGACCCTCCTCTTCCAATGACATCCATTGCTAAATATAGATGGTGAGATCTGCAGCCTGTGCCTTTAGTTCCTCCTTTGAGGATTGATCTTTGTTCATTTGCTGCATAATTATTGTCACCAACCCTTGGAAAACATCAATCTATTATTCTCTAGTTGTCGAACCCAATTTGATCAGAGAGATATTATAACCAACTCCTGCCTCCTTATCCATCACAAGGGTGGAAATCTGTATTGTTCTTGACCCAAAGGTATTAACCGTGATGTGTGAATGGAATTTAGGATTTTTCTCCTTTTTTCTCTTTTTCTGGGATCTTGCTAGTATGGCTTTGAGTCTGGCCTTTGGATCAATGACTGTAGGGGCCTTCTTTTATAGCTACCTTTCTAGACAATTGGGCATTTGGGCTTCTCCTTTAGGTGATTCATGATCACCTTCCTCTCCTTGTTCATGTTGAGGTTGTTTCTCTTCATGGCCCAGGGCTTCTTGGTTAGTTCTTTCTTCTTCATCAGAGTCCTCAATCTTTATAGCCTTTTCCTTGTCTAGCTCAACAAAGGCTATGCTTTCTTTAGTGGCATCCTCTTTTTGAGGTATTTCCTCTTCTTCTCACTCAAGTTTTGCATGGTCTTCAGGCTTAGGGATTTTTCGTGGTGCATCTTTTTCTTTATTTTCTTCCTTTTCAAGAGGCACTTCTTCTTCTTGGATGGAGCCTTTATCTTGGCCAATCAGTGGAGGTTCTTTGAATATCTCTACGTTTATTTCAATATATATTTTCTCTTCAAAGGGATGTTTATTAGATTCAACTTATTAACCTATATCCTTGAGTTGTTGGGACAACTCTTCCAATTCTTGATCCAACGTTTCTATTATGTGCATTGAATTGAGAGGCTCAGTATCTTCCTCTGAAGATTGTGACTCTTTTCATTGGATTCCACATTATCCAAGCTTATACTTAACCTGATCTCTAGGTATTCAAAGTAATCATCCTTAAAATGGCTTTTGGGCTCTTCAAATATTCCTTTTGTGGCCTCCCTTTGGCACTTCTCCATTTCTTTAGATATTTTCATGGTGGCCTCCATCTTTGGTTGCTTTGTAGGTGGCAGAGGAATGGGCAAGCTAGTAGCAATCTAGGCCATCAAAACCTGAATAGTAGGATTCATTATTACCCCATAAATCTCAAGAGGTATACCCTACATATACTCGGTGAAAGCATCTGGCAGGGTGAGAAGAGGCATAGTAGTAGTGACTATTGCAGGAATTGGGGTAGAGAGAATGGGTAGTGGAGGAGGTAGTGAGGAGGGTGACAATGGGGATGTCATGGCCAAGGAGGAGTCCAATACCATTACCGGAGTCGTTGGTGAGGTGGAAGTGAGGTGCACTGAGATTGAGATGTCCATGGTGGGGGGAGTTGAAACAGGCGACGTCATATGTCAATACAACACCTTTCACTTTAAGATGAGTAATTTGGGCATCTACCCATTACCTAGTTCTATTTTCAACTAGCCCTATCACTATGTTGAGGTCGTTGACCTCTTCTTCATTAGAATATATCAATGGTAGCGACAAGTTGGCCACAACATCAAACCTCTAATCAATAATGGTGTCATCTTCCTCTACAATTTGATTAGGCATCATAAATAGATTTATTGACCTCACCAAGAGGACTGTCATCCTCATGTAGCACCTCATTCGCACCTCTTTGTTGTCTTGGCAATTGGCCGAGAAAATCTTCGATATATGGCCGATGAGCATACTATTTTCAGACTTGTTTCTTCAGTTTCCTATATAGGTCCATTCTTGCTCAGGTTGTGTGGAGGTCCAAATATTATTTGACTATCTCCTTCTTTGAATACTCTATGCACTAGGCAGTGGGACAAGCATATATTCCTTGCCCAAATGTTAGGGGATTAGGGATTCCTACTCTGTGTTTATCTCTCAGTAAGGTGTGAGTGTTCTATAGTTGTTAAGAGACCTCCAACATGATCTTTCGATCATTGGGGTATCGTTGCAAATTGTAAGGCCTATTGGAGAACCCTTTTATTCTAATGCATGTAAACTCTGGGAACTGTATAAATAGATACCTAAACCATTGAATGAAAGCTCTTGCACTATATGAGACTCTTCTCTCAAAGTCTCCATAAAGAAGTTTGATGATATGCCCAATGAAGGCATCATTTACCATCTAATAATCTTTCTTAAAGTTCCTATATTTTAGTTGAGGGTATCATTCATAGACTTTGAGCTCTCTCCTTGGATCCAGATTATTTGCAACAGAGAGGCCCTTGTAGGGGAATGGCTTTTCTAGTAGATACACCAAGTAGGAGGTCATGTAAAACTGGGATGTTTTCTTTATAGCCACTAATTGGTGGTGCATGTTATCATTGATGATCTTTGCCCAATGGAACTTTTTCTTGCCATAGATGGTCTCCTCGATAAAGTAGAACATCCATTCTTAAAAGAAGGCAGCAGTAGGGAGGCCCATTACCCTACTCAATAGAGTGACCAAGTCATGGTACTTCTCATGGAAGTCACTCATGAACAAATCCTATGACACCTTAGTAACACTACGCCTCTTTTCCTTCAACCAATGCTAGTTGATCAATTTATTGCATCCTAGACAGTCTACTTTCCACATATTTTTAGCATATCCTTTTTCTATTTCCTCGATCTTGTCAAAGGTGCGAATATGGAATGTTTGGCCTATGGATCTAGTAGACAAATCTAACAACACTCTGCCATCATGATCAGTGATTTTTCTACTTCCATGGTAACATTCCCTACATGTCATCACTAATTTCGGAGCAACGAGCATAAGAGGGAAACCATCCACCTTAGTGAGACCACTCTTTCTGATTTTCCATGTGTTCTTATTTCTATTGTTAACCATCACTCTTTGTCTAAATTCATCAATATCTACATGCCCAAGGTTGGTGTCTGATACAGTGTCCCAAGTGGAAGTGAGCTTGGAGGTGCACTCCACACCATGGAATTGGTATTTCATTTGATCCTTCTCCTCTTTCCCCCTTGGTTCTTTTGCAAGTTTCTTTCCTTTCTCTTTCTCGACACACTTCCCCAATGGACCTGCAATCAGTTCCATAATTCTATGTATAAAGATGCAGTAATTGCATTTAAATAAAAACCAAGAAAAGGTTAGTCAAATCCTACAAAATGAAGGTTAGATCGAGCAATTCATCACTAGAAGATCATAAAATTCATCAACAGTCATCATTCAAGGCTTGTTTGGATCAGATATAGGAATGCAAGCCCAAGGATGTGAGTTTCCTTGGGCTAGAAACTATCAGGAGTAATCATGAGCAGGATGATGCCAGGGTCACGACGACCTGCAAACAACTGCTCGCAGCAAAAATTATGCACTAAGGACTTGATAGTCAAAATCTTCAAGGAGACACCTGGAACATGTGGGAGTCAATTACAAAGTCTTTGGAGGCACTTGATTGGTCATCCTGGTTATGAAATCTTAGGGAGTGTGAGCGTAGGAAGCCTCCTAGACGTTTAAGGCTCCATCGTCGAGAAACGGAAACCAGGACATGGAAACCCGCATGAGGAGTTCCATAGTGCGGGACTTGTATGTGGATATGATGGTGTGAATTAACTCCCTTTGCTTTGACCATTTTGAGGTACACGGGTAGGAATTGGCAAACGACCATTATGTAGAGGTTGTTTAGGAATGACAGTGATGAGCAGTAGTCCACATAGAGCGGTTTGCAAAGATAGGTTCACCCAAAAAAATCACAGTCATTTTTCCTTAGATAAGCTAGGACAGTAGAGGAAGACACAAGTTCTTGGTTGTAGTGGAAAGAATGGCACCTCTATTCATAAAGAAAAATCAAGAAATGGCGAGCGATACTAATAATCATAGACTGTAGTTATGGTAGTTGGAAGAAGGGCAGGTCGGTCGATGGGTACGCAGGTAGGTGGGTGGGGCAGTTTAGAGAAAGAAGGTAAGGTGGGTGGGAATTCTTTGGCTAAAGTGGGTATCTTCATTCTTGGGGAGTTTCGTAGGTTAAGGAATCACCCACGAGCATAGGGTTCCTTAATCAAAGGCCCCTTCCCCCTGGTCTCCTTCCAACCTAAAGGTAAAAGAGATACTGTGGGTAATTTCATCTAGAGAGAGAGTTTTCTATGGTTTGTCCGGGTGAGTGGGTGGTAGGTAAGGTGGGTTAAGTAGGTTTGTGGGCATGATGGACTTTTGGAGGAAGGGGGGTCTTACGATTATGTCTAAAAACCATGCAATAGGTGGAATAAAGGTAAAAATGCTCTAGTTGGGGGGAATAGGGAAGTAGGTTGGTGGTTTAGAAGAAATAGGTAGGCCACAGACGATGGCCTGCAAGGATAGGTCCACATGATGCTAAACTTAGTTTATTTCACCAAAGTCTCGAATGGGAAAAGGTCGGGGTGGTGCTCGCAACGTAGGAAAATGGGGTTGGTCGGGAATTTTCAGCGATGATGAAGATCGGAAGGTCTGCAGATAGACCCACCTAAAGATTATTCCACACAAAAAGGGTTTTTCCTTGGTATTTTTGTTTGGGCAACCCAAAATGGCTCAAAGAGTCACAGAGTCTGTGATGCATATGTGAGAGGTTGCTTAGCCATTAGGTGATAGTGAAGAGCGGATGGAGGTCCGCACGGATTATGCTCACATGAAATACTCACTTGAAGATTTGCTTGTGTAAATGGCTAACAACTAGTGGGGTGGCAGGATCTATGGTGTAGGGAGGAGCTCTAGTTTGGGCATTGAGGAATGGCATTCATACAATGGTGGTCCATGGGCAATGACCTATGTGAGATGGCTTGCAAGGACAAGACTTAGTCACATTTTCATTTTAGCGGAGGCAACCTAGGCGGGGCTCACAATGCAGGATGCTGGCAAAGGGAAGCCATTAGAGAATGGTCATGAGACAGGGGCCGCCCACATGCAATAGCCCACAAAGGCAGACCCACAAGGGTTCGAGTCTTAAGTTTTCCCATTAATCATTTTGACACTTGAGTTTCAATAGGGATGACGATGAGGGAAATGCAGGCTGCAAAGGAGTTCATGATGTGCAAAGAACAACGTTGGCAAAGTGAAGTTCTGCATTGTCTTAAAAAGGTGATCCAAAGGATCTTTGTCAAAAATTAAAGTTTCTCTTTTATCTCCAGAATTGACATCAATAGGAAGAGTTTGAAATTTTGACTGCAACGCAACTTGAATGGAGTCAAACAAACCTACAAGGCCCAAGATATGCCCAGTCAAACCTTGGTCAGCTTAGGGCCTAGGATAGAGAAAAAAAGGGTCAAAATTTGAAGTCTCCAAAAGTGATCAAAATTGGTCTTAATGCAAAGAGCTTGGCAAGAGCTTTTCGATGGCATTCATTTCACGCAAATCAGACTTCATTTGCCCGAGTTACGAGAAGTCAAAGGTCATAGTTGACTAGAGTTGACTAGGTACAATGATGACCTCAACATGGTATGGTCAACATCCAGTCATCATCATTAGCCAATCACATGTTGACATCTGGCAAAATTTGGATGAATAAAAAAAAAATGCACCTAATCCTAAGCCTTAAAACAAGGAAAACAAAACCCACACCTACCTCCCACATGCATGCTTACTTGGGGAAAATTTTGAGGAAAAAGTGGGCTTTACTTGGTAAAACAAGTAAACCAAAAACAACTAAAATATTCCCCTTAAAAATATATAATTTCAACCACTAAATTAATGGGTGGTAAGGAATAATTAATAAGCCCAAATTTAAAACAAAGTCCTCTAAAAGGATTAAACAAACAAACTCCCATAAACAATATAATCCCAGATATGACAAAACAAAGGGGCTTAGGGATTTTATAAGTCTTTTTAAAATAATGTAAAACGGGAAATTTGAAGATTTTTGTGTAAATAAGGGGGATTTTAAGTTGTATTTGTAAAAATGGAGAGATAAGGTTGTTTTGTAAAATCAATTGGTTAGTAACCAAATTGATTAAATTTTCAATATAAAAAATGGGGGGTTAGAAGCTTAAGGGACATTCAAGTGGTGAAGACTTGGGAGAATTTTGGAGAGATGAATTGTTGATCCTATACATTAAGAGAATGTTGGAACTCCATCATGCTTGAAGGGAAAATATTTGTAACAGTTGTAATGCCGAATTTTTTGAGATTTTAATTGGATCAGTCTACTCTTTGGAGAGGGGCCCGAAGACGTAGTCATTCTTACAATGAAATTTGTTATCACGTTGTTTGCATTCTCTCTTTCTTGTCTCTCTTTTTGAATTTCGTCACTTTTGTTAATTCTATTATGTTGTGTGTTAATTTCCTTTTAGTAATTAGGAGTTTGTGATTGTAATTGATATGTATTCTTAAAGAAATCATCTTAGATCCGATAAAAAATCAAAAGGGCTCCATTTGAGAGTTTTCATAGGGTTTGAGATGATTTTGGGTGTGGAATTAATGGTTTAAGGGCTTCTCTCGAAGATTCTTTTTAATTAATTTAAAAGCCTATTCGCAAAAGGATGCATTTCAAGCAGTGGACGGTGGACTCACCTGGAAGTCACGCGAAAGTTTGATGACGATCTGGATTCTGGGTTGAGTAGCTGAAATGAGGGCGTAGGAGTTTCAATCGCCATTTCACTTTGACAAATTTCAAACTTGGTCAGTGAAAATGATAGGTTAGAGGGTTATTTATATGTAAAATATCATTAATGAACCATAATAAATGTAGGTAGGAGGTCGGTGAGGTAATTGGGCATGAAGTTCGACGAGCCGATGATGGAAAAAGAGGAGCTTGCAATGTGGTGGGATCTCTAGGCTTTACATTGATGAGCAATAGAGAGATGGTGGAGGGGAAGATTATGGGACCTGCCATGCCGATGGACATGCCTGGTTGGTTGCCGATGAAATGGTGAAGAGGTAATAGCAACACACAAAGGGAAACCCCCAAGGGTGGACCCATAGGAGATGGAAGACACCAGAGCTAAAGACTAAGGGAAACCTGCTAGGAAAGCCTCGCAAAATCCAAAGACTTAGAAAATTTCAAGGTAGTGAATTTTGGTCAACTGAAGAATAATGACTTAAAGGCTCCTAACCACATTAAGCTCAAATTCAGGGGCACACAAAATGGGGCAGAGGTAAAAAGCAACCCGATGAAGCTGAAAGGAGAAGGTCCCCATTTCGAATGGGGCGTGTGTTCTATAGGCTCAACAAATGGTGACTCCATTGGGAGAATTCTCTCAACCGTTCTAAGGATAAAGATTCATTCCAAACCCAAAATCACTGGTTTCGCAAACCAGAAGCCGGTTTCCCTAAGTGAACTAGGAGCTTGAAGGATGACAAGATCCTTAGTTGAATCATATCATGGGAATATCTCAGAAGTGTGTACATAGTGGATTCATTCCCTTTCCTCAGAAACCATATGAATAGTCATTAATCAGTCAAGGTAATCTATGTAAGTTTCCGAACCCAAAAAGTAACCTGGACATTGCTCCCTTTCTAGTTAGGCATCCATAGCCCCAACGGAGTTGTCATTGTGATTCAACAAAAATTGCTCTATTTCCAACCAGGTATCCATAGCCCTGATAGAGTTGTTCGCACACCCACATAGTTGCTTGTTTTAACACTTTCTTTCTTTTCTTTTCTTGAATATTTTATTTTCGGTACTCTTTTCTTCTTGCTCAATTGTGTAAGCATTAAAGCTTACTATGCGCTTAGAATCACAGTGGTCACTGGAATAGACTTAGGATTTTTCACTTGATGAAATCTCATAACAACTATTGCATAGTCCATTAGAAACATTTAAAGTGTTTTTTTTGTGCATGATCTAGGGTAAGTGTGAGAAGATTCAAACAACTCGGTTCTGCCCTAGTTCAAGTTAAAGTTCAAATGGGGAAACCCACTTTAGGAGAGTGGTTAGAAATCAATAGTGGAAAATGAATACTTATTGAGAGAATGAATAGGAGCAGACAAAAAATTAGGCCATCTTATAGTCCAAGCACAACCACCACATCAATAATGAAGGAACACCCTCAGCAAAAACGAGACCTGAGAAAGCGAGCAAAAGCAAGGCAAAAGTGAAGTAGCCAAGCAAAAGAACCTAAGCTAACCTATGTATAACTATATATAACAGACGAGCTTGGAAATATCAAGAAAGGAAGTAATACTTGAGATACTGCCTATTGATAGGCAACGGGACATCCCCTATGGTGAGTATCTTGACGTGAAAGGCATTATCTCCTAAAATTTTCAAAATCTAAAAGGGGCTAAGCTAGAGCTTTTCAAATTTTTCATGTCCCCCTTTCTTTTCATGGGTCTTGTCCCAATAGAGAACTAAATCAGCAATCCTAAAGGCCTTTACTTTGGCTTGATGATTGAACCACCTCTTGACTACGCCCTGGTGTTTGGTAAAATTTTCAATTGCTCAATCACAAACTTCTTCTAAGTGCAAAAACTCAGCCAAACGATCTTCTTGACAGTCTCCTTCCTCATAGTATGTGTTGAGAAATTGGAGCATGGGTATCTTGAGGTGGATAGGAAAGATTGGCTCCAAGCCATAGACAAGGTGAAATGGGGAGTCATCCAAAGAAGCTTTATGGTGTGTATGATCTTCCTAAAGGGAAAAACATAGCTGGGTGTGCTAGCCCTTAGGATTCCTGTCAAGCAATTTCTTGATCACAGTGATAAGATTTTTGTTTGTTGACTCAGCTAGGCCATTTCCTTGAGGGTAATAGTTGGAAGAAAAGTTAAGTGCAATCCCGTAATTGAAGGACCAACTAGAAAACTTGAGTGCGAAAAATGTGGGGCCATTATCACACACAAGGGAAAATGGAAAACCAAAGTGATTTAATATAAAACTTTCTAAAAAATTAATAACAACTTCAATAGTGCATTTCCTACATGTTATTGCTTCTATCCATCTAGTGCAGTAATCAAAAGCGATTAGAATATACCTATGGCTTGCAAAGGATGGTGGGCTTACCATACCAATAAGTTTGAGTCCCCATTGAGTGAATGACCTTACCTCTAGGATTGGTTACAACGGGACAATAACATTTCTTTCTCTGGTAGCAGCAGTTTGGAAAACGAGATAGGTTCTAACATGGTTATGCACATCCTTAAACATTGTTGGCCAATAGTACCCAACCCATAGAATTTTTTATGAAGTTGAAGCAACAGATCCATGGCCAGTACCAAATTTATCATGGAATTCCTTGAGAACTTTGGCCACTTCTTTGGTTTCGAGGCATTTGAGATATATTCCATCATGATTTATTTTGTACAGAATAAATCCTCATAGAATATAGTTGTTGCTCTTCAGTCTTAGAGCATTCTTTTGTACTCCTTGTAGCCAGGACGAGCACTTGTTATTGAAAAAATAGTAGACAATATCATTGTACCATTCTTCAGGAGAAACATCTTCTAGTTGATACTGTTGCACAGTGAGTTCAAGTTGTACTTCAACTATTGTTTCAGCTATTGTTCAAGTGAGGGCCTACCCTCAGACTAACTCCATGGGTTGAATCTCCATGTCATATTCCTATAATAAAGTGACCCACTTTTCTCTTCATTTTCCTATCTCATTTTGCATTAACAAAGTCTTAACAACTAGATCTGGGACAATTGCGAACACCTGATTCCTCAAGATATAATGCCAAAAAAATTTAACTCTTCTAACCAAGGAATATGCTTGCTTTTCAACATTATGATACGTTAACTCTACATCTTTCAGTGGAGCTCTCATGAAGGCAATAGGGTGTTCACTCCCTTTGTCGTCTTTCTGAGTCAATATGTTGAATCAAGAGTGGTTTGAGTCAAATGAATAGATATAAAATGGTTTCAAGTAGTCTAGGCTGACCAGCACTGGTGCATCAATAATTTCTTTCTTGATTTCCTTGAAAGCCTGCATGGCTTTGGGCCTCCATTCCACTTTTCCATCTTGTTTCGGCATAACATTCAATGGTTTGATGATTTATGTGAATCCCCTGATGAAGCTTTTGACAAAGTTGATCTTTCCAAAGAAATACTTCAATTCCTTCTTATTGTCTAGAAGTTGAATTATCAGTATGGCCTAGATGCGTTCGCCCTCGGGTCTATTGAGATTCCTTTATCTGAGATCACATGTCCCAACAACTTTCCTTTTGTGACTCCAAAGATGTACTTCTTTAGGTTCAAAGAAATTTTGAACTCTCGACACTTTTGGAAGACCTTACACAAATCAAAGACATGGTCTCCTCTTTTCTTTGACAACATGATAAGATCATCCATATAAATGATGATGCATTTTCCAATTAGGTCCTTGAAGGAAAAAACCATTGCACGTTGGAAGGTGGCGCCACTGTTGATTAACCCAAATAGCATTCTTTTGTATGCAAAGGTTCCCCATTTCATGGTGAATGTTGTTTTGTGTCTGTCCTCATATTGCACTATCACCTGGTTATATCTCAAGTACACATCCAAGAAGGACATCATTTGTGATCCATTAACTATTTGTAATACCTCATCCAATGAGTGTACTAGGTAGTTTTCCTTCTCTAAGGCTCTATTCAAGTTTTGGGAGTCTACGCACAATATAATTTCTCCATTCTTCTTCCTAACTAGGACTAAGTTTGGTACCCATGTGGAGTGTCTAACTAGGAAAATGATTCTTGCGAAAAAGAGTTTTTGGAACTCTTTGTAAATGATTACCTCTACCAATGTATTGATTCAGTGCTAACTGTGTCTAAAAGACCTCACATCTAGCTTGAGAGGGATGGTATGAGTAATAATCAAGGTATCATATGTCTTCAAGTTTTCATAACTCTAGGCAATCACATCATGATAGGTACACAGGGCATCAGTGATCCCTTTCCTTTCTTCTGATGTGCACACTTTGCTAATAAACATGTATTAAGTTCCTCAACCTTTCATAGGTTATAAGAATCACATTGATTATCAATGGATTCCTTCTTTGTTTGATGATCCCAATCCCTTATTTTATCTAAGTCAAATATCCGCTCCAGCTAAACCATGCCTCGTGGTATTGTGATTTTTTTGAGATTGATAACTCCCTCTATGTCTAACTCAGCTTCCTCAAGCTTTGCCTCATCAATGATTTGAGTTGCAAACACATCAGAGCTTGTGATAAAATCCAAGATATGCTTGTCATCATTGAATACCTTGAAGTTGGTGACATTGTCTAGCATGAATGATGTGGAAGTAAGCTCAACAATGAATTTTTTTAGGTTGGATAGGGAGAGGGGTTGTAAGGTACTAGCTACTTTGGCTAAGGCATCAGCAGTATGATTCTTGGAACAAGGGATCAATTGAATGTTGAATGCATTTAGCCCTCTATGAGATCCCATACCCTATCCCTATAATTTTATAATCTTCTATCATGGTAGGAGTACAACTTCCTCACTTGCTTCATAACTAGCTCAGAGTCACCAAATACTTGGAGCATTTTAACATTCTTTCTTAGTGCCATAAAAATCCCATGAACTATTGCTGCATATTCTGCTACATTATTTGTGCAATAAAATTGAAGTCTGTGAGTAGAAAAATATGTATTGCTTGTAGGGCTGATGAGTTCGAAGCTTGCTCCTGCTCCTTGCTTGGATTTGGACCCGTCAAAGTGGAGTGTCCAAAAATTGGATGAATCCCTGATCTTGAAACTCGCAAAGTTTGTTTCCTCCCTTGGTAGTATATTCGCTTCAGCAACTTTGGATGAATATGTGGATTCAACATGGCTTTGGTTTGGATGCATTATTTGGAGTTCCCCCTTTGGGGTGACTTGTCTCCTTATATGTTCAGTTACCATCTGGCACAAGAAAAATTCAAATTCTAAGTGGGAAGCATTGTATAACTTGCACCAACTGGGTAATAAGATCTCTTGAAAGTCCATTTTTGCCCCTAAACTGAGCTTATCTTGCACACATCTCTCCATAAAGTCTTAGAAACCATCCAATGGTCCAAGATTATCATCCTCATAGGATTCGTCATCATCTAATTTAATAAGCACCTCCATACTCTCAAGCGCATGGGTTAGGTTATTAGGAAGACTACATAACACAAGAAGGACCTCTTCGACCACTTCCCCCTCTGGACATTCTTTCTCATCCTGATATACTATAGGATAGTAGTTTCCCAACTTTGTTTCAGCGAACAACACCTCATTTGTGTTGTTGTATTCCATAATCAGAAACTTCATGCAGGGCTTTCTATCGATGTGGATTTGGTTTGGCAACCCCTTCCAAGGCAACCACAAGTAAGAATAATCTATTGTTGCATATCCTTTGAGGGCCCGGGTGAAGTCCCTCCCAAGTATGATGCCATATGTGTCTGGGATATCATCAACTTGAATATCAATGACTTATTGCACCCTTGGATCAACAACAATTTGCATAGGTATTTGATTGATCTATCCAACTATGCTGACCTTTGTCTTATCCAACTGAGTCACCTTCTATCGGGAGGGGGTTGGAGTTATTCCTAAAGCTTTGCATACTACCAATGGCATGACATTAGTTGAAGCTCCTGAATCAAGGAGATAGTTGTGCAGATTCTTTCCAAATATTTTGATTGTAGTCAGGAAGGAAGGTGTCTCTAGCTTCACTTGGAATAGCCCCACTGAGATGTCGGTCTGAAGTACCTAACTCTTATCTTTATTATTGTTCCTATTTTCTCCTTGAGACTGATTTGTCTCTTTACTCAAAGTCTTGTCTAGTGATTGATCTTTATTGACTTGTTGATTCAGGGTTGGATCGGGTCTCTTACCTAGGACTTCCCTAATTACAAGCTCATTTTGTGATGTGTCAAATGAGACCCTTTTGGCAGGCACCTCTTGGGATGGTTTAGATGAGGCAGTCCCATTGACAATTTTAAATAAATCATTCCTACCTACTAGGACTCTAAGTAACTCAAAGGCTAACAAGCTCAGTTTAACTTTCTTAAATTATTTTTCCATGCATTCCCCCATTTGCTCTATTTCTACCTCAAAAGATATATCTTGAGAAGAGCTAGTAGGCTAATTTTGGGTTTGGTTTTGCTACCTATTCCTACTAAAGTACTGGGTGGCACATAAGGGTAGCCTAGATTATTACTAGCATTGGGATCAAGTGGAGTGCTGAAATTATTAGGAGTGTAGGTTCCAAAAGGGCCAACTACTTGTCTATTCCTCAAATTATATGGCATTTCCCTCTGATGGAACATTTGGACCTCATCTTCTCATGACTCTTCCTCATCTACTGGACCATTATCTGTTGAATCAAAGAGCTAGAATAAAGCATCATAGTTACTTACCTCTTTCACTTCCTCATTCTTTGGGATAGCAGTCTCTTTCTCAAATATGTTTCTTTCACCCTTTGGGAAAGGAGCTTGATTGACTACCAGCACCGAGGAGTCATACAGTTTTGAGGGAACTAAGTCCTTGTAACCTAAACCATCAATAGTGTTTTGGACCTCCACTTGGAAGATCTTGGCGGTGGTCTAGAATTTCAGATAATACAACTCGGAATGCCTACTCATCTTGTGGATGCAACACCAACCAGACAAGGCAGCTACAACCAAGTATACTCCACTTGTCATCTTGTCACTACTACTCGTTTGGTCAAGAGGTGTGGGAATACCACCATTGTTTGGCCTTTTGTTCCACATTCTATTATATCTCTGGGAAGGCCTTGTTTCAAAGTTCTACCTTGAATTCTACCCTCTTTCATAATTTTGGCCTGTAGATGTGCCAACATCATGGTTATCACGATTGTCTTGATTGAGATCAGCTTAAATGCTTCGTTGAGATGCTTGTAATTGATTATTCTAGTTCCTCAGATGGGTCATATCGATAAACATCTTCTCTACCAATTTTGTGGGAATTTTGAACTTTACAAGTATGTGGGCACCTAGGGCTGCTACGAATAGGCCTACTATTCTAGAGGCTACAAGTAGTGGGGCATCGATGGTTCTTGGTTCGAGGTCTACCTTGGATGAGGCACTAATGGCACCTGAGGAACTTTATTCAGCATCAGTGTTTGATGGGCGAGGGCATGGGTAAGTCCTTGGATCTGATTTGGATGTACAATTGGGCCTAATGAGGGTAGTGGTCCTGCAATATGTTGCCCCAAGTTTGTGCTTGTTGTGACAGCCTCTGTGTAAGCATCCACCAACCTACCCGACGATGGGCACATTCTCTTCACCAATGTAGAAGTGAGATTATCCAAGGCTGCATAGTAAACCAATCGAGCAGAGGGATCATCAACTACATAAGGGGGCTGCAACTTCATGTAAGCTCAATGGAATTGATCGTTAAAAGAACTAATTGGCTTGTTGACTTCCCTTTGAACATACATGAACTGTTGGTACAACCCTGAAGGGCTAACTGGAAGCTTGAACTTCTATAAGAAAGTGTTCTTCAATTGATCCCTAGTAGTTATGGTCCCTATTGGCAAGTGGATGTACTAATAAAAGGCCTCATCTCCCAATGAATAAGGGAACAATCTACAAGCCACATCTTCATCTTCAATCTTCATATCTTTCAAAGCTATGTGAAATATCTTGGTGTGCTCTTTTGTTGTCCTTTGTAGATCTCGAGGATGGAACTTAGTGTAAAATCCTTCCACATTCTTAGGCATGTCATGATAGTCGTTAAAGGACAAAGGGGAAGGGTTATTACCCAACCACATAATGGGAGGAAAAGGTGGAGGTGATTGTGCCAAAATGACTTGAGGCTACAAAGGGATGGAAATTGGGACAACACCTTGGAACTATAGTGTAGCAGTAGGGGCAATGCATTGGTTGTGGGAGGTGAAGGGTGGAGAGGAAGTTTAGAATAGATGGGGAGAGGAAGGGGGCATTGGAAGTGAAGTGGAGGAATGGAATGGATGGATGGATGGAAGGAGATGAAGGGGATGGACATCGACCAACTAGGGCCAAAGCAGATACTTCCCCTTTCTTGGCTCTCTTATCCCTTGTAGGGGTCTTAAGCTCTTGGAACTCCCCTTTGTCTAGTGTTGATATTAAGACTCTATGGAACCTTTGAGGGGAGAAGGAACCAATTTTATCTAGTTTATAAAGGCCCTCCTTCTAGCGCCAATTTTGTTGATAGGTGTTTTTGCACTTTCTCAACATAGGTAGCATACAAGTATGCTACCTCTCTTGAAAGGTAGAAATCTACAAACAAGTTCTAGATAACTACCCCAAGGTCACTCGGGTGTTAGGTCATGACTTGCAAAAGCAGATGAGTTGATTGATGTGATTTTCTAGTAATCACAAATGGAATTTATGGTTCAATAATTTTGGAAGAAATTGGATCTTCAAATGGAGTTTTGTGGAATTCCAGAAATGAGGTGCAATTGTTGCTAGTTCAAAACAATAGTCTAAAATTCCATGTTTAACATCAGATTTGGCTTTACAATGATGTTGGAACTTTACCCTAACTTTTATTTCAAAGAAAAGGGAAAAGTGAAAAGGGATAGAAAGGCTCCTAGACCTCTAACTAATGATGAACAGTGATAATGGAGGATGCTATAGTGGACAACCTTCTCAAAACTAAGTTCCACCTAACCAACATAGCCTACAGTCTCATGAAACTAGTGCTATCTTCTAAGGTCTATAGATTTTCAACTATCTATTCACCATGAATCATGGATAATAGATGAGTTTTAGGTGCAGCAATGAATTAATGTTCAAACTAGCTTTACACTACTATTCATCATCAACAAATAGCAAAAAGCATGAACATGAAAGGCATCAACACTATAACCTTCTTTAGTATCAATGTGCAGCATGAAATAACTACTAAAACAACTTAAAATACCTATAACAACAAACTAAATTCTAGCTTTGAGAAGATGAATCATGCAACATGTGAGAAACACAAGAATCCACCAAAACAATGTAATTCTCACTAAAAAATTTGCAGCATGCCTTTACACCACAACTCAACTCTCTCTTTTGAAAATGAGAGGAGACCCCTATTTATAGTTTTCCGAAAGTGAAATGAATCACTAGGATTTACTATCATTATGTGGCCAAGATTCATTTTACATTATGTTTTCACCTACCCCCAAAATATAACAATATAAAATACATCTTTGTCTTTTCTCTATTTTGTCCTCTAGTGGCTCTGACAATGTAGCATTTTTTCTTCTAATGACTACCTTCTTTTTCCAGCTATATTGTCAAAAACTCATCATCTATCACTACCTTCCTTGCATCCTTCTGAAGAGTGGCATATTCCACAAATTTTCCAATCAGAGCCTGGAGCTTGTCCCACTCCATGATGTCAGATTGGAGGATCTGAAAGGTTAGCTTATTAAATCTCTATGTGATATGTTTCAATTGTTTGGTGCATCTAGGCGTGGCCTTGATTAGCTTTTCAAAATACGAAAATTCTCTTGCAATGAAGTCCATGAAATCCAGTGTTAGGGCGTATGTGGCCCCTTGCACCATCTTCTTATGGAAGAATGGCTTGATTTTCTCTGGATCTATTTCAAGGGTCAAAATCTCATAATCTGTCATCATTTTTAAGTAATCTTCTCTATCAGTCCAGTGCTCCATAACCCATTCAAGGTCGAGCTTGACTTCATGCAACACCCTTTCTAGGACCTCCCTTCTGTGATCCAGGCCCATTTTCTAGGTCTCCACTAGCCAGTGATTATCTTTGGTGAGCTCCAAGTCCTTTTGCCCTGTCTTCTTTGGTATCTTGAGAATAGCCTCGATATTAGGATATGTGATCCTATATAACTTGGTGAATCAGTGGCATTCCTACTCAGTGGCCTCTAGCTACTTTTACAAATCTTGAATCTTGTTGAACATTCAAGCAATCTGATGAATTACCATGTCATCATTGTACAACACACGATTGAGCCAATCTACTGTGGCTTTGTTATAGTTCTTCATTTTCTCCATTTTTTTGAGCTCTTCTTCTGAGAGAAGAGGGGGTGCAGATGATGTTGTCAAATCCTGCTCTCCCAACAATGTTCATTATTGAATATAAGCGGTGAGATCCGCCACCTGTGCCTTTAGTTCCTCCTTCAAGGACTGATCTTTGTCCATTTTTTGCACAATTGTTGCCACCGACCCTTGGAACTCATCAATCTTCTATTCTCTGGTTGTTAGACCCAAGTTGATCATAGAGATACTGTAACTAGCTTCCCCCTCCTTATCCATCATAGGGGTGGTCATCTGTATTGTTCTTGACCCAAAGGTATCAACCATGATGTGTGAATGAAATCTAGGCTTTTTCTCCTTTTTGGTCTTTGTCTAGGCTCTTTCTAGTAATGCTTCGAGTTTGGCCTTTGGATCAATGATTGCAAGAGCCTTCTTTTGTAGCTTCATTTCTTGCCAATCGGGCATTTGGGCTTCTCCTTTAGGTGATTCATGATCACCTTCCTCTCCTTGTTCATGTTGAGGTTGTTTCTCTTCATGGCCCAAGGCTTCTTGGTTTGTTCTTTCTTCTCCATTAGAGTCCTCAATCTATATAGCCTTTTCCTTGTCCAACTCAGTGGAGGCTATGTTTTCTTTAATGGCATGCTCTTTCTAAGGTATTTCCTCTTCTTCTTGCTTGAGTTCAGCATGGTGTTCAGGCTTAGGTCTTTTCCTTGGTGCATATTTTGCTTTATTTTCTTCCTTTTCTACTTCTTTCTCTCTTCTTCCTTTTTCAGGAGGCACTTCTTCTTCTTTGATGGAGCCCTTATCTTGACCAATTGGTGGAGGTTCTTTGAATATATCTATTTTTTTTTAAGTATCTATTTTCTCTTTGGAGGGATGTTTCTCAAATTCAACTTCTTCACCTATATCCTTGAGTTGCTTGGACAACTCCTCTTCCAATTATTGATCTAAGGTTTCTTTTATGTACTTTGCATTGAGAGCCTCAATATCTTCCTCCAAAGACTATGAATTTTCTTCATCGGATGCCACCTGATCCAAGTTTATACTTAACTCGCCCTCTTGGTGTTCAAAGTAATCATCCTTAAAAGGGCTTTTAGGTTCTTCAACTATTCCTTTGGTGGCCTCCCTTTGGCCCTTCTCCATTTCTTTAGATATTTTCATGATGGCCTTCATCTTTGGTGTCTTTGTAGGTGGCAGAGGAATGGGCAGGCCAGTGGAAATCTTGTCCATCATGGCTTGAATAGTAGGATACATTATTACCCCAGAAATCTCAACAGGTATACCCTACATATTCTTGGTGAAATCATATGGCAGGGAGAGAAGAGACATAGTAGTAGTGACTACTATAGGCATTGGGGTAGAGAGAATGGGTACTGGAGGAGGTAGTGAGGAGGAGTAAAATGGGGATGTCATGGTCGAGGAGTAGTTTAGTACCATTATCGAAGCCATTGGTGAGGTGGAAGCAAGGTGGACTAAGATGTCCATGGGGGTGGAGATGAAATAGGCAACACCTGAGAGGCGATAGGTGGAGGAGTGGCAATGACAATAGTAGTGACAAGAGTGGAGGTGGTAGGTGATGATCATGGCTACTCGGTTCTTGCTCTCACTCATACTAGGAGTCCTCTTCAATTGTAGGCATCTCACTCACAAACCCCCTTTTTTTCTTTGCTTTCTTTGAGGACTCTCGCTCCTTAGCCTTTTGTGTATACACCTTGTGCTTGGGATGGTGCTTGGGCGTATCCTTCCTTTTCTTTGATCGTGTTGCTAGAGGGTATCTAGGTGGTTCCTCAGTTGGGGTAGTAGTTGCTCCACTATCATTTTTGCTCTCGAGCTTATTCTCAAGCTTTCCATATGTCAATATAGCACCTTGCACTTTAAGCTGAGCAATTTGGGCATCTACCCATTGCCTAATTCTATTTTTAATTGGCCATGTTACTATTTTGACATTGTCGACGTCTTCTTCATTCCAATCTATCAATGGCAGTGGAAGTTGGCCACAACATCGAACCTCTCATCAACAATGATGTCATCTTCCTCTACAATTTGATCAGGCTCCAAAAACAAATTTATTGACCTCACCAACTAGGTTGTCATCCTCATGCAATGCCTCATTTGCACCTCTTTGTCATCTTGGCAATTGGCCCAGAAATATTTGATATATGGCTAATGAGCATACTATTTTTTGACTTGTTTCTTCAGTTTCCCATACGAGTCCATTCTTTCTCAAGCTATGTGGAGGTCCAAATTGTATTCCACTATCTCGTTCTCTTTATACTCTACACACAGGGTAGTGGGACAGGCATACATTCCTTGCCCAAATGTCATGGGATATGGGACTCTTGCTCTATGTTTATCACTCAGTAGGGTGTGAGCATTTTGCAGTTGTCAAGAGACCTCCAATAGGATCATTCAGTCTTTGGGGTATCGTGACAACTTGTAAGGCCTCTCGGAGAACCCTTTTGTTCTAATGTATGTAAACTTTGGGAGCTGTATAAATAGATACCCAAACCACTGAATAAAAGCTCTAGCATTATGCGAGACTCTTCTCTTAAAGTCTCCTTAAGGAGTCTGATGATATACCCAATGAAGGCATCATTTACCCTCTAATATTCTTTCTTGAAGTTCCTATATTGTAGCTGAGGGTATCATTTATAGACTTTGAGATTTCTCCTTGGATCTAGATTATTTGCAACAAAGAGGCCCTTGAAGAGGAATGGCTCTGCTAGTAGATACACCAAGTAGGATTTCATGTAAAACTAGGACATTTTATTTATAGCCACAAGTTGATGGTGCATGTTATCACTGATGATCTTCGCCTAGTGGAAATTTTTCTTGCCATGAATGATCTCCTCAATGAAGTAGAACATCCATTCCTGAAAGAAGGTAGTAGTAGGGGGGCCCATTACCCTACTCAGTAGAGTGACCAAGTCATGGTACTCCTTATGGAAGTCACCCCTGAATAGCTCCTACAGAACCTTAGTAGCACTACCCCTCTTTTCCTTCAACCAATGTTGGTTGATCAGTTTCTTGCATCCTAGAGGGTCTGCTTTCCACATATTTTCACCATATCCTTTTTTTGTTTCCTACATCTTGTCAAATGTAGTAATATGGAATGTTTTTCCCATAGATATTGTAAACAAATATTCCAACAATCTTACATCATGATCATTGATTTTTTTGCTACCATGGTAACATTCCCTACACACCATCACTAATTTTGGAGCAATAAATGTAGGAGAGAAACTAATCGCCTTAGTGAGACCACTCTTTCTGATTTTCTACACTTTCTCAGTTCTAGGATTAACCATCACATTTTTTTTCTAATTCATCAATATCTACATGCCCAAGGTTGGTGTCTGATATAGTGTCCTAGGTGGAAGTGAGCTTGGAGGTGCACTCCACACCATGGAATTGGTATTTCATCTGATCCTTCGCCTCTTTCCCCCTCGGTGCTTTTGCAGGCTTCTTTCCTTTCTCTTTCTCAAAAAACTTCCCTAATGGACCCACAATAGGTTTCATAAATTCTATGTACAAAGATTTAGTAAGTGCATTGAAATGAAAATTAGGGAAACGCTAGTCAAATCCTACAAAGAGGGGGTTAGATATAGCAATACATCACTAGGAGATCTTAAAATTCATCAACATTCATCATTCAAAGGTTGCTTGGATCAAATATAGGAATGTGGGCCCAAGGATGTGAGTTTCCCTATGCTGGCATCCATTAGGAGTAATCAAGAGGAGGATGGCATCGGGGTCACGATGGCCCATAGACAACCACCCGCAACCAAAATTATGCACTAAGGACTCAACGGGAAAAATCTTCAGGGAAAAACTTGGCACATGTGGGAGTTAGTTACAAAGTCTTTGGAGGCACTTGATTGGTCATCTTGGTTATGCGGTCTTAGGGAGTGTAGGGGCAAAAAGCCTCCTGGACGTTTAGGGCTCCACCATCGAGAAATGATGACCAAGAAATGAAAACCCACACGAGGAGTTTTGTAGTGTGGGACCTGTAGTTGGATAGGAAGGCATGAATTAACTCCCTTTGCTTCAACCATTTTGAGGCCTGCAGGTAGGAACTGGTGAATGACCATCATGTAGAGGTTGTTTAGGAATGGCAGTGATGAGGCAATGGTCTACATACATCGGCCTATAAAGATGGGTCCACCAAACATTTTCACTTAGTCATTTTTCCTTAGATAAGTTTGGATGGTGGAGGAAAATGTGAGTTCCAAGTTGCAGGAGAAAAGAATGGTACCTCCATTCACAAATGGAAATTGAGCAACGATAGGTCGCAAATGGTGGCCCACAAGGATAGGTCTGCATGATGCTAAACTTAGTTTTTTTCATCAAATTCTCGAATGGGAAAAGGTCGGGGCGGAGCCCACAATGCAGGGGAACAGGGTTTCTTGGGTGTTTGTAGCAGCGATGAAGGCGAGGTGGTCTATAAATAGATTCCCATGAAGATAAGCCTGCCAAAAAGGGTTTTGTCTTGGCATTTTTGTTCAAGCAACCCAAAATGGCTCAAAGAGTTGCAAAGTCTACGATGTGAGCAGGAATGGTTTCTTAGCCATTAGGGAAAGGAACTTAGGCGACGGTGAAGAGCAGATGAAGGTCCACATGGATTTTTCCCACATGAAATACTCTAAACTTAGGATTTTCTCATGTAGATGGTGAATGAACAGTGGGGTAGCCGAATCCATGGTGTGGGGAGGAGCTCTATTTTGGGCATTGAGGAACGACATTCATATAGCGGTGGTTTGTGGGAAACGACCCACACGAGATGGCCCGCAAGGAGAAGACTTAGTCACATTGTCATTTTAGCGGAGGCAACCTAGGCAGGGTCCGAGATGTGAAATGTTGGCAAAGGGAAGCCATTAGAGAATGGTTGTGAGATGAGGGTCACCTGCATGCAGCATCCCGCAAAGGTTGACCCATAAGGGTGTGAGTCTTAATTTTTTCTATTAATCAACACTTGAGTTTCAATAGGGACGGAAATGAGGGAAATGCGGTTTGTAAAGGAGTTCATGCTCTGTGAAGAACAACTTTGGCAAAGTGAAGTTCCACATTGTCTTAAAAAGGTCTCCATTTGAGAGTTTTAATTAGGTTTTATATTATTTTGGGTGTGGAATCAATGGTTTAAGGGCTTCTCTCAGATATTCTTTTTAATTAATTTAAAACCCTATTCGCAAAAGGATTCATTTCAAGTGGCGAACAACAGATTCACTTGGAAGTCGCACAAAAGTTTGATGAAGATCTAGATTTTGGGTCGAGAAGTTGCAATGCAAGTGTAGGAGGTTCAATTTCTATTTCACTCTAACAAATTTCAAACTTGGTCGATGAAAATGACAGGTCAAAAGGCTATTTATAGGAAAAATATCATTAATGACTTATAATAAATGCACGTACAGTGGTCGGTGAGGTAGTTGGGCATGAAGTTCGATGGGCTGATGACAAGAAAAGTGGATCCGGCAATGCAGAGAGACCTCCAAGATTTTTCAGTGATGAGCAACGAAGAGATGATGACTGGGAATATTGTGGGACCCACCATGCATATAGATGTCCCTGGTCGGTCATTGATGAAAAGGCAAAGAGGTAATAGCAACATGCAAAGGGAAGCTCACAAGGGCAGACCCGTAGGATCTAGAAGATGCCAAATCTAAAGACTAAGTGAAACCCACTAGGAAAACCCTGCAAAAGCCAAAGACTTAGAAAATTTTAGGGTAGTGAATTTCGGTCAACTGAAAAATAATGACTTAAAGGCTCCTGACCACATTAAGCTCAAAATTAGGGGCATGTAAAATGAGGTGAAGGCAAAAATTGACTCGTTGAAGTCGAAAGGAGAGGGTCCTCATTCTGAATGGGGCGTGTGTGCTATAGGCACAACATTATCATGCCAATATTTTTCAATCAAACATTTGATTTCAACATTAAATTTCATGTCAAATCTTGGGAGTTGACCACTAAACCTCCAACATTGGTTGATTGGATCATTTTCTATACTTTCTCTTCCTTTTGTCACTCTTAGCAATATTTTAGGATGTAGTTTTAGAATTATTCAAAGTTTCTTTATTAACTATACAAATTGTTATAGCTCGTCTTGCTACATTAGTTTCTTTAGATCAACTATTTTTTCCAATAGACTCAATGGCACTAGCAACAATAGACATAGCATGTTTTAGTGATTGATATTTTTTTCTTGGTTTAACAAAAATGCCTAAATTTTTCATTACTTTTCTCATTTTCCACATTCTCAACAATTACATCATTAGTTGACATTGAAATGAAATTTTTTTATGATAAAAAAAATCTTTGTACAATCTATTGGCATGCGTACTTATTTCTCTTCAAGAAATCTTACCAGGAAGATTATCCAAAACATCACTTTCAATTTTTTAAAAAAATATTTTCATTTTCAACATCACATCTAGATTTTCATTTTTATTTTCAACTCCAAAATGATTTTCTTTTTCATTTTCAACAACAAAACAATTTTCATTTCCATTTTCAACTACAAAAATAAATTTTCATCTTCATTTTCAACAATAAAATGATTTTCAATTTCAATTTCATTTTCATTTTCAACAATTTGTCTAAAATCTTCTTCTCTATGAAAATTATCAATTTCAACATTTTTATATATCAGCGTCTTGTAAATCTCCTACAAACAAAGTTTACATTTCACTCAAAGGTGGATTTGAAGACTGTAGTGTAGAAAATGTAGTCCTTTACATTTTCTCACTTGTTTGGGCTCTCCTTGCTAAAATTGGGCTTCTTTATGCTTTAATTGTCATTATTTTGTATCCACAAGCCTTAATTAATGAATCTTTCCAAGAATAATCTCGATGTATATTAAATAACAAATCATAAATTAATGATTTTTGTTTTTATGGCCTAGATTTAGTGATCTGGGACTCATACACCACCTTGGGCATATGGGTACCACCTATGTTTTGGGGCCTAAACCTAGATTTCACATTAAACTAAGCATTTCTTGAAATTTTTGTCTTGAGTTTAGCCTAATCAAACTCATATGCCCCAACTGGCATATGATTTCCACTTAGCTTAGATCTAATTTAAATTTAAATTATTGGCGGGATTTTATTCTCCTAGATTTGATGTTAGCTTGTAGTGCTATAATTTTGGGAAATTTGGCAAAAAATAGTATAAATACAAGGTTGTTTCACTCATTTTTCACCTAGAAAGTTTTTAAGGGACCTAAGCAATCTTATGAAGCATTCCTAAGGAAAATTTATGATCAAGAGATTTTACAAGACCATTCAAGAGCTGATTATCAAGCATTTTGGAGCATTATTTAAAATTCATGCAACATGTTTGTTTTTGAGCTAACATTTGTGATGTAGGGTTTTATGATGCAAGTGAGCATTCAATTCAAGATCCATATCATTCAAGCAAGATTCAAGATCTGCATTCATATTAGCCATCATATAAAATATTGTTTCCTTTATTCCAAGGGTTTGGTGAGTTGCAGCATTAATTATTTTTTCATTCATCATTCCTTCATTCTATTTGATTTCATTTCAAGGTTTGATTACCAAGGCCAACCCCTATCCACTAACAAAATAATATTTTTCCCTCTCTTTGATGTGTGATTTGAAAATTTAGGTTAAAGATGCATTGAAGAGCAAGGTTGGAGAAGGTTGTCAAGGTTGCAAAGTTGTCTAAGTTGTCACCTTGTTTGCAAGATCACAAAAAAACATCTACATAGTAGAATTTAGTGTTTCAGATCCATAAATCAAGCTTGGATGGAATAGAAAAGGTAGGAGAACAAATTGTGACTTTGACTTTATGAAAAAGCAGAGCAAGACTAATATGTCGCTTTTCACGTATGAGTCCTGGTATAACATTTTTTTGGATTTTGGAAGATTTAAACTTGTCACTACCAGATTCCAATTTCTACCCATAAACCCTAATCTAGGATTGATTCACCCAGGTTGGCATATGAGTCCTAGTGAGCATTAAAGATCAGATTTTGAGTGTTTCAGACCTTGTTTCAAGCCCCTTTATATTTTTAGATGCACCTCTATTCATTTACAGTTTGTTGTTTTGATTTAAGGTCATTTTTTAGGTCATAATAGGTAGTTTTACATATCATTGAATTTCTTTCTTTCCAAGCCCTTGCTTGGTGGTGAACCCCATTTTATCTTTAATCACACCCTTAGGACACCTTATTACAAATCTCTTTCCCTCATTTTCATCCTTGGATTGAGATCTCTAAGCTTTCCTTGAATGAAACTTGAAGGAAATTGGTGCAGGAACACTAATCCCCCTTTCATTATTTTACATAGAGAGTGTACAATTTTCTACATTTCATTTTGGTCAACCTAACCTTTAGAACACCTTATTTTCTAATTTGGAGTGCATCATAGTCCTAGATCTAGCTTACATTAACTTTGCATTAGGTCTTGCATTATTTAACTTGCATCTAGGGTTTCTAAATCTTGCATTAGTGAAAGTGCATATAGGTTCCATCATTGCATCATTGCATTTGACTTAAAATCTATAATTCCACTTAGTCTAGATATCATTCAAACTAGAAAACCTAACCTTCACACAAAATTTGTTGAAATTAGTGTCAAAACCCTAATCTTGGACTCATATACCCCTCTAGGTGATTTAGTCCCATGTCAGATCTTAAACTATATTTTATAACATTAGAAAACCTTGTTTTATGCTTTTTTTTGTTGTTGTTTGATTCACGTGTTAGTTTAGTGAGTTTTTTTTCATTCATTTCATTTCATCTAGCTTAATTTGGTTAATTTTGTGCATTCCTTAAATTCAAAATTACATTTACAATATTTCATTTTCAAATTGTTAAATAAAGTAATCAACAAATTACCTTATTTAGAATCTAAAAAATGCATTTTAGGTCATTACATTTCATCATGGATATGTGCTTTGGTAAGCTTTGGATGTCCTTGAAATCATTAGTGGATGTGTCAAGCCGTGCTTTTGGAAATGACCCTAATGAAATTGAACTCACTTATGTTCAATCAACTCCTAATGTATGTCCTCCTTGTGATGTTGACATCATTGGAGAAGATGATGACAACATGGATAACTTCATAAATTATTGTCTTAACAACCTTGAGAACAATGCATTCTTTTAACCCTCTATGAAACAACCAACACCCCCTATCATCCCACCACTTGAGATGTTTTGTCTTTTACATCCTAAACGTGAATCACAAGATAAACCTAAATTTCCTACAATAAGTTATCCTAGTTCCTCTAATAAAGTGCATCAATCCTATGTTAATAAAGTGACCAACACTCCTATTAACCTAGAAGAGACATATGGAAAAGGATTCACGATCTTAAACAAGAGAGGATGTGACATAACAAATGAACATGAAATTCATCAAATTTTAAAATAAATACCAACTAAATATACCAAAGGGATAGGATATCAAGATCCTCCTCCCAACATAAGTGTCCTCCTTCCTAAGGAACACCCAATGCCTCATGATGATGATAAAAATGATAAGATCATTTCAGGTCCTTCTGCCCTAATTTCACATAGAGAAGTTGATGAATCTAGCAAGCACCAAATACCTTACAAAATCAAGAAACTACAATTCCATTGTCTTCCATATGAAACTGAAAGAACTTTACACATACTTCAAAGTCAAGGACTTATTACATTACCACCCATGTGAGAATATTTATTCCCAAATCTTAAGAACACAAGCACATCATATTGTCAAATGAGTGTTGCACTTTAAAGAAGATATTAAGTGGATTTTATTCTCTTGACAAATGCTTTGAAGCTATCGTAGAATAAGAATTGCATGCACTTCACTCATTTCCATTTAATGGTTGTAGGATTTTAAAATTGTCACTATTACATGATTTACATTCATTGCAAATCATTTCAAAGTGTAAGGAGCTCCTTCTCATCACCTACCTTAGTTCATTCTTGTTTTGCTCTTAGTTGGGGTGAGAATTAGATAACCTTATCTAAGTACTACACTTGACGTTTTCCCTTTGTCTAGTTGTCTACCTTTTGTTTATACTAACTAAGATTGGGATGCGAACGACCTGCTATAGGTTGACTTGCATGTGCCTTACTAGTCCTTTGCATTATTTTCTTTTTCATTTTATGTGTGTGATTTCATGTGTGCAGTGTGATCTCCTATACTATTGTGTTTGATGTATCTCTCTCTTTGTGACATTCCTCTATTTGTACCTACATTCTTCTTTATTTCATAGGAATTTTACCTTTTTTCACTTGTCTTGTGTTTTCCTTTTGGGGATGACTCAAGGCGTCGAGACATTTAGGTCTCTTCCATGTTGACCCAAAATCTTTTCCTTTATCTTTTTTTTCTCTGTGTTGTGTTTTCCTTTTGGGGATGACACAAGGCGTCGAGATATTTAGGTCTCTTCCATGTTGACCCAAAATATTTTCCTTTATCTTTTTTTTTGTCTTGTTTTTTCCTTTTGGGGATGATGCAAGGTGTTGCAACATTTTGGTCTCTTCAATGTTGACCCAAAATATTTTTCTTTGTGTCATTCTTCCGGTTCCATGAGTATTTAGGGAATTATGATAGTTTTAAGCTCTCTAATAACATTGTAGCAAAGACATACTAACCTTGAATCCATGGATCCCTTATACGATTTTGGGATTTCATTTTGGGGGCAACCCCTTTTCATGACGTAGCTTTATTTGGAAACATATGACTTGACATAGGGCTTTCCAAGTAAGCTCTCATTTCTTTTTGGAATTTATCATTTTCTACTTTAAATTAATTTCTCACAACATGGTGTTTAGCAATTTCTTTAAAGTGGGGGCATACATCGACATTATTATTTTGCATGTTATAACTCATGTTTCATTGTGTAGTCTTCTTACTTCATGTGATACATCTTTTGCTTTGTGCTGGCATTGGGTGTGATGTCCTTCAAGGGTGTGATCTCTCCTCGAATATTATATTCCTCTTAGTGCCTTGATGCGACACACTTCATCCCCTAAGTTGTGAATATTCTATTCTTCGATTGGTCCTCTCTTGGAGACATTAGGCAAAATGTTGCTTAAGTTAACACCTTACATGAACTAAGAAAAACTACTTTGAATATACCTTACACCATTTTTCATTTACAATAACTAATATATGGCCACCTTTCATAACACACTTTTCTTTCTTGTGGAGCCATCGTATTTGTTCATGGGTGTTAAGAATACAAAGCTTTAATTGCATCATGAATCTTTTCGTTCAATGTTGTGTGGTGCCTTATTAAAGTTATCAGGAGGTATAGATTTGGTATGGTTGTACATATTGGATCTGAACTTAGGTGTGAATTTCCCATTCTCACTTGTTGTCTGTGTGAGTGCATACTAGTCGTGTGCATATGTGTCTCATTGGGGGCTCACCTAGTAGATTGCCTGAGGTTCTACTAGCCCTTGTGAGCATATGTTTGGTTTGCATAGTGGACATAACATTCCACTTGTAAATGTTTTTGGACAAACAACTAAGATCTAATCCACAACATGTGGGACAAATGGTTGAAGCTTGATCCACACCTCTCTTTTTTTATCTCTCTTTGTGTTTGGCAATGTATGCTAGTGCCTTGTTGTTGTTCCTTATGTCGTTCACATGTGTGTTATTTTTTTCCTATGTTGGTTTTCCATAAGATCTTGATCTTGGGGGTTTGATCATCCCTCTCAATTGTTGTCATCCTATCTTATTAGCATTGGTACATTTGGACCCCTCTTGATGCGAGTTTGTCTACTTCAGTGTGAATTTGAAGCAAGTTTCTCCTCTCACTGATTGGGGGCTAAATGTACTGTAGAAAAATGTATTCCTTTACATTTTAACACTTATTTAGGCCCTCCTTGCTAAAATTGGGCTTCTTTATGCTTTAATTAGCCTTATTTTGCATCCACAAGCCTTAATTAATCCATCTTTATGAGGATAATCCTGACAAATACTAAATAAACAATCATAAATTAATGATATTGGTTTGTATGGCCCATATTTAGTGATCTAGGACTCATACATCACCTTGGGCATATAGGAACCACCTAAGTTTTGAGGCCTAAACTTGGATTTTACATTAAACTAAGCATTTCTTGAAATTTGTGTTCCAAGGTTAGACTAATGGGAATCATATGCCCCAACTGGAATATGAGTCCCACTTAGCTTAGACCTAATTTAAATTTAAATTCTTGGCGAGATTTTATTGTCTTGAATTTCATGTCGACTTGTAGTGTTGTAATTTTTAGAAATTTGGCATAAACAAGTATAAATATAGGGTTATTTCACTCATTTTTCACCTAGCAAGTTTTCAAGTGACCTAAGCAATCGTATGAAGCATTCCTAAGGAAAAATTTTCATCAAGAGAGCTTACAAGACCATTCAAGAGCCTTCAAGAGCTGATTATCAAGAATTTTGGAGCATTATTCAAAATTCAAGCATCATGTCAAAGTCATCATGCATCATGATTATTTTTGAGCTAACATTTGTGATGTAGGGTTTTATGATTGAATCAAGCATTCAATTCAAGATCCATATCATTCAAGCAAGAGTCAAGATATACATTCATGCTAGCCATCACATATAAGATTTCAGCCTTTATTCCAAGGGTTTGGTGAGTTACAACATTACTTTTTGTTCATTCATCATTCCTTCATTCTATTTGATTTCATTTCAAGGTTTAATACCTAAATAGTGTTTGACCAAGGCAAACTCCTATCCACTAACAAAATAACTTTTTCCCCTCTCTTTTATGTGTGATTTGTAGATTTAGGTTAAAGATGAATTAAAGAGAAAGGTTAGAGAAGGTTGTCAAGGTTGCAAAGTTATCTAAGTTGTCACCTTGTTTGCAAGACCACGAAAAATCATCTACAGAGAAAAATTCAATGTTTCGGATCTAGAAATCAAGCTTGGAAGGAAGAACAGAGATAGGAGAACAAATTCATACTTTGAATTTCTAAAAAAGCAGAATGAGACTGATACGCCACTTGTGTTGTATGAGTCCTGGTATAACACTTTTTCTAGATTTTGAAGGATTCAGACTTGTCATTGCTAGATCTTCCAGTTTCTACCTAGAAACCCTAATCTGGGATTGATTTTCCTAGCTTGGCATATGAGTCCTAGTGAGCATTAAAGATCATATTTTAAGTATTTCAGACCTTGTTTCAAGCCTCTTCAAATTTCTAGATGCACCTCTATTCATTTCAAGTTTGTTGTTCTAGTTTAAGTTCATTTTCTAGGTCATAATAGTTAGTTTTACATATCATTACATTTCTTTCTTTCCAAGCCCTTGCTTGGTGGTGAACCCCTTTTTATCTTTAATCATGCCCCTAGGACACCTTATTGAAGATCTATTTCCCTCATTTCCATCCTTGGATTGAGATCTCTAAGATTTCCTTGAATGAAACTTGAAGGAAATTGGTGGAGAAAGCCTAATCCCCCTTTCATTGTTTTATATAGAGAGCATAGAATTTTCTACATTTCAAAGATGTACCTAGATTTTTTCCTATTGAAACATTCTCCATAGCATTGAAAGGGATATTTGAAGACATACCAAGACTATTTTGTATAATATTATTTTTTTCCAAATTAACCTTTTACAAATTAGCATCATCTACAACCATGGTCTCCTGATTTTTTTTTATCTTCAATAGTTGTGGAATTGGATGCTTCAACATTATTCATTGATTGAATCATTCTTCTATCTCTTTTTTTAAAATTTTGCCTCCTCTCTCTTTGCTTGAATTTCTTTAGGGTCAATTCCTTCCTATCTTTCCTCTTATTACAACATTTTGATCCCATGATTAAATATTTTTTTAAGTATGTACAAATGAATATCAATAGTGAAAGTCTTCCTTCCTTGTTCTTCTTTCAAATGAGTAGAAAATGAACAATTCCACTCAAACACTGTCACAATAATTCCTCCATTCAAAATTGAAATAAAATGCCAAGTTGAAGAGACTATACAAGAAAAAAGTTCATAGAAAATAGTGATATTGTTGTTGTCAATTGTATAGAACAAGTTGCACAATTATAGTGTACTTTGTTAGCAATAAAAATTTAAAAATAATGGTAAAAAACAACTTGGGATCTCGTTTACTAAATGGGATTACATTCTATAAATTGAGATCCTGTTTAGTAAACGAGATCTCGTTTATTAAAGAAACGGGATCTTGATTTGTAAAATTTGAAATTCAGGTTGGGTTTTTGATTTGTTAATTGGTTCAGGAAAAGGGTTGGGGATCCAAACCTAGGCTTTGGACCTGGTTTGACTTGCAAGTTTAAGGTCTTTTCAATATCACAAGAAACTAATGACATTGGGCATATGTCTGAAGACACTTTTTGCAAAAAAAATGATGAAATTAAAACCCATTATAGATGAGACAGTGTAGATTCCAAATATATAATTTATTTCAAAATTGGATTATTTTTTATATTTTTCAATTAATTTATGATGAAACTGGTCCATAAACTTGAAATATTAGGGATTTTAGTATTTTAATAATTTTTTAATAAAATATTTTTTTGAAAAATGAATTGTATGAAAGCGTACTTAAGACAATTAGTTTCAATTTGAAAAAAAAAAAAAAATTTAGATCATATTATGTGTGACATACATGCCAATTTTTAAAAACAACAAATATGGCCAATAAAAATCAACCAAAAAAAATATTCAATAAAAAATACAAAAAAATATGGAAAGTGTGCTTCAGCGAGTTACAAATCTTTTCCCAAAAGTATTTAGAAAAATATGATTATTTAGGTAAAAATATGGATGACGTACACGTGCATGGTATGGTAAAAAAACTACTTTTCAATAGTGGGATTTAGAAAGCCTACTTGGATCACCGAAAAAGTAACCTTTCTACTTTTTTTGACTTTTAATAGCCCTCCTTGTGAATAGCCCTCCTTGTGATTTTGGCTTAATGTTTCCTTGATTTGATGTTGCAATGTGGATAACACATTCACATTAGGTCTTGGGACCTTGTCAACTTATGGGATTTTAATGGTGCCTTGTAAAAAAGTGTTGTGAAGTGTTGTAACACACTTTCACAATTTTATAGGGTTTTATCAATTAACCAAGCATAATAAACATAATTTGAATCAAAATCAACCTTAATACTATCTTATTTGGAGTGTTGTAAAGTGTTACAACACACTTTCACATTTATCTAGGCTTATCATTAATAATTGGGCTTTCTTATGCTTTAATTAGCCCTATTTTTCATCCACAAGCCTCATTTATTGTATCTTTTGAAGAATAATCCTGACACCAATAAGTATCCAATCATAATTCAAGTGTTATTGGCTCATGTGGTCCAAATTGAGTGTTTCAGACTCATTTTCCACCTTGGGTGAATGGGTCCCACCTAAGTCTTTTTGGCCCTGATGCAGGTTTCACATATTTCTAAGCACTTTTCATTTTTGGTCCCATACATTATGCTTGGGTGGACTCATTCACCACCTTGGGCGAATGAGTTCCGTGTGACCAAAATTCAAATTTCCAGTGGGATTTTATTCTCCTAGATCTGATGTTGACTTGTAGTGTTGTAATTTCGAGAATTTTTGCATAATTGAGTATAAATACAAGGTTCTTTCACTCATATTCTCACTTACAAAATTTTATAAGCATTTAAAGTTCACAAGAGCATTTTAGTATTCAAGGCATTTCAAGGGCAAATTGTCAAGCATTCTAGAGCATTCTTCAAGTGTCAATCATCATATCAAAGCTTTCTTGCATCACGTTGTTTAGAGCTAACAATTGTGATGTAGGGTTTGTGATTCAAGCAAGTATTTCAAGCAAGATCAACATCATTCAAGCAAGATTCCAAGTCTACATCTATTGGAGCCATTACTTACATGTGTGTAGCAACTTATTGCTAGGGTTTGGTGAGTTGCAACATTGTTATTTGTTCATTCATCATTATCCACTCATATTTGCTTTCATTTCAAGGTTTAATTACCAACAAGCGGTTTGTTTGACCAAGGAAAACCCCTATTCTCCAACACCACAAAATTTTTCCCTCTTCTTGTGTGTGATTTATAGGGATAGGCTGAAAATTTTTCAAGGAGAAAAGTTGGAGAAAAGTTGTCAAATCCCCAAAGTTGTTAGAGTTGTTATCAAGCCTTGGAGAGGCTTGGAGAAGATCTACAGGTGGTAACTTGTGTGTGCTTGTGAAATATGTCCTGCAATGTCAGTATAACACACCTTCATGCAATGTATTATATAAAAGGAAATCTAAATAGCAGAATTAAAAGCTACAACTATCCTCTTAATTCATTCCATGGTTCTCTAATCTCAAGGAATCCTGCAAATTATGCTCTTAGATCTTATTAGTGTTGCACATGAACCTGCAAAGATTGATAACTCAAGATACGAGATTCTATAATGAAGTCTACATGCCTATGTATTTGGATTTTCTATATTTGATGCTTGAAGACTAAATGATTTTATGATGAGATGATGATAAAATATAGATGTTGAGATTGATGATGATGATCTAATGTAAATTATAAATGAAAGATGGAATGAACTAAACTATCCAAAATAAAATTTCCATTATAACACTATATGAACTAAAATGCTCTCCAAACTCTCTCACAAATGCACTAAAATTCAACAGCATAAGCTTATCCAAATATTCTCCTTCAAAGTTGTAGCAAAGAGTCCTATTTATAGATTTTCTAAGGCCCAAGGTGATGTGGCAACAACAGATGGTTGGGATTGCGATCCTGTGGTATCAACAGTGGAGCATCAGGAGGTTGGAGTGAATTGAGATTTGATGATTATGATCTAATGTAAATGCTAAATGAAAGATGGAATGAACAAAACTATCCAAAATAAAATTGCCATTATAGCACTATATGAACTAAAATGCTTTTCCAAACTCTCTCACAAATGCACTAAACTTCAACAACATAACCTTATCCAAATCTTCTTCCTGATAAGTTGTAGCGAAGAGTCCTATTTATAGATTTTCTAAGGCCCAAGGTGATGTGGCAACAACGGACAGTTGGGATTGCGATCTTGTGGCATCGACGAGGAAGCATTAGGTTGGAGTGAATCAAGGAGATGGTTCCCTTCCACAAGACAAACTACTAAGTGTTAAAAGGAATCACAGAGAAGGAGGAGCCATGTGTCTCAGTTAGTTCCAAATTGGTTGCAAATTTGCTGAAGATATTTCATATTTTCCAATTTATAAAATTCATTTTTATGAGACACATGATGAGGTGGTTAGAGGAAATATGTAGAAATGTGCTTAAATTGAATTAAAAATTTAATTTAAATGGAGATGGTACACTAATAGAATTTGACAAATAAATGACTACGTGACTAAAAGTGTTAGTCATGTGACTAAAAATGACTAAATTCTACTAATTTTTTGCAATTCACAAGTATAAATGATTAATTTGGTCATCGGGTAAAATCATAACTAAATAATTGGTTAGACAAATAAAAATGACTAAATAAATGATTATTACTCCTTTATTCTTTTTTCTTTTGAATTTGATCATAATCCATAGAGCTTAAGTCTCCCTCATGGGACCTAGACTACCTAAGTGAGCCATTTGGCTGCCTAGGTTGCTTGGTGCACCAAAAATACCTATTGCGTGGAAGGCGTTGCCTCTCGATGCAGTCTTAAGGCCTTCACATATTTTATAAAAAAAATTAACATTTATATTCTTTAACTTTTATTACTCATTATGTTAATGAATCATTAATGTTTTTAACTATGATTTGAAGTCAATTTGATTTTCCTATTGTTTTAGCATGTCAAATGTATCAAAGAGAAATTGTGGTCAATTTCACTAATAAAATATGATTTAAACAATCCAATTATATTTTGAGGATTATCTTGCAGACACTTTCATTTCAAAAGGTCAGCTAGTTATTTATAAAAGCAATTAGATTCAATTTACATGGATTGTAGAAACGTAATGTCTGTAAAAGTAATTATTTCTAGAAGCAATGCCTTAAAAACATAAGGTCAAGTAATTATTTCTAGAAGCAATTAGATTCAATTTACATGGATTTTAGAAACGTAATGGTCGAGTCTACTAAAAACGAAGATTTTTCCCTTAAAAAAAGAACATTCTTCCCTCAAAATAAAGATTTTGCCCTAAAAATGAAGATTGATTCACTTCTATATTCGCTTCCTATATAATCGACTATCTTAATAATGCGAAATAGAAATAACAATGATCACTTTTGATATGCAAAAATTTTCTCTTTCAAATTTTATATTGTTAATTATTTTTTTAAAATAAAATTATTTTATAATCTATGAAATCAATCGTGTTAATCATTTTTATAGATGTTATCTTTTTATACAAGTTTGAACTCTAGTAATTTTAAGATCATATCATTCTTATCTTAATTTTCACAACCTATATAAAATTGTCTCCCCCTCTATCTCTTTTTTTTTCCTAATCTCTCCAAAAGATCAATTAAATTATCAAATTTTTTATATATTAATTTATTTTATTTTATATAATAATAATTATGTATTTATATTTAATAATTTTTTATTATGAAATACAATATATAATAATAATATAACCTATATATACTATTAAATATGATAATAAATGTAATTATATTATATATAATTTAATCTTATTACTATTTTAGTAAATATATATAATATATTAATTATATTTTATATTATATTTATTATATTAATTTTTTAAGATTAAACGAATCTTAGTTCATCATTTTTCACCATTTTTTTGGGTTTTCATCATTTTTTTGTTGCTTTTCCCGCCACTATTGGTTCTCGCTTCTCCAAACTCTTCCTCGCTACTATTTACCTTTCACTTCTCCAACGCCACTATGGGTTCTCGCTTCTCCAAACTCTTCCTCGCTACTATCGACCTTTCACTTCTCCAATTTGGCGAGCTGCAGCTTGAAAATAAGGTTTAGAGCAATGGTTTTTACGCCAAAGGTGTTACTTGTTTGAGAAGAGTCGGGCTAATTTCGGTCATCCACACTCTTGGAGAGCCAATGCAAGATGATGAAAACCATCTGCACCATTGAATTTTCGTTGATTTTCATTTGCCTTCATTCTCCCTTTCAATAATTTTGAACAGTGCCTGTAATCTGCTTTTTAGTTTTCTTACCGTCTGCCTTATTCACTTTAAACAAAACATGGTAACAGATTTTGAAATGATTCATCACTGTTTTGTGTTGGCGATTTTAATATAAGCTGAAATTATGCCCTGTGGGAATATTTTCTGTAGTATGTGAATATATTTGGTCACACGTATTGGTATAGAAGATCGCTTGGTTTCAGATTGAATTTTAATGAGCTTAGTTTTTTTCAAACAATGGCTGGGGCGATTGCATTGGGGGAATGTGTAGAAGGAGTCACCATTGTCTTTCTCTTTATGTTGGTGGAATGGATTGAATCTAGATCTGTTGTTTGAATTTGCATTTGTTTCAGTGATCAATCTGGTACCTCAAACTGTTGTGATAGAGGAAACAGGGGAAAAATGCCTGTTAAGGCTGTGGAAGTTAACACCGTTTTGCCTGTGAACGCTGGCGAAAGCATTCCTCTAGATGGTCTTGTGATAACTGGTACAAGTTCTGTACATGAGAGTAGCTTGACAGGTGAATCCGAAAGGGTATGTCATAAACTACTAAGAAATGCAGGGTATTTAAGTGCAAGCACTATCGCCAAGGCAGAGGACTCTAGAGTGGCAAAAATGGTGAAGCTTGTGGAGGAAGCCCAAAACCAACAGTCCTACATTTGCCAAGTACTATACCCTAGGTATGTTGTGTTTAAAAAACCTCGAGTTAAAGTTTCATCAAATTTTAATTATATTCTTGATTGAAGAAACCAAGCCACATCCCAGAGCGTAGAGGGACTGGTAGCTACAGAAATAGAATCCCCACTAAAACGAGTATAGTCATAGGTATGTCTTAGGAAACCCATTCCCCAGTCCTCGAAACTTGGAGAAACACTGCTATTTATATAAAACATTCTGGTGTTTTTCCACCAATATTGACAGAACATTGACTTAGCTGCTCAAAACTAACATGCTGATTTGAACAATGGTACACAGAATGGCGAAAGGCCTAATTAATGTTAACTTCTGAGTTACCAACCAGAAAGATGGGAAATAATCTGACTGCCAAACTATAACCCACATCTGGGCTGACTTTCTGCAACTTTATTTGGGATAAATAATCAACAAAAATCCATGCAAAACTCAAAAGTGGAACACCGGGATAACCACCTGGTTCTATTAGGTTTTCAGTGTTCTGCAACCATTTTTTATGATAAGTTACATGGTACAATGAGGATGCTTTGGCTTCAATAGTTTGCCTATTCACAAGGCTCCAGATTTTGAAAATCTTTTTATCCCTCAAAAATAAACCTAAACTCCTTTCTCAAAGATCTATATGCATGCTACAGCCTCTCCTTGATTTCACCCTGTCGCCGGCTACTATATTTGGACAGTGAAGAAATATTTCTAGTGACTACATCCCCCTCTTTCTTAACACTGAACTGACCTAACAAAGCCTGAACTTGTCTATCATATGAACATTTTCATTCCCAAGCTTCTTCAATATATTCTTCAAATCCATTGAATTCTAAATCATTATCATAAGGCACTGTTTCCAATTCAGTGAAAAATTCAGCAAAGCGTTTGTGTTTCTCAATCTCTTCTCAAAATAGATCCTTCACCTTGCGATACAATTTGCCTAAAAACCTTCTCTGATTTATAATAAATCCATACCTCTTTGTCCATAAAGTGTTTTAAACAATATGTAAAAGAAGATTAAAACAATTTTGTAGTAAAATAAAGTAAAATTTGAGTGTAGATATTTAAAATCTGTTTCAATATTGATTGCAACATTTATTATGATATTGTTGTCACTCATTGACCCATGTTTCATGAGTAGTGGTTCACAAGAACCCATCTCTCATGCTTCTCTCTTAGCATAGGTACTCAACAAAAAACTCTATAAAAGAGTACTTTTCAGCACTAAATAAACTGTAACTTGAAATCAGAGGAAAAGTAAACAAACTACAAAACTCCAGACAACCATCATGTCATACTACCCACAAACCATCCATACACATTGCGAGATACTGGCAAAAGGAAATCAACTCCTCTTTTTGAGAATAAACATGTTGAATTTCCTGCAAGGGCTATAATTTCCTTTGCATGCTTCTCCCTAGTTCCTCTTCTACTCTAGCACAGTCCTCATAACTTTCGATCAAAATAACTTTGTCTGCAATGAGTAAAACCCTGTTGAGGATTCATATTTAACAACCAAGTCAGGAGCTCTAGTATCTTCTTTATCCTTGAAATCAGACACAATGGAGACTCTACTTCTGAGAACACCCATATTCTCAGTCCTCTCCTGATCTACGATGAGATTGATAATCTTCAAGGCATCCAAATCAAGAACCACAAAAGTGTTTCACAGTTGTTGGTCTGGGACATGTTGTGACCTATTTCACACATCGCCCCCATCGCAAATGGGGACCCCCAAGTTTGGTTCCGCCTTCCGCGCAACGTCTCTGAGAGTCTTGAATTTGGATAAATTTTGAGAGTTAAGTCCAGCTAAGTCGGGATTTTGAACCTGTTTGTGTGCCTTAACGTCATAGAAGTGCTTAGAACACCCGGTAGACGAAGATCGCCATTGCTTTCGGTCGTTTCTGACACTTCCTATTTTTTAGGGATTCTGTTTTTTTGCTTTTTGCTTTTTTGCTTTTTGGCATTTTTAGGCCATTTTGGAGTTCCTATTTTTTAGGGATGCTTTTTGCTTTTTCTATTTTTGGAAAGTTTCTATTTTGGGAAAAAGTTTCTATTTTTGGATCCCACAGAGCAAAAAAAAATCAACACGTCTCCACAAATCATGAAAATCAAGGTAAAATGAAAAAGTTTGAAAAATGGCAAAAATTTTGTAAAAATGTCTAAGTCTGAGAATGGCGCCATCAAGAAAGAAGATGGCATGGAAACCTCAAAGTCCGCCCTACCTTTGGCATGCCAAAGATAGGCACTGGCATGAAAGTTGCCAAGTCCGCCCTTGGCATGAGGAAGCAAAAGTCTGCCCAAGATGTTTGGAGAGAGATGGATGGCACAAGACAAGGCAAGTCCGCCTTTGGCACAAGAAGGTCAAAGTCTACCCAAGAAAGTCAAATGGCATGAGGGTCTCCAAGTCCGCCCAACCTAGAGGAAAATGCCAAGAGGCACATGAAGTCCGCCCCAAGAAGTGTGGAGAAAGGTAAAATATGAAGGGGTGCGCTCCAAGATGTTTGGAAAGGGGTGAAATTACAAGGGAATTCATTGGAAATTGGATTAAATGATTAAAACAAGTGGAATTTGCCATCGGACAGGGCAGAAATAAAATTCGCCATGGCAAGGAAAGTCTAAGACCAATGGATAATAAAAATACGCCATAGGCAAGAGATTATAAGAGATTCGTCCAAACTTTGGAAGGAAAATTATTCTAAGGCATGAAAAACGGAGAATTATCTAGAAGAAGAAGAGGTTTTGGCCGGCATAAAAACCACGCCTCGGCACAACGGAATGAAATTCTTTGGCACAAAATGAAGAGTGTTTGGCAGAGCAAGCATGAATTCCACCCCTCTCAGCTTGGAAAATTCCTAAGGCACTAGTAAAAAAATGGCAAAGTGGCAAAGATATCCAAGTTCGCCCAACCCAGAAGATGAATCGTTTGGCTAAATAAAAATGTCCAAAGAGGTCAGAACTCCGCCTAGAAAGTTGAAATTTGGCAGATGAGCTATTGAGCATATTTTGGCTAGGCAGACAATTTGAAAAGAGATATTTTGCCTCGGACAAAAGAAATTAGCCATGTATCAGAGTTAAACGGGTTGGAATTTAATATTTTAATATTTTTAATTATTTCCCTGACACTTAGGGAATTTTAATTAAAAATTCAAAATCCGGAGATTATTTGGAAGATTAAACTAGTCTGCCTTAGATAAATTTAAACTTTGCCATGTTCGGAAGATTTAAAATACATTGGAAAATTAAATTTGGACAATTAATTTAATATCTTTTCCAAACTTAGACAATTTTCTTTGGGAAAATTCGAAAATCTCAAGCAGAGATGAAAATTAGAAACTTGCCTCGATAACTGAAAGTGAAATTAGAAATTTGCCAATCTGAGAAGAAAACGTTTCTAAAAATTGGAAGAAAATCAAAGGAAAGAAAACAATGCCTTGGAGAAAATCGCACTTCTCAGCCATAAAATGAGTTTCAGCAACTCATTTCTTCATAATTTTGGCTGTGAAGTAGCTATCTCTCTCGAATCTTCAGGAAAACATTCACGAAGGAGAAATTTGTGAGAATAACATCATTGTGAGAATCGAGATAGCATTTTCTTATTGACAGGCGTGATTTTTGAGAGAAGTAATTTATTTCTTTGCTGAAGTCGTACTTCCAGCATATTGGCGCACTTCTTCTGGCAGATTTTCTGAATTTTTAAATTCATTTGCAGCCACAACACGATCTTCGAGGTTTGGAAGTTAGTTTACAATGTATTTGCACTGTGTTTCTATCTTCTACTTCATTTCTGGCACGAATTTAATTACTTTCAGCCTGCTTTTTGACATAAATTTTTAATTTAATAAGGCTGAAAGTGCGATTTGTCCAAGCTGCACCCCGAAACTCGTCAAATTTAAATAATCTTGTATTAATGTTAAGTATTTTGGTGCTTGCAGGCTGCCGATCGATCAAGGAGAAATATCCAGGCAGGCACAGATGAAGTTTGCAAGTAAAGGATCGCAGCCAGAGACCAGAATAAAGTCTAAATGGAAAAATGTCTCGGACACAGATCTTGGCCACATCGATCTCGTGGAATTTAAAAAGAGGATATATGGACACAACGGACCCTTACCGACGCCTGCCGCTAGAAGGATGGTGAGAAACGACATATTTCAAGCTGCCGGATTCCCGCCTGCGCTTGCTGTGCTGAACTGATGGTGGAATGTGCACTTCACTATGATGATGAGTCAAGGCGGATTGTGGCGCCTGATGGGAGAGTATTGGTGCATCTGACGGAGTTGGCTATTCAGGAAGCCTTCGACATTTCGGCATATCCTAAAACCGTCTACAAGACTAAGGAAGATGCTCATAAGTTATATGATGAAAGCCCTGGTCTTTGTGCTGCCAACCTTAACAAATCTTGCTCGGACAAGCCTAGGCCGTCTGTTAAGAAGATGCCCAAGAAGTTGCTGCGCACGGACTTCAAGGAAGACTATGGAGATATTATTATCTTGCTGAACAGAGTGGCAGGCAATCCCTCAGGAGCACCCTTTGAGCCATGGATGTATTACTTCATTGAGGACCTCACAGAAGGTGTCAAGATGTTCAACTGGGCTAGAATGATAAGCAATAATCTTCACCACCAGCTTATCAACCTAGAGAAGACCAAAACGTTTTACATGAGTTCTTACGTCATCTATATGTTGGCTAGAACTTACAGATATGCAGGTTTGATTTGCAAAGGCACAGTTGGCAGTAAGGAGAATGAGCTAAAGCCTTATGACTGTTACCCACAACTTCAGCTGAAGGAGAAGACGCACTTTAGGCGAGCCCACGACGCGTTCTTGATGTACATCACCAGGATACTCCAGGGAGGGACGCATCAGCGGCTGACACATGAGGCCAAAAGCCTAATCGGTAAATACGGGTCTTGGTTTATCCAATATCCAAGATTTACGTATATCAGAATTCAAGGATTCACTGGAAGCCCGTACCGTCTGCCCATCTTCCCCACGAATAAGATGGTCCTGCTCGAAGTGTTGAGGCAGTTAGAAGAGTTTCAGGGTCTTCAAAGGGTGAAACAGAAGGCGGCAGTTACTTTTCCCTTCTTTATAGGGAACATGCTGGAGTCTTGCCCATCATCACAGGCAGCTGACAGTGCCAGAATCGAGATACAACATTACCCTTTTTCCCCATATCCGGCTAGAAATCACTACGACCCCCATCACCACATCAAGACGGTGGATGGAAGGAGATACAAGCATAGGGTCGAACTGGAGGACTATTGGGCAAATGCTGCGGATGAATTTGAGGTCAGACGGAGGATGTGGTCCAGATTACCTCTCAGCTTGATCAGGGCAACAGAATTTTGTCACGTGCCAGATCAGTTGGAAGAGGACGAGAATCAGACGCAACCGCGCTTCGATGAGAATTCAGCTTTGCCCACTGTCCAGTGGTCAGAAGCAGAGCATACTGACTTGAACGTCTTGATGAGGCCTGTCATCAAGTTTACTCAGTGGTGGGTTGATCAACGAGTTCAAGAATTAAGGCGCCAGAAGATAACCCTGACCTATGACATGCTAAGCGAGGCAGAGTCTTATTCTTCCAATGCGGGAGCATCACAGGACCTCCCAGTGATAGAGGCCACCACGTCTAGGAAAAGAAAAGAAATAGCTGCAGGCAAGGAGCCGGTCCAGAAACAGGCAAAGATGAAACCTTCTCAATCAGCCACCTCCAGAAATATTGAGGAGATATTGGCTACCGCCGATGCTTCACTGGCAGATATGAGGGATCCTTCTCCCATTCCTGAAGACAACGTGGAGCTTCAGCCGGATGAGGATGCGCCACCTTCTCCCATGGGCACCGAAATATTAGAGTCGGATGACGACAATGTGGGCACCCAAGATGAGGATTTTCAGGAAGGTATGATTTCAGCCCTTAGGGGAATTGTAGACTTTCCTGATAGAGAAGGTATGCCGGAGGAAGACGGTGTCGAGCAACTTATGATCCCGGATTGGCTGAAGGAAAGGCTAAAGGTACAAGTGCTGACAGATGAACCAGAAGAGGATGATACGGCAGACTGTCTCAAATCGTGGCCAAAAAGCCGGTGAAGAAATTCTCCAGCATACAGAGAGACGAGGCTAGCAACAGGATAGTGCAAATCGTCGTGCCTACAGTGGACAAGCCGCAGGAGGATATGGCTCCACAGGATTATGCCATCACGACCATTGACTTGGGTCCAACCACTAAGGGCCAAGAAATGGAAGATTTGGACAATTCTGTGTCCACCATCAAATCAAGGTTGGCGAAGGAGGTAGCCAAAAGGAAGGAGTGCCAATTAGAGATTGAGCGCTTAAGGGAATATATTCAGCACTTGATCAAGCCACTTGATCAGGACACTACGGCAGCTCCTCTACTTCCGAACTCTTCGCAGGAGGCCATTAAAGAGATAGAAGAAAATAGGCTCACGGTTCAAGAGGCCAAAGAATGGATAGCAGCCAAGGGGATTGAAGCTGAGGCATTCATGGAAAGATTAACTTTGGTTTATGGTCAGGCCACTGCCTTACTTTCTAGGTTGGCTGCTTTGGCAGAAGTATGGGATAACCTTCCGGATGTGCAAGATAGGATAATCCCTTGCCTTAGGATTCTGAAAGGAGTTCCTAAGCAAGAATTGGCAGAGGGAGGTGTCATTGCAGCAGGAGCAGCCTATGACTTCCACACTTGGTATTGGGCCTTGACGGCATGAGGTGAAGTCCTGGAGAGGGTCAAGGTTGATGGTGTCAGATTGGAGGAACAGGTCAAGGAAGTTCAGGCCAGAATCCTCAACATAATTGCCGATGTCCTGGATAAAGAGGCGCTGCGAGAGAATGACCTGCAGTTGGAAGTTTTGAAGGAAAGTGTCAAGGAAAATATCTTCGATATCACTAGGCCCATCTTGAGGCAGGACTGGGCCAAATTGGCGAACTTCTTGAGCATCAGAGAGTCCTTTGAGAAGACTGAACCAGATTGGGAGGAGACCTTCGCCAGATGCGCCGAGAGCATGGATGGGCTTGAATTCAGAATCGGCATGCTTCCGCAAGTTACCATGGACGAGGTTGCCTTGATCGTGTCCAGATTCGGCGAATACACGGCAGCTCGAGGGGATCAGGATGTAGTCCCTTGAAAATAGCTCCTAATGCCAACTCATTGCTGTTCATTTCCAGTTAACTGAAGTCATTTTGGGAAACCCTAATTAGGGTTTTGTTTGTTAAATCTTGACCGTCGGCTCATTTTTAATCTGAGCCATTTATTCAATTTGAGAACTCTATATAAACTCATTGACCCTCATTTGTAATTTGTGAAGTGAGTAATAAAAGATTGTTGCGACAAAATTATTTCCTTTTATAAAAGCTCTTGTGCTTGATTTGCTAAGAACAACTTTTATTTTCAAGTAGTATGCAAGGTTTAATATTTCTCCTTCAACACTTAGATTAGAACTAGAATAGCATTTCATTTATGCATTGGTTAGATGAATGATAGATTTGATCGCGGTGGCAGATAAAATTTTGCTCATACTTTTGTCGAGTGGATGATTTGCATTTGACGTGTAAAGTTAGTCTAAGCCATTAAATCGTGGATGCTTAACTTCTGTTTGTTTCAATTACCGATTCAAATATGAAAATTCTTATCACTTTTGTTGAAGATTGCACCTGCTTCGCGTAGTTGTCCAAAGGTGGCGAAACAAAGTGTGGTTACCCATTTTATCTAGTCGCTGCTATCTCTTAAATTCGTAGGCATAGTTTAGATCTCTAAACCCTTATCCTTTTTTATTTTTTTGGAAAATCTGAAGATACCCACCGAAAGAGCCTTCAAGGATAAAACCGTCTAAGTTTCCAACCTGCAAAAAGAATTTCATGTAAGTCCCCTTGTGATTACCAGCAATCACAACGTCCACTGGCCTTATCCGCATGTCAAGACCTGACCGAAGAAACCTTGGAGTTATTGTATTTTCTACTAGATTTTTGCAAGCACTTTTCAAGAGAGGATAAGAGTGTCCTTTGGGCATTTTTATTCCGTGTTCGGTGGCGTACTCAAAACACACACCAACAGGACAGCTCCCATGTATAGAGAACAACAAAAAAAGAAGCCTCCTTGCAGCATCTTTGAAAGAGTCTAAGATTGGGGAGCACACTACAAACAACTTGCACATAGAACTTCTAACAAAAGCCAAACACAATGGTTAAATGGTCCATACTTTCGTGACCATATCCAAAAATTCACAAACACCAACTGGAAGAGGTACACTCCAAAAACTAGCATCATCAGCGAATTTTAATGATGCCATGTGGAAGGTAAACCATCCATAATAATGATGATACCATTACTCAGGATAATCTTCCAAGCCCAGGAAAAAAACTTCCACTCCTAACTACCAACAATAAAAGTTAACACCCTCCCAAGGAGAACAAAAACTTGCCATACTTTTTCCTTGATGGAAAGAAGAATCCACAAGAAAAATAGGAGGGAAGCTCTCCCATTCCTATTAGTTTTTCCTTGATGTGAATAGAGGAATGCATGAATATTACATTTATATACACAGTGCAAAAATAAATACAAAACGAAAAAACAGATTAACCAATTTCCATTGTATGTATTCAACTCCAAATATCCAAAGTCCCAATATTTGGACTAGAGCATTCGTTGATCTAATCATTTCCTTGGTTGGATGAAAAATGTGGAGGATACATTTTCAAATTGTGAGAAACTATATTCTGTTAGGGACTAGATTGTTTCAGAAAGAGCTATCAAAACTAATAGAAGTGAAAACAACCATTTGAGTTCTAACTTAATACATAAAAATGTAAAAGAACATACTAAAAGCTTGTTGTGCCTCAGCTTAAGTCACAACTGCAATAAACAAACATTTGCAAATTTCTTTTCATATTGCATCATGTTGACTGTTAAAGAAAATTGCAAAATAAAACCAGAGAAAAAAATTACTTATAAAAACATAGTGCATGACCAGTCTTCAAAATTATGTTCCCTAGTTCTTCCCTTCATTTAAACATTACTCTTATTTTTATTTGGTCCTAAATGCATCTTCCAACACACCTTTTCAAGATTATTTTTAGTAAGTACTGCTCCAACAACCCCTCCCAATGATCTCCCAAATACAACTATTTTCAATGTATGAATACCAGTTCTTTGGAGTAGGTGTTCGAGTGCTGCCTGATTAGAATAACCACATCAGTAACATGTTCTATTTTTTGTATTACCCATTTTAGTGTAATAGGCTAAATTAAGCATTTTATGTCAGATAGAAAATATTTGAATGTCTAGAAAGATTCACTTGTGCATCATGGCTAATGCCCTCTTGAGATGGGTAGCCATCACTTGCTCCATATCTGATTGCAATTAAATTAAACATACATTATAATTTTCTTCCTTCAAGCTCTGTATGATCCAACTCCTCCTTGTGCATTCTGTAATTGGAGGAAAAAAAAAACCATATACATACCACCAACAGAAAATGTGTACAATTTCCCAACACAGTAATAAACACAAAGCATCAAAATTTAAATAGTCTAAAGATTGAGATAAACCCTCAGTAAGAGAGCATGAAAATATTGCATTTCAATTTCTATAACAAAATTCGAACAAACTCAAGCCGGTGAGCTATATCTGGAAATATACTGTTAAAGACATTCCCAAAGTTAACTCTGATAGGATAAGTCGTATTCATCTAAATAATTTCATTTCAATATTTTATTGACTGCTAAATAGAACAAATAGTAAAAGCTCAAAGGATACTCCTAGTATTTACTTGGAAAAATAACAATGTTGGACTTGCAAGATACTACCACTTGTTAGAAGCTGTCCACAGATACTCACAAATTTTAGGTTGACATAACAATCTTGATTTTTTTGAAATTTTCAAAAGCCACCATCCGGTTTACTGATCTAATGAATAATCTATTTAGATTGAAAATGTCCAAAACAACTACATACAGATAAATATAAACAGGTAGTTCACCAAAGACTACACTAATAACCCTGGATAATGAAAACTATGAAATTTGTCAAATGAAAACAAATTTGGAAGCAATTAACACATGCACCTGAAATGACATTAGATAATGGTACATTAGACTGAGAATGCACATTCAGGAAACATTTAATTGTGCCTGACAAGCTACATGAAAAGACCTGTGAGGTGAAAATTATAGAAAAGATGACACAAAAACAATGTGGAATCCCACATGCAGATTCTTGAAATGCCTTAAACAAATAGAGCAATAAGTGGGTAAGTACCTACCCATTGGTAATTACAACAAAAATAGCATACAACAGCCAAATTGACAAACCCACAAACATAACCTGAAGGATGTTTTTTAGATATCCATGGTACATGAATAGCCGATTGACTTCATGCACAAATATAGGTTACTCAATAGAAACAATGTTGGGGAAAGAAAATTTTTGTACAAAGATAATCCTTACAATAACAATACACCAAGTACATCACAGTCAATATGAACAAACGCTTCACCAGCTCTGTCAATAGGATGTCTAATCCACAAAATTACACTATATACAATAGGTAAGTTTGTATGTCAGACATTGTTATCACTGACTCATTCTGCCATATAGAATAAGTCTGCACATTTTTTGTGGGGTAATTATGGGGAAAATATCCAATTCCCACCAACAAATAACAGAATAAAATTTCATTGAATTAATAAGATGACAAATAATAGATGTTGTAGATGCAAAATCGTAAATTGTTTGCCAAATCTGCAAAACATTAAAATCCCAATATTTGAGCCACAAACAACAACACATCGACAATGCAGACTTACTCTCTACATGTGAGAAATGATCTGCATTGTTCATGTGTTGTTGTGTGTTGTTCAAACATCCTGCTCCCACCAACACGATCCAAATTAAAATTTCACTGAGTGAGAACATTTAAATAGCAGGACAGTAGGTCACAAAGGAACAACTGTTATCATCAACATGTACCGTTCCAATATGCAAATCTTCAAATTGCACACAAACTGGATTACATCATTAATTACACCTGTATGAAGCAAGCCTGTCCCAGTGATGGGATCAGTTTGTTGGCCAAACATTCTGCTCTCACTACCTACTGATAAAATATAATTTAACTGATGTTTGCAATCCTAAATCATAGAGCACAATTGTATTATAAAGAGTTCAACAATTTTGCAAATGCTCAAGTTCCAAAATCTGACAAACAAACTGCATTGAATCATACCTTACAACATGTATAAAGCATGCATGCAATGGTGATAGGGATGCAACTTATGGACCAGATATCCTACCCCAACCCCCTCCATACATTTCTAAAGAATTCCCCAAGTCCACAAATTGGGGAAGATTTCAGTGCATGGAAAAATATCGAAGCACAGATTGTTCAGAGAAACGTGTTGGCCAGATAAGTAAGAAATAAATGTGATATAAAATTATGAAAAAAAATTCAATTTAAACTTAACGCATGTATGTTTTTCCAAATCCAATAACTTCATCTGTCCTTTTATAAAATTTAGTAAATATTTTGTTAATAGAAAATTTTCTATATAGAAATCTAATTTCTAAGCATTTTTTTAAAATCAACCAAGGTTGAAAAATATAGCACTTTTCCCTTATGACTTTTGTTGCACAAACAACATCATTTAGTATCTGGCCTACCAACTGATTCATGTACTACACGAATGTATGCAAAAAATTAGGCCAATTTTTTTTCTAATTGACAATCCATACTTCAGCGTTGTTGGTTTTAGGAGGAGAACTCACTCCCAGGAGAGAAGATTTCAGCACCTGGATAAATTATAAACAGAGTGGGTTTTCAATATACAGAACAAAAACAGAATGTCTCATTGCTACAACAATATCAAACCATTCATACATTACAAAACACTAAACAGATTTCATATTGTTCTCATGAAACTTTTCAATAAAATTGCTAACAAAGAATTTGTTCTAAAACCCACACTCATCAGATAAATTTGCATAGTAAGATGAGAAAACAAGAAATACTATATTTGCATTATATTGTATGAACAAAATAGAATCATAGGTCTTTACAAAAAAAATAAAAATTGACCACTGTTGGAGATTAGATAAAATGAAACATCTCAGGCTATCAAATTATACTGCTGGAGCCTCTACAAAAGACCTGCAGGGGATAGAACAACCGCATACCATACAAAAACGGAATCCTTTTCTATAAAGTAAATCCCTTGTTTTTACATACTGTTGTGTGAAGGTATTAGGTAGAAAAACATTAACAAGTGTCTTGTTGTTTATAGGTGTCAAAAAAGTTTTAAAATCACCGTATTTACATGTTTGATATATATTAAATATTTGGATTAAAAAAGGACCACAAACCTATTAACTGGCAACCATAATTGGGCAGTGGAGAATGCAACGTGGCTTCCTCAAACTGTTGTGTTGGCATTAAGCATTAGTGCCTTCAGACGTACCCATTGCACACTAAGGTGAGATTGCTAGTAGACTATGTTTATTAAAATAAAAATTACCACCAAGTTCCTAATAATGTGCACATTTAGGTTTTGACATTATGGCATCTTTTACCCTACACAGTTTAGTATACAACAACATTTTCTACTAGCGCACATTTCTTTACAAATGTCCATACCTTGTTCCAAAGCTCCTATTTTCACGTAGGGAGGATGCTTGCAAAGGCAGAGTATATGCTGGCATAGGTGGTGAATGGAATTTTTTGTTTGGCGCTGGCAATGGCTTTGCTTCCCCAAACTCTTCCTCTCTGGTTGACCTTTCACTTCTCCAATTTGGTGAGCTGCAACCAAGGTTTTCTTTTTTCAAATTTCATTTACTGTGAAGCAACAGTTTATGGTGTAATTATTAGGGTTTAATCAAATTTCGTTTACTTAAACCCTAATAATTAAATGTAAGTAAGTCCTTAAAACTTGATATTTTCAAATTTCATTTACTATGAATATATTGAAGCAACAGTTTATGGGTGTAATTATTAGGGTTTAAGCAAATTTCGTTTACTATGAATAGATTAAAGGTTGAGGATTTGGACTTTACACCCACTCGTTGCATTTGCTTAAATTTTTCTAAGGACTTTTCAGGAAAACCCATTTTGAACATATCCTTTAATCACGTCATTCCATGATATCACATTTCTTTGATATTTGCATGCATATTCACAAATTGGGTTCTTGCTATATATGTAACTTGTTTTATAACTCTAAATGAAGGTAACTTTCTTTTATTCATATGATCTCAAATCTTAAGTTAGTGCAAACCTAGGTTCTCTTTTGTTCTTTGTTCCCACAGTGGAAATGTATTCACAGTGTATTTCTATTCTCAAATTTGTAACTAAGACTATTGGCTGATAGAAGGATTGCTTTATTTTGAACTAAGTTGAGTTTTTTGCAATTCAGGAAAATTATTATTATGTTCATCAATTATTGAGGATAATATACACCATTTTGCAATATAACTAAATGCTGAAAATGTTTAATGAACAAATCTATGCTTTTTTTTATGCGTAAGATAAATTGTATTGATCAAGAATAGATCTATGCTTTTGAGTTCACAGTTCTTGCAAAATGGGAGGCTTATTTTATAGAATGATGTATGTCTGATATTTTTACAGCTTTGTTTAATGCAATAAATATCATTTTTGATTTTATACAAGGATTGTGGTGCAGTTACTTGTGGGAGGAATGGCGCGAGACATATGGAGGATGAAGCCATGTTCGATACTGCTTATGAAATATTTTCAAATATGACATTCATTTCTGTAGAAGTTAGGCTCCTGCTTGTTTTTTATTTCTATTTGGGATGCATTGGCTATCTTAGTTAATTGAGTGATTTGTATAGTCTGTCTGGAATTTATGAACATGACTGTTGTATTGTCTTTCTTGATGTATAAGCTCTATGTGGAGTGGAAAGTTTAAGATGCACATGAACATGTATCTGAACTGAAATCAGTTAGATCAGCTATTTTATTTGGATGCTATTTAATACTAAATCATGAATTATTTTAATTTATTGATACAGTTTGCCACACAGTGGCCTGTTCTGTTGAAATTTTATGGATATCTTCTATATGAAGGGACTGTGCACTCTGGAAGGTTGTACAATCTTAGCTCTATAGCAAGTGAATTCATTTACATTTTTGTTTTATTTCTAATGCACCTTACACATGAATTTTTCCAAAGTAAATTTCGTATACCAAATGAATACATAAACAAACTTCAATTTTGTTTCGGTTTAGATTGTAACTAAACAATTTTTTACAGATGACAGTGCACGATGCGCTTAACTCAGCTCTTGAGGAAGAAATGTCTAGGGATCCAAAAGTATTTTTAATGGGAGAAGAGGTTTGTGTTGTTCAATACCATATACAAGTCTAAAGTTACATTAAAGAACTTAATATTCATTATGTATTGAGTCGACCATATTATTTTCAGAAAGTTCCTACTGATCTTGGCAAGCGTTGTTTTACCAGGTTGGTGAATACCAAGGAGCTTATAAGGTAATTTACTTGTGGAAATTTTATCAAAATTATATAATAATCAGATAAGAACCCTTTGCTATTGAATAATTGACTAAAAATTTCAAAATTTGAGATATTTGCATTTGATATACTTATATTTGTGTTTCTTTATAGGTTTCTAAAGGCCTTCTACAAAAGTTTGGAACTGATAGGGTTCTTGATACCCCAATCACTGAGGTTTGCAAGTTTCTGAAGCTAAAATGTGCTAATTGAAATCCTATCAAAATACTTTTTTCCTTTATATCTTTTATTATTCAAATATATAGCCAATTTATGTTTGCATATATTCTGCAATTGTAGGCTGGTTTTGCCGGCATTATTGTCGGTGCAGCATATTATGGACTGAAATCCATTGTGGAGTTCATGACATTCAATTTTTTTATGCAGGTTGGTGTTTTTACTACTCTTTAAGTGTGTTTTTTGGTTCTGAATGCTATTTTGTTTGTCACATAATTTTGTACTCCAGTTTTGTTTATTTGAGTTTCATTTATAATATTTTGTTCACTAGGTAGAGTAATGATGTTTTCTACATCACTTTCATGCCCTTCCTATTGTGTCCATGTTACCATGGCAGTAAGTCCACAACTAGAAAATTGGTTGCATGCCTTTATCCATAGGAGTTATTACTTACCACCTTATAATATCGAATATCCTTATATTGAATTACATTAGAAATATAAGAAAATAATGGAAATTAACTTTGAATAGCTTGGATGAGATTCAACTGTTCCACCTAGTACCTTAGTGACTTGTTTTCAATTTATTTTCTCTTTGGAGAATGAATACATCTTACTGACTCCTTTTCTATATTCCTAATTCTGAAATGTTTGTCCTGGGCTAAGACAATAAATTTGAATAAACTGTTGCAGTTCTATCTTATTAATCCTATCATTATATAGTCATCTTGGAGTTTGGATGCACAATTCCATATATATTAGATGTATATGCGTTTTAGACATGTCTATTTTTTGTCTAGCCAGTTTCGAGATTTAGTGATTTTGCACTCTTTAATAATGTGATTCGTAGTAATAAATGCAATAATTAATGAAGTAAGTAATGCAAAATTTGGTAGATTGTTTAATTTTTGACATTATTATTTTCAAAGGCATCATGGATATGGTGTGAACATTTGCTATGAGCTGCTACCATCTTCCCACATTCCGTAGAATTATGCAAGGATTCAAAAACATCCATCCAATACTCAAACCATGCAAATTTTCCCTCAAAACGGTTTTGTTGTTGCTGACCCTTGTCTTCCTTTCATTGAATAGCAGTTTGCTATATTTTGAACTGAACAAAGGAAGAGGTAATGTGAAAAAAATCAAGTGAAGAGGAATCGAGTCTGCTGGAAGAAATCATCTGATGTCATCTTGGCATATTTGGCAATTGGCAAATTTATCAAAAGTCATATAATATTGTCTCAGCAAATTGAGCACCTGCCGGATATGTCAAACATTCATCTGATGTCATCTGGACAGGTTGGAGGTCAATGTCACATTCACAGTTTCAGAAGCTGACAAATTTGTTCAAATATGACAGTACAGGAACCACAAATCACCTACATGGAATGAGAAATGACTCTTTTCCCAGAACATTTATTTGTTTAATGTCTGAATGATTAACAATCTATGACTACATCTTCTTAGAATGATTCATGAACAACTGCAAGCTATTTTGAAGCATAAATATGTATGTGTGTACTGTGAGGTCATACAAATTCGATTTTGTGGTAGACCGGAGTGCAGGTGAAAAAATAAAAAATTGTACGTCATATTTGTATTATCCGTTGAAGAGAAATGTAGGAGGTTCAAAAACCCTGTAGATAACTCATAATATCCTTGCAGTTCTCTAAAGTTGAGCCATATCTTGTATTCTTTCAAGTTGAAGACCTGATAAGAAGGCAGAGCCCCATCTTTGTTAGAGTTTTCACCCCATGTGGGTTTCTTCAGTACAAACCTTGTTTTCATGTTGATGTGTCTACTAGTTGCTTCTTTTTATACTCGTTATTTTTTCCTTCCATGCTAACTCATTTCCAGATCTATTCTAATTTATGATGCTATGTCAGAGCTGATTTCTCAAGCATACCACTAAGAACATCACCATTCTTGTTTTGTTTTCTATATTATATTGAATTTTGTTTTCAGTATAAGGTTGATTGTTAGATAGACATATATTTTGGCACCTATACATTGCAATTAGCATAAAATTCATAGATGGAAACCTATATCTGTAACAGATCAAATTTTAGCTTTTTTGTATTGGCTCTCAATAGCAATTTGCATGGGATAAAGCTCACAGGAAATCTTAAGTCTATGTTTGAAACACACACATGAGAATATTCAAGTCAATGATAGAACAGTTATAGACATCCTAATGTGATGATTCTAGGGTATTGAATTTAGTACATTCTTGGCCCAACACCTATTGAGAGTGTTATCTGCATGCCTTAGTTTATGAATAATAAAGCACATTTCTATTCAAGTCTCTGATTTTTTATGTTTGTGTAGACAGGTAAAATATGTTATAATTACTTCATTTCTACCTTCAGAGTAATGAATGCAACTTGGATGTTGAGGGAACCATTACATAGTGTTGGGGCATATTAAAATTTGCTTTCATTTTTGCTCACTTAATATCTATGCAACACATGAAAGACAATCTTCTACATTATTATAGTGTAAGAGTAATAATCAAAAGCACACATTTTGAACCTATATTTGATAATAAAGACATAAATCTATGGCATAATATTTTTCATCTTCATTTATTTTGATATCCCTTATATTTTGTTGTTCTTTGGTAATGATGACAACATATATGTTTTTGTACACTTCAGGTTTTAATTTTGTGTTGACTATCTTATATGATGGCTCTTTTCGTGCCTGAAAATAATATTTAATAATTAAGTGTTTGTAGGCTATTGATCACATCATAAATTCTGTACCCAAGTCAAATTATATGTCTGCAGGCCAAATCTCTGTGCCCATTATCTTTCGAGGACCAAATGGGGTTGCTGCTAGAGTTGGTGCTCAACACTCTCAGGTTCAACATGGTCATTTTGTGTCTATGCACGTGTGAGAGAGATCAAAATCAAAGGAGAAGATGCTCAAGATGATTGTCATTTCATTGGGTGTCTATCTGTTTTGCAGTGTTATGCTGCATGGTATGGTTCCTTCCCAGGACTAAAATTTTTGGTTCCCTATTCGTCAAAAGATGCTCGTGGCTTACTGAAAGTTGTCATCTGTGACCCAGATCATGTTATATTTCTTGAAAATGAATTGTTGTAAGAATAAAAACCATGCTTTCAGTAATTGCATATAATATTGTGTTGACTTTGCTTGACAATATGAGATTTTAAAAGTCAAATCATCTTGAAAGAAATATTTTCTAACTTTGAATGGTCTACTATACATTTCCTTGATTATCTAGAAGGAAAATACACTGTTTCAAAGATGGAATCATGTATGGTGAGTCTTTTCCAGTCTCAGCAGAATCTCTTGATTCTAGCTTCTTTCTTCCAATTGGGAAAACAAAGGTACATATGTTTTGTTTAGTCCTTTTTGTAAGTTCAAAATTCCTGACATCAATGTCTTATCCAATAATCTTTCTTTTGCAGATTGAGAAAGAAGGGAAGGATGTGAAAATCACGACTTTTTAAAAAATGGTTGGCTATGCTTTGCAGGTAAATATTTTTTTATGTTTTTTAAATGAATTTCTGACTTCTGATTTAGGATCAACTTATCATGATCATAATATTATAACCTTAGAATTTTACATCAGAATTTCATTTTTTCAGCTGCATGTTTACAACAAAATAAATTGATGCTTCAAAGATCTATAAATGTGGTGAAAACATGGCAGCTGAAAATTCAGGTTGCATGCATCTTTCTTGGCTTATTTCTTATAGTGTAAAATAAAATTGTATAATCCACTAAAGTCTCAAAAAAATAATGATCATCTGATATTGATTGTAAGTGTGTATCTTAGTTATTATGATATCACACTCCCTTGATTTCGTTGTTATTCTAGGACTAAGTTTTAGTAGTTGCCATCAAGGAAAATAGGGAATATGTTTAGAATTGATAGTAGATTTACATTTCATCTATAGCTTGCATGGGAAGGAATATAAATTCTTTTACAAGGTTGTGTGAAGATGAAGAAAATTTTGACTGCAACAATAATTGGATGATTAAAGTGAAATAAACAATTAGACTCAAGGCTCTAATAGCCATACCCATAGTGCTATGAATCCCTAAGAATGTCCCTAAAACTCATGTCAGCACTGGCTACAAACAAACCTAGAAGACCTCCAACAAGTAGATGAGAATTCTCTCTTACAATGCACGAAAAGATAAAAAGTAGTGTTATATCCTTAAGAATGAATCCACTGAAATTTTCATACATACATGTAAGAGGAGAAACACACTAGTATGATCCACAAAAGATTTATCAGTTTGAGAATAACATAGAATATATAATGAGTTGCATCACTAGATCATACCAGCATGATGGAACTTAACAACTGCTCCTACATCTAACAAGAGAGTTTATTAAATTTGAAATATATTTGGTCTTTCACCAATCAGACTGGTGCTTACTCCACTGGGCAACAGAGTCATAAATTGTGAGGAGGATAATAACATGCTAACAAGTTAGCAATGGAACAATGATTGTGCATTCACACATCAAAGAATATGGAAACCTACAATGAACATGCTTAGTTATCCATCTCAAATCAATAGCACCTCACATGTAATAAGAAAAGACCATCACAAAGAAGTTTATGATTCCTTAGACTGTCTGACATGTTAATCTGATATGATTACGATTGTGCTGGCAAATGTGGCAAGTGAGACAACAACTAGGTTCAAAGTCCCTCTTTCAATACTATAGCGTATCATGGAGACATTAACTTGCAGGAAAAAGTAAAAACCCTACTAGACTAGTCTTTCCCTTGATTTACAAACTTGCTTCATCATTTATAGAGCTGGAGATTCATCATTTGATACCCTAGAACTTGTGTGAGACATTATTAAAAAATGGGTTTTGTGATCAACAACCTTTATGTTTGTTTATCTTGTATATATAACATTCTCTTACCATGCACTCTATTTTATAGGGTGGGGTTTTTGGGGGTCACGTACAGGTCAAAGCATTGAAACTGAAAGCAACAACACTGCACCCTTGTAGAAAAATCTACCTTGGATCTATTGTTGGACACTCTAGAATCATAAAAATATTATTTCTGAGCTTAGAGAGATAGTAATACCTATTTATAGACCTGCAAATGCTAGGGTTTTCATCTATGGCATTCTACTACCCATACCTACCTTCATCATCTTCATACATTTCACACATGGTTTTGTACCTTTGAGGAGTCTAGAGGCATTGTGGCAGGACTTGAGTGATCGTGATCTATTTTGAGCATTAATGGCATCTTGAGATGTGTAGGTAGGTAGTTGGGACATTGCGGTTGTATGGTGGGGTTTTGCTTATTTTCATGCTTTAAAGGTGCACAATTGTAAGAGGGGATTGGGAAGTTGGGATTCACGGGTGCAAGGGAAGACAATATTCCTTTAATATATGCTTTTAAGATGTTATGTTCATGATATATATTTAACAAATGCAAGAAATTTTAACTGATACTGATAATGACCCATTATCTTGATGTAAGTCATTAATCTTTCTAGGATATGAGCATGGTAAAAAATCTAAAATCTCCTTAATGCTTTGGTACTTTAGTATAGACCCATGGAATTATTTCAAATTTAAGGTTATTGTTTACACTAACCATGGATGCATTTTCTTTGCTTACATTTAGATTGGTTTTATTGATTGTAACATTGATGGACTCTTTTTTGCCTTGTGTAGGAAGGGAACGAGTATGATAAGTGCTTTTGGAGGTAAGGGATGGGCTGGTGGAGGTGATGGCAGAGTTTCCATAAAGAGCTACATTAGGCAAGAGAGTTTGAATATCTTTGTGCATGGTTAGTTTCTTGTCCTTTTCTGTTTGCAAAGAAAAGAAATTGTTACCTGAGAAAAACAATTGAGTTTTTCTAATTGAAAACACTAACTTTGAGTATTTTGGTTAAACATAAACTCATGCATCACAGATTATTGGCTATTATTTTCTAGGTTATCGTATGGGTATATTTTCTTATGTATCAAGTTACTTTTGGAATGAGAAATAAAGTATATATGTGGATTTAAGAGTCTTTTACAAGCTAGATACATGGAACTTCTATATGATAGGCATCTTTGTACATGAAGTGTAGTCTATCTTTTTCCATTCACTCAGAGAGATTTATAGGAGACTTTCAAACTTACTTTCTTGTAGAACATCTAAAACCAAAGAATTCTAAAAAGAACAAGTTTGATCCACTTGTGTGCATAATGGCATATACGATTCACAATCTAGGTCATATCTTTTAGTTATTAGTTTTTAGATGCCCTAAAAACTGTTTCCTTTCCAAATTTTATAGGGAAAAAGTTACCTTGAGGGAAGTGGTATTTTTGTTTTATCGAGGGGGATTTTAATGATCTTTAGTTAAGCACAGAAAAACTCACCAACCTGTAAAAAAATGACACAGGAACTATGATCACCTCGGTATACAAAAGGCTCTAAATGATCTTATGTACATGTTTTTAATTTGACACAACAAGTTCTATAATTAATACTTAGTTTTTATTCTGTCATTCTCAACTTTTTAATTTCTTATACATATTCTTAATCCTTCATTTTTCTTTTTGAATGGTAAGCATCTAGAAGAATGTGAATGAATAGGTAATGATCAAATAACGAATATATTCATTAACTTAGTTATTGAACCTGCCTCTTGCAATTACATTTGCAATAAATTGATTTCAAGCAGCACACAGTCTTTCTGTAAGCTGATTTGATGGTTTGGGAACGTGAATATAAACACGAGTTGTTTGTGTATTCTATATAACAAGATTTTAATTGGATTCTATTATCATGAGAATATATTTTAGTGATATAAATGAGTAGCTTGCTGAAATTAACAAACATGTTGGATTCCAAAAATTCTACGTGTTTCTTGTCCTAAGCCATCATGATTAGCTTTTCCTAATGTTTTCTTCCTTAATGTAAATAGATGTTTGTGAATGAAATATATTGCACCTTATTATATGAGGACACGTATCTAGATGGGTACAAAATATGTCACAATGACCGTTACTATCATGGGATCTTTGGATCATAAACTTCACAATCCAATTTTTAAATATAATATCTGATGTTAGAGATCCCATCTATTTTTTAAACTAAGTATTCTTCACTTTTTGTCTCTTATTTGATTTCTATCAAAGTACTCTCTTTCTAATCTAGTAATAGTCTATTTCTAAATTTATGCTTGTGAATGCAGTTCAGGAAGTGTTCTTGTTTTTTTATTTACTTTTGTTGTTGTGAGCATATGATTTTTTTTGTCCTTTATGATTCTGTGGGGATTCTAACTTGGTTCACATGCTTTTTTTTTGGACTAGGTGGACAAAGCCGAGGTTGTACAAAAAATGTAGGTGCCAACTACAGTTGAATGTCTTCAACATCCTTTCTTCTAGGTTCGCTTTTTTTTTTTAATAATTTTTTTAATTGTTTGTTTTATAATTTTTTTTTAATTTTTTTTTTAAATTTCTTTAGTACTATGCAGTTCTATATTTTTCTTGTTTCTATTTTATGACTACATGGTAAATGGAAGTCTCTAGGACATCCTACATGGTGAGAAAAGGATGTTATGCAAAAACATGATAGATTTATGAAATATGAGTCCAATCAATATTTCTACCATTTGATCAAAATAGATTGAGGAGAACCTAACAAACATTTTAAATTTTTGTGTAGGAACATCAAAGAAGATTAAATTAGACTGGGATACTTATCTAAAGATAGCCTATGGTGCTATAAAATGACTAACATATCTTCATCGTTACTGTAACCCATGCATTATTCACAGGGATGTAAAGATATCTACCATTCTTTTAGATGACAACTTCGAAGAACATTTGTCAGAATTTGGCATTGCCAAGTGCATTTCCTTGGCTTAAACTCACACCTCCACCTATGTTATGGGTACTACTGGTTATATTGACCCTGAATATGCAAGAACCTCAAGGCTTAATGAGAAATCTGATGTTTACAGCTATGGTATTGTTATTCTAGAGTTGCTGACAGGTAGTAAAGTTGTGGACATTGACTCAAATTTACTTCAGTTGGTAGGATTCATGATTGGTGATAAAGAAACCAACAAGATATGAAGATGAAAAGGTAAATGATCAAATTTTTTAAGAGATAGTTCAATGGTAAGAGAAACAATGAAGTAATAGTTAACATGGTCATAAGATGATAGTAATCAAAATGAGGGCAACCTACATATGATTGGATCTTTATCACAATCATAGAATGAAAGTTCCTTTGCAAATATGTATCATGTACTTATGCATTACAAGGGTAAGGGAATGCAGGTTATGATATAAAAGAACAGTCATGCACAAATGATAGTTAGAGGATCAACAAGCATTACAAGGGTAAGGTACTGTAGGTTATGATATAAAAGAATAGTCATGTTCCTATTCTTTTGTAAGTTGTTGAACAACATAAAGGCAAGGTTTTGGAGCACATTTTAGCTAGTTTTTTCTCTTTCAACAATGTATTGTAATCTTTTCAAGTTCTTTCATGTTGGGACAACAAATTGTAACTCCATTTTTCAAGCTTACACAGTTGTATGTAACATATTTTTGATTAATAAAATAAGCTATTTTTACCTTCTCATTGTTGTTTTATTGTGCAAATCTTTTAGATCATTGATAAGTAATCTTTTTTATTAATAAAATAAATATTAAATTACCAAATGATGGCAATTAAAAATGCACTAAATATACTACTAAATCAATGATTAAATATATGACTAAAGTAATGACTAAATATATGATTAAAGTAATGACTAAATAAATGACTACCATGACTAAATAAATGACCAGTTAACAACAATCAATGACTAAATTAATGACTAAATATATGACTAAATAAATCATTACTATGACTAAATAAATGATTAGTTAACAACAATCAATGACTAAATTAACGACTAAATCAATGACCAAATCAATGACCAAATCAATGACTAGATAAATGACAAATAGTTTAGTCATAAATTTGGTCGCATTATAAATGACCAACAATAAACTACTAATGGTCACGTGACCAAAATTAGTCATTTATATGCAATGTTTAGTAGTTTATTTAATCATATATTGTTGTTTTTGTACTAGTGGTAAATTAACAAGATGCCAAATTAATTCATTTGTGCATTTTAACCAATTTTAGAAGAATATGCCAAATTTGAATTTAAAAATTCAAATTTAAGTGGAAGAGGGAAAACCAATTAAATAACAAATTGATTTAATTTGTTCATTTAATTAATTTAGAAAGAAGGTGAATTTTGGAAAAGAAGAACTAGAATATGAACAATATAAATAAATTTAACAATTTATTTATTATGGTAGAGGAATTAAAAACATTTATCAAATAGTAAGTATTTAATTAATATAATGCTCCAGAGTATTTTTCCGTGCATACAACTTGTAGTTTTGGATCGAAAAACAAGTCAAAAAGAGCAGAGCAGAACGAGAGGAGCAAAATCCAGTTTAGAACTTCTAGAAAACAAGAAGTGGACTGATTCGCCACAAGTGGAAAATGAGTCCCACTGTACAGGTTTGACAGATATTTTTACAAATTTTGATACCCTTTTGGTTGAAACCTATATCTACACATTTTCCCAAAAATTGGACTGATTTACCTAGCTTGGAGAATGAGTCCCAGTCAACATCAACAATAGATTTTTCAGTAATGCAGACCTCCATTTCACCATCTTGAGTCTCCCAGGTGCACACTTTCAATTTCATATCTTTTTATTGCGTGTTGTTCATCTTTCTAGGTCATTTATGGTTAGTTTGCATTCAATTAGGGTTTTGTTTTACAAATTGTGTTTTATTGTCTTTTCCAAGTCTAAACTTGGTGGTGAACCCTTCATTAGATATCATTTAGCATCTAGGACAACCCTATTGCAAGATTTAATTCTCCTTTGCATTGAGATCTCTAGGGTTATCCTTGAGTGGAGTCTCTTTGAAAGTGGGTGCAAATACAAACCATCCATCATTAATTTCCCCCATTTTAAGAGGTTCCATTTTTGTGAACCTACATATAGAGCATCATTATTCTAATTTGGAGCACATTTACATCCTAGATTTAGCTTGCATTAACATTGCATTAGATTTTGTAGCAGTTAACTTGAATTCTATGGTTTCGAATATTACATTAGTGAAAAGCTCATTTAACTTGCATTACTGCATCTAATTTCATTCAAAATCAATCAAATTCTGCATTTGCATCTCATACATATATCAGAAAACATAAAAAGCATAAAATTCAATTTAAAAGTTCTAAAAAATTTCAAAAAAATTAGTACCTGGACTCGTTCGCCACCTTGGGTGAATCATTCCCTTTACATATTTTTCACTGCATATTTTGGCATTTACAACTCATTGTTTGAGTTTTTGTTTGTTGTTTTTGCATTTCTATTTCACTTTCTATAATTTTAGTTATAAGCATTTCATTGCTCTTAGATTACATTGCATTTTCACTCACCCCACATTTAGTATCCTTTGTATGAGTGTTTGGTGTCCTATTGCTAATACCATAGTGAGAAGAATTTTAAGACTCATGTCATCTCGTGATAGCACAATCGTTGTGGATCTTGGGTTATCTAGAGCTTCCACTCCTAGTATTGACACTAGTACACTAGGCATGGATAGCACCCTTAGCAACTCTTTGCCTTCAAGTAGCATGCAAGTGGAAACAAAGAATGATAGTATCCCACAAGAAATTCATGGGGATTTAGTAAAATTATAACACCAAATAAGCCTTGAAAACATTTCAACTACTACAATTCCTACCATACAAAACATTCACCGCATGCTTGAAATTTAAGATGGCCTTGACCTTGTAAAAAACATAGTGCAAATCTTTGGAAAGCATCTTGATGCAGACCCAGGGGGCTCAATTATGCTGATTAGGCCTATTTTACAAAGCAACATTCCTTTAAACCTATCACAGGACCATGAAACCTTGGGGCAGTAATTCATATGTCTTCAAACCTCCAAAATCACAAAAATATTCCATTGGTACGAACAAACACATGTCAAACTTGAAAAACCTTGTTTTAGGCACAATTCATGAGGGTTTATTGAAAATGACACTTACAAAGCCTCCCAAACCATTCCATCCACTCAAACACTCATATTTTATCCCCAATATGCTCAAAAGCTCATAAAATAGCCATCCCTAACTTCCCATTGTCCAATTCAAGACTATACCCATCAAACCATGTACCTTTCCAATGGAATCCACCCTAGAGGCTCTCACGAAGTTATGAAAATCACTTAACCTGCACAAAAAAAAGTATTAACATGTTTATTATGCCTATCTAAGCTTATCCACCGAGTTACAGGTCTTCACAGTGGGTGGAAGGCTTAGAATGGCATTTTGACTCCTCTCACAACCCCCAAAATAGTGTAAATAGGCAGTTTCAGAAAAATAATGATTTCTCCCTCAATATGAACGTTAAAATCCTCAAATAAAATGAATTTGAAAGTTAACTCATATTTATACACATTCTAAATGATTTTTAGAGCCAAAAGATACTGTACGGATCTGTACCAAGCCTGCAAAGTTCAGGAAAACAGGAAAAACATGGGGTTTGAGACCACCCGGCAGTAAAACAAGGATATCTCACTCAATTTTTAATGAAATCACACCATTCCAATGCCAAAAGAAATTTTATTCAATTATCTATCCAACCATAATATGCTTGTAGTGTAAAACAATACGTATATGTCGTACAATGCATGAGATCAGCAATTTCTTAATGGAAAATACAAAAAAACAGCAAACTTCTTATTAGAAACTCGTTCCAAACTTCTTCAACAGCCTCCCTTCGAGATATTCCCACAATATATCATGTTTCCATCTTCAAATAACCCCTTGATCTGACCAACTACCATAACCACCCTTTGTTAGAATCTAAGATGGCATTTTTTTGCCAATTTTGCTCTTAATCACTATCCCATTACAACTTGATCAACTTGATTTTGCAAATACCACCTAACTGACCTATTAAGCCCTCCAATACATTTAAAATGGTCATTGAGACCTTATTTAACATGGAATAAGACCCTACTACCCATATCCCTTAAAACTCATGATTTCACATGGCTTTTGCATTATGAATCAAACTGACAAATTCAACTAAATGATTCAAAACCTTTTCAAATTACATTATGAATGGTCCTTTAGACCTTATTAAACATAAATTAACACAAGACACACCTAGGTATCAACTTAGACTTCACAAGGTGTAGGTGCTCTTGCACCACATCTTCCCTTAACCACTAGTTGTTCTTTTCCAACAAGTAATGTTACAAGTCAAGGAGGAACTCAAATCCCTCCTCCCACAACAATTGCCTTAATACCTACCTACACCAATTCTCAAGTCACAACACTAATGCAGAAAGTTAGTAATGTGATTCCTTCCTTGGGTATTCTTGCTAGCATCCGTACTTCCTATGTGGCATCACAAGTTGTGTCTCCTACCTTACCACCCATAAGCATTCCATTCACTTGTCCTACAAACACATACACTCCATCACCACTTTCAATTCCATCTCATAACACAAGAAATGGCCCTCTCATAACTCAAATTTTCCAAACCATGTCATCCATTCAAAATAAAATTTCCACCATCAACCAAAATCAAAATGGTCCACCTAAATGTTATATCAAAAGTAGTCCATTATCCTTGGAGATATTATGAACACCGATGCCACAAGGTGTAGAGGTTCCTAGATTTGAAAAATATGGAGGGAAGGGAGATCCTTCTAACCATGTTAATTCCTACACTGCCTTATGTAGTGACTTTGTCCTTGATGATAAAATTTTGGCAAAACTTTTTCCTAGGTCCTTGAAAGATACTGCCTTGGAATGGTTCTCTTCTTAACCAAACAACTCAATTTTTTCATTGAATGAACTTGTTGAGGCATTTGTAAATCATGCATATGAATCCCAAGATGACCTTGGTAAATTTGATGAGATGCAAGAAAAAAGAGGAAGAAAAGATAACTAATTTTATCTCACACTATCAATCGCTTTATTCCCAAATCGATGTCGAGGTCCCCAATCCACAATTTCAGAAGATGTTCATAAAAAATTAACAAACTAAGATTCAAGACAAGCTTCCCATGATGAAATTCCCATCCTTCATGCATTGTGCACTACCCTATATGATTATCAAAATTTGGTTAGTAGTCGAGATACAAATTCCACTTCTAGCTGAATCGAGAGATCCAAGCCCGTAAACCAAAAAAATTCCCAACCTTTTAGAAAAAAAAAAAGGGTTCCTTCAATTTAATCGCCCTCAACAAACAACTTAAAATTTCAATAACCAAATATTTGATGTCAAGGCCATGGTGCCCTTTAATTATGGAGATCCGAAAAGACAATTCACTCTCTTACCCGATACCCTTCATAATACCATGGCCCAACTTCTAAACCCATTGATTACCTTACCTCCTATTCAAACACTCAACCCTAATAAGACTTTACCTTTGAGATTTAAATCAAATTATTATTGCCCTATCATTGACAAAATGGACATGACACAAAACATTGCAAGTTTCTTAAAGATCTTGTGCAAGCCCTCATTGATTCCATCCATCTATCCATTGGAGGTGTTAGTGATCAAGGCAATAAGTATGTTGCCCCTACAAACCAAAACTTGTAAATTTTCACCAACCCAATGCCCAAACATAATATTTCATTTGTCAAGGCCAACAAAACTATAAAGAATGATGTGATAAATGTTGATACAGATGATGAAAACAATGAGCCTATTCTAATTAATGTTATCAATGTCGATCCTATAGATGAAATGGGGGCGATAGACATCATCCCTCGTAAGGGACAACCTAAAAATTCTCTTGAAATTTCTTTTTCCTCTAAAGATATACTTAAACATTTGTCTGATGGTCCTCTCTACATAGCTAGTCGTATCTATGATAAGGCCACAAATGGGATATTAATAGATCCCTCCTATGGAGAGAATGTGATCACCGAGGAATTCTGTTATACATGAACTCTATCAAGATGTGTATGATACACCGGAAGCATGGATCAAGAAACACAATGGTTTTTATAGTCCTACATTGGGATCAATCACCTTTCTATTGCAAATAGAACCAAAAACATTAGATGTCCCATTCTCCATCATCCCGTAGTTAGACCAATTTCATGTGAGGCTAGGCCACCCATGGCTTCGCTCCATGAAATTTGTCCCTTCAATTGTGCATAAATGCTTAAAGTTTCCCTTTAATAATGAAATATTCACTACTCACCATAGTTGCTTTAATCCTTGTCTTCCAAAGGAAACTTTTACTTAGAAGCCTTTCGACCTGAGCCCATGGAACTTATAAAACCTCGAGAAGACTTATTTTTCTTGTCCTATCAAAATTTCAAGGCAAAGAGGATAACATACCTCTCCCTCTGAAACATGTCCCCATCCACCTCCAAACCTACCATCCTTGATGAAACCATGCTTGAACCTAAACACAACTCAAACAACCAAGACCAACCTAAAAAAGAAACTTAACCTACATCCTATAAATGACCACGAGACACTGCATCCCCTAAGTTGCAAATATTCTATTCTTTGATTGGTCCTCTCTTGGAGACATTAGGCACATTGTTCCCTAAGCTAAATAAATTGCATGAACTAAGGAGAACTCCTTTGAACATTTATTGTTCTGCATTTGTTGTTATATGGCCACCTTGCATAACACAACTTGCATTCTTGTAGTGTCACCTTGTTTGTTCATGAGCTCCTAGCATACAAAGTTTTTCTTGTCTCATGAAGCTTGAAAATCATCTTTTTTGGTGCCTTATTAAAGTTATTAGGAGGTATAAATTTAGTATGGTTTGAGCGAGAAGCCCAATTTGAGGCATGACTTTCCCCATAGCCACTTGTGTGTGTGTGAGTGCATACTAGCCATGAGTGTATGTGTCTCACCTTTTTAGGACTTCTCACCCGATGGATAGCTAGGAGTTTCGTCACCTCAAAGTGAATATACGTTCTTAGAACAAACAACCTAGATCTGAGCCACATTAGGATGGACAAATGGTCAAAGCTTGATCTAATTCTTTCACCCTTTTTTTCTCTTTCTTTTCATCTTTAGCATTGCATGCTTATGTTGTGTTGTTTCTCTTTACATCATTCTCATGTGTGTTCCTTTGTTCTCATGTTAGTTTGTCATGGGATCTTGATCCTGGAGGCTTGATCACCCCTCTTGATCATTGTCATCTCATCTTGCTAGCATTGGTGCATTGGAACCCCTCTTGGTGCATGTTTGTCTAATTTAGTATGATTTTGAAGAAATTTCATCTTCTCACTAAAGTGGGGGCTAAATGGAGTCACCAAAAAAGTAACCTTTCTACTTTTTTTGACTTGTTCAGGCCCTCCTTATGATTTTGGCTTAATGTTGCCTTGATTTGATGTTACAATACAGATAACACATTCACATTAGGTCTTGGGCCCTTGTGAACTAATGTGATTTAAATGGTGCCTTACAAAAGTGTTGTGAAGTGTTGTAACACACTTTCACACTTTTCTAGGGTATTATCATTTAACTAAGCATAATAAACACAATTTTAATCAAAATCAACCTTAATCCTACCTTATTTGGAGTGTTGTAAAGTTTTGTAACATGCTTTAACATTTGTCTAGGCTTATCATTAATAATTGGGATTTCTTATGCTTTAATTGGCCTTATTTTGCATCCACAAGCCTCATTTATTCCATCTTTTCCAGAATAATCCTAACACCAATCAATATCCAATCACAATTCAGGTGTTCTTGGCTTGTGTGGCCCAAATTTAGTCTCACCTACGTCTTTTTGGCCCCAATGCAGGTTTCACACATTTCTAAGCACTTTTAATTTTGATCCCATACATTATGCCTAGGTGCAATCATTCGCCACCTTGGCAAAATTAGTCCCATGTGACCACAATTCAAATTTAATTCAAATTTTCGGTGGGATTTTATTCTCCTAGATCTGATGTCAGCTTATAGTGTTGTAATTTCAATAATTCTTGCATAATTGAGTATAAATACAAGGTTCTTTCACTCATATTCTCACCTAGAAAATTTTACAAGAATTCAAGAGTTCACAAGAGTATTTGCGCATTCACAAGAGCATTCAAGGCATTTCAAGGGAAAATTATCAAGCATTCTAGAGAATTCTTCAAGTGTCAATCATCATGTTGTTTTAGAGCTAACAATTGTGATGTAGGGTTTTTGATTCAAGCAAGTATTTCAAGCAAGATGCCAAGTCTACATACATTGGATCCATTACTTACATTTTTGCAACACCTTACTGCCAGGGTTTGGTGAGTTGCAACATTGTTATTTGTTCATTCATCATTCTCCATTCACATTTTCTTTCATTTCAAGGTTTAATTACCAACAAGGGGTTTGACCAAGGCAAACCCCTATTCCCTAACCCCACAATATTTTTCCCTCTTCTTGTGTGTGATTTACAGGGCTAGGTCACAAATTTGTTAAGGAGAAAAGTTAGAGAAAAGTTGTCAAATCCCTAAATTTGTCAAAGTTGACATCAAGCCTTAGAAAAGTTTGGAGAAGATCTACAGGTGGCAACTTACAGTTTCGAATCCGAAAACCAGTCAAAAAGAGCATAGCAAACCAAGAGGAATATAATCCAGTTCAAAAATTTTAGAAAAGAAAAACTGGATTGATTCACCACAAGTGGCGAATGAGTCCCACTGTACAGGTTTGACAAAGATTTTTATAGATTTAGATACCCTTTTGGCTGAAACCTATATCTGCACATTTTCCCAAAAACTAGACTGATTTGCCCAGCTTGGCAAATGAGTCCCAGTCAACATCAATAGCATATTTTTGAGTGATCCAGACCTCAATTTCTCCTTCTTCAATCTCCTAGGTGCACACTTTTAGTTTCATAGATTTTTATTGTGTTTTGTTCATCTTTCTAGGTCATTTAAGGTTAGTTTGCATTAAAATAGGGTTTTGTTTTACAACTTGTATTGCATTGTCTTTTCCAAGTCTAAACTTGGTGGTGAACCCCTCATTAAATATCATTCAGCCTCTAGGACAACCCTATTGCAATATTTTAATCTCCTTTGCATTGAGATCTCTAGGGTTATCCTTGAGTGAAGTCTCTTTTAAATTGGGTGCGAATACAAGCCATCCATCATTCATTTCCCCCATTTTAAGAGGTTCCACTACCTAGGACATAAGCACCGTAGTTACCATAGTCTTTCCTTTTGGGGCTTAGATTTTTGTGACAAATACTTCTCAAGATTCTTTGTCTAGATCTATTGTCTATTTTCTAGTCACCTATTACATAACAGTTTAAACCTTAGTGCAGGGTTATCCCATAATACTAGTTTACAATTTTTGGCCACATTGGACACTGAACTAATTTTTTCTAACTAAATCTTCACTTTCGAGCACCTATAGCGGCTAAATCATGAGGAATTTGAAGATGATGCAAACTAGTGATTTTTGACATTTTGTCTGTAGATTAAATATATTGTTTTCAAAAAAATTGGAATCAGATTGCACTTCTTTTTCCATCTTCTTCGAAAACTATTTTTTTAGTAAAAACCATTTTTAAGGAGTGATTCTCACCATATACAACATAACTTTTTTTCCATGAAGGATAAAATTCTATTTTATTTGAATTTTGATTTGTAACTATGATATCTAACACTTTCATTTGGTTTCATAGTGTTTCATAGTGTTTTATTGAATATTTTTCCCTTAACCAAATTTCGAAGTCAAACCAATTACAATTCAAACATAGGCAGACTATATACAACGTAATTTTTTTTGTTGGATCAAGGACTTCAATATCTAGTGCACTGATATTTTTTTGTTGTTGTTGATAATATGCTATTTTTCCACATGTGCAAAACATAGAGCTTGATTTTCTGTGAAAAACCTACATCACAAGAAATAAAAAATAAATATAATAATTAAATTAAATTTATTTAAAATTATACTTTTGGGGAAGCTTATAATAAGGACTACATACTTACAAAAGATAAATTTTAAATGAATTCATTTGATTGCCCGAAAGGTAAATCAAAAGTGGTTTTTTATAAGCATTTTGATAAGTGTAAAGGAGACTCTGTTATAGGTGGGGTTTAAAACTACCGGGGTTGTATCCAAGGGGGTTTTATCTAAGGTGATTCGACCAAACCCTCTTCAATTGGAATCCTTTAACTGGAAATTTTCAAGGCTTAAATCATTATATTTTCTAAAAATATGTGATTTCAGCAAAAATCAAGACCTCCCAAAAATTGTAAACACGTATTATGGGATCACCCTACAAGCATCATATGGTCATAATGGCTCAATGTTTTGCTAGTATTTTGACTACTTTTAAATACTTGGTTGATGTATCAATTTGTGTGTTTGGTGATAACCCTAATTCAAATGATGATATTCATGATCCTTTACCTCTCGAGGAACTCCTTATTAATCAAGACATCTTGGGACAAGATGAGGACAACATGAATTATTCTTTACATAACCTCATGAACAATGCAACCTTTTATCCTTCAATGAAATTTCCTAATCATCCATATTAATAATTAGCTCCACCTACCATACCACCACTCGAATTTTTTTCCTCATTTCATAAGGAAATTTAATTTCAATTCATGCCTCAACCAATCCATGCAAAATTACCTATTAGTAACAATCACAAGGAAAACATGTCACCTAGTCTCCCATCATATGAGAACAAAGTTACAAACACACCTATTAACAAATCTATGGATAAGGCTTTAAGATATTGAAAAAATAAGGATGTGACATAAAGAATTAATATGAGATCCATACCCTTTGGAAAAAGCACCATCTAAAGACACAAAAAGAATAGGTTACTAAGGTCTTCTGCCTTACATTGAATTTTTTTGCATAAACCTAAAAATAAAAAGTCCATGGTCCTATTAAGAAAGGAGTGCTACCTTCTCCATGTCCTTTATCATATACTAAGAGTAATATAACTACCCTTTTAACCTTTGAACTAATTACATTACCACCCATGCATGAATGAAAAGATAATAAACAAAAGGATACAAATACATTTTTCGATGCATATCATAGATTATTTGGACATACTACTAATGAATGTTGTGCTTCAAAGAATAAATTGGAAGAATTTTATCATTATGAGGATCAAATTGAACAAATGATAGATTAACATAGATTTTCTTTGATCCTTGAATTTTGGTAGTTGTAGTATCACAATATACTCACTACCATGCATGGGGGTATAAACTAGGCTTTATGCAATCATATTTTATCTCCTAAGGAGCAATGCATTATCATTTTCTATTTTTAGCTCATCTTTGTCCCTACACTTTGGGGAAAGAGGTAGGTAGCCTTGTGTTAGATGAATTCCTTCTAGCAAGGGATCTCTTTTTAGCTCCTTAAAACATTAGTGTAGCAAGTACACTAACATTTTAAGGGGGCCATATAGTTCCCTGAATTTATTTGCATAAATAACAATCCCTTTTTAGAAAGTGTGACCTTATAAATGAAGTGTGGCCTTCTCAATCTATGTCTTGTCTCCTTTGTGATAATATTGGGCTTGATATCTCCTAAGGGTGTGACCTTTCATGGAATATGATGTTCCCCTTGGTGGTAATGCAATGGCTAGTGTTCCCTAAGGTTTGAATCTTTTATTTATTGACTTATCCTCTCTTGGTGGTGATGTCATGTATGATATTCCCAAAGTTGTGACTCTTCATGTATTCACCAATGCCCCTTTAAATCACCTTTCATGGTGGTGTTGTTTATAACACCACTTGAGGTTTTTTTAAGGAAGATAAGGTAGTGGAACAACTTCCTACACTAATATTGAGAGGAGGATAATGCAAAACTTTTATAGGTCTTTAACAGTTATATAAATTGTTGATGGGTGTTTTAGCACTTTCTCAACATAGGTTATGCGTAGGTGCATCACCTCTCTTGAAAGGAAATCTCCAACAAGAAGTTGTTGAAAATCACCCCAAGGTCTCTCAAGTGTCAGGTCATGACTTGCTTGGAATATCTCAATGGTTTAAATGTGATTTTTCTAGTAATCATAGGGAAGACTTACAAAAGTTAGGATGGAGGAGAATTGGTTCCGTTAATGGGGTTCTTTAGATTGGAAGTCACTCGCATAGTTGCTATAGGTTCAAATAGTAGCCTAAAACTCCTATTTTATCTTCAAATTTGGCTTTACAATGTACAACGAACCTTAGTATAGGTCGTTTATAAAAAAGAAGAGAAAAGGGTAGGGGAGAGGAGATTTTCTAGGATCTGAAACTAGTAGTGAATAGTGATCATGGTAGATTATACTACAGAAAACTTCCTTAAAATAGAATTTCACTTAACCAGATTAACTTATAGTATCATGAAACTTGTGCAAGCTTCTAAGGACTGCAAATATTCAACCATTTATTCACCATAAACATGCATGAACAAAAGATAGAAGTTTGGAGAAAATTTTAGTTTATGCGCAAACTAACTTTACACAACCATCTACCATCAGTAAAAGAAAAAAAGTATGGACAAGAAAGACATCAACACAATAGAATTCTACACAGTCATTGAATAACATCAACTACTCTACCAAAGAAAACTAAAAAATTTGAAACAACAAAGTAAATGTTTCTAAATCAGCTAACTATGGGAGATGAACCATGTAACATGTAATGGAAACCCAATAATTCACCAAATTCAATGAACTTCTATTAAAATTTCTATAGCATGTCTTTACAACAACTCAACTCTCTTAAAATGAAAGGAGGATACCCCTATTTGTAGTTTTCAAAAAGAAAAATGAGTGGCCAAGATTTACTCTCATTATGTGGCTAGGATTCACTTTACATTAGGGTTACACCTACCCCCACATATATAGAAATTTAAAATTACAAATTTTCTTCTTACCTATTTTGTCTTTTATGGCAGCACTGTAATTATTTTGTTCTTTAGAAGATTGTTGTTTTCCCTTTTGGCTGTAGCTACATAGTGAGAAACTCATCATCAATTATAGGTTTTCTAGCCTCCTTTTGGAGTGTGGCATACTCTATGAAATTTCTGATCAAGGGATGAAGCTTATACCACACCAAGATATCAGATTGGAGCACCTGGAAGTTCAACTTCTTGGATATGTGGGTGAGTGTTTCCCAATCTTTATCACACTTGGCTGTATTATGTAGTACTTGCTCTGACTAGGCGAAGGCACGAGTAGAAAAACTCATAAAATCTGTTGTGAGCTCGCCTGTGGTTCCTTCTTCCATCTTCTTCTAAAAGTGAGGTCTCACCTTCTTCGGATCTATCTTAGTAGATGACATTTCAAAAAAAATCATCAGTTTAAGGTACTCTTCGCATGCCATTCTAATCTCCTTGACCCAATCAAGATCTTGCTCCATTTCATGGAGCACCTACTCTAATGTTTCCTTTTTGTGATCTAGGCCTAGTTTCCAATTCTCCACAAGCCAAAGATAATTCTCAACCATTGCAAGCTCTTTCTTTACTGTTTTTCTAGGAAATCTTAGGATTGCCTCAATCTTAAGATATGTGATCCTTTATATTTCTGGGAAGTCAGTGCAAGTCTTCCTCATATCTTCAAGGTACTTCCACACATCTATAAACTTGTTTGATTCCCTTACAACACATCCAATTCCCATGTTCCTATTATAGAGGACTTGCTTGAACCAATCTTCAGTGGCCTTAGTCAACTCTTTCTTTTGCCAACCTAATTGATATGCTCCTCTGAAAGAAGCAATGAGGGAGACGATGATGTGGTGGGGAGCTCATTAGTTGAAGACCATTGTTGGACTTATGTTGTTAGATCTTCCACCTGTTCCTATAGCTCCTCCTTGGAGGTCTTATCTTTGTTCATCTGGTGCACGATGGTAGCAATGGATCCTTAAAGGTGATCAATCTTTTGCTCCCTTGTTGTCATCTTGAGGTCAATGGTAGAGATATTGCAGCTAATCCCTTCCTCACCCATTACCGAGGTGGAAATTTGTGTCATCCTTGATCCAGAGGCATCCATGGTTAGCTGAGATCTGACCTTTGGCTTCTTCTTCTTTGTTGTGTTGATTTGAGCTCGAGCCAAGATGACCTCCAACCTCGCCTTCGGATCCATTGGGGTCATATTTTTCTTTTCAAGATGCTTCTCAAGCGAGTAATGCATTTGAGTTCCCTCTTTCGGTGATTCGTGATCACCCTCTTCCTTATGGGCTTGTTGCATTTGCGATGTTTTTTCACCCGAGGTCTCTTTCTCTGGCTTGTCCCCTTCTTCTTCGTCTAAATATTGTATAACTACCATCACTTTTCTTGGGGATTCAGCAACCGCATGCCTTTGGGGGCTATCTTCCTTTTTGGAAGTCCTTTCTTTTTCTTCCTGCTCATGCCTGCATTCCTCATGATGCTCTAATTTTGGGCTTCTTCTCGTCTCGACCTCCTCTTCAGGCTAGTCCTCTTCATTCTTTTCTTTCTCTTCCCTTGGAGGAGGCATCTCTTCATCCTACTTCAGGATTTAATTTTATTCCCCTGTTGGAGGTTTAGTGTCCTCCATTTCTTCATCAATATTTCTTTCTTCCATGGTCGACTGCTTCTCAGTCTCTTCCCCAACATCCTTGAGTTGTTAAGCCAACTCCTTTTCGAGCTCCAAATCGATAGTTTCTATAATATAATTGGTGCCTAGCTCTTCATCATCCCCATCGAAGGATTCTACTCCCCCTTCCTCCTAGACTACCTCATCAATCACGAGGTGCTAATATATGGGATTCTCATGGTAGTCATCCACTTCTTCCTGTAGCTTCCTGGTGGCCTCCTCTTGCTACCTGTCCAACTCTTCATATATTTTCATTGTTGCTTCCATTGAAGGGGGATCAGTAGGAAGAGAAGGGATAGGAAGACCAGTTATAGAATGGGCTAATGTAGCCTACATTGTAGGATTTGCAAAAAATCCAGAAAGCTTAGCAGGCATGTTCTACATATACTTAGTGAAAGCTTTTGGAAGGGCGAGAGCGGGCATTATGGTCATTGTAGCTATAGTCAGAAGAGACAACGATGGGGACATGGATGAGGAAGAGAGTGGGGAATTAGTGGTAGAAGAGGAGTCCACATATATAATGTGAGCCATAGGGGAGGTGGAAACAAGGTGGATGGAAATGTCCACCATGGGTGGAGAGGTGGCAACTACTGCCTATGGGATTGGCGGAGTGCTGATAGTAGTAGCAACAGTTGTAGTTAGGGAAACAAGTGTGACAGGTGGGGACTTTGGTTACTCCTCTCCCTCATGGTGCAGGTCCTCTTAAATAGTGGGAATCCTTGTGAAATTGCCTAACTTCTTTGACTTCTTTGAGGTTCCAACTTCTAAACTCTTCCCTGGAGACTCCTTGGATTTAGGATAATTTTCAGTTGCCCCCCTTCTTTTTTTAATCATATGTTTGGGAAAGATGTCGAGGTCTCACCTATTGAGGTAACATTAGAAACACTATTGTTAGTTTCACCCTCATGTGGATGCTCGGGCTCTACAAATGTTAGCTCAATTCCTTGCTGCTTCAATTGAGAAATTTTCCCATCGATCCATTGTTTGGTTTTGGCCTCAACAGGCTTTGTGATAATATCAAGGTCATTGACCTCCTCTTCATTCCAATCTATCGCTAGCAGTGGCAAGTTGGTGATGGAATCATACCTTGGGTCCATCACTGTGCTCTCTTCTTCAACCACTTGCTCTGGCACAAGAAACAATTTGACTACCTTAACTAAGTAGGTCATCATGTGCATGTACTACCACATACACACCTCCTTGTCATCCTTTCAATTAGCCTAGAAGTATTCAACATTGTGTAGGTGGGCATACTCTAATCTGACCATTTTCTTCAACTTTCCATACAGGTCCATTCGTGGCTGAGGAGTGTAGAAATTAAACTTATATTCCCTTAGCTCCTTATCGGAATACTCTACACATTGGGACATGTGGAGCTCATACTATCCTTGGCCAAAGGAGAGGGGATAGGGGACCCCTGCCCTATGCTTGTCACTTAGGAGGGCATTGGATTGCTGCAACTACCATGAGAGTTCAAGCAATACCATCTAATTATTTGGGTATCGAGGCAACTTGTATGGTTTATCAGAGAACCCTTTGGCTTGGATGTAGGTGAATTTTGGAAATTGTATAAATAGGAATCCAAACCGGCAGATGAAGGCATTGGCACTGTGTGAAATTCTCCTTTCAGGGTCACCCCCAAGCAATTTGATGATGTGGCCTATGAAGGTGTCATTGACCCTACAGTAGTCCCTTTTGAAATTTTTGTACTGAAGTTGAGGGTACTTGTCATACACTTTTAGTACCATTTATGGATTTTGATCTGGTGCTGCAAATAAACCCCTATATTGGACATAGTCAGTGAGCAGGTATACAAGGTATGATGTCATGTAGAACTTTAACGTTTTCTTTACTGCCATGAACTACTCATGTAAGTAGTCACTAATCATTCCCGCCCAATAGAATTTGGCATTTCCCTGGATTATTTCCTCAATGAAATATAGCATCCAGTCTTGGAAGTAAGCCAAGATTGGAAGGCCCATGACTCTGCTCAGAAGAATCACCAAGTCGTGGTAATCTTTAAAAAAGTCACTTCAAAAGAGCTCTTGGGGCACTTTATTAGCGTTTCCCCTCTTTTCCTTTAGATAATATTGATTAATCAGTTTCTTGCATCTAAGGGGATCTTCATCCCACATTTGCTTACCATACTCCTTCGATGTCTGCTCCATTTCACTAAAGGTATGGATGTAAAAAGTCCTCAATATTGACTTCATGAAAAATTTAGCCAACAGATTACCATCTTTTTGAACTATTGTTCTGGTGTCCTCTTGATATGCCTCTCTATAGGCCATTACAAGTTTAGGAGAAATGAGGGCTAGGAGGAACCCTACAGCCTTAGCCAATCCACTACTTCTAATTTTCACAGCATTTTTCATCTTGGGATTGAGCCTAACCCTTTGTTTGAACTTGTCTATGTTTATGTGTCCCAGATTAGTGTTTGAGATCTCTTTTCATTCTGTAAGGACCTTGGAGTTAAGGGGTTCCCCTTGGAAATTGTATTTCATCTAGTCTTTGTCCTCCTTTCCTTGAGGTGATTTGGTGATCTTCTTACCTTTATCTTTCTTTGCGGCCACCCTTGAGGATCCGACAGCTAGTTCCATATATCCTACAACCAAAGGAGCAATAAATGATTCAAGCATAAAATACATGGAACGTTAGCCAAAATCCTACAAAATAGTGTTAGATTGGATAAATCATCATTTCATAATCCTATCATATCCCTAAGATTGTCATCATTATTTTGTAGGAGAGATTTTGAAAAATTTGGGCCCCAAGGATCGAACTTCCTTGGGTTGTTGGCTATTTTGGAGAAACTGCAAGAGGGATGGCATTCAGAGCACAATGGCCCACCTATCCCGACCCACCTTCATATTTGATCTATTTGAGGAGTCCATTACGAGGAGTGCCCCATTTTGGCATGTAGGTCAAGGTCAATTTGGTGATTAGAGGGCATTTGGATTCTCTTTTGGGAAATCGGGACTAGGAGGAGACTTGGCCATTAGATGTTTGTCATTAGGAATGGCTCTGGCAGGATGACATCCTGATGATGGAGCTCCACCAAGTAGGATATGTTGCATTGGAGGGTGGTGGCATTATTCATTTGTCATTTAGGCACTTCAAGTATCAGGGTTCGGAAGGCTATCAACTGATTTTCGTTGGAAATGACAGAGGTCAGACGGAGTTCTAGTGAAGGAAATCCATGGAATCGAGTCCGGATGGAGACAAGGTTGTTTACCATGTGTTTTTCATTTAAACATTCCATGGCCTGGGCAAGGTTGGGTTCCGGGTCATGGGAGGATGAAGGTAGTTCTTCGTATGAGCATGACGAGGATGGGATGGAGTCCTGATGATGACAACCCGATAAGGGAGATCCACAGAGGATGATCACAAAAATTTTCATCATCTCACTCAAACAGTCGTGGGACACACAAAACCTAGTGGTCGGAACGCTAGAGGCCAGGGGTCATTGAGGACGACTAATTTCAAATGGCGGCCTGCGAATGAAATTCTGTGAGGTGGGGCCCACGAAGAGCTCGACACATGGTCATTTTAATGTTACACGACAGATGCAGTAGCGAGGCCCAAAGGTTGGATGGATAGGGTAAGAGTGTTGTTTGTGATGGCGAAACTCCAACAAAACTCTACTAGTGGAAGTCCACGAGGCGGGAGCCAATATAAGATGTGACTTAAGATTTCTCATGGGCTTTAACTTGGGGTAATTTCAAGGGCGGAGCCTAGCCATCGAGAATTTGTGGCCCAAAAGACGTTTTGAAAGGTGGATCACAAGCGGTGACCCTAGAAATGAATCCCATGGAGTCAAATCTGAGAGGTTCATTGGATCTCTCTTTAGTTTATGAAATTTTGTGGTTTTCAGATGGCAAAAGGATGGGGTCCTTCCATGACGGTGGACCTGAAGGAGTCATTTGCTAACACTAGAGATCAACTCGCTTCTAAGGTTATCGACGGTATTGAGGAGGCTCAGGCCCGCAGAGCATGAACACTCTGGTTGAAGAATAGTGTTAGGAAGATGAGGTTTTTTGGGTGTTATGTTGGTCGATTTTGAAAGTTTTCAAGTTTTTATCATATGGGTTTTGTGCACATTGGTCTCTTCTACTTAGTTCATGGGTTTTCCTCTTTCAAATTTATCCATTTTACTAGAAATCAAGGAAAAATATGAAACCTGGTGTGGACAGAAGACTCACCTCAAGAATCTAATGAAGGAGACAATCAAATCAACTTGAAAACACGTTTGATCGATGATGACACTTGTTGGGCTTGGTGGTGGCGATCGCGGGGTAGCTCTAACTCGCTCTGATCAAACTAACAGGTGAAAATGACCTTTCATTGTTTGTTATTTATAGACTTAAGTGCGTTTAAGGCTCCTATTTAATACAGGTATAGTAGGTTAGAGAGTTCATGATCCATTGAATTTTCAAAAGCGGTCACAGGAGGGGCAAAGTTTGCGGGGTGGATGGATGTGGGTTGACGACCACCCAAAGGTTCGGTGATGAGTCGACGATGAAGATAAATCTGAAACCCAATGGGCAGATAGTCAGTAAATGAAAGTTATTTAGGACAAGGCGTTGAGATGACAAAAATTCAAGAGGGGAGACTCGCTAAGGCGGTCCTGATGAGTTCCATGGATGTTGACTTAGTAATGCCATGGAAAATAGCCAATGAGATCTCGCAAGGACTTAAGACTTGGAAAATTTGAGGGGGTAAAACATGGCCAACTCAAGATGACTTCCTTAAGGCTCACTAACCATTTTTAACACCAAACAAGGGGAACACAAAATGAGGAGGCAACAAAATGACCCGATAGGGAAAAAGAAAGAGAAGGTCCCTGTTCTGAATGAGGCCTGTGTGCTGAGGGCACAACATAAACTTAAATAGAAAAAAAACATAAATATCATGCATACCACACAACAGTGATTTACGTGAGGAAAACCCTTTCAAGAGGAAAACACCACACTCCAAAACCTACCCACTATATTATTCAAAAATCACAAAGAGTACAATATACTTGCCGAGCAAGCTTCTCATAGGAGTATCACCAACTAGAGATCTAGAGGCAAAACGACTATTATAAAACTCTTAGATTACATCACAACACATAGTTTTAATACAAAACCCTCATAAAATAGGATTTCCTTCTAGGGAAAGTCAAGCTAATAAAATATTGATCGCCAGATATGAGACATAATGATGAACGGTCTAGATTTATAATAATAAAGTGTATATAAAATTTGGCAATTGGGGGAGCTACCCCCAAGCCCCTGCCAGTGCATGTTTCCCCTAGACCCCTAGCTAGGGGGATAATTCCCCTAGACCCATCATGGGGAGATCCCCCCCATGCCACCCCCCTCCATCATCATTGGATGAATAGTACCATATGTATCAATAGTAACTTATGTAATTGCAAGGTTGAGACACATTTCCTAATAGTTTTTGGCCTTATCTTATGTGCCTTCTTGGGTGATTTTATGCACCTTCATAGGTGATTTTTCCACTTTTCACCTTCATAGGAAAGTTTATCTTTTATGTTCCTTTGTAGGTGAGGTTGTTATTCACCTTCATAGGTGAGTTTATGAAACCCTCGAGGTGAGTTTTTTACAAGATAGTTTATGGATTCAGCATAACAGATCTTGTTGGGTCATGAAATTGAGCACCCCTTAACATGGTCATTGAGCATAACACAACTTGTTTGATAGTAGAGCTATGTGTTTGATGAGTGTCTAGCATAACACAACATGCTAGCCTTGTAGAGCCTGTCACATTAACATGGTCATCAAGAATAACATAATTGGATTTAGAGTAGAGATATGTGTTTCATGAGTGTCTAGCATAACTCAACTTGGTAGCCTTGTGGAACCTAGATCACATTAATATGACCTTCGAGGATAACACACCTTGCTTGAAAATAGAGCTATGTTTTTCACGAGTTTCTAGCATAGCAAAACTTACTAGACTTGTGGAACCTATCATCTTTCATGGACTACTAGCATAATGTAGGTTGATAGCCAGAAGATCCATGTGGCTCATGAGTGATTTTGCATAACACATCTTGCTAGTCCTCATGGGAGCATTCCTTTAACTAAAATTTATTCGATGGATGATGTATGGTATTTGAGACAATTTAAGAATGAGTTCTTGTTAGCATATTGTTGTCATTGATGTTAAAAAGGGGATCAGAGGTGAGATGGAATTGATCTTGTATGAAGGGTGTGTTGGAACTGATGTAAAATGATGGCATTAATGTCTAAGGGGAGATTTCGTATGTTGTGGATCTGGTTTTAGAAGATGTAGTGCAAGTTGTAAAATTTTCTTAGAATGTTGCATTGTTGTCACGCAAATTTGTCATGGTGTTGTAGTGAATTCTTCTAGTGTCTAAAAATAAAATCAAAGGAAAAATTTGATATAGTTTTTCTGAGAGCTTCTCATAAATGTGCTGAGCAGGTCTAGAGGATGTATAATGCGTCTAGAAATAAATTATGTTTCCTCTCGATCATAATTAGGGTTTATTGGTTAACCCTAAGGAAATGTTTTCCACATTGAATAAGGAAAATTATTTGCAATTCATGCTTCAACCAATCCATGCAAAATTACCTATTAGTAACAATCACAAGGAAAACATGTCACCTAGTCTCCCATCATATGAGAACAAAGTTACAAACAAACCTGTTAAAAAATCTATGGATAAGGCTTTAAGATATTGATAAAACAAGGATGTAACAAAGAATTAACATGAGATCCATAGCCTTTGTAAAAATCACCATCTGAAGATATAAAAGGAATAGGTTACCAAGTTCTTCTACCTTTACATCGAACATTTTTTCCACTAACCAAATAATACAAAGTCCATGGTCCTATTAAGAAAGGAGTGTTACCTTCACGTCCTTTATCAAATACTAATAGTAATCTAGCTACACTTTTAAACTTTGGAATAATTACATTACCACCCATGCATGAATGAAAAGCTAATAAACAAAATTATACAAATACATTTTTCTATGCATATCATAGATTATTTGGACATACTAGTGATGAATGTTGTGCTTCAAAGAATAAATCGAAAGAATTTTATCCTTATGAGGATCAAATTTAACAAATGATAAATTAACATAGATGTTATTTTCTCCTTGCCATGTGGTAGTTGTAGTATCACAATATACTCACTACCATGCATGGGGGTATAAACTAGGCTTTATGCAATCATATTTTATCTCGTAAGGAGAAATGCATTATCGTTTTCCATTTTTAGCTCATCTTTGTCCCTACACTTGGGGGAAAGGGGTAGGTAGCCTTGTGTTAGATGAATTCCTTCTAGCAAGGGATCCCTTTGTAGCTCCTTAACATGTTAGTGTAACAAGTACACTAACATTTTAAGGGGGGGCATATAGTCCCCTAAATTTATTTTCATAAATAAAAATCCCTTTTTAGAAAGTGTGACCTTAGCAATGAAAGTGTAGCCTTCTGAATGAAAGTGTGGCCTTCTCAATATATGTTGTGTCTCCTTTGTGATAATAATGGGATTGATATCTCCTAAGGGTGTGACCTTTCATGGAATATGATGTTCCCCTTGGTGGTAATGACATGGCTAGTGTTCCCTAAGGTGTGAGTCTTTTATTTATTGAATTGTCCTCACTTGGTGGTGATGTCATGTATGATATTCCCAAAGTTGTGACTCTTCAAGTATTGACCAATGCCCCTTTAAATCACCTTTCGTGGTGGTGTTGTTTATAACACCACTTGAGGTTTTTTTAAGGAAGCTAGGGTAGTGGAAAAAATTCCTACACTAATATTGAGAGGAGGATAATGCAAGACTTTTATAGATCTTTAATAGTTATAGAAACTCAAATAGAAAAAAAACATAAATATCATGCATACCACAATATAGTGATTTGTGTGGGGAAAACCCTTTCAAGAGAAAAACCCCACACTCAAATAGCCACCCAATATATTATTAAAACATCACAAAGAGTACAATATACTTGTAGAGCAAGCTTCTCACAAGAGTATCACGAACCAGAGATCCAGAGGCAAAACGACTATTATCAAACTCTCAGAATACATCATAACACATAGTTGTAATGCAACACCCTCATAAAATAGGATTTCCTTCTAGGTAAATTCAAGCTAATAAAATATCGATCGCCAAATATGAGACATAATGATGAACGATCTAGATTTACAATAATAAAGTGTATATAAAATTTGGCTTCCACGGGTGCTACCCCCAAGACCCTGTCAAGGCATGTTGCCCTTGTACCCCTAGCTAGGGCGATGATCCCCCTAGACTCCTCATGGGGGGATGCCCCCCATGCCCCCCCCTCCATCATCAGTGGATGAATAGTACAATATGTATCAACAATAACTTATGTAATTGCAAGGTTGAGACACATTTCCCAATAGTTTTTGGCCTTATCTTATGTGCCTTCTTGGGTGAGTTAATGCACCTTCATAGGTGAGTTTTCCAATTTTCACCTTCATAGGCGAGTTTATCTTTTATGTTACTTTGCAGGTGAGGTTGTTTTTCACCTTCATAGGTGAGTTTATGAAACCCTCGAGGTGAGGTTTTTACAAGATAGTTTATGGATTCAGCATAACATATCTTGTTGGGTCATGAAATTGAGTACCCCTTAACATGGTCAATGAGCATAACATAGTTGTTTTATAGTAAAGCTATGTTTTTCACGAGTTTCTAGCATAACACAACATGCTAGCCTTGTAGAACCTGCCACATTAACATGGTCATCAAGAATAACATAACTGTATTAAGAGTAGAGATATGTGTTTCATGAGTATCTAGCATAACTCAGCTTGCTAGCCTTGTGGAACCTATCACATTAACATGACCTTTGAGGATAACACACCTTGATTGACAATAGAGCTATGTTTCTCATGAGTGTCTAGCATAACAAAACTTACTAGACTTGTGGAACCTATCATATTTCATGGACACCTAGCATAATGTAGGTTGCTAGCTAGTAGATCCATGTGGCTCATGAGTGTTTTGGCATAACACATCTTGCTAGTCCTCATGGGATCATTCATTTAACTAAAATTTATTTTATGGATGACGTATGGTATTTGAGATAATTTAAGAATGAGGTCTTATTAGCATATTTTTCTCATTGATGTCGAAAAAGGGATCAAAGGTGAGATGAAACCAATCCTTTATGAAGGGTGTGTTTCCACTGATGTCAAATGATGTCATTAATGTCTAAGGGGAGATTTGGTATGTTGTGGATTTGGTTCTAGAGGATGTAGTGCAAGTTACAAAAGTTGCCTAGAATGTTACATTGTTGTCATGCAAATTTGTCATGGTGTTGTAGTGAATTCTTCTAGTGTCCAAAAGTAAAATTAAAGGTCAAATTTGATACGGTTTTTCAAAGAGCTTCTCAAAAATGTGTTGAGCAGGTCTAGAAGATGTATAATTCACCTAGAAATAAAGTGTGTTTCCTCTCAATCAGAATTATGGTTTACTGGTTAAACCCTAGGGTTGCAGTCATGGTACCTTAACATATTTTCTATTTTGTTGTTGATTGCTTGTTGAAGGTTACTAGCTGCATAAGTTACAACTTATGCCATTAAGATCATACCTTGACCAGCCCCCTTTCCTAAGTTTAACCAGCCTGATAATATTCAATAGCTATAATATTTCCTAAGTTGCTAATGGAATATTTGTCTTCACTTGATCAAAGAGACAACACCTTATCGACATGAGATATTTTAAGTCTCTTCGACACACTGATGTCAAGTCAATCAACGGTGGAGATTGAGTGGTGTTTAATCAATGGTTGTAGGTGCTTCATTGAAGAGATAGGCACATGTTATCAAGAAAAAATAACAAGTCCCTTTAATACTACGAAAAGGTGAATGCTGTCATCCTAGACAGATGGTTGAACAAGGCTACATCGTATAAAGCTTTCACATTGCTGTAATGGAATTCAAAGGTTATTTGTTTTAGTGATGAGCGATGGAGTTTGATCAATGATAGTGATCAAGCTGAGGAAGATCAGTGATGCCTACTAGCCTATGGAACATGTGGTGGGACCCCTTCTATACCTTGCGGGGGAGTGGGGAATGGTGGAGATCAAATAGGGTTTTGATTATATGGTGCATGAAGTTGGTAGTGGGTCCTAATGATGCAAGTCGAACACTTGGTGACATATCACTCAGTCGCTTCACATCATTATTGTGAAGCAAAGTGATAGGATGGTTCTCATAATGAGTGATGAATAGGTGAAGGTGACATTAAAGGTGGATAGTTGGTAGTAGCCTGTCATCCCACTAGGATTTTGTGGGCCCGTGTCTCTTGTTAGCGATACAACAAGGAATCGTGTAGATCCTTTGGAGGTTGATTTGATGGTGATTGTTGAATGTATTCACATCATGTGAATGAATTATGAAGTCATATGAGTTACAGTGATGCCAGATGAATGGTGATCAACAGTGCAAATTTGAAGGGTGGATGATCTAATGATCATCATCGAGGTTACTCACATTGAGTGATTGAATGGTGACTCAAGAGTTGGAGCAGTATGCGATGGGCATGATCAATGATGGAGATTTAAAGGAAGGATCATCTGACTGTGACAATTTAAAGATGTGATGGTGAATGAGGAATGTTGGATCATGGCATGAAGTGATGAGATCAATGGCCTAGCTTCAAACATGAAGATATCAAATAGCTAAGTCCGTGTAAACAAGGTTTTGACTAGAAATTGACGTAGTGAACAAATTTAATTCATTCAACTGCACCTGCGACCAATGAAGATGAATATTTGATATGCTAAGTGGCAGCACAGAATGCTAAGATAATGAGGATCTAATTAGATGAAATAAATAGAGAACAAATTAAATTCATATATGATCCTAGTGTTTGACAGAAAGACTAACAGGGAAAATTATCTACACTAGAATTTAATGTTGTGTGGCTTAATGTGGGAGTATGGTAGTGAAGAAGATATCCTAGAACCTTAACAAAATATCTATACACAATAGAGAATCTCGAGGAAATCACCAAATCGAAGATCAGTATATTGATTAGGTGCAGAAACCTGTGCGTAGAGAGTGTAGAAGAGAGTGTATTGAGGTATACAGAGAATGCACAAGAACACAATATAATAGAGTGCAAAGCAGAGAAGAGTGTTGATGTGACAACAAAAAAACATGAGCAGTTACAAGGTAAGTTGTAACATTGAGTTGTGTTCTTGATGAACAAATTTTAATAATCCTATTTATTGTAAATCTAATTGGTTGGTACCATCAAATAACTAAGTTGGTACTCAATGTATGGATTTGGTGCTTCCTTGGAGTTGGTTCTCCTAAAACTAGGGGATTAGTGTCTCCTTAGGGTTGGTGACCTTAAAAGTTGTAACAAAAGGTTTGTTTGTGAGGCTCGATTAGGATAGTAGTTCCTAGAAACATTTTCACACTTGTTTTTCCCATCTTGGGTTCTCCATGTATATCTTGTTTGATGAGTTGTTAGTTTGTGCGCTTGTTTAAATTTTTATATTTCTTTTTCAATATGCACACTAAGTGTTTAAGAAGTCAATCTGCTCTAAGAGTTAAAGGGTTAAAATTTAATGTCTACTAATTCACCTCCCCTCTCAATAGATTGTTGTGTTCCAACATGTCTCTTTAACTTATCGACTCAAATCCTTTTAGTAATAATCTTGTGTTTTATTGTGTGTTTTCATCATGCTTGTGTTTATTTTGTTGACATTTATATGTTATGTTATGCCATGTGTTTTCATCATGTATGCTTTGTGTTTTTTTACATGTATGTTTGTGTATGTTGTCTTTCTGCATTATATGCATGTGTGTTCCTTTGTGCTTATGTTGTGTTTCCATGGGATCTTAGATCATGGGGTCTTCACTCCCCCTTAATCCTTTTTCATCTTATATCTTCAAAATTTGTACATCCAGACCCCTCTTGACATATTTTTTACTTTAGTGTTAGTCTGAGTGTAATTTCATACTATCACTAAAGTGGGACCTAAATGTAGCATAATAAATTGTCACCCTTAACAATTTCACACTATTTGTCTCCCATTTAAGTTGTTTGACCTAATTCAGCACTTAATTTCCTAAATTATGCTTTCCCTAGCTCAATTTAAAATAATTATTGATAATTTGCAAGCATAAAAGAAATGCTCTCATTTAATGTTTTCCCCTAACTGCTTAAAATCTAAAAAATAGGCTTGGGAAAATGGGTCCTAGGGCACCTGTTTTGGCCCCGAATTTAAATATGTTAGTGTTATTATATTATTATTTGAAATTCAAATATTTAAAGTTAGTTGTGAAGATTTAATTCTTAGGAAATTAGAATAATAACATATTGTATTGTTAGATTATGTGGTCTAATTTGAAAGTAAACTAACACACCAATGAAACATTAGATTGAAAGAAACTAATTTAAAAAAGACAAATGCAAACTCTAAATAACAACAACTCTTTCAAATGCGTCCCATTATCCTTTATCTCCAAGGATTTGATTCAAGATACTGGCTCTCAGTTGGTTTAAGCAGTAGCTTGTTAGAATGACAACTTAGGAGAACAAGATTGATGCAAAATGTGTGTCCACTGCTAATGATTTAAACTATGCTTATGAACTTAAAATGCTATGATATGAAATTGCTAAAATACTGATTCGAATGCATCTATAGTAATTGCGTATAAAATCTAGGATGAAATCTAATCACGAAATGACTGTATTTATAGATTTTCGGAAGGCAAGAATCTAGTTGGCAAAGATCAACAGTTGAGTTCAAACCTGTCAAAATGAACGGTGTGAGATTCTGGAAGTTGAGAGAAAGATGGAGAATGTTTACAACCTATGAGACTATCCTCATTCAAAAATGGAGACAAACATGCTCTTTGTCTTTTCATTTATTGAAAAGTTAGTTGAAGTTTGAAAATAAATCCTAATTAAATAAATGAATTTATTTAATTATATGTGACATGTATTTTGGAAACTTCCATAATTAAATAATTATTATTTAATTATGTGAGAGGTGAAAAGGTATGTAATTAAATATTTACAATATTTAATTATGTGAGGTGTTGGATGAATTAGAAGAATATTCCATAATTCAAATTTAAACATTCAAACTTTAGAAATAAAATGATAATTAAGTAAATAAATTATGAAACTTATTTAATTTAATTAAGAGGAAAATAACAATAATTAAATAAACTTATTTATTTAATTAAACTAGAAGAATTAGAAAAATGAATGATATAAATAAATAATTAAATTTATTTACAAGTTTGATTAACCGTGACCATTTTTAGATGTATACATTTTGCCCTTCTTTGAAGTGATTTGTTTTACGCATTGCTTCAAAGAAAAATTTGGATTTCGAAAATTTGCCCCTAATTTTGAAAATTTGACCGATGATGCTATATGCCCCCTCGAGAGATAAATCACGTGATTTAGATGTTACTGATGATGATTGAAGGAATTAAGATGATTTGTGGAGAGAAACGTCGATTTATCTCTCGAAATAGAACGTTGCATAGTAAAAATAATAATAACTTCCCATTTTTACCCCCTTAAAAGGGTGAAAAGGTGAAAAGTCATTGTCATTTGAACAATAGCCTTTTGTAATTTTCAGAGCTCTGAGAAGAATTTTCGAGATGTCGATCCATTATGAGCACCGCCGATTCAAGCGAGCCTGCCGTCATGAAAGGCCAACTACATATGGACCTCCGGTAAGTTGATCTAATCCTCTTTCGTGAATTTGAAATAGTATTTTTAAAGATTTTTTTAATTTTTTTAATTTTTTGGATTTTTAAGATTTTTGAAGTTCTGCTTTAGTGCATAGGATTTTACTTTACCATATGCGAGCCATAGTTTAGCGCATAGGTTAGGTAGTTTAGCGCATTCATGCCTGCACAAAGAATTTTTGATTTAGTGCATAGGTTCCCAAATTAGCACATCGATGGATAGATTAGCTCATTCATGAGTAGATTAGTGCATTGGCCAAAATGGCGCACCAGACTTGATAGAATAGCGCATAGGCTAGAATAGTGCATAGATGGAATAGAGTAGTACATGGGCTTGATAGATTAGCACTTTGTTGAAATAGTGCATTGAACCCCTGTTTTAGCGCATCCATGGATAAAGTTGCGCATTGATGGACTATTTTAGCGCATCCATGAAATTTTGCCGAATTTGATTTGTGAGGTGAAATTGATTTGTGCTTGATGATTGTTGCTAGATTAGCCAACTGATTTTATGCTTTTGAATAACATCAAGAATAGATTAGCCTGATTTGATAAATTTTATCTTTGTGCTTGAAGAACAAATAGTAATAAGTCTAATAAATTTGCTTTCCTGCTTGAAAGACAAATAGTAGAGAACATTTGATAATTTTTCTTTCCCGATTGAAAGACAAATAGTAATGATAGATGTTGAGCCAATTGACTATTAAATTTGTTTCCATGTGTGAATGAAAATCAAATAGTAGAAAATGATAAATTTGTCTTCTTGCTTGAAGAACAAATAGTAAAGATGTGATAAATTTGCTTTCCTGATTGAAAGACAAATAGTAATGATATATTTGATATTGATTTGATTCAGTTGATTGAGTATGATTTTCTTGATGCTTTCTTGATTCCTTGCTGATTGATTGTGATTTCAATGTTATAGGAGGATTTTAATATCCTCCAAATCAGAGAGCGATTTCCCTGTACATGGGACGTGATTCCCAGACTATCTCAGGCAGAGATAGGGATTATTGTGAGATGTGGGTTTGGTTCTCTGCTTAGGATCCCATAGTATAGGGTCAATAGGGCACTGTTGACTGCACTAGTTGAGAGATGGCACAGTGACCATAATACCTTTCACTTGTTGATGGGAGAGATTATAGTGACACCTAAGGATGTCTACAAGATTCTAGGCATCCCAGTAGTTGGTGAGCTTGTGATCTATGATCACAAGGAGATTGGGGGCACAAATGCCTTATGGAGAGTGTTTAAGGATCCTCATGCAAGAGGGTATGAGATTGCTTAGAGAGATATGGTATAGGGATATGCCCCTCTACCATTAGTTCTAGCAGGCTTCATTGGTGGATTCCTTTGTCTTGATTGCAGGTCAAAGGGACTATCAGTAGGCTAAGGTTAGATTATGGAGGACATGCTTCTCCATCAGACAAGATATGCATGGGGATCATGCATGCTTTCCCATTTGTACCATGATCTTCATCAAGTGGTGTATACAAATGGGAAGAGTATATCAGTTGGAGTTACTCTTCTACATATTTGGGCATGGGAGCACTTTTCTATTACTCACCCCATTGTTCAGAGAGATCACCCGTTGGGGCACCCATATTTATATGCTTACATAGGTCCCCTTGTCCAGCCGATGCTAGGAAAGTTAGAGTACTAGTGGAGGGTATTGGATGACATGGATACTGTCATCTAGAGACCGTATCTTGACTGTGAGGCCTAGGATGAGGATGACATAGAGCTTCCTTACTACAGGATAGCCAAGTTCATGATTGGCCAGACTCCCTTCATCATCGAGTGGTTTCTGGTTATGAGAGTTTTGAGATAGGATGGTCGAGTGCAAATGATGTCGTAGGGTGTGGCACACTATGTTAGGCACCAGGAGGATGTGCCAGAGTGGGGTCTATTTATTACTTTTGAGGTGGCTAGGGATGAGTATTTAGATTTGCAGTTGGAGTTTTGGCTATTCATCCTGAGGTTACAGATGCACATATGACAGATGACTATGCCACCTATTTTTATGCACATCCGTTTCTGAGGTTGAACAATCTAGATGATCCTGCCCCACTGTTAGGTGGGCTAGTGATATGACAGGAATGATGACAACCATAGGTAGAGGTAGGGGTAGGGCAGCCATAGGGTTTGACATAGGCACATGCATAGGTCGTCCAGCCACAGGCCGAGGATATAGGTGGGGTGGCAATGGAGGTGGATGAGGAGGATGAAGAGGAGGAGGATTCAGACAACTCAGATGGAAGTGATGATGATAGGGATGATGCAGGTGGTGAAGGTGGAAAAATATTCTTCTTCAACATTCCTTTCAGGATGAGACCTCGTACAACCAAATTGGTGGACCAACTGAGTACTTTGGCTCCACATATCACAATTCGAGCTCTGTCATAGGGATAGTTGGATAGCTTGCAGGTAGAGGTTCAGACTCTTCAGAGTCAACTAGCATAGGCACATGCTACCATTAGTCAGTTATAGGCATAGGTTGCACAACCACCACTTCCTGACCCACAAATAGCCCAGCTCACAACAAAGCGAGATAGCTTCAGAGAGCGGTGCATTCAGGCAGAGGGAATATCAGAGAGACTCCTGAGGTCAGTTGAGAGCACCTCCATTAGAGAGGTTGTGGTAGAGGGACTGGAGATTGCTTGTCAGGAAGAGTACTATAGGATGAGATACTTTGAGGTAGTGCCGCCTGAGTAGAGGATAGCATACACGCAGTCAAGTACTCAATCACGGACCCACTCACGCAGTCACACCAGGAGTGCGGGACAGCCTATTAGGTGAGATATCGGGGCTTTAGGCAGCAAAGATCCACAGAGACCTACCACCTTCAGAGGTAGCAGTATTCATGACCCACATCTAGATACCCCTCAATGACGATTATGGATACCTCTATTCATTGTATTTTATATATCTTGTTGAGACATTTGATATCCTTGTACACCTAGAAATTTTTTTTGATGAGATTTATGATATGCAGTGGTGTTTTGATATGCATGTGTCATTGATGATTTATGATGAATGATTATATATGCATGTTTATTTCTATATTTTATGATGTTTATGATTTTTATGATGATGATGATGCAATGATGATGTAAATAATGTTTGATGTACATTGATAATGAAAATGATATATATGAAATGATATGATAAATAAATGATAATGATGATAAATAAATGATAATGAATGGTAAATAATGATATATAAATGAATGGTGAATAATGATAGATAAATGATAAAGATGATAAATGAATAAAATGGATGCATCTTTCTTTTATCAATGTATATTTATGCAAAATGATGTGAAATGATATAATATGAGATGAATGATCAATAAATGACATGTAATTAATGAATGAGTATGCACATGAGAGGAAAATGATAAGATATTTAAAGATGGATAATAATCATGATGAATTAAATGAGATTGAATAATGATGATAATGATAATAATGATAATGAAATGAAATGATGTGAAAATGGAAATATGCAAATGCAATGATAACGATAACCTGAATGAATAGTCATGGTGAAATGATATAATAATGCAATGAGATGCAATAAATGTCCAAGTGTACTCAATTTTTGTCTAAAAAGATATATGAGAATTTTTCCAACTTCCAAAAATCTACTAAGACAACCCCTAAAATGCAAATCTAAATGAATCATGCAGTCCTAGAATGTAGTAATGAACCATTCTCCCGTTTGTCATTCCATGAACCAATGCCACGCGTGATTTTAATCATTGAGCCTTTTGATATGTTGAAAGTTAGTAGCAACATCAAAGGGGATATTAGCACCAATGATGACCTGGGTATTGCTTTCATGATGTTTGATGTAGCAAGTTAATACAAGCATCAAGGTATAATTGAACCAAGATCACCTGAGTATTGTTTGCATAAACAGACAAAAGTTATCCCTTTTCTTTTGCAAATTCTGAAATGTCATCAATGCTACATTGTAGAGCATGTCCCACGAAAAATTTGCACAATACAAATGGTTAGCTTACAGACAACAAGCAAAGAAAAACCATGCTCCTTTCTTGTGATTCTAGTTCAGTACATCATTGAACCACTCCAAAGATATGATGTCATCAAATGTCAAAACAATAAGTCAACTTATGCTTTAAGATTTCATTCATTTTATTTAGATTAAGATCATCCAATTTGTTTTAGGTTTCTGTCAAACGATCGTTTAGACTCAGTTTAATTGGACATGCTTGTCATTTCTGATATTATGATTCTTGACACATGTTGTTGTTTGTTTACCAAAAAGCTGCAAGAAACAAATTTCCCCCTAATGACCTTGCACTCTGACTCCTGCTAGACACAACTACTATTAAGGATAACCTTAATCATCAAGCCATGATGGGATCCTTGTCATTTCAAGGAGATGTTTGGACGTATGATGAGGATGTGATGACTAGGCATGTATGTGATGCCGATGAAAGATAGATATGCAAAATGTATCCCAATAGATGAGAGAGCCAAACAAAATCACAAACAATGCATGTTTGCCAAGTTTTCACCATTTGTTTTTATTGCACTTTTTCCTAATTTCCTGATTTTTTTGTTGTTACCAAGATGCCTGTTTGCCAGGTTTTCATCAAGGCAACAATTTTTTCCTCTTTAAGATTTTTTTTGTATTTTTGTATTTTTATTTTTGTATTTTTTAAGGACTTTTTATATTGTTATTGATATTTTTCAGGCATAAAAATTCTTTAGGTGAATGTTGTTGGTCAGATCTTCAAATAGGTCCCCTTCTGATCTTGACAACTGATATGCCCCCAATCCATATGCAGCAACGATAACAAATGGGCACAACCAATTAGGTTCAAACTTGCCTTTCTTTTCCCGATCTTAATGATTACGAGGGTTTTCCTTGAGGACCAAGTCACCCACTTGAAAAGATCTTGGTTTGACTCTATGATTATAGCTGCGGGACATAACTTGTTGATATCTTTTTAAATGATTAACTACATTTTGACGCCATTCATCAAGTAGTTCCAGCTCTTGCAACCTTGATACTCTGTAGTCTTCATCATTGATTAGCCCCTTTAGTGATACTCAAAGTAAGGGAATCTCAACTTCTAGTGGTAGAATAGCTTATGCTCCATCGACCAAAGCATAGGGAGTAGCACCTATTGGTGTGTGAATACTTGTTCTGTATGCCCACAATGCCGAATTTAATTAGACATACCAATCACGACCTGCCTCATTCACTATTTTCTTCAAAATCTTCAGAATTATTTTGTTTGAAGCTTCGAATTGACCATTCCCTTGTGGATAGTAAGGTGTAGAGAACCTGTGTTGGATGCAAAATCTTTCACAAAGTTCATCAACATCCTAATTTTTAAAGGGTCTTCCATTGTCTATGATAATGGAGTTGGGAATTCCATATCGACAGATGATATAGTTCAAAATGAATGAAGAGATTTGTTTGCCAATAACAGTTGGTAGGGGAACAACTTCAATCCACTTAGTAAAATACGCAATGGTTGTGATGATGAACTTGTGTCCATTTGAAGATGATGGATGTATCTTGCCAACCAGATCCAATCCCCACTGAGAAAAAGGTCATGTTGTGGTGAAGGGTTGTGATTCATGAGCAGGAGCATGAATGAGATTCCCATGAATTTAACATTTTGCACATTTCTTAACAAAAATGAATTATTCCTTTTCCATAGTCTGCCAGTAGTAACCTAATCTAACAAGTTTCTTTGCTAAGGTTAGTCCACTTGAGTGTGTCCCACAAATTCCACCATGTACCTCTTGTAAGGCCTTTTTCGATTCATCGCGTTCGAGACATCTAAGGAGGGTACCATCAAGACCACGCTAGTATAAGACATCAGCAATTAAGGTGTAATGAGAGGATTGACGGATGAAATTCCTTTTCTGATTTCTAGACAAGTCTAAAGGTAAAATAGTATTCTTTAGGTAAGTGTAGATTTGGCCATACAAGGGAGAATCAGAACTGGTTAAGTGGCAAATGATTTGAGTCTCTGGATTGTCAAAGGCGGGAGAAAACAATTGTTCCACCAGGAAATCATACCATGCTTGATTCTTTGACAACTGGAGTAGTGATGCGATTGTAGCCATAACATCCGCTGCTTTATTATCAATGCACGAAATTTGTATGAACTTGATATCAACAAAGTATTTCTTGAAATCGTCCACCATCCTTTTGTAAGATATTAACTTGTCATACTTAGTTTGATATTCTTCATTGATTTTATTTATGACAAGTTGTGAATCACCAAAAACTTGTAGTTCTGTGATTTTCCAGTTTACTACAATTCTCATGCTAATTAATAGTGCCTCATACTCAGCTATGTTGTTTTTGCAAGCGAACATTAGTCGATAAGATTTTGGAATTGTATGTCCTTGAGGTGTAATGAAAATACTACCTGCCCCCAAGCCATGTTGAGTGTAAGAACCATCAAAATAGAGTGCCCATGACTGCTTAATAGCTATTGTCAATACATCGACATCAGGAAAATCAATGTGTATTGGGTGTTCTGCTGGCATTGGTGTTTCTGCTAACTGATATGTGATTACCTGTCCTTTTATAGATTTGTGATCCACATAATGAATGTCAAACTCACTCAGGATCATGACCCATTTAGCCAACTTTCCAGTTAAGGTTGCCTTACTTAGAAGATATTTGAGTGGATCAATCTTAGCCACAAGCTTTATTGTATGAGCTAGCATATAGTGTCAAAAATTTTGAGAAGTGAACACTACTACTAAGCAAGCTTTCTCAATGAAGGTGTAATTTAGTTCATGACTTGTCAAATTTTGACTGATGTAATATATTGCTTGCTCCTTTCCTGAGTTGTCTTCTTGTGCCAACAATGCTCCTAGGGACACTTCCATGGCAGAAATATATAATATGAGTGGCGCACCTTGCACTGGTGGATTCATTAGATAATGCTTCATCTGATCAAATTTTGCTTCACATCTGTCTTCCCATTTAAATGGAACATTCTTGTATAAGAGTTGAGTAAATGGCAGACTTTTATCCGCCAGTTGCACAATGAATCTTTTGATGGATTGTAAACATCCCTGCAAAGAGCGTAGTTGAATAATGTTCCTTGGTGGTGGCATATCAAGGATTTCTTGTACCTTAGCTGGATCCACCTCAATTCCCTTTTCTGACACAATATAACCCAACAACTTTCCATATTTCACCCCAAAGACATATTTCTTTGGATTAAGTCTCACTTTGAATTGTTCCATTCTTTTAATTTTTTTAGATAAGATAGATATGTGTCCTTCCTTGGTGTTAGATTTGGCGAGGAGATCATCTACATAATCCAAGGACATGTGAATGTTGTTTTATCCTGATCCTCTGATGCAATCTTTATCTGGTTGTATCCCAAAAATCCATCCATTAATGAATACATAGCATGTCCAGTAGTCAAGTCTAAAATCATATCTATGTTTGGCAGAGGGAAATTATCCTTAGGGCATGCCTTGTTCAAATCCCTGAAATTTGTACAAATTATGATTCTTCCATCTAGCTTTGAAATGGGTACGATACTGGAGATCCATTCTGCATAGTTGATAGACCGAATGAATCCAACATCTAAAAGCTTCTTTAGCTCCTCCTTAACCAATAATGCAACATCTAGATACATTTTTCTAAGTTTCTGCTTCACAGGTTTTTCCCCCAACATGATAGATACATGATGCATGATGAGATCTAGATCTAATCTAGGCATATCCATGTAGGACCATGCAAAATTGATTTGATTGTTCTTGAGAAATTTTGTGAACCCTGAGATTTCCTCTTCTGTTAAAGATGCAACAAGTTGCAAGATTTTTGGCTATTTTGTAGTACCTATATTGAGTGCCTCCATTGGTTCTATTAGAATAGAAGACCTTTCCTAGTAATGTTCTGGGAGAGTGTCAAGTTTCCCATCTTCCAGTGCCTTTGACAAGTTTTTACCGTTAGATAAGCTTTTTATTTTTCTCTTTTCTTGATCTAATACTGCCTTTGTTAGGTTTTCACCATTAGATCTTTCTTTTATGTTATTTATTTCATAGCTGAGAGACTTGGCACTTTCCTGTCAAAAAATATGATCTGGTGATTCCCTGGTGGAACTTGTTTTCGGTTGGGATGAACAAAGGAAGTTTATGATGGTTGCGTCATTTGGAAAAGTTGGGATATCAATTGGTGCAATTTGTTCCCAATCAATGAGTTCGGGATAGACCAAAGGAAATGGATCATTAGGATGAGTAAGTTCTCTGGCCATTAGGGTCATGATGCTATTATTAACATCGTTATGGGAAAGATCTAGGATGGTATCCTCCTGTTGATGATTTGTCTCACTTTGAATCGAATCATTCTCACTCGAGTCATGATCGCTTAATAGAATGTAATCAAGCAGAGACATTGAGCTTTCCCCTTGTATGAATGTGGGTGTGAATTTGTGTATGACATCCACCTATTTATGGTGCAAGAGCACCCATAGGTTACCATAGGTTGTCTAGAAGGTCATGTCTTGGAAATTTTGTTTTGGCCAACTTATCTCTCTATTCATGGTCATTTATGTTTGTGCCTTAGTGGAATTTTTGATTGGGTGTCGATATGATGGTCATGTTGACCATAGAATAGGCTTAAGGTTTTGGCTACAAGTGAGGTTTAGACCTTTTAGGAGTTTCTTTTCAGATTTTTGAAAATAAAGCTCAATGGAATCTACAAGCGGCCTAGGAGAGGTTAAGGGAGAAAATAACTGATTTAGAGACCCTATTTAAGGGTGAACTCAACATGGGAGTGAGGTTGGAAGCATTTGAATTGTTTGGAATTTTTGAATTCAAGAGAAAACAGTGGTGATTTTGTGTGAATTTTTGGTTTTTTCCTTGAAGAAGTGGTTTAATGGATTAATGTTGGCACTGTAGTTTGTGTAAGATGTAGAGTAATTTCTATTCAAGCATTGTGTGCCAGTAGATATCTAGTTTGTTCACTCTCAAGCATTGTTTGTAGATAGTTTGCTTTCTTTATAGTTGCTGGCCTGAACCAGGCGGTTTTTGAAGAATGGAGGGTTAGTTCACTTTCCCATCATACAAATTGTACGACCCTTTGGGAACAGTGACTAGACTCCATGGATGTACATATTATAGGGTTAGGAGTCCTTGATAGCACTAGAGCCATTGTGGAAGTCTTCTCCTAGGCGAGCTAGGGAAGATCTCGGCTAGGAAAGACCAAAGTGCAGAGCACTAAAAATTGTAGAGGTGTTAGTTTAAGACAATTTTCCTTTTGGAGAGGGAAGATGTGAGGCTTACCAAGCTATGGTAACAAGGAGGAGACTCCACCAATCCATCTGGTGAGGGAAAGACTTGACAGTTTGCAGTGAGGTCAGGAAAAGGCTTAAAAAGGCCTAGTTTTGACCACTTCCAGATTAGAGCTTTGTATGGCCAATTGAGGCCCAAGGCCCAAATAATCTTTGAGTGGTGGACATAAAAACCAAGAATCCTAAGAAAATATTGGGGGTTACTTGGAAGAACCTTGTGGAAAACCCTGATCCCTCAGAGAAGAAAACCTAGGTTCTAGGCCTAAATGAGGGTTTGGTGAAAGCGACTAGAAAATTGAGCTAGGTGGATCCCTAAAACCCTTGCTAGGATGGATTGAAGCTTTTGAAAGCACCTCCTCACCTCTATAAAAATAAATTCATGAATTGGAGGTTTAGTAGCCTTTAGGGTGGATTAAGGGCTAAAGCAAGTGTTACATAATAACACCAAGTGTTGACTTGGAAGGAAGAACTTAATTAATAGTTGAGTTTGAATTTTGATTATTGCCAAGATTATTACTGCGATTATTGGTCACATTTCATTGATTGGAAATATTTCCTTGGGTACTAGAATTTCCAGCATTATTGCTACATTGAACACCTGATACATTAAGAATGGTAGGCTTCATATTCACATTGTTAGCATCTACTACCCCATCATTCACAACATTTTTTATTTCGAGTCCAAAATCATGACTTGTCATTGTTGTTACTATTGTTGTTGTTGTTGTATGAATTTGGACCTTCTTTATCGAGTTTCAAAACTCCACGCTTGACCAAGGCACCTTCAATAGTAATCGCATTTTTAATCAATTTTTCAAATGATTGAGGACAATGAAGGTTTAGCCTATAACTCATCTCTTGATTCAGACTGTCAATAAAGATCTCCATCTTCTCTATTTTAGGAACAAGATGGGAGTATCTAGCAAACACTATTCTCCATCTTTGTAAAAATGTGGTGAAGGATTCCCCTACCTTTTGTTTCACTTTAGACAGATCAAGCATGGTTATCTGGTGTTGGATATTGTACGAGTATTGCAATATAAATTTATTTATTAACTCCTCAAATGTTCTAATGGGGGGAGTGATCTTTGAAAGCCACTCCATGGATTTTCCACCCAGACTTTGTGGAAACAATCGCATTAAGTAGGTATCTTCATGAGAAAATTCTAATCTCATATTTCGAAAATCCCTCACATGTTCAATGGGGTCCGTTTTCCTATTATACCTATTAAATTTAGGTATTTCACAATGTTTTGGAAAAGGAATCATTTGAATACTCCTGTCAAATGGATATGGACATATATCATCCAAAACATACTTCTTTGTTGTACCCCCTTGGATTTCCTTTATTTGCCCTTGTAATGCTTTTATTTGTTGAGTAAGAGAACTAAAATCATTAAGAGGGGTTTCAGGATTCTCTTTAATCCCTTCTGTGTCAAAATCGGCAGGTAACTTAACTCCTTGATTAGCTAATGAAATGAAATATCTTTCCTTGTTTCATTCCAAAATTATTTCCATAAGAGTATGGAATTGGGGATCCTGTTCTGCTTCTTGGAGCTTCTCTTCCGTTATCTCTTCAGTATTTGAATTATGAAAGGGATTTTCTTCCCTATCACTATTATCACCCATTTTGCTTAATGTACTTTCATTTCTGTCTCCTTCTATGTGCTTTCAAGATCTTGTGACAATAGGCATAAGCTTTTGCCAAATTTCTACTAACTTTGATCAAAAGAATGAAATAGTAGAATTTTGATGGGTATGAAAGTCAGAATAGAATGAAGATTCTATGACTTATGAGATTTCTAATCTTTAGCTCGTGATTCCCTGATTGAAAGGATGATAATCCTATTTGTGAGAATTAAACCAAAGATCAAAAATAAAGATGATTTTGCAATTTGTGAGGTTTGATTGTAGCTTTGTAAAAATAAGGATTGTGATAAATGCTTAATGTTCTCGAGTTCTCTATTGCAGAAATTGATTAGGATGAGTAGAGTATACAATTGCAGGTTGGGGTATGTAAGAGGAAAAAATACGCTAACTTCGATTATACCTTTGAGAAAGGGCTCTTCTTTGAAAGAAAGCTCGTGAGTATAATGGTTCTACAGTATAATCGTCAGTGAAACCTCTAACAAAGTCATGATATCGATGAATAAAGGTTATGTGTTCAAGAAATACCTTTCGACATTGGTATAAAAATTTCCTCTTTTTCAATAACTTCTTATAAATGAGAGATTTCTTTGACTTCCTAATCTTCCTCTCTAGGGACTTCTTGGCAAAAGTTGCAGACTTCCAAACCCTGAGCATAGAAAAAGACTAGACTGTGATGACAGATTTCTGAGTGTCAAAAATTTTCCTAGGTTCGGAACACATATGTGCTAAAAGATCTGACCTATACGCTAGACTATTGTAGGTATGTGCTAAAAAAGAGCACAAATGCGCTAAAACAGAGCATGGATGCGCTGAAACAGAGCACAAATGTGCTAAAAAAGAGCATGAATGCACCGAAACAGAGCACAAATGCATTGAAATAGAGCACACATGCACCAAAATAGACCAGGGATGCGCTAAACTATCCAATTAATTTAATGAGACAAACATGTTTTGATAGTTTGATGTTTTTAGATGATCTTTATCTGATTTAAATGTGAAAAACACGACATACAGTAGCAAACAATTATTTTATAAATCCTAAAATCTAAACAAAGAGTGTATGTTCTTGAGATTTTCATGGGTATTGAACAAGATAAGCATTTCAAACAGACTCACTCTTAGTTGTCAAATAGGTCATCATAGGAATCACAACCCATAGCTTAAAATTGCGTCAACTCACACAGCCGTGTCACCCCCTAGAGGGCACCCGTATTTTTGTCTTTTTCAGGTGCGTACTCAAGTTTAAATTTATCGATCCCTTGAGAAAAAAATCCATGGCAATTATATGGTGAGTGTCTTCGGGCTAGATTCTTCCCTCCCCTTGTATTGTAATTGAAATGATGTTTGGATACTGACACGGTTGGCTTTCGACACTATGGTTCGTAGTAAAGGTTTCCGTTTGGTGTGGCAATAGATAAACTTCCTCAGGAGACCTCCCAATCTTTAGACAAAGATTTTGGGGATGGTTATCTTGCTCACTTCTGTTGAATATGGGTTTCCCCAAAATTCGTTTTTGATTAGAGTGGGTTGGAAAACGTGGCTTTGGTTGTTCCCACTTAGGTCATTCTCGTAGGGTGAGTACTTTTTCCCACTATAGCAGGCCTTCTAAAGGATGTAATAAAGCATGAATTGCATAAAATGAAAAAGCTAAGTTTGGTGTGCTGATCACCCAGTAAAGGGGAGAGCATATACCTATTACCCAACAATCACAACAAACAAATGGTTCAATTTTAAATTCAAATGACAGTTTTCTATGCTAAGTGAAGATCTTGCTTCACAACAAACATTGGATTCATTTTAACCAACATAAAATAACGTTTGGTGACTATCCTAGGATTGATAAATTAGAATAATAACATATTGTATTGTTAGATTATGTGGTTAAAATGAATCCAATGTTTGTAATTATGTGAGAGGTGAAAAAGGTATGTAATTAAATATTTATAATATTTAATTATGTGAGGTGTTGGATGAATTAGAAGAATATTCCATAATTCGAATTTAAACATTCAAAATTTAGAAATAAAATGATAATTAAGTAAATAAATTATGAAACTTATTTAATTTAATTAAGAGGAAAATAGCAATAATTAAATAAACTTATTTATTTAATTAAACTAGAAGAATTAGAAAAATGAACGATGTAAATAAATAATTAAATTTATTTACATGTAGATGACTTTAGAATATTAATTAAATAATTCATATTTAATTAATTAACAGGTTTGATTAACCGTGACCATTTTTAAATGTATACACATATAAATACCTAGTTATTGCATTATTTAAGAACATTAACAAGAAAATTATTGGAGAAATCATTGTCAAGAGCATTATCAAGCGAGTCAAGACCAAAATTTTAGAGATTTATCACAATAATTTAAAATCATACATCATATCAAAATGTATTTGAGTGTGTTCATGTTTATTTTTCATATTGTTTGTGAATGATAATCCTTGTAGTTCTCCAAGCAATTCAAGTACTTCAAGTAAGTCAAGCAAGCAAGATCCAAGCCTTCAGGAGATGTGTATGACTTCAGTCCTTCAAGGAAGCCATTAAAGGGTGGTGAATTGTAGTACTTTGTGGATTCATTACTCCTTCCTATCACTTATATATTTATCATTGACATTGTCATTTTGAAAGTGGAAACACTAACATGGGATTTAACCAAGGCGAGCCCCTAAATGACACAACATTTCTTCTCTCTTTGAATGTACAGATTTCAAGTCTAAAGAAGATTGAAGGAATTTTGAAGATCAATTATTCATTGTTGCAATTGAAACCCTAAACCTTGACAACTCATTTAAACTCAATTATAGAATTATTTAACACTAATATAAAAGTGTGACAAGCAGGAAATAGAAGCTCTGGTATGACACTAGTGGACTGTGAAAAAATATCTAGATTTTCCCTACAAATATAGGGGTCCTAGGGTACATATGTCCTACACTTTCAAGATTAAATTTACATCACATGTGCATAATTTCTTGTTCATTCCATTTTTGTTGTCTATTTTTGTCTGTGATTTCTCAGATCTATTGTATTTGCATCATAATAGTAATTTTCATCATTAGGTCAATTGAATTATTGCCTTTCATTCTTAGCTCATTTCTAGATTTGGTTAAGTATCATTTGACTCAACTTTAAGGTTGTAATTCAATCATATACTTTACCCAAATCCATCAAACCCTCATCACACCCATCACACTTTTATACAGCCACACAATATCCCCAATGAAATTTGGGAAAGGTCTCAAACCCTAAGTGAAATATCCAAAGCTTTCCCTTTCCCTACATTTTAAAAGGAAGAACATACCCCTCTTTGGATATTTCAAGTATAATGGGGCATTTGGATGCATGATAGGATTATGTATAAGGATAAGGTTATTTATGGGAAGTTTGAGTACAACAAGTATAAAAATGTAGGGTGGACAAGATGGAAAGATTGACAATAATTGAAGATGGAAATTTGAGGAGCAAATGTAATAGGAGGTAAATGGTGCATATTACATGTAGTTTATAGGGGATGTGCTAAAATTAATATGGGAAAGTATACCAAATTCACAAAACATGGTAGAGTGGGATGGTGGGCTTGGGGGGATAGCTTGATGGTTGAAGGTACTAAATAATTTATGAGTGGAAAGAAACAAGGGTGATGGAGTGGAAAATAAAATAGGTTTGTACTTTTTCAAAGAATGCTTGGATAGTCTTCCCCTATCCTTATCAAGATCAAAAGGAGGGTAGAGGAATTCAAAAGGATGAGAAGAAATGGTTGATGTGGACATATAGGATGAGGTATCTCGGATGTAGATAGTTGAATTCAACCCCAAGTGTAAGAGTGTAATTGGATGGGAGGTTTATGAATTATGCTTGTTTTCCATATTTTTATCATGGTACTTGTCCAAGGTGCCTATTTTCTAGGTTTTCATCATTGGACAAATTATTTTTCTTTACTATATTATTTTATTTATTTTTTATTTTCTTGGGATAAGATGGATCATAGAAGATAAGGAATGAAAGCAAGAAGTTGATTCTACTTTTAGAGGAAGTTGCATTAGAGAAATATATTGATAGGATTGGGTGCACATTTTGTAAAAAATGGGTAGGTCCATTTAGGAACAAATGCTCATTTTATTTTTAAAATGGATACTCATTTCTAATTACACCATATACTTGTTCTTTTTTAGAATGGGTATGCATTTTGGAGTGGTTAATATTTCATAAATATTTAAATTTGAAAACCTTTTTTTCAAGCTTGTAAAGCCAACCCTTAGCCTCAGACCTATAAGTATAATGTCATGTTAATAGTAAGAGAAAAACTAACTTTAACAATATGGTTGATATTTTTTTTCAAAATTGTTGGACCAAAATCAAACCCATTATATATCACAATGTCTAGATTTCAAATATGTAATTCATTTAACTATTGGAAATGCTTTTACATTTATTGATTACTTTTTAGTAAATGGGCTCCTAAAATTTAAACTTTTAATGTTAATTTTCTATTGTTTTTTTTTCCTAACTAATATAGACATCATTCTATCTGATTTACAAAATAAATAATTTTACAATTACTCTATCTCAAATTATGTTCACCATACATGAGGGGTTTTGAAAAAAAATGATACCAATAAAATATAGATAAAAATTTATTTACTAAAATATTGCCAAAAAATATCCTAAGAAAACTTCACCATCATATGCATATTTCTACAAAAGGAATTATAAAAATAATTTAATTTAGGCCAAATCATACTCATCATACACATATAGGTTTTGGCCCAAAAAATACAATGTAAGAAAAATCACTATTTTACATCCTAGATAAAAAAATCAACTATTGTTTGTTGGCCTTGCCATTGCACCAAAAGATCAACCCGTCAATGCCTGATATAAGCAACAATTAAGATCCACGGGAGGTGGTTAAACCATGTCATGAACCCGAAGGGAGATGTTGGTGGTTAGTCCAACAATTCCCCCCTCAACGTCACCCGAGGGGTTTGAACCCGTGACCGGCTCTAATACCAATTGTTTCCCTTGCCATTGCACCCAAAGATCGACCTATCAATGATTGATACAAGTGTTAGTTAAGATCCATGTGAGGTGGTTAAACCATGTCGTGAACCTGAAGGGAGATGTTGGCGGTTAGTCCAACATTGTCATCTAGCTATTAGAATAATCTACATATTTGAAAAAAAATATTGCATTTCATATTTTTACACCATCTTGATATTCTATGTATAAGTGCTTTAAATTCTTACTCCAACTTTGATAAACTTTAACTTTTAGTAAAAAGACTTATATTTTTTTGCTAAAAGATTTACCCATTATCTAGCACTTACCCTAAATGAGCTATATGGAGGATAAGAAGGTGAAAGATATTGGGTTTGAAAATCGTTGCTCCACTTCTTAAAAATAAATCTCACTCACAAGGCTAGAGTTGTCATCACGCAAGTGAAATAACCTTACAAATAGATCATGGAGGGTTGAGAGCCAACATAATGAGAATGAGTTATATCCCCTATGCTTCAAGTTCATCTGAGACTTGAGATGTATTCATAGTGGTACACTTTAACATGTATTAAAATCACATCAAACAAAAAGTAAAAAATTATGGAAAACCAAACCTAATTTGATGTCTTGGTTCTAAAGACTATCATTGAACCATGAACAATCAGTTGCCTCAAAACCCCTATATAAATGTGTGGTGTCATAAACTTTCACCTTGTGGAAATTTCACACTTGTGCATCTAGCTTGTTGCATTTATGACAAAAACCTATATAAGTTGGAATTTCATGATCCCAACTTCATAGGAAGCAATGATGAAGCATTAGCAATCTGAATACTTTACTTATGCAAAATTTTGATTAGGACACTTGCATGATGCTTGGATGTCCCTACAATGTACTAGCATCCCTGAACTTTCAAAAATTTAAATGAGAATATTTCATTCCCTTTGCCTATGGAATGTATCATTGTAGTAGAAACACATATGTAATGGCTCTTCTCACCCATGTATCCTCACAAAGCCTCATATTCCCTCATTCAAATTTATTCTTATGTGATTTTATTCTATCCTTCTCTCTCATTCTACTCTATCTTCTTCATTCTCTTTTTCTTTATCTTGCATCCATAACAAAGCCCTACTATATTTTCTCTCAAGAACCAGTCAAGGCTCTCTTGTATGCAAGCTTATCATGTCTATCAAGACAAGAGGGGAGCCACAATTTGGTAATTATCTCATGTTTTCTTGTCTCGTCTATGTGATATTATCTATTTGATCTTGTTTATTTTATTCATGATAGGGGTTCTTGTCCTTGTAGGGTTTGTTTCTATCACACATATATTACATTTTTGATAGGGGCTATCCTCATTTGTGGGGTTTGTTTCTATCACACATATTTTACTTTATGAATTTTTGTTTATCTCTATCTATTTGGTTTTCTATGGAGGTGGTAACACCTAAATAGGGGTTTGACTGAGGCAAGCCCTGAAATAATCCCCAACTTTTTTTTTTTTTGTAGATGTGTAGGTTTGAAAAGATGGAAAATTACATATTTAAGGATTTTATTCTCTATTTTATTAGAGACAACGACATGGGGTGTAGATTTCCCCATGGCACATTGTCATTTGTGGCCAAGGCTTAATCCTCCTCAAGGTAAAACCTATGATTTATGCATTTTTGCTTTTGTATATTATAGATTTTAATTGTCATATGTTCTTCAAATTATGTGATTCCCTTAATTTTTCTATTAGTAGCTTAGCATTATTTGATTATATTATGCAAATACTCTTCATTCTTTATCCCATCAACTAAGCTTTAATCCCTAAGGTAATTCGGGGAAATTTTCTCTTTAAGAATCGTCATCTTGAGGGTAGCGAATTCTCTCCTTTACATTTTTGGTGAACCTAACATGAATTAAATCATGTTGGATCTTTTTCTTCAAAATTTTAATAATGAATTTTCTAAATAATATTTTTACAAGTTGGATGATGCCCTATATTATTTCTTAGAGGCATCTCCTTCCACTCAAAAATTTGATAGCTAAACTTCTTTATCAAAAACCCTCTTTTCAAGTCAAAGAGTCAGTAAATGTAGTTTTTTACATGAGATTCATACAATATAAGGTTCCCTCTTATAGAGCAATATCCCTACCTATAATACCAAAAGGAACCAACAAATATTAATCAACCTACTTCTTTACCCAAATCATTTAACTTTAAAGCATCAATAACATTTATTCACAATGCATAAATAAGAAAGTGAACCCAACACCATAACACCAATATTTTTACGAGGAAACCCTATTAGGGGAAAAAACATGGTGGATGGCCAATCCACAAGTATGATTGTGATTATACTCAAAAGTGAAGATTACAAGGGAATGCACTTGCATTCAGGTGCACTGCCTAGAGCTCACTGCTCAAGAAAGAAAGGGATTGCTGCCCAAGAGTTCAAATTAAAACCATCTAAAGATTTGAACTCAAAGGTTAGCATCTAGAATGCCTGATTATAGTTCCAAATTTAGCACAACAATGGATTTGTTCTTCTAGAGACTGAATCTACAATTCTGCTTTGTTTTGCTCATGCACACAACACAGATCATCTATGTGCAAGTGAAACTGCACATTATCGCACCTCTGATCTACTCTAACTCATTGTTCAGACAATAAAATAACTCTTACATCATACAAAATGATATAAAATACCAAGTATATATATCTGCAATAAATGATCTATTTACACACTATCGACTTCAACAAAATACAAAAAAATTACAACCATCGGCTCACATTATGAGAAACATACAATGTGTACCCTCAAAGATTGGCCATAACTTGGCTAGGACCTAAACAATGACATAAAAATGTAGATATACTTAATTAATTTGTTCTCATACATTCACGACTTAGTACATTCAAGAGGTCAACCTTTATACAAGAAAAATTGAGAACACAACAACTGAATCTCCTAACTTTCACATGATCTGGTACGAGCTATTGCGCTTTAGAAGAAATGAGGATAATATGGCAACAAATGTTCCCTGGGATGCATAAAGAAAAATAATATCCGGAGATGATATTACAGACTGAAGAACATTGTGTTACCAGATACGCTGCTCTCACTTGATACTTTTGAGTCTTGTTACCGGTAGGAGAAAATGATGGACTGTGGACCAGATAGATGATTATGGTTACCATCAATGAAAACACCAAGTGATCCTCACAGTGTATCTTGATAACAATCCCTTTGGCATTGATGGAAACACTTAGTGAAAAATGACTAAGTGTCGAATCAGTACCAAGATAGACTATATCGCTCAAAAATTCAAAAATGTATTTCTCCAATTCTCCCCCTGAGAAGATTAAACATTTTTCACTCTATTCCTTCTCCCCATTTGGAATCAATGGAAAAGGTAGGTATCAAATTCCAAAAATGTATCGATACACAAAAATTGTCTAAGAAAAAAACTATAACTTAAATGAGTTGAAAAATATCAGCAAAGTCTTTCTTTAGCTGAATCAGATTTGTGTCCCAAATCCTTCTAAGGCTTTCCAAAATTGTTATGTGACCATAGATAAGATAGGATTGAGTCTCCACGGACTCCAAATTGGATGGATCTGCAACTCTTAAAGATTCCTCTCCTTCTTTGAGAGCACTTGACAATATGTCAAGTTTTTGACAGATGATGCTCCAGAGTTCACAACTTTTGGCAATTTTTTTTGTCATTTTCATATTTCAACCCCTATATATTACTCAACAAAGACATCACTTCTCCTTCTTTTTTCCCAACACTATTGGTTATTGAATCAAATGCTTCTGAGATAGCATTTAGTTTGATTTCCAATTCCTTGACCTTCTTTTCATTTTCCTCTATAAATTTTGAGAAAGATAGGCATGCTTTGTAAATCTTTTCACCTTCAGATAGAGCATCCTTCACATTCTTAGTGCATGTAGTCAAGAGTGTTTTATCTTGATCAATCAATTCTTTCATGCCACTAAATATTTTAGCATTGATTTCTTTCCATAATTTTGTCATGGCTGATTTTTTAAATCACTCAAAATGAGTGTCAATAGAGCTTATTAGCCTTTTTAGCTCATAGGAGGATGAGCTAGCCGAATCTTTCACATAGGATGGCATTAGTTTCTCTAGTACCCTGGATGCAAGATTTAATAGTTCATTGTCCTCAATGTGAGATTTTAGTAGCTCCTCTCTTGCCTGAGCTTGAGCGAATGTAGCTACTCTCATCTTCTGAACTGGGCTTAAGGTAGATAGGTGAATGAGACCCTCAATCAATTCAGCATCTAGTTCTTCCTTTTGTGCAACCAAAAATTGCCTTACAACTTCAGCAATGTCTATTGTAGCAATCATAAATTCTTCCTTCTCCTTAACAAGTGTTTCCTCAGCTGAAGGTGTGGGATTGACTTTAGATATTTCTACCTTTTCAACTGAAATATTTTTAGGTGCCTCCACTTCCATGGGAATTTTAGTGTTAGCATCAACACCAACATTATTATCAGCATTATCATCAACATTTTTATCAACATTTCCTTCTCCTACTTCATTTTTTGAATCAGGTAAAACATTATCAACATGGGTTTGCTCAATCACAATATAATTTTTTTCATTTAACAGTATTTCTCTTAGAATTTTCTCAATTTCCTTTGTGAATTCTTCTGTTTCACCAATCATAAGTTTGTTGATCCTTTTTTTTCTCTTGAACTTATATTGTGATTAGTTTAGGAGTGCCTTCATTTCATTTATAGACATAGCTGGACATAGTTTAGATATAATCCTTTCTCTCATTCTCTTTTCTTCATTTCTAGCACTTAACCTCCTAGCTTCCAAAATGTCATATAAACATTTTAGAAAACTATCCATTATTTCAATCAGAAATTTATTGAAAGAATTCATGTGTTTTATAGTTGCCTCTTCTAGAATTATTTTATCAGAAACATTGAAAGATTCATACCATTTCAGAAGTGGTTTTAAATTTCCATCCTGAACCATAGCTTTCTCAATAGCTTGCACAGACATACCTGATTTATTTGTCTTTACTTTCTTCTTGGCTTGATCACCTTCACCAAAAGGATTTCTTTATGTAACTCCAGCTGCTTTAGTACCTTGATTTTAGATCTCTTTGATTTCTTTATCATATTCTATCTTCTCATCATCTGAGATGGCCATATATATTCTTTTTCTTTTCTTCTTTCCTTCCTTTCTGGATCTTTTAGGCTCAATTTTTATGGGAGTGACCTTTTCTGTAGGGACTGACTAGGATACAAAGCTTCTTGTAGTTCTAGTTCGGTCGGATGGCATTGTCTGACCAACTGATTTTTCTTTTGATGCCCCTTAGGTAGCTTTTCTTTCTGCTTCATCTTCAACTCTTTTCTATCTAGCTTCTTTGATCAAATCTAGAGATATTCCCATGCTTTCTGTGAAAATCACAACTTCTTTTCTCACTCGCTTAGTACCAACAGGATTTCTCAACTCACTATGTACCTGTTTATCCTTTTCAGCATACGTTTTGACTCTCTCTTCAGACGGATCAATTATTTTACTCAGGATGTGTTGAGCATACATGTCAAGGACTGATCCATTGACTTCATAACCCATAGGCATAATCCTGACCATTATAGGATCAACGGCCTCCATCATACACTGATCAATGCTCACCATAAAAAAAAAGAATCTTTGTACTTTTCCACAATAGAGGTAGGAATCCTCTCTCTTGCTTGCATCATACCCTGGAAATCCTTGAAATATCCCCACATAGCAGCATTCCTTGATTTCCTGTCCCCGATACTATACATCATATCTCTTATTTGTTCAATTATCGAAGTGTCTTTTCTCCACTGAACTTTACCAACTCCCAAAATATCATTCATGAAATAATAAAACAAGCATAAAAGCAAGGTACCATATTTGAATGAGTTTTTCTTATCCTTCTTTATTTTGACCAGATTTTCCATTAGCTGAATCCTTAGCAACTCACATAGATCGTAGTTGCCATTTTCTTTAACCATCTGGTAGGTTGTATAAATTGTTGTGTTAGATACAAAATTTTCTCAGCTAGAATGGTAGATTTTCTAATCAATGACCATGGATGAAAATTTTACATCTATGTCAATGATTTTGTCTATGGTCATTGCCCTTCTATTGTAAGTTGATCCTGTTGCATATGTGACAATTTGATTTTTCACAGATTTGAGAATAGGGAACCCACCGGAAGAATTCAAACTAGTGGTGGCACTGATGGATTCCTTAGTGATTCTAAATGGAATGGTAAGCCACATGAATTCATTGTGTACTCGACTTAGAACATATCAGATCCATTCCAATTCCATAAACATGGGGAATTTAGCCATCTGTACAAATTTCTTTGTTTCCAAAATTTTATGCTTTGGCTTCACATGGAATTCTTCATCAACAATGTGGTGTCCATATAGATTCAAAAGTTGGGAGCTACCCAATTCTTCAATATTCACATGAATATAAACCCTAATATCTTTCATCTGCAAAAATCCATATAGGACTGATGAAAAGTCTCCTAAAGGGTCAGTCTCAAGAGATTTATAGGGATGCCATTTAAATTTCGATCAAGGACTATCCTTGATTTCTACTGCCAAATAAGTATTCATTTTCCAAAAATCATAGATTTGCAAATTTTTTGTAAAATACCTTTTTCGTTGGATCACAATTGAAATGTTGAATCTCTTTTGATGCTTGGATTTTGCCTCAAATCACCAAAGATCATTTGTGAGCTCTCCAAACTTCTTTTCTTCAAAATGGAAGGTGAGAAATGAAGTGTGAAATGAATTTTTATCTTTTTCACACCTAACACTTTAGTCACAATAAATTTTGTAACCCTAATACATCTGGTTATACTGTATCTATACATAGTGGAAAATAGAGCATCTGTAAACCACCATTTTGACATACTGATTCCTCTAATGAGTTCAATAGAATATGTTGATCAATTATGCATCCACTGAACACATTCACATCTTGTATCACTTTCTAGTTAGGGGTTCATCTAATTTTCTTTGACAACTCCCCCTAGGCCATAGGCCTGAGACTAATTCCTGGAGGAATTACCAGAAGCAGGTTCTGGTGCTGGCACATTCTCTTTAGTAGAAGGTTCTTTCTTTACCCATTTCTTTTGTATTTGTTGCCTCATTGTATCTGTAATGATTTTCCCTTTTCCTTTGATGTCTTTTTCCACATTTTTCTTTCGGTTTACTGGACCTTTTATGTTCCAGCAATATGTTGCTATATGACCAAATTTGTTGTAGTAGTAGCATACAACATTTTTTTTACAGAAAAGTTGTTCCATTGATTTCCTTTTGATTTGCACTGGTTAGTAGTATGACCAATTCTATTGCATGTATAACATCTGACATTTCTATGAAATTGATTTATCATACTTCTACATTCATTTGACTTGTGACCTATCTTATGACAATTGAAACATTGACTTGAAAAATGTGGACCACTTTGATTCATCCTAATTCTACACTGAGAAGCCATACGTCCAAACTTATTGCATTTGAAACAGTATCCACTAAATTTCTTAGCATTAGGTTGTCTTACCAGATACCTTCAAGGTTTATTCATTTGGTTTCCTTGCCTAAATTTCCTTTGTCTAGAATCCTTTTGTCTTGATCTTGAGCTTTCTGCTTTCTCAAATCCAAGACCTCTTTTGTCACCATGAGTCTTATGATTTTCAATTAGTTCATTGAGCATGGCTGAGTTGGATTTTAACTTTTCCTTGTATTCATTTGCATTAGCAAGTTCATTTCTGACATCATCCAATTTTTTTTCAAGTGCTTCTTCACTATTTCTGGATACTTCCAATTCATCATTCAATCGGCTACATACCTTATATTTTTCTTTTAGCGATTGAGCCAAACTTTCTTCATTCTTCTTTTTGTCTTCAATTTCTTTTGTCATCTTCATCATTATGGATTCCATTTCAAGCTTGAGAATTATATTCTCTTGAGTAAGTTTTCACATTCCTTTGTCTTATCTTTCAGGGTTTCACTAGATTGATCATCTTCAGTGCTCTTGTTACCATTCTATTGAATTTGATCACAGAGTTCCTTTCTCTTCTCTCTTGACTTATTGATTTTTTATTTTAGGGACTCAATGAATTTTTTTGCATCTTTGAGATTTGCTTGTAGTTTTTGGACTTCAGATTTTGATTGATCAAGGTCATCTAGGGCCACCATAAGCTATTGTTCAAGATTGCTTGAATCCATTGACATATTTTCCAAGATCTCCCCAAGCTGTTAGACTTCTTCTTCTTTAGAGGAATATGCTCTGATACCAATTGTTGGAAACAAGCTACACTAAGAAGGGGGTGAATCAGTGTTGTGCAAAAATTAACTTTAGTAATCTTTAACTTTTAAGCATCAATAACATTCATTCACAATGCATAAACAAGAAAGTGAACACAACACCATAACACCAATATTTTTACGTGGAAACCCTGTTAGAGTAAAAACCATGGTGGATGGCCAATCCACAAGTATGATTCTAAGTATACTCAGAAGTGAAGATTATAAGGGAATGCACTTGCATTCAGGCGCACTGCCTAGAGCTCAATCCTTAAGAAAGAAAGGGCTTGTTGCCCAAGAGTTCAGATTAAAACCATCTAAAGATTTGAACTGAAATATTAGCATATAGAATGCTTGATTACAATTCCAAATTAAGCACAACAATGGATCTATTCTTCTACAGACTGAATCCACAATTCTGCTTTGTTCTACTCATGCACACAACACAAATCATCTATGTGCAAGTGAAACTACGCATTAGCACACCTCTGCTCTACTCTAACTCACTGTTTGGACAATAACACAACTCTTACATCATACAAAATGATACGGAAGACCAATTATATATATCAGCAATATAGGATTTATTTAAACACCATCAGCTTCAACAAAACAAAAGAAAATTACAACTATTGCATCACATTATGAGAAACATACAATGTGTATCCTCAAAGGTTGGACATAACTTGGATAGGACCCAAAAAATGACATACAAACATAGATATAATTAATTACTTTGTTCCCATATATTTGTGACTTAGTACATTCAAGACGTCAGCCTTAATACAAGGAAAATTGAGAACACAACAACCGAATCTCCTAACTTTCACATGATCCGGTATGAGCCACTGCACTTTAGAAGAAATGAGGATAATATGCCAACAAACATTCCCTAGGATGCGTAAAGCAAAATAATAGTCGGAGATGATCTTACAGATCAAAGAACACTGTGTTATCGGATATGTTGTTCTCACTTGATACTTTTGAGTCTTCTTGCCAGTAGGAGCAAATGATGGAGTGTGGACTAGATAGATGATTATGGTTGCCATCAAAGACAACACCAAGTGATCCTTGCAGTGTCTCTTTCCAACAAGATAAGTATTTGATACTTCAAGGATTCAATAGAGGTATCGTAGATAGTAATTTTTACTTCAAAGTTGAAAAACATCAAATATTGATTATAGTTGTGTATGTTGTGTAATGCCCTGCCACACAACCCTAGAGGATGACGTAATTACAATGGAAGCATAACAATAAGTAAATTGAGCTACACTTAACGTATACATCCTCTAAGGTATGTGACAATGCTTACATTTGAATCTCATAACATACAAAAGTAAACTAATCCATAGCATATAAATTATACTCATAAAATAAAGATCAAAAATCTAAAAACATTAAACTAATTTCATAAGATTATAAATTACATACAAGAATCATTCATAGATTGCATTCATTCAACATACAAGTTACAAAGCTCATTTCTAAAATGAGGTAGATTATACAATAATGTTACAATTACAAAGATACAAGGCTTCTCCTTGAATATAAATGAGGAGTAGTACATATACAATAACATCCAACTGATCCAATAATACACAAGAGATGGTACAAAGCAACTGGAACATGCAAGCTCTCCAAACTAGAAGATCCCACCATCACGAACATGAAGTGGAAACCCAACGGTGTAAGGTGCATGCTCCACCCAACCAAGTGGTACCCAAAGGCCCACCCCCTATGCTAGGAGATAGTAAAAGGGATTCCTAGGCAAAACCAACAACCTCAAGACACATGCAACCACAAGACTAAACTATACAAGTACAATACTTAACACAAAGCTTACATTGTTTCTAGAGTAAAAGAATCAAATACATCCATTGAACAATACAAATTATTATCATGGGAGGAGTGCCATCACAAAGTAGCATGGGTTACCTAGGGAGATCTTCCTAGGCCCCGACCCCATCTTGGGTTACCCTGGTAGCCTCTCATGGTCCTGGGCCCCACATGAAAACTGATGTAGAATCAAATATCTTTCAAAGCGACAAGAATATGATCTTTCCATTCCAGGCCTTCTCATCTCATCCCAAGTCTAAACAAGCCCTTGATCTAATGAGCGAGGCACAATTAACAAATTATGTGTTTAAAGCTACCCTTTCCCCTATACATTTATTTAATTTCCACTTAATTAACTAACTCTCACATGAGTTACCCTGACACCACTTTGTGCATTGGCCCCCATTATGAGCCACTCCCCTATTGACAATAGAAGAATCTAATCCATAATCCAAGGGTAAAAAAAGTGAACAAAAGGGATATTAAATCCCAACCATAATACAAGAGGCAACACATCCCATTCATAGTAACCGAGTGTTTAAACTTAATCACAACAAGGTGCACTACCCAAGGAAAACGAAGGGCTCAAAAAATAACTCCACAACCCCCATATAGTATTACAACTTCAAGAAGGCCTACAAGTTTACAACAAATAGATTTCCCAACTTACGAAAACAGAAGAAATCGTAATTTAATAAGCAATTCAAACAATTAATAAAACTATCATTACAATTTCCTTAATCTAATTAAAACATCCCAACCATATTACAAGAGGCAACACATCCCATTCATAGTAATAGGGTGTTTAAACTGAATCACAACTAGGTGCACTACCCAAGGAAAACAAAGGGCTCAACAAAATAACTCCACAACCCCCACATAGTATTACAACTTTAGGAAGGCTTACACATTCACAAAAAATAAATTTCCCAACTTATGAGAACAAAAGAAATCATAATTTAATAAGCAATTCAAACAAGTAATAAAACTATCATTACAATTTCCTTAATCTAATTTCCATTCTAAGAAGACAATAATACATTGCTCAAAATAAACTAACTTAATGCAATTTCATTTATAGACAATAGAAGAATTAAATCTAAATGTTTAAATCAATTTACCACATTACATCAATATAAAAATCAATTTCTTCTTTTAAAATCATTTTATTTTAAAGACATCTAAATCGTGCATTTGCATGCACCTAATATAACATTTATTTGAATATATATATACATAATTATATATATTTATGTATAATTATATATATATATATATATATATATGATTTAAATATTTAAAAATAAACTACAATTTTTCCAAACATTATTAAATATATATACATATACATATATATATATATATTCATAAATATTTTTATATATATATATATTAATATATAAAAATATACATTAACATATATATATATATTTATGCATGCATATTGTATTATATATATTTTCTATATATATAAAAAAATTCAATTAAAAACCAAATCGAATCTAATAAGGGAGGACACATTATCTGTTTGGTGGCCATTGCATGGTTAGGCTATCAACACAGTCGACTTCCCATGAGGGGCGTGTGGCCTATGTAGGAAGCGTTGGGTGCTTCCTTCACAACATTAGCTCCCCATATGGGGGCAGCAGTGGGGTAGCCGCCATCCTTCCACAATCTTATACTTATAAAACAAATTAATATTAACCCTACGAATTTCAAATTCGTCGTAAGATTTCTACATGTTTTTTTTTCAATATAAATTTTTTCAATCTGGGTTTTTCCAGAACAAGTTTCTATAAGAACTTAAATAAAATTGCATATATATATATATAACAAATGATTGCTCCAGTTGGGAAAAAATTTCACAAAATTTTCTACAGAGGACATTTTCAAAATTTACTAGGCAATTATAATTTCCCCAGCCAAATAAAACCAATTGGAAGAAAAACAATAATCTTCTACGGGAAGATCTTTTCCCATACAAACAATATTTTCCACAAATTTTGACAAGAAGATTTTAAATCCATTTCTATAGAGGTTTTCAAAATTTTCTATATAGTCCTTTCGGAAATTCCTTTGTTTTAAATCAATTTCCTATAGAGGCTCTAAAGCTTTCCTAACAATTTTTACAATTTCAAAACACATCAAAGCTCTAAATCAAATGAACTTTTCTTCATTGTACAGGCAATCTTTTCCAAAACAATAAATTATTCTAATAACCTTTTCCAATTTTTATTTAAATAAAACATAAAGAACCTATTTTAGAAGCTTGAAGAATCAAAGTTTGAAGTAGAGCCTCACCTTCGAATGCCAAAATAATCAAAGCCTCTTCCAAAATAACCCTTTTTTCCAAAAAGTCAAAAACAAAACCAAAGCCAATTTCCCGAGAAGTTCTTCCTTAATTTTCTACAACCCCAATTTTCAACAACAAAACACAATTTTCAACTACCACCAAAATATCTTTTCTCATTGTCGTGAAATAGCCTCTTTCCTTCTTTTCATTAATGCAATTATTCTCTCCGAGAATTAATTCCCAACACTAGATATTAATTTTCTAGCACATGTCACAATTAAAATATCTTTCCAACCAAACCATAGATATTTACAAGATATTTTCTTATTTAATAATCCAAAATCAAATACTAATTTTAATTATCCTCTCAATTAACTTCCCAGTTCTCTATTCAATTAAATTAAGCAATTAATTAAACAAAGCTTTTATAATCTAACAATTTAAATATCAAATTTAATCTATTTAATTTAACCACTATGTAAAATAAAATTAATCTAAATAATTAAATTACTTTACACAATAAATTAAATCCTATTAATTAAATCAAATGTAAAGCTTCTAACAACATTAATCATCATTAAATAAATAATGAATTATAAACATTATAAACATTAATTAACATTAATTTCCCACATAACATACCTTGCAAAATAATTAAACGATAAGGAAAACGGTTACAACAAAGCATGACCAAAACAAGAACTGAAGACACACTATGACTAGTGTTGTGGTTTGACAAGGAAACCCTGTTACTATCTCCCAATCAACTATTTTGTTGGGCAATGGACATGCTCAAACCTATAAATCTAGGTGGAATTGATGTCTTGTACCTGCAATCCTGCTATCAAAACATGTCGTACATGTATATAGATCATGAACAATCACATAGTGAAGAGAAAATCATGGAATCGCGGTGCGCTCACAAGCAAGTGATGCAATCCCATTCCTTTCACCAATACAGTGTCACATCAAAATTGACAAAACTAAAACATCAAATAACTACACATGCACATATATAAATATCAACTCACATAATCAACTATGCTAACAAAAAAGTATGTTATAATCAACAATCATCAATATAGTGTACCATCACATCACAATATAAAAACCATCATCTCTCCAATGTCAACGATCAAATAACAACATCATAGTATCATAGTCTAACAAAATAAAAGCATTGTCTAGAAACATAAGCAAATTGGAGGGGTGCTACATCCTACCCCCCTCAGATCAGGCTTACTCCTGGAAGCCTATGAAAAAATAGGGATAGAGCTCCACATCTTGGTCGCATCCTCCTAGGTAGCCAGTGTATCATCACTCAGATCCCACTAGACCCTAACCTACTCAATATCTCGACCCTTAAGGGTGAATCTCTTATGCTACATGATGGCCATAGGCTCCAAAGCCAACTGCCTATCCTCTACCTGTAAGGCATTCCAATCAAGGATGTGAGATATATCAAGGTGGTAAGGCCTGAGTACTGAAACATGGAATACGTCATGTATGCACAAAAGACTGGGCGATAGAGCAAGACATGAAGCTACTGGTCCAATCTTCTAAAGAATCTCAAATGGCCCGACAAAGCGAGGTAAGAGCTTAGATACCTTTCATACCAAATTGTACGCTTTCATGGATGCACTGGCAAAAAGACTCGATCGCGTACTACAAACTGACGGTCCACCCGATGTGCATCTGCATACTTTTTCTGCCTATCTTGTACAACAACCAAATATTCACTAATCAAGATCACCTACTGCTCCATGTCCTAAAGCATCTCAAGACCCAATAAAACTCTATCTTCTTACTGATCCCAACTCAAAGGAGTTTGACACTGTTATCCACATAATTCTTGGAAAGGAGGCATACCAATAAAACTTTGAAAGTTGTTATTATAAGAAAACTCCACTAAATGGAGATAGTCCTCCCATAGTGTCTGCTATTCCATCACATACATGTATAACATATCCTTGAGGATCTAGTTGACCCTCTTGGTCTATCCATCTATCTTAGGGTGATACATTGAACTAAAGTTCAATTATGTCCCCATGACATGCTGCAATGATGTCCAAAGAGTTGAGGTGAACACAGGATCCCTGCCAAAAATAATCCAACAAGGAATACTGTGCAACCTAACAATATCTCCCATAAACACTCTAGCTATAGATGAAGCATTATGGGATGAATGAATAGGCGAGAAGTTTGTTGTTTTCATCAACCTATCCATAGTCACCATAATGGCATTGTGTCGTCATGAAGAATTGGGTAACCCAAAAATGAAATCCAACAATATTATATCCCATTTCCACTCTAGCACCAAATGTGGCTGCAAAATTCCTATAGGATTTTGGTCTTTAGCCTTCACTCATTGACACTCCAAACACCTCGACACAAATTCAACGATGTCTCGCTTCATACCTACCCAAAAGTATAGCTGTCGCAAATTGGCATGCATCTTCTTCACTCCCGAATGAGCTGAATAGGGTGCCCAATGTGCCTCTACCATAACCAAGGTATGAAGATCTCAAGAAGATGGAACATAAATGTGTCCATGTATCTCAACAAACCATCTGACTCTAGAGAATAACCTAAAAATCTTCCCTCAAGAGTCCTGCCTATCTCTATCTTTGATCTCACCTCTTGATACTAGCTATCTACAAGATGTGTAGAAAGGATCTAACTCCTCAAATCCACACCAAGATTCACCTTTGATAACTCATGTCTCTGTTTACTAAGAGCATTGGCAAAAACATTTTCCTTCCCCTAGATGAACTTCACCTTGAAGTCATATTTGCAAAGGAACTCCATCCATCGCCTCTACCTGGAATTAAGATTAGGTTGTGTGAAGATGTGCTGTAGGCTCTGATGGTCACTATGCAACTCAAATCTATGCCCCAAAAGGAAGTGTCTCTATCTTGTCAAGGCATGTACTACTGCTACTACCTCAAGATCGTGCATGGGGTAATTAAACTCATGATCCTTGAGTTTGTGAGATTCATACACAATAAATCAACCATCTTGCATCAAGACTGCTCCTAATCCCTCCAAAGATGCATCTGTATAGACAAAAAATTCTCCAATACGATCAGGTATCACAAGAATCGATGTACTGGTCAACCTCTCCTTCAGAGTCGGAAATGCTACCTCACACTTCTCTGACAAGATGAATCTCTTTTGTTTCCTCTGAAGGGAAGTGATAGGATGTCCTATCCTTAAGAAACCCTAAACAAATTGTTTGTAATAACCTACTAATCCCATGAAATTGTGTATATATGCCACATTAGAGGGCGTAGGCCAATCCATGATCGCTTGGATCTTCACAAGATCCACTACAATACCCTCTCCTAATATCACATGCCCAGGGTACTTAACCTCAATCTTAAAGAACTCACATTTGGACAGGTTAGCGTACAACTGATTTTCTCTCAAACACTGCAAAACCTGCTTCAGATTCTCCTCAGGCTCTTCTACTGTCCTAAAATAGATCAATATGTCATCAAAGAATACCAGTACGAATCTATCAAGATATGTGCGAAATACTCAGTTCATCAAGCTCATGAACACAGATGGCACATTCTTCAACCTGAATAATACCACTGTAAACTCATAGTGATCGTAACAAGTGTGAAATTTCATCTTATGAATGTTGGAATCAAATATGCATAGCTGATGGTATCTAGACTTAAGATCAATTTTTGAAAAGACTATAGCACCCTTGATTTGATCAAACAAATCATCAATCCTAGGTAAGGGATATCAGTTCTTGATTGTCACTTTATTCAACTGACAGTAGTCTATGCACAATCAGAGAGAACCATCCTTCTTCACAAAAATTATTGGTGCACCCCAAGCTGAAACACTAGGGTGGATGAAACTCTTCACTAGCAACTTCTCCAGCTACAAGTGGAGCTCCTTAAGCTCCTATGTAGTCATACAGTACAAAGCTCATGAAATAGGCTCAGATCCAGGTATAAGATCAATCTTGAAATCAATGTCACACTGAGGTGGCATCCTTGGAATCTCATTGGGAAATACATCAGAATACTACTGAAGTATGGGGTGGCTATCAAGAGAAACCTTCTCCTCACTATCACCCAACTCCAAGTCATCTACTGTCACTGCAAACAATTGACAATGGAATTGTACATTAGGGATACCAATGTCAATGTCAATACGGAGGTTCTGCTCTTCCAATCTCCACTAGGTAGATGCAAAGTCTTGCAAGTGCATGATTGCACATCTGGCCTTGGTGTTGCTACCATAAGGATGTATAGAAAAATATCGGTTTAGGTCTATCAACCATGTCTCGTCCTCTAGTCTACTACCAAAACCATCAAAAGTGGGCAGATGAGCTCTAAGTAGCTCTCTCATATGAGCGGCTATGACCACCTCTAGCTATGCTAGAACCTCTCTCTCACCAATATTAATCTAATCTCTATCTTGCCTTGGTCCAAGGTGAGCAAGAGTCTCCTCTAACAATCAACACAATTGAGCGCCCTCGATCCCTGGTGGATCCTGATTCTGGTCACTGTGTCCTAGAGAATTCTGGGAAGCCTGATGTTCATCATGATCTCAGTCATGGGGAACATGGGAAGGTGAATCATGCTGAATTCCTTCACAACCGCCTCCTCGGCCATGACCACGACCTCTACCATGACCTCGCCTAGGTGGCATGATCCCACACTGACATACCAAGGTATTGTAAACTTAAATCCTACACAACTAACAACTTAATGGGTTCAACATTATCCCAAAGAACCTAGTGTTGAAACTTGGTCTTCGATACCATGTGTAACGTCCCCCACGCAACCCTGGAGGATGATGTAATTACAACAAAAGCGTAATAAAAAATAAATTGAAAGTACAATTCGCAATAAGTAAATTGAACTATACTTAACGCATGTATCCTCTAAGGTATTCAATAATGCTTACATTTGAATACCATAACATACAAAAGTAAACTAATCCATAGCAAATAAATTATACTCATGAAATAAAGATCATACATACAAAAAAATTAAACTCATTTAATAAGATTACAAACTACATACAATAATCATTCATAGATTGCATTCATTCAACATAGCAGTTACAAGGCTCATTTCCAAAATGAGGTAGATCATATAATAATGTTACAATTAAAAAGATATAAGGATTCTCCTCATAGAAATGAGGAGTAGTACATATACAATAACATCCAACTGATCCAATAATACACAAGAGATGGTACAAAGCAACTGGAACACGCGAGCTCTACAATCTAGAAGATCCCACCATCACGAACATGAAGTGGAAACCCAATGGTGTAAGGTGCACGCTCCACCCAACCAAGTGGTACCCAAAGGCCCACCCCCTGCGCTAGGAGATAGTAAAAGGGCTTCCTAGGCAAAACCAACAACCTCAAGACACATGCAACCACAAGACAAAACTATACAAGTACAATATTTAACACAAAGGTTACATTGCTTCTAGAGTAAAAGAATCAAGTACATCCATTGAACAATACAAATTATTATCATGGGAGGAGTGTCATCACAAATTAGCATGGGTTGCTCTTGGAGATCTTCCTAGGCCCCAGCCCCATCTTGGGTTACCCTGGTAGCCTCTCATGATCCTGGGCCCCACATGAAAACCGATGCAAAATCAAATATCTTTCAAAGGGACAAGAATATGATCTTTCCATTCCAAGCCTTCTCATCTCATCCCAAGTCTAAACAAGTCCTTGAGCCAATTAGAGAGGCAAAATTAACAATTTATGTGTTTAGAGCTACCTTTTCCCCTAATACATTTATTTAATTTCCACTTAATTAACTAACTCTCACATGAGTTACCCTAGCACTACTTTGTGCATCGGCCCCCATTGAGAGCCACTCCCCTATTGACAACACAAGGATAGAATCCATAATCCAAGGGTAAAAAAAGTGCACAAAATGGATATTAAATCCCAACCATAATACAAGAGGAAACACATCCCGTTTGTAGTAACTAGGTGTTTAACTTGAATCACAACTAGATGCACTACCCAAGGAAAACAAAGGGCTGAAAAAAATAACTCCACAACCCCCACATAGTATTACAACTTTTGGAAGGCTTACACGTTCACAACAAACAAATTTCCCAACTTACGAGAACAAAAGAAATCATAATTTAATAAGCAATTCATACAAGTAATAAAAATATCATTACAATTTCATTAATCTAATTTCCCTTCCAAGAAGACAATAATACATTGCTAAAAATAAACTAACTTAATACAATTTCATTTACAAACAATAGAGGAATTAAATCTAATTGTTTAAATCAATTTCCCACATTACATCAATATAAAAATCAATTTCCTCTTTTTAAATCATTCCATTTTAAAGACATGTAAATCATGCATTTACATACACCTAATATAACATTTATTTAAATATATATACATTTGAATAGATATACATAATTATATATATTTATATATAATTATATAGAAAAAAATATGTATATGATTTAAATATTTGAAAATAAACTATAGTTTTTCCAAACATTATTAAATATATATACATATATACACATAAATATTTATATGTATTAATATATAAATATACATTAACATATATTTATGCATGCATATTGTATTATATATATATTGTATATATTAAAAAAAATCAATTAAAAACCAAATCAAATCTAATAAGGGTGGACGCATTGTCTGTTTGGCGACCATTGCATGGTCGGGCTATCAACATAGTCGGCTTCCCATGAGGGGCATGTAGCCTATGAAGGCAGCACTAGGCATTGCCTTCATAGCGTTGACTTCCCATATGGGTGCAGCTGTGGGGTATCCCCCAGCCTTCCACAATCTTATACTTATAAAAAAATTTAATATTAAACTTGTGAATTTCAAATTCGTCGTACGATTTCTATAGGTTTTTTTTTCAATATAAAATTTTTCAATTTGGGATTTTTCAAGAACAAGTTTTTGCAGGAATTTAAATAAAATTGCAAATATATATTTGTATATGTATATATATATATATATATATAAAACAAATCATTGCTCCTATTGGGAAAAAAATCATGAAATTTTCTACAAAGAACATTTTCAAAATTTACGAGGGAATTATAATTTCCCTAGCCAAATAAAACCAATTGGAAGCAAAACAATAAGATTCTACAGGAAGATCTTTTCCCATACAAACAAGATTTTCCACAAATTTTGACAGGAAGATTTTAAATCCATTCCTACAAAGGTTTTCAAAATTTTCTATATAGTCCTTCTGAAAATTTATTTGTTTTAAATCAATTTCCTACAGAGGCTCTAAAGCTTTCTCAACCACTTTTCCAATTTCAAAACACATCAAATATCTAAATCAAATGAAATTTTCTTCATTGTACAAGCAATTTTTTCCAAAACAATAAATTATTCTAATAAACTTTTCCAATTTGTCTTTAAATAAAACATAAAGAACCTATTTCAAAAGCTTGAAGAATCAAATTTTGAAGTAGATCCTCCCCTTCAAATTCCAAAATAATCAAAGCCTCTTCCAAAATAACCCTTTTTCCAGAAAGTCAAAATCAAAACCAGAGCCAATTTCCTGAGAACTTCTTCCACAATTTTCAACCACCACCAAAATATCTTTTCTCATTGCCATGAAATAGCCCCTTTCCTTCTTTTTGTTAATGCAATTATTCTCTCCAAGAATTAATTCCCAACACTAGATATTAATTTTCTAACACATGTCACAATTAAAATATCTTTCCAACCAAATCACAAATATTTCCTCTAAGATATTTACAAGATATTTGTTTATTTAATAATCTAAAATCAAATACTAATTTTAATTATCGTTTCAATTAAATTCACAACTCTATTCAATGAATTTAAATAATTAATTAAACATAGCTTTTATAATCTAACAATTTAAATATCAAATTTAATCTAATTAATTCAATCACTATGTAAAATAAATTTAATCTAAATAATTAAATTACTTTACACAATAAATTAAACCCTATTAATTAAATCAAATTTATAGCTTCTAACAACATTAATCACGATTAAATAAGTAATCAATTAAAAACATTAAAAACATTAATTAACATTAATTAACATTAATTTCCCATAAAACATACCTTGCAAAATAAATAAACAACAAGGCAAATGGGGACAACAAAGCATGACCAAAACAAGAACTGACGACACGGTGTGACTAGGGTTGTGGCTTAACAAGGAAACCCTGTTACTATCTCCTAATCAACTATTTCGTTGGGCAATGGACATGTTCAAAAATATGAATCCAAGTGGAGTCAATGTCATGTACCTACAATCCTACAATCAAAACATATGTCGTACATGTATATAGATCATGAACAATCACGCCGTGAAGAGAAAATCACAGAATTGGATGGCGTTCCCTTCACCAATACAGTTTCACATCAAAACTGATGAAACTAAAACATCAAATAACTATAGATGGACATATATAAATATCAACTCACATAATCAACTATGCTAACTAGAAAGCATGTCATAATCAACAATCATCAATATAGTGTACCATCACATCACAATATAAAAACCATCATCGCTCCAATGTTAGCGATCAAATAACAACATCATACTATCATAGTCTAACAAAATAAAAGCACTGCCTAAAAACATAAGCAAATCGGAAGGGTGCTACATGTTGATGACATAATTTTTAAAGGCAATAAATCTATGCGTTAGAAGTTTGCAAAAGAGATGTCGAAAGAATTTGAGATGTCTATGTTTAGGGAGATGAATTTCTTCCTTGGACTGCAAATCAATCAGACAAGTAAAGGCATGTTCATTTCACAATCAAAGTATGTCAAATAAATGTTGAAGAAATTTGTAATTGAAGACTCCAAACTGGTATGTACCCATATGGTTACTGGTTGCAAACTAAGAAAGGATGATGAATCCCATAAGGATGATCATAGCAAGTACAAATCTATGATTGGTGGACTACTATATCTAACTACTACTAGACTGGATATCATGCATGTAATTTGTCTTGTGGCTAGATTTCAAGAAGATCCTAGAGAGTCACATGTTTCACCAATAAAAAGGATCTATTCAAATACCTAAAGAGAGCTCTAGATCATGGCTTGTGGTATCCAAAGGATACTAATTTCACATTGAGTACTTACACATATGTATACACTGGGTTGGCTATGTGGATGAAATAAAAATTACAAGTTGAAATGCATTCTTTCTTGGATAAAAATTGTTGTAATGGCTAAGTAAGAAACAAGATTCAATTTCTTTATATGCTGCAAAGGTTGAGTACATTGTAGCAACATCCTACTACACATAGGTGTTGTGGATGAGGAAAACATTAAATGATATCAAATTGGTGTATGATGAGCCTATTTCTATATTTTGTGACAATACAAGTGCAATTAAAATTTCAAAGAATCTAGTGATGCATTCAAGGGATAAACATATTTCAATCAGATGTAACTTTTTAAGAGAGAAGGTTGTGGAGAATGAAGTGAATGTTGAGTATGTTCCCACAAAGGATCGAGTTGATGACATATCCACTAAGGGTCTTCCAAAGAATACTTTTGAGTATCTGTAGGAGAAGTTGAGGGTTATTGCCCCTCCTTTGAACTAGATGCATAAGGTGATGCATTAGTCCAGTGGATCTCAAGATTTATCCTCTATTCTAAACTAATGTTGGAGGCTACTTCTCAAGGGGAGTAGGTAGTGGTATTGCAGATTGTTATAGATTGATGTGTGCTCCTAAGGGGATTATTCATAGCAGTAAAGGAAAAGTGTTGTTGAGAAGTTGTAAGTAGGTTTTGTAATGTCAAAGGGGGAGAATAATGCAAAAAAATATCCTGTCATTGATGTTAAAGGGGGAGAGAGTATCATGTGAAAAATTCATAAACATGGGTGGAGAGAAAAAGATCTAAGGAAGAGAGAATCATGTGAAGAAAAATAAGTTATAAGGAAGAGAGAGAATCATGTAAGGGGGGGATTGAGAAAAGAGAAAATGAAATAGGTATGTTTAGATCTATTGTGTCTTTGATGGTTTTTCACATCATATGTTTCCATCAATGATAAAGTGGGACATTTTCGCAAGTAAGTGAAGATTGGTTTTATCATTGATCTCAACAAGCTTTTGTTGTCATTGGTGTCAATTTTATGTGTTGAAAAAGATTGACGCTAAAGATGAATGGTTGGTGTTTCTATGCTTTGATCTATTGCATTATGTTGTCATCAGTTAAGCTACTGGTGTTAAACTTAGGTGTTGCTTTGATAAAATTATTTATATGGATGAAATAGTTTTGGAGATGATGAATATGTGTCTCTCGTGCTTGGTTTCCAAGTTATTTTGAGAAATTTTGATAAAAAGAGGAAGCAATGTGCTACAGTGTTTCTTCGAGTGATAAAGAGATGTTCCAGTTTTTCTCTGTATTTATTCTAGGTTAAAGATCTATTTATGTTGTTTCGATATGTTGATCATAGGTGGTTAGAGGTGTTATATCTAGAATTTGGTGTGTTGGATATTGTGTAGAAGTTGTGTTCATCAATGTGTGAATTATGTATTGTAGGTATCTAGGAGAAATGTATTTTCTCCACATTTCTCCACACTTATGTTTTAGGTCTTACGGATCTAAGAGAAAGATGTTGGTGTAGGTATCTTGCTTCTATCAAGATTATTTGTGGTTTGGTGTTCTGTAATATTGATGCAGGAGCATCCTTGGTTCTTGGCAATCTTGCATCAACCAAAAATATTTTCATTCAATTTTTATTCTTGTTCAGTTATTTTCTAGTTCGAGTTGGTAGATCTAGCGTTTCTTCATGTTTTCTCACTAGATCTCATGTACCTATGGTCTCATCGTGGAAATATTCATTTTCCTTATTCTAGCTTTTCAGCGCTATTGGATATTTTTTCGACAAGTTATCACTTTTAGAGTAAGTGATAGTTTTTTGAACTAGCCCTAGAATAACTTCAAACCTTAACGTCTAGTTGGATCGACCGTAGATGTCATGCATTGCTTGCAGATCCTCACGGTGTATTTAGTTTTGTTCTATAGAGTGTCCCTAACCTTACACTTAGGTCCACACTTCATCATGCACATCTACCATGGATTAATTTCAAATTTGAGGCCGACTTGTTCTGACAATGTTATGTTTCCTTCATCCGAGATTGTAATGATCTTTGGCTGATGCAGATTTTTCTAGACTCACGGATATGATATAAAGCTTGTAATGGATCATTAGAATAACAAGAAATCAAGATACGGTAGAATAAGAGGTAGATAAAGTTTGATATGTAGGATTTTTCTCGCATGTATGAACACTATATTTTGAGCATATTGTAATCAAGCCTGTGAGTCGAATCTATAAGCTCGGTTGTGGCCAACTATATGTAACCGAATTTTTTGATAATTACATTATTCGCATCTGCATTTGCCTCCATATTCTATAGATTTTTATTTTGTTGTGTTACTCTTGCTGCATGGTCCAAACTGTTCTCTCTGAGGACCTTCCTACCATGGTTGCACCAAATTGGTATTAGAGGAAAGTTCATTCCTTGCGAGATCATATGAGTTTGTGTAGTCTTGTTAAAGATTTGTTGTGGGGTGGTGGATTAAGGATCTGACATATAACTGTAGAGGGCTTGTGTAAGGATGGAAGGAAGAAGAAATGGTAGAGGAAATGGAGTGTGTGGAAATGCAGACCCAACTGTAATGGAGATCTTGAGAGGAATCATTTCCATATTAGAAGCAGTTGAAATGGCCCAGAGAAGAGGTCGACTAGTTGATGATGTAAGTGATGAAGAAATAGAAGAACAAGAAGTTGCAAGAGAAGAGAAATCCGGTCTTGATCAAGGGGAAGAGAGGTTCATAAGAGCCCTAACTAGAGTAAATACTAAGCCACATTTTAATCTATCAGATTATAATGGTAAGTTGGATTCAGATGAATTGCTTGATTGGATAACAAAGATGGAAAAATACTTTGATTTTGAAGGGACCACAAAAAGAAAGAATGTAAAATTTGCTTGTACCAAGTTGAAAGGACATGCATCCCTTTGGTGGGAACATTTGTAGACAGATAGGAAAAGAAGAGGAAAGGAGAAGATAAAGTCATGGGATTGGATGGTGAAAGTTGAAAACAAAGTTTATGCCTATAGATTATTAGATTAGTTTGTTCCAAAAATTGTAGAATTTGAAGCAGAAAGAATCAAGTGTGACAAAGTATACTAAGGATTTCTACAAGTTGAATATCACATCTGGACATTTAGAAGATGAGACCGAACAAGTAGCTAGATATGTGAATGGCTTAAGGTCATCTATACAAGATGAGATCAGTTGATTAAGTTGTTGATCATGGAAGAGGAATATCAGTGTGCCCTAAATGCAGAAGAGAAGTTAAATAAAAGACATGACTAGAGGCAAAGAGGAAGAGGTGGAAGATTCCAGAGAGGAAGAAATTTTATTGGAGGAGGAAGAGGATCTTTTATAGATAAAAACAAAGATAAGGAAGTCAGTAAGAATGATAACTCATATCATAGAGATAATGGAAACTCTCACAAAGGAGGAAGATATGGTGGTTACCAGAATGAGGGTTATAGAAAAGATGATAGAGGATAGGAGAAAAGAGTATTTAGGGAAACTTGTTTTAAGTGTGGTGGAGAAGGACAGAGAATTTGAATGGAACCAGGGAGAGACAAGTAGAAAGACAGAGAATAATAGAAGAACAACCTTTGCTAAAGAAGATCATGCTGGATCACCTTATGGATTGGAAGAAGGAGAAGTATTGGTAAAAAAAAGAGTATTGTGTCAAAGTGAGATGGAGCAGGAACCATTGAAAAGAAAGAATTTGTTCCGAACTAGATGCAAGGTAATAGGAAAATGTTGCACAGTGATCACTGATAGTGGAAGTTCAGATAACCCGGCTTCTGAAGAAATGGTGACCAAATTGAAGTTGGAGAGACTGAAGGACCCAAAACCCTATTTGATAGCATGGATTCAAGATGAGCATAAGATACTGGTAAGTGAACAATATTTCATGAAATTGAAGATAGGAAATTACCATGATGATTTTTTGTGTGATATTATGACTATGAACCCCAATCCTATACCTGCATAAGCATGGAAGACAAGCATAAAATTAGATCAATATGCAAGCAAGAATAAGGATTCCCCATGAAATCCATCTACAATGCTCAATAATAGGAAAAAATGAAGAACAAACATAAAAGATAAATTAAATCCTAATTACGTAATGCAAACTCTTGATCCCATGGGGGAGTTGGTGTCAATTGTGTGTAGAAATTGGCCATTTTCAAACTCCTTTGTAAGCTTTGTGATAATTTATGGATGATTGAAGCTCTTTGATGAAATTTTGGCATAACTTTGTTATGAAACCATTAAAATGATGAACACTTGATATGAAATGGATAAAATTAACTTTCAATGTGAAAAGAGTAACTTTGCTCTAGATTGTGGATGATATTGCAATATAGGAGACCTTTATTTATAGATTTCCAAGTTGGAAGAATGAGTGAAATTGAGCAATGTGGGATCATTCAACACCCAATGGCCAAGTGCCACTTGTCAAGATGTGAATGGTTGATGGTTGTGCAAGTTTTGATCAAAGAACCAATCAATGATATTAGGTGGAATTTCAAACTTGTGAAATGACTTGTTGGAGGGAGAAAAGAATGACTTAAATGCCACTTGGCTCAATGCACAAGGACATGTAAGAGGGGTGTGAATGCTTTGTTCGATGTACAAATCCCCTTGGATTTGAATTCAAATTTGAGGGAATATTCCCCTTGTATGCCATGTTGAGAGAAAATAGAAATTTAATAAATGAATTAAATCTATTTTCATGTGCAAGTTGCATTATCTAGAGGATGTGACATAGATTAAGATTAAATTAATCAAAATTTAATTACTTTAATGAAGAAGTAAGAGATGTGACCTATTTGATTTATATTTATGGGTTGAAATAAATCAAAAGGAGATAGAAAATGATTTTAGATTTAGTTAAATAAATATTTTTGATTTATTTAGCTAAAGGGGATGATGTTAGTGTTAAATAAAATAAAGATGATTTTATTTAATTTAAATGAAGGACTTTAGAGATTTTAATTTAAATAAAATGAATTATTTAAATAAATAGAGATACAGGGTTAATTAAATTAAATTGATTAATTTAATCAATAGAGGAGAAAGACCTAATTAAATAAATAATGATTGATTTAATTAAGGGATGAAAGGTGACGATAAGCTGAGAGTATGATTTAGGATGAAACGATGTTAGTAATTAGGATCAAGTGTGTCGGTATATTTTCCATGTCTACATTTTGCCCCTCTTTGAAGCAATGCACTTGTTGTATTGGTTCAAAGAATAAACTATTGTGATCAAAGTTCAAAAAAATTTCTGATTTTTTCAAATGCCCCATTGTTGCCCCAATGGAATGATTATGCTGATATATTGCCCCCTTGAGAGATCAGACAAAAATTTGGATTTTTGGGTGATCTCGCGAATGAAGAGGACAAGGTGCCTGATGGGTCTCAAAATGCCCCAAGATGCCAAAAATGCATCAAAATTCCAAAAGAGATGCAACATTGCCCTCGATTGGGCAAAAACTAGATCGGGGGACCAAAGCCTTAGTTGGATGGTCCAATTAGGTCAAAAAACCCAGATTTGTAGGCTTAAATTGACCTTGAGGGGTCACTTTTAGTTCATTTGCATACTTAGCCTTTACAAATTTTTGCACTTTGAGCTTTGAGATCTGATCGAGATGGCACAACAACAACTTCCAAGACACGTGTCAGTGAGGGTAAGAGTGCATCAACGACCAGCTGACGTAGGACCTGTGGTATGTACCCCTATCTCGACTTCTATTTTTTTTGTTTTATGTGCATTAATTAGTGTCCAAGTCAACTTTAGGTCAAGCGATGCTATATAGCGCCGCTCAAAATTCTCAATCGACACCACATGGCCTCAAACTATGCCGCATATGAGAGTAGTGCCACTGTGAGCTAGTTAGGAGATTAGGTTTTTACGGTCAAACTCAACCACATATGAAAATTGAACCGCGTGACACAATTTAGAACTTAGGGTTTAGGCACAAAGTCAGCCGCATACAAAAATAGAACCACACAATGCATTTAGGAATTTAGAAATTGTCAATTTTTATCGTGGTGGCATAGTTTAGAACTTTACAAACTGTACCACATTTGAAAATAGCGTCGCATTTGCTATTTCAAATGTGAAAAGCTGATGCGGGAGGTAGATTGTTTTACGAGACGACGCAATGGTTTCCCTTGTGTAGGAGGACCTCGATATAATTCACTCAAGGGAGCACAAATGGCCAGTTCTCAATAGATTACAGGGTATGCACGTGTACCTTTAGCAACAAATTGGTATCCTTGACCTTTGGTTCATTGCGTACGTTCCTCCTATTTGGATGCACTTGGGGATGATGACAACTTTGGCCAAGTAGTGGCACAATGAGAATTCCTCCTTCCATATTCCTATAGGCGAGGCCACCATCACACTCGAGTATGTCTGGCACATCCTATGATTTCCCATCCATGGAGCTAGAGTAATTTATGATCCAGATGTCAGGAGGTATGTTGTCTTTGATGTGATGGGTCTTGCTGAGATCTATTTTTTTTATGGACAAATTGTACTCAGAGAGATACTGGGGTACAGTGCCCACTTACAGGTTGATCATTGCAGCCATCATTTCAAGTCTTGTGGCACCAGATTGACGGGGCCGATACTTTAGTCCAAGTTGGGGACTAGCATGGGAGTGGATGGTTGTCCACAGGGAGTGCTTTGCTTGGGGGCTAGTGATGGTGGCTTCCTTATACAGGAAATTGCATGAGTTTGCATATCTTGACAGCAGGGCCCTCAGGGCCAAAGTTAATTTACTACACATTTGAGCATGGGAGTGGATTCTAGTACTCCATCCAGATGTCACATCGATTATTTTAGATATTGATGACCCCATTGTCTGGTGGTATGGTGGGGCACATATTTGTTTTACTCACACTAGCATAGGTGGCATCGCCCATTGGCAACAGACACTAGATGAGAGAGTTCATTTGGAGGCCTTATATGGCATAGGCCGATGGTATGATGATGCAGAGTAACTATTCTCTGCTCAACAAGATAGATGGATGCAGGGCCGAGAGCATACCATGATAGAGTGGTATCTTCCAAATAGGGTGGCCTGATAGTTTGGAGAGATTCAAGATAGGCTAGATGATCATTATGTGATGATATTTTCTTGTAACATGAGAGATATAGCATGGGTTCAGCCTATTCTGGTAGCTGAGGTAGTAGCTTCATTCAGACAACTAATAGCTAGGCCATGGCCATATGATCAAGGTTCGACAGATGCAGGAGTTACCTAGGCATACAGAGCTTGGTTTAGGCCTACTTTGAGATTGATAGTTTCAGGTGCAACACTCCCATGACAGAGGCCTAGAGGCAGGTTAACTGGCAAGGGTAGGGGTCAGGGAGGTAGAGGTGACGCTAATGGGGAGGGGGACAAAGGAGGAGGTGGACCACCTCCTCATCAGACACCTCCCAAGGATCAGGCACAACGCACACCTCCATGGGTAAGGATTCATGAGATCTCAACATAGGATAACCAGCCTAGAGACGGGGACAGAGCGATCCCCCAATAGTAGTCACTAGGGCAGCCAAATCACAGAGATGCAATGATCCAACAGTTGTAGGGTCAGATTCATATATTGATTGCGGAGAGAGATCAAGCTTGGTAGCAGGTTTTGATAGTTACTGCTGAGAGGGACCAGGCTTGATTTGAGAGGGATCGGGAGGTTGGTCGGTGGAGGCTGTTGGAGAGCATGGCCTCATCATCCTAGGGTGAATCTATTTCCTTATGAGCTTATAGAGAGGCAGTCAAAGAGGCCGAGTATTATCGGCAACATTACAGACAGGTGGTGCCAACAGCAGGCCGAGTGCTAGACTTCTCTCAACAGAAAGGGATGAGGCTGCCAGAGGATCATAGTGACAGACCAGGGGGTGAGGGTTAGAGCCATCAGGGCTAGCCCTTTGATCCTAGGCAATTATCCATTTTTGGTTCATGGGCTCTGATTATTTCCCTTATTGTTTCATGTATTTTGATGTACACTTGATCTGATTTTGTACCATGACAGTTGTACATTTTTTATTATATATATGAGATGATTTGATTTATGATATGTCCTGTAATTCATTATGTGAGGATGCATTTTAATTTCCTATGTCCTATGAGATGTTATGAAATGCTTCTATTTTATGCTCATGTGATATGATATATGCTTCTATATGATGCGATAATGACTATGGATGTATTTCTTTTTTGTATTTTTCTATGCATTGGCATGTTAATGATATGCAAATGATTATGTAATGATAATGGATGTGAATGATATGCTCATGATTTCTATTATGTACTTAATTATTTGTGCAATCATGATGATGTATGATACGAGATGAATGCAATGCAATGATTTCTTAAGATGCTTAGAATAACAAATCTATATTATTCCTCATAACTTAAGATGGTAATGTGAGATGATGTGATACAATATGATCTATATGATATGATATGTATTTATGCTAATGAATTTCGGATGTAGGACAGATACATTGGAAATGTTTTGATTAACTACCATGGTACCATGTTAGTGTGGAAAGAAGATAGTAGAAAAGAGATCCAACAAGTTGTTATTATATTAATGATGATGATTTTCTTACCAGGAGTCAGGATTTTCAAAGGGCTAATTACTTTATTGTTTGATAACACACGTAGGTATGATGCATCAAGGTATACTAGACCAAGATGGCATTGTACCTAGTGTGATGGACTTTGAATCGACAATCAAATAGGACTATTCTTGTTCACACTTGACATACAGAACCTTATTGAGGATACAGTTCAGATATTCTAAACATCTCAGACTAAAACATAGAAAAGCAAGCCTTCCTATGTGGTCAACATGACATCTAAAATTATACCTTCCCTACAAACCAAACAAAGCACACATGAACAAGTTATTTTATAAGAATATCCAACAAGCACAATAACTAAAAAAGATAATTATTGTTGCCCCATTCCTTTATCTCTAAATCTATTTTTTTTTGTTTAGGCATCATTGAGAGGTCCTTGGAATCAGTGCAAAATAAGATAAGTCAAAAAGACCAAGACAAAGTAAACAATCAACCTAATGTTCTTCATACCGCTAGACAACACTAAACTACATGGTTACCTGATGTTGATGTCCATCGTAGGAAGGTTGCATTCCTAGGACATGTTGTAAGTAGGGTGTTGATGAGACTGACTGGGTGATAAGCTATTAATACTTTGAGTTGATCAACTTACTTGCTTACTAACCTAGACTTGAGACTTCTAGCGATTAGGCGTTCACTTTGGAACCTACTAGACTTGATTTCGACTGACTTACCGAAGGATGAAGATGACGATTGATTTATTATAGATAAGATTATTGCAGGTGAAAGCGAGATGAGACAGGTGCACCATTTCAAGTTTTTTCAACTATTTGGATGTTTTTTTGGAATTTTGAAATGTTTTGAGGCTATTTCGATTTTCAGATTTTTTTTTTTTTTTGGATTTTTGAGATTTTGACCAAGATACTAACTTAAAGACCTATCCTAGGGGTCTCAGGATCTGATCAATAAATTATCCTTGCCTACATTATACACGTAGAGACCGCGTAGTTTGATAGATGACAAACTCAATGATGAGACAGATGGGCAAACGAATTGCCAAATTATAGTGACGGATGCCTGAAGGACTGACTTAGAGTGTCTTGGGGGATGATCAAAGATCAACCTTGCCTACTTTCAAGCTTAGGGATGACGTAGTTTGACCGAATGACCCCACTGACATGATTTTGATTTTTGATGAATTTTTGATGTTTTGGAATTTTTGAAAGCTTTTCTGAATTTTTTTTAAATTTTTGATTGATTTTTTGAATGTTTTTTTATTTTTGATGTTTAAGGAAGATCATCAAAATATACACAAATCTAATATGATGTAGGTATAGGAACATTCCCCCAACATGATGTGATAGACTACTTCAATAAAGACAGGACAAACTGACCTTAGGAATGTGCCAAGTAGTACTAGGGTGGAGCGTGACACAAACACAAGATCAACCTATGGTATGGATGTGAATGGATGGATGGATGGAAGATTAATGAAATTTAATGGGATGTAATGGATGAGCAATTCATGCACATCCTGGTGGATAGAGATTGCTTTATTTACACTTGGCACCTTTTTTCCAGGTTTTCACCAAGGTACTTGTCCAAAGTGCCACTGAAGTGGTTTTCACTAGAGGACAATTTTTTTCTTTACTTTTTTCAATCCTTTTTCTATTTTTTTGGATTTTTTATTTTTTTGAATTTTTTGTTCTCACCAAGACGCCTGTTTGCCAGGTTTTCATCAGGGTGACCATTTTTTCAGGACATTTTTCTGATTTTTTTTATTTTTTGGTTCTATACCTTGCAAGATTTTAGGCATAAAACTTTTTGAGATGGGATTTGTTCATGGGCTCCTACAGGGGCTCACCTTCTGGTGTTGATAATTGATAAGCTCATGATTTATAACTTTTTGTGATGAAAAATGATCCCAACCAATTGGGTTCAAATTTACCTTTGCTTTCTAGGTTTGACACATTCTTCTGGTTCTCCTTCAACACTAGTTCGTCTACTTGGAAGGTTCACCTCCTAATCTTCTTGTTGTAACTGTGTTTCAGGAAATTCTGAGAGACTTGTAGATGGTTGAGGGCATCCATGCACCGATCATCTAGTAACTCCAGCTCATTTAACCTTGAAACCCAATATTCCTCATCTATAATGAGGTTTTGTAGTGATATTCTCAATTGGGAGGATGGATTTTGATCCATAGACCAGGGAGAATGAGGTGGCACTTTTTGGCGTGTGGATGTTGGTGTGGTAGGCCCATAAGGTAGGGTTTAGTTGAAAATGCTAGTCACGACCAACATCATTGACTGTTTTCTTAAGGATTTTCAAGATGGTTTTATTAGTAGCTTCTACCTAGCCATTTCCTTGCGGGTAATACAGAGTGGAAAAATGATGCTGGATATTGAATTTATGGCATAGGTCACAGACATCCTGATTCCTGAAAGGTGTCCCATTATCAGAGATAATAGCTTGGGGGACACCGTATTGGAAAATTAGATAGTCCAGGATGAACTTTGATATCTGATTTCTGGTAATGTAGGTCATGGGAATTGCTTCGACCCACTTGGTAAAGTACTCCATGGAGGTGATGATGAATTTGTGGCCACTGGATGAGGTGGGTGTGATTTTTCCTGTGAGATTGAGCCCCCACTGTGAGAAGGGCCCTAGTGTAACAATAGGATGAAGTTCTTGAGTTGGTGCATGAATAAGGTCTTCATCCTACTGGCACTATAAACACTTTCTGACAAAGTCATGTGCCTCTCTTTCCATTGTTGGCTAGTAGTATTCGGTTCTCAACAAATTCTTAGCCAAAGTTATACCACTTGAGTGTGAACCACAAATGCCATTGTGAACCTCAGTCAGAGCAGTTAGGGCTTCTTGAGGATTTAAGCAACACAATAGGGTTCCTTCAATGCTCCTACGATAGAGGGTTTCTCCTAGGATGACAAAATGTAAGGACCTTTTGACAAAGGCTCGTTTGATGTTTGGGGTTATGTCAGCTAGGAGGACTCCTATTCTCAAGTAGGTGTAAACATCATGATACTAGGGATCACCAAGACCAATGAGTTCGCGCAAATATTCTGACTCCGGTACCTCAAATGTGGGTATGAGAAGCTGCTCTACCAAGAATTCATGTTTTGGGACATTTTGAGGGATATCCAATAAGGATCCAATTGTTGCCATGGTGTTAGCTGCTCTGTTAGCTCTGGGAATCAACTCAAAGGTGATATCAATGAATGATTCTTTGAGGCTCTCTACCAACTTTTTGTATGGAATCATCTTATCATCCTTAGTTTGGTACTCGCCACTGACTTGGTTGATAATAAGTTGTGAATCCCCATAAACCTTTAGTGCCATGACCCGCCACTATGCTGCAATTTTGAGACCTATGGTTAAAGCCTCATACTCTGCAATGTTGTTAGTTCAGAGGAATGCTAATTTGTAGGATCTAGGTATACAATCCCCCTATGGGGTGATGAAGAAAATACTGGCTCCTGATCCATGTTGTGTGTATGAGCCATCGAAGTAGAGTTTCCAATGATCGGCTATTATGAGATTGAAGATGGATTCGTCCGAAAACTCTGATACGAGTGGATTCTCTGAATAGATTAGTGCTTCCACAAGTTGGTCTATGATGACTTGGCCTTTGATTGCTTTCCACTCCACATATTCAATATCATGTTCTGATAGAATCATGACCCACTTAGCCATCCTTCCTATGAGCATTTCCATTGACAATAGGTATTTTAGGGGATCAATCTTGGCTATGAGTTTGATTTTGTGTGCCAAAATGTAATGTCTAATTTTTTGTGAAGCAAACAGTAGTGCTAGATATGATTTTTCAATGAATGATTAGTTTAACTCATGGTCGACCATTGTTCTATTGATATAATAGATGGCCCTCTCTATCCCATTTTGATCATGCTGAGCTAAAAGAGCATCGAGGATTGTTGTTGTTGTTGATATGTATTAAATCAGTGGTTTTCCTAGAATGTGCGGCATTAACATTGGTGGCATAGGTAGATATTACTTGATTTTGTTAAATGTTTGGTCACACTTGTCTCTCCACCTGAATGCTACTCCCTTGTGGAGTAGATGAGAGTATTGGATCTTCTTCTCTTCCAACTACGCTATGAACTTGTAGATGGATATGAGTTTGCCTTATAGACCCCTCAGTTTCTTTAATGTCCTAGGTGCTTCCATATCAAGGATTGCCTTGACCTTGGTGGGATCTACCTTGATTCCTCTCATTGATACTATATATCCGAGGATTTTTCTAGATTGCACCCCAAAGATGTATTTCTTGGGGTTAAGTCTAACCTTGTATTTCTCTAATCTATCAAAGATGGCACTTAGAGTTGCTATGTGATCTTGCCTTTTCCTTGACTTGGCCAATATATCATCCACATTATCTTCTACAATTTTGTGAATCATTTCATGAAAAATTAGTGTCATGGCCCTTTGATATGTTGATCCCACATTCTTTAGCCCAAATGGCATCATGTTCCAGCAATAGGTGCCCCATGGATATGTGAACGATGTCTTATTTTGGTCTTCCTTTGCTATCATAATTTGGTTGTAGCCTGAGAAACCATCCATTAGGGATAGCGTCTTGTGTCCAGCCATCATGTCCACTATCATGTCAATGTTGGGTAGTGGAAAGTCATCCTTAGGACACACTTTGTTCAAGTCTCTGAAGTCTGTGTAGATGCAGATGTCCCCATTCACTTTTGAAACTGGCACAAGATTTGACACCCGTTTAGGATAGTCAATCGGGTGTATGAACCCTACATCCAAGAGATTTTTTAATTCTATTTTTACTAACAAGGCTATCTGGGGGTGCATCTTTTTGAGCTTTTGTCTCATTGGTTTTTCCCCTAGATAGACAGCTAAGTGATGAACCACGACTTTCGGATTGAGACCCAACATGTTAGTGTAGGTCCATGCAAAGTTCACTTTTCTTTCTCTTAGGAATGCTGCTAAGAGTTCTTGTTCTTTTGATAGAAGTGACTCAACGTAGAAAGTGAGTGATATGTGGTAGTTTCTCTATGCCCAAGTTGATAGGATTACACTGTTCTTTTAGGACTGTTGATTTCTCTTGATGAAGTGCAGTAGGGTGGAGATTGAATCCTTCATCCTTCAACACCTCAAAGAGGTTTTCACCATTGGATGTGTCCTTTGTTTTTACTATTTTATGATCAAAGAGTGCCACAGAGTGGTTTTCACCGTAAGATCCTAAGATTATTCTTAGTCTTTTATTTTTGCAACTGAAGGACTCAATCGTCTCCCCGTAATATGCATGTGTGTCCAATGTAATATCAAATCCAGCCTTGTGATCCCCACATGGTACTATATCTCGTAATCCCAAGAATTTTGAGAGTGCCTCATCATTTTCGAATGTGTCTAGAACCGATGGTCCTCATTGGTCATAATCGATGAGTTGGGGGTAGACCAAGTTTATCTTGTGGGTTGATGGTTTGACTTGAAATATTTCGTGCTAATCATGAGTAAGAAGGAGTTTTCAAATAGCATGGGAAGGCCTGTTATGGTTTCTTCATCATTACTATTGCTATAGACGTCGATGATATCAAAAGTGAAGTTATATAATAGCAGACCTATAGATACTGGTAATTGAAGGGAGGTTGTTGATAACTAAGGGGGAGTCCTAACTACTCTAATAGGGGTACCTCTACCGCATATGGTTATACTCGGAGGGGTACATCCAAGGCCATGGTTTTTCATTCATCTTTCTCCAATGATGGGCTCTAGTCATCCATCACTGTTCCTTCCAAGGCTTTCATTTCTATTGTAGCCCACACCGAGCATCATTTGAAGTCCTCTTCTTCTTTCATCCATGGGAAGGTTAGGTGCCGGCCTTTCATCTTGGTATAGTGAGCTTGAAACGTCTCTTTCGTCCATAGTCTCTTGACTTAGATCCCCCCATTGTCAGAATCTAGAAGGATCTACCTTGAAAGTTTGAGCAGGTGTTTCAACTAGTTGAGGTCATCCATGTGACCTAGGAGATTGAGGTAACTCTCCTACAACAAAATATTTTTTCTTCATTTTATACTCCCCACACCCATTGTCTTGGATTGTGAGCTTAATATCAGATATGTTGGGTATGGAGGGTGTCTCTGTCCTAGAAGTGGAGGCTATGTTGGTTGGGTCAATGTATGGGGTTGATGGGCCTTCATCATTCTTTGGGACTTGAGGAACTTTGTAGTATTTGGCTTCCAAGCTCTTGCAATAAGCGAAAGGTTTAGGATCACCATGGATTGTGATCTCCTCATTCTGATATGAAAATTTGATGCACTGGCGGAATGTTGATGCAACCGCCTTCATTCCATGGATCCATGGGCATCCTATGAGGATGTTGTAGGGAAAATCAAGGTCGAGGACCTAACATGTGGTTTCCATAGTAGCTGGCCCCACTTGGATTGGGATCTTGATAGTGCCTTGGGATACTCTTTCCTGTTCATCATATGATTTGATGGTAATGCCTTTGTTTTTATTGATGGATTCTTCTGAGATTCCCAAGTTCTTTATAAGTTTAAGTGAATAAATATTGAGGCCCGAGCCTCCATCCACCAAGACCCTTTTGACCTTTTTATTGTGAACCAAGACTTGAAGGTGAAGTGCATGGTTGTGAGATGGTTGGGTGGGGAGGTCTTGGTCAGAAAAGGTGAGGAGATTTGGGGTGATGATGTTACCAACCATAGCTTGGAATTGTTCCATATCAAGGTTAGCAGAAACAGTGGACACAACTAATGCTTCATCAAGGATTTTCCTATGGGCGACAAAAATTTTCACTAACTCCATGATAGAGATCTGAGCAGGGGTTTTTTTTAACTCGTCAATGATGTTATAATCATAGGGAATGACTTTCAGATTTGAGATGGGGTTCTTAGATGGCTATGATGCCCCTATAATAGTAACCTTTCTGCTACGTGTGGTGACTCCACAATCAATGTTGGCTCCTTTGACGCTAATGACAGTGACCATTTCATATATGCATGGGATGATTTCTTCATATATAAGGTTTAAACTAGCATACTTTTGTTTCCCTTTATTGTTCCCTTGGTTATTTCCTTGGTTGTTTCCTTGATTATTTCCCTAATTGTGATTGGGCATTAGATTCGTGTATATTTTGAGATCTTGGTTGCTAGTGGGTTGCTCAAAATTTATGATTTTATCCTCAATAAGGTCTTAGATGATGTTTTTCAATCTCATGCAATTTGTGGTTGTATGCCCTTTGATTTTATGAAAATTACAAAGGATATTTTCGTTGTACCATGGTGGTTTTGTCATGGGTTCCACATATTTCTCAGAAGTGGAGATTTTGATGAGGTTCTCTTTAACCAGCTTCTTCATTATAGATTTGATTGGCTCCCCAAGGGTCGTGAACTTCTGCTTGGGGGGAAACTTGTTTTGGGGAGGTGGTCCTCCTTGATTGTTCAGATTATTGATTTGATTGTTCAATGGTGGTTGTTGTTGTGCTACCATATTGGGTTGCACATTATTGTGGTTGTGATTCTGTGGTTGATGATGGGTCCAGATATTCTGCTTGGGAGCACTAATGACGACCTTGGTGTCAACTACTCTGTCATTTGTGACATTTTTGCTCCTTGCCCATGTGTGAGGTTTACCGTTCTAACTGGTGGATGGGTGGTTATCTTGATGTGAAGGAAATGTAGATGCGCCTCCTCATGAAATAAGGGCTTGTTCGATGTTGAGCACCTTAGGGATCAATTGATCATATGTTGTGATGCATTGCATTTTTAGGTAAAATGCCAAAATTTCATCCAGATTAGCTATGATAGTACAAACTTGTTGCTCTTATGGCATGGTCCACTTGCTTTGGTTGGCCTTGGATCACCATCTTGCAAGAAGGAGGTGAATAGATCTCCTTTTCTTTGTTTGACTTCTGATAGTTCCTCCAGGCTAACATATGTGCCCATGTTGAATGCATAGTTTTTGAGGAATGCATCCACAATTTATTGGAATGTACTTATGCCTGTGGGTAGACGAGAGAACCACTCCATGATGGGAATAGTCAGGCTCTAAGGAAACAACCGCATTAGGTATGTTTCATTGTATGCAACTTCCATGCAATGCACTTGAAACTCCTTGACGTGCTTTTTAGGGTTTCCCATCTCATTATATTTATCAAATTTAAGGATTTCAAATCCCTTCGGGAATAGTACCATTGTAAGATTCCTGTCAAAAGGATAGGGGCACAAATTTCCCGATGTTCTGGTTGTTTTCCCTAACTAAAGGTCCAACGCTTGTTACGAGAGCATTTTGATTTGTGATGTAACATCATTTTGTGGATCAAGAGGTGGGATGAATGTATTTTGAGGCATTGGTGGCATTTGATTGATGGTTGGGGTATTGATGGGCGTTTGCTACAAGATTTTCTATGCGTTCAAAGCCTACTGATATGCTTTCATTTGTGCCAACAATGCTTGTTGTTGGTCCTATTGTTGTTGTTGTTCCAACAAAAAAATTTGTTGGTTTTACTGTTGTTGTTCCCACAAATCTTGTTGTTGGTCTAGCTGTTATTGTGCGAACAAATCTTGTTGTTGGTCTAGCTATTGTTGTGCCAATAAAGTTTGTTGCTGGTCTAGCTATTGTTGCATCAAAAAACCTTATTGTTTACCTTGCTTTTGTTCCTGAAAATCTTGTAGGGCTTGTTGGTATGCTTATTGGTGGATTTCTTGTAGCTGTGTGTGGTACTGTACTTACGCCTATTGAGCCTGGTGTTGGGCTTGAGCTTGAGCCTGCGCTTGTTGGGCTGCTTGTGTTGCTTGTGTAGCTTGTGTGACTTGAGTAGCTTGTGTGGCTTGAGCAGCTTGTTGGGCAACTAATTATGTATGTGCTTGTTGAGCAACTAGTTATGCAGCTTGTTGATTTTCTTGAAGTACCCTTTGATGGGTGGCTTTTTGAACTGCCTGAATCATGGTGATGAATGAGTTAGTCATATTGAATTTTGGTGGAATTTGCGATGGATTGGGAATGGTGTTAACCATTGTGATGATTAGAAATGTCGTTTTGGTGATTGGGATTTGAGTTGTGGGTGGTGTGATCGAAATGCTTGGTCCCTGGGAAACCATGCTTTGAGAAATTTGGGGAATGGTGGATGTGTTGACCGTTGGGGTAGCTTGGGTGGTTGCCAAGTGTTGTGATGTTGATTTCAAAATGAAGGGGTTTGATATTATGCTCTGATTGCTATGGTTTGAAAAATTGGTGGCGGGTAGGGGGGAAGACCCAACCCAAGAGTTGATATGGATGTGAGTGGAAATGGAGGGAATAATCGTGTGTTCCCTTGGAAGAGTGATGATGAGGAGGGATCAATGATCCCTCCTATCTCAAATAATCCACCCTCTCCTTGTGAAATCATGGGGAGAGAAGTTTGCATATCTAGCAGATAGATTATCATTGCATGAAATAAGGATGAATCTGCATGATTATGGAATGTGAGAGGAACGTAATAGTGTAACGGATTTACCAGGATGGATTAACCCGGTGTGGTGCTTGTACTCAACCTTGAATTGTTCACAAGGTGATGCTCTTGGAGTTCTTGAAGCATGGTGCTTCCCTTGTTAACAACTAGCGGGGTTGAGGACATTGATGATATGACTTGGGGAATATCTCGAGAGATGTTTGGGAGTGATACTGGGAGTATGTTCACAAGAGGCATTTCCATATTAGTACTCATGTCAATGTCAGAAGGGATTTTGGCCCCTTCTTTTGTTAACACATGTATATATAGAGAGGGATTAAGCTTCAACATGGCATTGACAATTCTACGATTCTCAAGATTCCGAACCATTTCAGCTATTTCCTCTTGCGGCATTCCCAAGTCATCGTTGGTGATGTCCTCTACATGACCCTCCTCTTGAGGGTTTTGTGATCGTAGAGGGGAGTTGTTTGGAGGATTGCTTGATCCCGCAGGGTTTATTTCAGGGGTCGTTTAACTTAGGTCACTAGAAGTTGATGTTTCTTTAGTGATTTCCACGTACCTCTTGTATTGAGATCTTGTTTAAACCATAAAATAGAGATCGTTTGATCTTAATCCTAGGCACAAAAAAAAAAAGAACTAGAGTAGGTTAAGGATCAAAAGTGATGTTGGGGATGTGATAAACGGAAGATGGATGATGCAGATGAATGAAACTCTTGAAGAACCTTGGGAGAGATGCTAAAATTTTAGGGCTTGAATTGATTTGAACCTTGATTTGAAGATAGTTTGACTAAGTGTGTTAAGCCAAACAAGATAATGAACTTATAAACCCTAGGAAGTTGCGTTATCCTAGAGTAAACTCATATAAGAGGGTATTTTGACTAAGTGTGTTAAGCCAAATGTGATTTTGAACTTAAAGACCTTAGGAAGTTGTGTTATCCTAGAGGTAAATTCGCTCAAGAGGATTGATAATTTGACTAGGTGTGTTAAGCCACATAAGATGGTTTTGATTTTTTTGCCTAAAAGTTTAGCATGATGATGCTTTCAAGGTTTTCAAGAGTTTGAGGAAGAGATGATTTTTGATTTTGACGATTGATGGGTAGATGAGAGTGATGAATTTGATCCTAGAATTGACCTAGAGGGACTCTTTTCTACAAGACCTCGGTATTGAAGAACATGCCATACATCCTATGTGAGAAAAGAAAATATTTAGAAAAGAGTTGGACTCTATTGATAATAGAACTCATACAAACTTGGGTTGTTCTTTGAAGAATTCTTGTAGAAATTATATACCAATCTTTCTCTAACTTCAAGAAGCATAAACAAATGCTTTTCATGGGCTTTTGGACTAAGCTTTTTGAACCTTAGTTTCTGGATTTTGATTTTACGGGAAATCATTTGAAGGAACATATGTGTGGGGTTCAATTGTCTTTTAGCCTTGTTTAATGAGTTCCCTTTACTACAAACAATGTCTTGATTAAAGTATCAAACTAAATGTCCATGTCTCAATTCCTTTTTATTCCATGAGGTCCATTATGTGAAAATCAAAGTTTCAAGAGCATCGTTTCCTAGGATGACCTTAGTGAAAAAAAATGATGATTAAACCTAAGTACTTAGAAAATTCTAAGGATATAATCCTTAGGGAAAGCAAGAGTACTTAGATTTGTCAAAGGATATTTGTTTCCTCCAAGGGGTTTAAAATTTTGAAGCTTTTTGTGAATGTTTTTTTTCAAATGTTTTGAGATCCAAGCAATGTATTTTTTGATTCCAAGAACATGTACAACCCTAGGATGAAGAGATAATATTTTGTTGGTTTCCCACTTGGATAAATCTAGCTGTGTATATTCAGTGTGGATGATTAGATGCTTGACCACACTGGCTCCCCTCCACGACACACACTTCTTAGGTTAGCCAAGCATCAATACCCATGAAACTCCCGTGGAATATTTTTCATCTCTACAATAGAACCACATGTATATGTGGGGCGGCTTCAAAGGACATGACCTTTTACACCAACAAAATAATTAAAGATTTGGCCTTTGCTAAACAAGGGTTTGAATTCAGACTTTCCATTCATAGGAGTTGACTCATGCAGTGAGAGACCATTGATGCCCTCCTCGTCAGAACCAACCGCATGATACTGGTTTTTGTTTTAGTACCCACCTTTATATCCCGGATGGAAATACTCTTGGCTTTAGAGTGTTATCAGTTGGGTCATTAACTTGGGTGAGTACTTTTTGCACAAGGTAGGCCCTCTAAGATAAACAAAAGTGAGAAAAAATATTCGTAGTTCGATCAACCTTCATTTAGAAACAAAGGGAGAACACATGCCATAGGTTTACTCACACTCGCAAGATGTTTTGTGCAATTTTAATCCCAAAATGAAATGTGGAGGTATTTTGCTTTACTCAATTTAAGATCACCAAAAGGGCTTTTGATTCTCAAGATCATTGTGAGGCATGAGATAAGCGCATACATCCTTTTGATGGTATTACTTTCAATAAATAATTATAAAACAAAGAAACACTTATTTATTTTAAGTCCACAAAGAAAAAGTGAATTCTTTTTATAGCACCAAATCAAATGTGGAATTTGCCTTGTTCAATTGTTGAATCTTAAACCAAATCTAGTAAGTTGTTTCTAAAGTTCATTTTAAGCCTTTTATTTGCAAACTTTGAAAGAAAATTTGTATTGTTCTTTTTATGGCCCAAAAGAAAATTTAGTGTTCCCTAAAGCATGAAAGATAACAAATTTCTTAAGAGAGAGTGAGAATTCTCAAAGAGTGTTAAACAACACTAAAGTGTTCAAAAACACTTGGTATAATATGAGAATGATGTCATAATGTAACCTTCCACTTTGCTTTCCTCTTTTCCCTAACCTGTAAAATGATTAAAACCAGAAGATACAAAGACAACAAATAGGTTAATAGCTGCAAAAGTTGAAAACAAAAAGGCACATGTTAAAAAAAAAAATTGAACTTTTTACTATCATCCAGCGGCGTAGTCAACAAATGCGGTAGAGTTTAGAAATCCAATGGTGCAATATAGCGTCGCATGTGGTTGGGTGAGGCGCTCTGTAGCAGAATAGAGAGCGCAAAGGCGACACTATTTTGACCTAGTGACGTAGTTTGGAGTTTGGAAACCCGCAGCATAGTTTGAAATTTTGAAATTTGTGGGCAGGAATACAGTGATGGCATTCTCAAATTTTGCAAATTTGAGATGCCCATTTCAAAATTTTGCTTCCGCACTTTCAAAAGTGCACCTAATGAATTTGCTTAGGTGACCTACCTTGGAGGCTTGTAATTTAAAGCCTATTGATTGTCATGCAAAATCTATTTGCAGACATATTTAATTAACATATGTGAACATGTATGTCAATTTTCAGCTTCCCATGACGATTTTTATTAGGTTTTGACACTTTTCTATTGTTTGCGAACGTTCAGTTTTGCAAAGTTGCATCCTGTTTGAGCTTGCCTTTTACAACCGGATGATTGTCAATTCAAAACGAATGTTGTTCTGCATTCTCCATACCTAAATAAGCTTGTATGTTAGTTTTTAGAGCTTCATGACCTCATTTTCTATTTTTAACAGATCAAAACCAAATGCAGTTTGTTCAGTTTTGCATCTGCATTCCTGACAACCTTTCTAGGTGGTCAACTTCGATGCCTAATATCTTTTGATAAGTGATGGTTCAATCAAATTCCTTTGGCGCACATGCTCAAGGAACCTAAATGTTCTACTGTGTCCATTGGAAGCTTGCGAGGAGTTGATTTCATATTTTTTCTACGAGGTGATCTCTTGAGTTTTAATTGGTTCTGAACAGGTTGTTGCAGAAAACCTGACTAGGAAACTTTGCCGATTAATATATTTCACCTTGTGACATTTTTTTTTGAGCCGTTTGTTGCAATGAATTCTCTGGCCAAATGACTATATTTCTACAAGCTTCATTGCTCTGGGAGGTGATTTGACTATTTTTTCAGATTGATTCCAGAGCCCACTGGGCTAGTTTTGCCCATTTTCCAAGATTGTCAGAAAACAAATTTTGATGAAGACCCAGTTCATGTTTTCACTTCACATGAATTCAAAATGCAGTGCCAAGTCATTCGAGGGTAAAACTTGTTTGAAAATGATTTTTTTTAGCTGCACCCACATGGGGCCTAACATGCTTTGCACTGTTATGATGTATGCCAGTGCACATTAGAATATAAGAATATTAAAAGGTGAGCCATTATGTGCATTGTTTCTAAGATTCCCAAGAACATTAAGGACCATTCCTCTAAGCTTCACACTTCAAGAATCTGAGTGAATTGAATTATTTTGTAAACCTATGAACCTAATGATGTTCATTGGTCTAAAGATTTGAAACCAATAAGCATGGATCAGGTTATTGAGTGAATAGTTATAATTGAAGGAGGAACTTGAGAGATAGAGAGATCACTCCATCTGATGCACATTGCTTGGATATTATCTCTTCAACGTGTTAAAGGGCAACATTATTCAACTTTCTTGTTGATAGTTGAAATTACTCTGCAACCATTTGAAATACAAGGGAAATCTTCATAGGAGGGAAAAAAAATCATCAAATATTATGCTTGGTTGGCTACATAAAATGGGACGTTGTCAGGAATGCTATGCTATCATGGCATTTAAGTGAATTTTCTAAAGACTCCATAAACTTTAAAATGAATGCAATATGAAAGTTTATATATTGTGAACAAAATGAGATCTGGCATAGGGCATGGCATATTCCCAAAAACATGAGGGATAAAAGGAATTCTTTTGACAAATAGAGGAAGCAACATTGACATGTCATGTAAATTGGTGAAGAGCATTCTCAAACAACGTGGTCTCAAGGAATGCTATGTCTCCAATGCCGCCATGAGTATAGGCTATGCATTTGTAGAAAATGTAATTTGCGGAGGTTGAGTTCAAAATTTACATTGTGAATTGGCCTTTGAAGTCCTGCTTCCAAATTCCCTCTATTGGCAGAGAGTTGGAAATAACTATGTTGCAGCTTGCACCCATTGTACTCCTCATTGCTCTAGGCTGGAAGGGCACCATCCTGCTTGTTCGAGGGGATTCTCTTGAATGAAACTCATCAGTATCCTTTTGTATTCTTGGTAGTGTAGAACAAAGAGCAATGTTTTCTCACATGAACATGGAAAGCCATCATTGTAGGCAACGCATGAAAATAGACTATTGAAGTGTCCTTAGAAACGTGTGCACAAATACATGTTGTCAGCACACCAATCAAATGAGACAAAGCTTTGAAGAATGCACAACAATGGAGGAGGCATGGTCTGAGTCAAGGGCAATGAGCATCCATCAAAGCACAAAGGATGAGGGGTTGCACATCTTCAATAGCTCAAACTGTGTGTAAATATAGCACATGCTCGCTTTGTATGCTCAAAGAACTTGCACATTGAAAGATCTTTGTTTGTGGTGCAAACACTTAAAAGGTAAAACAAAGCAGCGAACTTCTTACAAGAATGTGGTCTCAGCGAATGCCATGATTACAGGACATGTCCAAAATAGTTTCGCTGATAAGGTTTTACAAAACCTTCAAGTAAAATATAGTCTTCAGCAAGATGGAACGCCATTAGGGCAGCAACATAAAATGGTGGATTGAGTGTCGCCATGAAGTATGAAGAAAATTTGCAAAGAGGAGTAAATGCACATGGAGGATTAGGGCAAACTGTGATCGACGACCAAGAAATGGAGGTGGCCACGTGGGCGAAACTCACTGACCTTGTAGGATGAAACGTGACGTTGGCCAAAAGCTTGTGAGGTATGTGAGGCACATAAAGGTGAGTAAAGTATAACAGTGAAGGTAAATTTTTTTGCCCGAGACATATCAATCAAAAAATAAAGAATGTTTTTAATATTAAAAGAGAAATATTTCAAAATTAAAAGTTTGAAATATTGGGGTTCACAAGCAAATATATTTTCAAAAGTTCCAGGTGAAGTATTTGTTAAAATGGGGTAGTTTTTAAAGTTTGAAATTATATTTGAAATTCAAAAATATAATTTAAATGTTCGGGGACAAATATAAATGGTGGGAAAAGTAAGTTGCATGGTGGAGAGTAAATGTTTTTCAACTCTGAAGTTGAAAAATTTTATTTGTAAAGTGGGCCCAGTAAAATGGTGAAGGTAAAACTGTTAAAGTAAAATATTATCCATTGGGGTAAGTATTTTGAAATATTTAAAGTGATGTGCACGGGGAAATAATTGTGCAATATTTTCATTTTCCTGGGGAGATAACGTGAATTGAATATTCACTATGGTAGAGTGTATTTTTTATTCACTTTACAAAAATAGATCATTTTATTTATTGGAGGTGAATAATGCAAGTGCATGGTGGAAATTAAATAGAAGCTTCCATTTTTTAAAATGAGAAATACTTTATTGAGCTGGGAAATAAAATAAGGTCAAAGCTCAAATATTAAAGCTGGAAAAATTTAATAGCTGGACGTAAAGTATAAAGTGAATATGCAAATAAAGTGCAACATTGTGAAAGAGAATAAAAACAGATTTTTCACGGGCAAATTAATTTTCCAGCAGCTGGGTAAATGGAGATTCTCCACATGGGCAGATTTTCTATTTCAAAGAAATAATGAGCAAAGGCAGTTCAAAGGGAATAAGTTTGTTGCTGCAAAGGAAGAGAGATGAGAGATTATTTTCAGTTGGTTGATCAACGGGAATGGAGCTTCCAGGTGGCATTGGCAGATCAAGTTTAGGGCTGCTCCTATTTGTTTCTCTTCTTCTATATATTTTCTTATGTTCTCATTCTAAAGGGTTCCAATTTCTAAAAGCTCTGCAAGTCAAGTAGAAGCTATGGGTAGATTGTAAAGCTAGGGGGAAATATGACTGTAAGTCATTTAATCTGAAAGTGTGTGTTCTCAATTATTTTGTTATGTTTATTTTAGCTGATAATTATCTCCATGGCTGAACTATAATGCTATTTTGGATTCAATAATAAAATTGTCTGAGTCTGTTCATGCACATTTGTTGCATTTGAGTTACATCTGTTGTTTCCTTTTGTTCTATGAATGATGTAATTGCTTTAATAAAGCACAAGTTGCATTTATTATTGCCTATTGTTCAGGGATAGTGTAATTGCTTTAACAAATGTGACATTAGTGTTATGTTTTAGGTGGATTTATAAGAAGATTTATCAGAGAAAGCTTCAGTGGTCTGGTTGTCATAATGTGACAACATTTGCAATACCTTCAGAGTATGTTCAACATTGAAAGATGAATGTTAGTTATATGACTCCATCGCCCATTTTTATGGCATTGGTCCATTATCATGTTTCTATTGTTTTTAGTTTGGTCCCAACTCTTTAAATCAAAAACTATTTCAAATTTGTTTTGCTGAGTTATGTTTGTCATGTTCTCCATGCTGGTTAGTGAAATTCACTCAAGGTGTTAGCCTATTTTGAGTGATATTTTAGGTCCCTCCACAATTTTGTGAGAGCATTATCTGTTAAGCAATATCCTGTTACTTGTGTGTCTAGATTTTTAGATGTTGCTAAAGGGTTACCCCCCTAGGTCTTACAGAGCCCGAAGTGCAGGGGAAATGTGTATCAATTCCATTTCTTGTCAGTTGGCCACTAGCCTTTGTGGCTCTTTAATATAGAGGTTGGCTACCTCTTAGAGAGTTTCAAAGCCTAGCAGGAAAATTAAAACACCAATAGACATATGTGGTAGATTTTGGAGTTTGGAGCGGTGCAATAAAGCGTCACCTAATTGATAGTAGTGCAATATGGCACCGCTGGATTGTAAGCAATGCAATATGGCGCCGTTGGACTATAAGTGGTGCAATTTCCCGTAGACACAAAAAATGTCAAAAAACCATGAAATTTTGTAAAAACGTGATGAATTTATCCAAATCAGCACTTGATATGAAATGGATAAAATTAGCTTTCAATCTAAAGAGAGTAACTTTGCTCTAGATTGTGGATGATATTGCAATAGAGGAGGCCTCTATTTATAGATTTCCAAGTTGGAAGAATGAGTGAAATTGAGTAATGTGGGATCATTCAACACCTGATGGCCAAGTACCACTTGTCAAGATGTGAATGGTTGATGGTTGTGCAAGTTTTGATCAAAGAGCCAATAAATGATATTAGGTGTAATTTCAAACTTGTGAAATGACTTGTTGAAGGGAGAAAAGAATGACTTAAATGCCACTTGGCTCAATGCACAAGGACATGTAAGAGGGGATTAAATTCTTTGTTGGATGTACAAATCCACTTGGATTTGAATTCAAATTTGAGGGAATGTTCCCCTTTTATGCCATGTTGAGAGAAAATAGAGATTTAATAATGAATTAAATCTATTTTCATGTGCAAGTTGCATTATCAAGAGGATGTAACATAGATTAAGATTAAATTAATCAAAGTTTAATTAATTTAATGAAGAATTAGGAGATGTGACCTATTTTATTTATATTTATGGGTTGAAATAAATCAAAAGGAGGTAGAAAATGATTTTAGATTTAGTTAAATAAATATTTTTGATTTATTTAGCTAAAGGGGATGATGTTAGTGTTAAATCAAATAAAGTTGAATTTATTTAATTTAAATGAAGGAATTCAGAGATTTTGATTTAAATAAAATGAATTATTTAAATAAACAAAGATATAAGGTTAATTAAATTAAATTGATTAATTTAATCAACAAAGGAGAAATACCTAATGATTTATTTAATTAAGGGATGAAAGATGACGATAAGCTGAGAGTATGATTTAGGACGAAATGATGTTAGTAATCAGGATCAATTGTGTCGGTATATTTTCCATGTCTACAATGCCTATGGATGTATGCCATATTTTGTTGGGAAGACCTTGACAGTATGATAGACATGTTATTCATGATGGAAAGAAGAACATATACACTATTGTTGCTAATAGGATGAAGCAGACTTTGTTGCCATTGGAAGATGTTCCTAGAAATAAAGTTTGTACGAGTGCTAGAATTAGTTTGGTTGATGGGAGAAGATTTCTGAATGGACTGAGACACGAGAGCATGTGCTATGCCTTAGTTCCTAAGAAGGTTGAAGACTTGAAGCATGCAAAAGGACAACCAGAGAAGATAAAGGAGTTGCTGAAAGAATATGAAGCCATCATTTTAGATAATGTACCTAATGGATTGCCACCTATGAGGAGTATTAGTCATTGCATGGATCTAATTCCTGGAGCTAGTTTTCCTAATAAGGTAGTACACCGGATGACATCAAAAGAAAATGAGGAGTTGAACAAACAAGTGCAAGAGTTGCTAAGAAAGGGTTTGATCAGAGAGAGCTTAAGTCCTTGTGTTGTACTTCTTGTATTGGCACCTAAGAAGGATGGGGAATGGAGGATGTGTAGAGACTCTAGAGCCATAAACAAGATCACAGTGAAGTATAGATTTCCTTTGCCCCGAATGGATGACATTATGGATTGTTTGAGTGGAGCTAAGTACTTTACAAAGATAGACTTGAAGAGCGGATACCATCAGATCATAATCAGAGAAGGGGATGAGTGGAAAACAACATTCCATAAAAATGAAGGATTATATGAGTGGTTGGTAATGCTTTTTAGATTGAAAAACACATCGAGTACTTTCATGAGATTGATGAATGAGGTATTGAAGAAATTCTTGGGTAAGTTTGTGATTGTTTATTTGGATGACATCTTGATTTTCAGTAAGACTAGAGAAGAATATTTGTTGCACATAAGACAAGTTTCACAAAGATTGAAAGAAGAGTAGTTGTTGATAAACATCAAGAAGTGTAGTTTCATGAGGGAAGGGTTGGTATATCTGGGATTTGTGATATCAGTGGATGGATTGAACATGGATCCAAAAAAGGTAAGAGCTATTATCGAATGGCCCATACCTGAAAGTATTGGAGAGGTAAGATCATTTCATGGATTGGCTAGTTTTTATCGGAAGTTCATTAGGAATTTCAGTTCAGTTTGCATCCCTATGACAAAGAAAATGAGAGGAGATAAGAAGGATTTTATATGGACATCTAGAGCAGACAAAAGTTTTGAGGTTTTGAAGCAGAAGGCGACTGAGCAGCCGTTGTTGGCTTTACCGGATTTTGATAAGGTATTTCAAGTAGATTGTGATGCAAGTGAAAATGCAATTGGAGCAGTGCTAATTCAAGAAGGGAGACTAGTAGCCTATTTCAATGCGAAGTTGAATGATGCGAGGAGAAGGTATTTAGTATATGATCAAGAATTCTATGCCATATTTCAAGCTTTGAAGAAGTGGAGACATTACTTTCTGCCTAAGGAGTTTGTGTTGTATACAAATCATCAAGCTTTGCAGTATTTGAATAGTTAAGGTAAGTTGAATCAGAAACACATGAGATGGGTAGAGTTCTTGTAGAGTTATACTTTTTTTTTGAAGCATAGGAGTGGAAATTCAAATAGAGTTGTTGATGCTTTGAGTAGAAGAAGGAATTTATTGGAACGTATGAAACTGGAAGTATTAGGCTTTGAGGAATTGAAGAAATTATATGAGGAAGACCCAGATTTTGCAGAACCTTGGAGAGCATGTAAGGAACCAGTTTTGGAGGATAGAAGTCAATGGTTGGATTACTTCATTCAAGAGGATATGTTGTTCAGAGGAAGTCAGTTGTGTATACCCCAAAGTTCAACGAGGGATAACTTGGTGAAAGAGAAGCATAGTGGAGGATTAGCAAGACACTTTGGAATTGATAAAACAATGGCATTGGTCAGTGAAAGTTAATTTTGGCCCTAGATTCATAAGGATTTCAGGAGATTTGTGCAGAGTTGTAGAATTTGTCAAGTTGCACAAGGGAATAGTTAGAATTTTGGATTGTATCAACCTTTGACAGTACCAGAGAGACCTTGGTAGGATATCAGCATGGATTTCATACTTGGTTTACCTAGAACACAAAGAGGTAATGATTCAGTATTTGTGGTAGTGGATAGATTTTCTAAGATAAAGTATTTCATACCATGTAAGAAGACAACAAACATAGTACATGTAGCAGATTTGTTTTTCAGAGAAGTGGTCAAGCTGCATGGATTATCTAAGAGTATTTTTTTCAGACAGAGATACAAAGTTTGTTGGTTACTTTTGGAGGACACTTTGGAAGAAGTTGAAGATAGATTTGAAGTTCAGTTCTACTTTTCACCCCCAAACAGAGGGACAAACATAGGTAGTGAACGAGAGTTTGAGAAATTTGCTGAGATGTTTGATTGGAGAGAAAACTAGAAGTCGGGATTTAGTCCTTGCTCAAGCAGAGTTTTCCTACAATAACTCAGTGAACAAAAGTACAGGGAAGACACATTTTGAGATTGTTACAGGAGTTCACCCTAGAGGTATATCAAAGTTGAGAGACATCAGTAAGGAAGATAAAAGGAGAGCAGATGCAAAATAATTTGCAAAACATATGAAGACACTACATACTCAAGTGAGACAACATTTGGAAGACATGAACCAAAAGTATAAGGAGAAAGTAGATGGAAAGAGGAGACATAAGGAATTTGAAGTTGGAGATGAAGTGATGGTATATTTGAGGAAGGAAAGATTTCTAGTTGGCACATACAGTAAGCAGAAGATGAAGAAGTTTTGACCTTGTAGGATTTTGAATAAATTTGATTCAGGAAACACATATGAAGTAGAGTTACCAAATGGCATGGGTATTTCACCTATATTCAACATTGCAGATCTACATCAGTACTATGAAACAAAATTCAGTGAGGACAGTAAATAAAAATTGGAAGAGCAACTTCCTAAACAACAATCAGATGAGATAGAAGAGCTTTTGGATGCCAGAGATGGAAGGAAAACTCATGGAAGATAGTACACATAATATCTTGTGAAGTGGAAAGGTAGACTAGTGGAGGATTCTTCTTGGATTGCTCAGGTTGAGGTAGACCGTCTTGGTTTCCCTTTGGCCTGAGAAAAGTGAGGGACTCACTTTTCAAATAACCCCAGATGTCTGATGCAAGAGCATCCTTGGTTCTTGGAAATCTTGCATCAACCAGAAATATTTTCATTCAATTTTTGTTCTTGTTCATTTTTTTTCTAGTTCGAGTTAGTAGATCTAGTGTTTCTTCATGTTTGCTTGCTAGATTACATGTACCTATGGTTTTATCATGGACATATTCATTTTCCTTATTCTAATTTTTTAGCTCGATTGGATCTTTTTCCGACAAGTTATCGCTTTCAGAGTAAGTGACAGTTTTTGGAACTGGCCCCAGAATAACTTCAAACCCTAATGGCTAGTTGGATCAATCACGGATCTCACCCGTTGCTTGTGGATCCTCATGATGTGTTTAGATTTTTTCAATGGAGTGTCCCCAACCTTACACTTAGGTCTACACTTCATCATGTGCATCTACCATGGATGAATTTCAAATTTGAGGCTAACCTATTCTGACACATGTTACTTTTCCTTCATCAGAGATTGTAATGATCTTTGTCCAAAGCGGATGTTTCTAGACTCGTGGATATGATATAAATATTGTAATGAATCATTAGAATAACAAGAAATTAAGATAAGGTAGAAAAAGAGGTAGATAAAGTTCGATCTGTAGGATTTTTACTTGCATGTATGAGCATTGTATTTTGAGCATATTGTAATTAGGCATGTGAGCCAAATCTGTAAGTATGGATGTGGCTGACTATATGTAACCAAATTTTTTGATAATTATATTATTCACATCTACATTTTCCTCCATATTTTGTGTTGCTTCTGTTGTGTTACTCTTGTTGCACGATCTAGACTGTTCTCTCTGAGGACCCTCCTACCATGGCTACACCAAAGATGGAATTCAAAGTTATAGTTTGTAGCAAAGTTGTCTAAATGTACAAGATGTTTACATTCTTCAAATGAAATTTGTTGCAAAGGATTTTGTTAGATTTGAAGGTTTTTTTTTAATATTCCAAATCATGTTTAGGTAAAAAAAATTATCCAATTTTTTAGATTGATCAAGGAAGTGTGTACTTAATTGATTAATGGTGTTTGCGCAAGTAACAATCAACTTGGTGTCTACACTACATGCAAAGCATCTTCATGGATTGTGGAAGTGTGTTGAGGTGCCTTTAGACATATTTGGGTCATATCTAAGGATTTGTGTGGTTCATCTTCATTCCTCTCCACCACGAGAATGTTTGGGTGCCAAACTAATTTTAATTTGTACATTTGAGGTGCATAGCCAACCTTGGAGAAGAATTTCAAAGTTCAAGATAGTATAAATAAGTATTGAGTCATTAATGGATTAAGAATGCATATAGTGTGATGTGTATGATGCAAATAGTATAGTGATAAAGTGTGATATAGTTTAAAGTTTACAGAAACTTTAAACTAAAGTAGCAGAGCTAAGGTACACCTGGTCAGTGAGCATTTGCAGGTGTGGAGTTCAAGTCGTGGCAGAGAAAAAGAGGCCATGATGAAACCAAACAGGTTAATCGAGATTGAGTTGCAGGGGCAGAGAAAGATAAAGAAATGGTGGAGGTAGGAGTAAGGGATAACATTTTGAATTCAAGGGCACTCTACAAAAACTCTCAACTCTTTCGTATTTTTAACTTTTGCATAGGGACATGCAAAATGTCTAGCTGGGGGGAAATGATGAGTATAGAATCAATCCACTATTTTTACCTTATAATTTCATTTTCATCTATATTCTTGTTCCTAATCTTGTCACCATTTGCTGAAGGAACCTTAATATTTAATAAAATAAGGAAAGAAGTTGGGATTGATAATTTACTGAAAATCATAATAAATTTGATTGTTTTTTATAGCTAGATTTATCCAAGTGGGAACCCAACAAGATATTGCCTCATCATCATAGGATTGTAAAAATTCTTGGAAGGAATACATTGCTTGATCTTGAAAACATTTGAAAAAAACAAACATTCACAAAGACCTTCAAATTTCAAACCCCTTGTGAGAAAAAAATACTCTTGATGATTTGGACACTCTTGCTTTCCCTAGGGATCATATTCCTAGAGGTTTCTAAGTGCACAAATTCTACTATCATTTTTTTTCAGCAAGGTTAAACGTAAGGAAATTTTTCCCTATTTTCCTCGATTTCCACACAAAGGACCTTGTGGGATGAGAAAGAAAGTGGGAAACTAGACATATAGTTTGAAACCTAAGCAAGCAAGTGTCTTGGATAAAAATAATTTCATTAAACCAAGATAAAGAGACAAATTGAACTTCATGTGTGTTGTTTCGAATGATTTTGTTTTGAACTTGATGCTACACCTTGGCTATGTTGTTCTACCACCTTTTGTTGTAAGTTTCCACGCATAAAATTTTGGGGCATGTGCACATCATCATAGGAGAAGCACCAATAATTGATATCTTCGGTGAGGTTGTTCTACCTCATGGTCAGCTCTTTTCTCATACTTGGCTAAACAGTTCCCAACAGGGTAGGCACTGGGACTATTTGATTAGTTGTTTGATCATATGGATTTGTGCGTGTGCCTCCTTGATATTGGTTTTGTTGGTATGAATGCCTTCCACTTTGATAATTTTGGTAGGGTGGTCTTCCAGGCATGGACTAATTGCACTTGGTAGTAGTTACTTCATTTTCTAGGTTCCACAATAATTCTTTTATGTCACTTATCTCTTCTTTTGAATAATTAGACGTGGAAGCAACATTCTGTAGCGCACTCGGATATGTGTAACAGTCAACTTGGTGTCTACACTACATGCAAAGCATCTTCGTGGATTGTGGAAGTGTGTTGAGGCGCCTTCAGACATATTTGGGTCATATCTAAGGATTTGTGTGGTTCATCTTCATTCCTTTCCACCACGAGAATGTTTGGGTGCCAAACTAATTTTAATTTGCACATTTGAGGTGCATAGCCAACCTTGGAGAAGACTTTCAAAGTTCAAGATAGTATAAATAAGTATTGAGTCATTAAGGGATTAAGAATTCATATAGTGTGATGTGTATGATGCAAATATTATAGTGATAAAGTGTGAATTTGAGCAGAGAAGTGCAAGCTTCAAAGTGTTGGACTATTTGATGTAGTGAGAAGAAGGTTGTTGGACTATTTGATGTAGTGAGAAGAAGGTGTTTGCAATCATTCAAAAAAGGTTGAAAAAGTGTTGGAACTATTGTGGTGGAATACTTTTTGCATTGAGATAATTTTCTTTATGTAAAATTTCTCTTCTATCTTCTTTCTTTTTTCCAAGAGTGAGCCTTTTTGGATAGTGAGCCCTATTTTGACATTGAGCCCTTGTAACCAATTTTTCAATTGCTTATATTGTGAGCTAATCCCCACCATGGTTTTTTCCTTCTTGGGTTTTCCACGTAAATCTTGTATTCTCTTGTGGATGGTGTTGTTATGTTTCAATTTTTGTTATCTACATTTCATGTTTAATCATCATACTGATTAAGGGTTTAATAAATGCATGTAGATCTGAATGTTAATGCGAGTTTCGATGTTTTGATAAGATACAACTGATTCACTCCCCCCCCCTCTCATTTATCTTTTTTATTCAACACATCCCTCTCCAAAATATTTATTGCAATGTAATTGAAGTAGAGTATGTGGAAGGGATTCTAAATATTTTTTTTATCATATTGAATAATCATTGGAAGAGAAAATACTATGACATATCTATCATTAGTCACCTCATTTTATGAGAGTTAATAGATATTTTTTCATTATATTTAATAAAGGAATTTAATATAAATTTACCTAAAAATAAAATAATATTATAATGATATAAAATATAATATAATTAAAAATAAAAAAATTATATATATATATATATCAATAATTATTTAATAAATACCTTTATTCCTCCCTTTTTAGGAGGGTTTTTTATAAATATTTTTTTCTTATCTATTTTAACCAAAGGATGATAATATCCTTTATCTTTTCATCTCCCTTTTCAATTCTAAAGGTTTATTTCATAACTTTTTCTCCTCTTGAAAAATTCACATAAGATTACCCCACTATAAATTAATTGTTGTCATCAGTAGAATGAAAAGCATCTACATCACAACTTAGAAAATACATAATCAATAAAAAATATAGTGATCATGATTACATTCACTCTTCAAATAGTTTTATTATCATAGTGTTTCAATTTTATTTTAACTTCATGTATATATTTAAAAAAAAAATCATAGAGCTTCTGTCAATAATTGTGATTACATTTTAAATTCACATGTATGTTCAATGATCATTTTACCAATAAACATTATGATGAGAAATATAAACTCTTCTTTAGGAAATAGATCTAATGATAGTTTACATGTTTAATCTCTTATTCTTCAATATTATCATAATTTTATTAACTCATATAACCTCTTTTAAATCTTTTATGTAACTTCGATATAAAATTTACAAAATTATTATCATATAATCACACAACACTTATGAGTGAATAACATGCACATCCTATACTATTGGTCACTCTTTATTTAGTATCATTTAATTTATACACTCAAAATGTATTCCAATATGGTATTCATGAATTCTAGACTATATGAATATCCTCTTTTAATATACTAAATATTATTTAATGAGAACAAATAAAAAATTACATTTAAATAGAGTAGTTCATACCATTTCCTCTTATTGTTGAAAGAAAGGTTGGAGGAAATTATAAATCCAACAAGGATGTTATGTAAAATAGTTTATTGCTAGCAAATTGGTTTATTAATATTCCCAAGTCTTTGTAATACCTAACTTGGTCACAAATAACATCAAGGATAAATATGTAGTACAAAATAATATGACATTTTAAAAAATTTAATCTATACAATCAATCACATGTACAAGATTATTTAAAACATATTTATTTTAAAAATTAGCTTATTTATTTTAATATTTATATTTTTTTTGTATTATAGATAAGGATGTCACAAAAAAATTACATAGAGAGTTTCACCGAGATTTATAGATGCATGAGGCCAGGCCTCACAGTAGTAGTAGCAAGAAGACTACATAACCGCAAGCACAAGACAAAAAATTACCAGTGGGTAATCAGAAGCTTAATTTAAAATATCATCATGGTTATCCACCCAAGCCGTCCACCCCACAGAGCCCTCCATCCACACAACTTTTTTGTTTTCCTGGATCTGAGCAAGCATGAGGAATTGGTCTTTCCTTGCGTTCTTTTGGTTCTTAAGCTCCTTGATGAACATGTTGCAGGTTCTCTCGAAAATCTGCAGATTATCCAAGTTTCTCCTCCATTGGTATCCATTCTTCATCTCATAAATGAAGAAGGTGGCATGTCCCATTTTTAAGAAACTTCTCAGCTTCTTCTTGTCCATCATCATGGTAGTGTGAACCTGCAAGAAGATTTTAAAGTATGTGAGTTTTCAAAAAGACTCAGTGAGAACCCTAGGGGTGTTCTAAAACCTTTCTTCATTTATGCATTTCCAAATCTGCCAAAGGATATTAGAAGAGAGAATGTTCCAAAACAGGTTAGTGTCCTTATTAAGCCCATCAATATGCCTAGTGATGATTTCAAGAGTGTTAATAAACATAGGATAATTGATGCCAAACATTTTCCATATTTCTTTAGCAAAAGAACAGTCGAAGAGAATGTGCCTTCCTGATTCAGGCATTCTGCATAAGTTACAGTAATCAGTAGTAGTGTTGTCTTTTCTGATTGGGAGTCTGTCAAGAATTGATAGCCATTTAAAACATTTTATTTTAGGTTCTATAGATCCTTTCCAAAGAATATTAAAGTAGTTCTTCTAGGAGCAAATATCCAGGGTGGTATACCAGGCCATTTGCAGTTTAAGTATCTTTGAGAGTCCACATGGCAAGTAGAAGGTAAGTCCTTTGTGGCTTTAATAATCATATTATAAGTTTTCTTTTGGGAGGTCGGGATATTATACTTGCTTCTAAGATCTTCCCAACCCATAAGCCTATCATGCTCAAAGAGGTTAGCCAATTGAGAGATGCCCCTATTATTCCAGTATCTAGCAGAGCAGCCCTGGGAAAGGGCGAGGGGTTTGCCAGAGATTTGAAGGTTCCACCAGATGGATCTTTCACCATGAAGAAGATAATCATCATGGAAGGCCTTGTTAGTGAGAGAGCTCTTAACATGATTCCAGGCTTTCCATATGGATTTAAAAATGATAGAACCATGCACAGAAATAGGAAAGTCTCCGATGAACAGATCGTTGAAGGGAAGATTTTTCCAATGTTTTGTATTTTTGGGGAAGCCTCTTTCAATATTGTTTCTGATAAGGATCTTCCAAGGATCATTGCCTTCCATAGAGTGAAAAATCCTTTTGGCAGCAAGGGAAATCCCTTGGAGTTTAAGGTCCTTTAGGCCCAAGCCCCCTATGATTTTGTCAGTATGAAACCAATCCCATTTAACAGCGTGCATTTTCCTATTGCCTTTGCCATCCGACCAGAGAAATTTCCTGATGGCTTTTTGAATTTCTAAGATTTGGTAGTTACTAAACATCCAAGCAGATGAATAGTAGATATTGTAGGAAGAGAGAATTTTTTGACAGACCTGAACTCTGCCAGCCAAGGATAAGGACCTGTTGTGCCACTTATCCAGCTTGTTGGTGATCTTCTCTTTCACCCAAGATCACATATCCTTACGGGAGGGGTCAACAGAGAAAGGTATGCCAAGATATCTCAAAAAAATTTGCGGGCCTCCCCACTGAAAGTCATAGCTTTTAAACCAGTCCCGGGGCTGTTCAACCCATCTCAGACATATAGACTTGGGGTGAAAAATACAAGCACCAGAGATAGAGCAAAAGAGACTGAGCTTGTTTTGCAGGGCTTCAAAGTTGTGGGCAGTGGCTTCAAAGACGATAGCAGTGTCATCAACAAATTGGGAGTTTATGAGCTCTTCGTTATTAGGGAGAGTTATGCCCTTAACAGCAGGGGAAATAGAGTTATCTCTAAGAATGTAATAAAGGGCATCGAAGGCAATAAAAAAGAGGGCAGGGGCCAAGGGGAAACCTTGTCTGATGGATCTACCTAGGGGGAAGGGGTCGGAGAGGGAACCATTGATATCAATCTGGGCAAAAGCACCAGTAAGTAACATTTTCACAGAACTACAAAAAGTACAAGGAAATCCAAAAGCCTCAAGCATCATGAATATGAAGTTCCATTCAACCCTGTCATAGGCCTTTCCAAAGTCCAGGAGAAACATGGCAGAGTTTTTCTAAGAGAATTTGGCCCAATTCATCACTTCCCAGCTGGTGATCAAGTTTTCAAGAATATATCTTCCTTTAATAAAGCCAGTTTGGGTAGAGCAAACAAACTTTGGTAGGATTTTCTCAAGTCTAGAGGCCAGGATCTTGGCAAAGATTTTATAAGAGACATTGAGGGTGATAGGTCTCCAATTTTTAATGAGAGCTTTGTCTCCATCCTTGGGAATTAATTTAATAATACCACTGTTAATGGAGCTACCTAGGGATCCCCTATCAAGGGCTTCTGAGTAGAGATCAAAAAGATCTTTGCAAATCCACTTCGATTTGGCCTTGTAAAACTCCATAGGGAGACCATCGGGCCCAAGGGCCTTATCAATTTCCTCCAGAGAGATTCCATTAGCAAGCAGGTCAGCATCCATAGAGGAGATCTTTTTAGGGATAAGAGTTCTGCATTGATTCCTAAGGGAGGTAGCCTCTGCCAAGTCTTCAGAGGTAAAGAGGTCTTTGTAAAAGTCCGCAAAGGTCTTTTTGATACTGTTAAGGTCAGCAATTTCTTGATTATTAACAATAATTCTCTCAATGTTCTCATTGGCCTATTTGTGTTTGAAAGGTTGAAGAAGAATTTTTAGCCCCTATCCCCAAATAGGAGCTAGTGGGCACGAGACCTAATTTTAGCTCCTCTAGTTTTAATCTGCTGGTGCTGTCTAAGGGCTTCTTTGGTCATAATCACATGGGAGATGAGATCAATGTCAGAAGGGTTGGCTTGGATGTCAGTTTCAGCTCTCAGAAGGTCAGAGGAGAGCTGTTTTTCGGTGAATCTATAGTCTTTGGCCCTTTTTTGGCCTATGGTTTTTAACAGGTTCTACTAGGCAAGAATGTTCATGTTCCAATTCTCGATGTGAGAGTTGGAAGGGAAGTTGTTCTTATTGATGAGTCTAATGATATGGATGGCAGCAAGAGCATCCTCATCCTTGAGAATACTAGTGTTCAGGAAAAACTTAGGATTGGAGGCTTTGGTGAGCACTGGGGAGGAGATAGTTTTAAATCAGATGGAGATAGGGTGATGATCAAAGAGGGGAGTGGGGGTGACGAGGATAGAGAAAAAGTTTTTATTAGCATAGAACCGGTCCAGTCTAGAGTATATTCTAGAGGGACCTTGTTGAAAGTTGCACCAGGTATGCCATATGCCCGGATTTATGTCTTTACTTCCAGTTAAGGGATCAAAGAGATTTTTATTTTTTTTCATTCTATTCTAGTGAAATCTTTCAAGGTCTTTCCAGGCAAAGGGAGTACCACCAACTTTATCTTCTTGGGATTCAATCATATTGAAGTCCCCTCCCATGAACCAAGGGATGTTAGGGAGTGCCTCCAGCCAATCCCAGAGGCTCACTCTCTCCCTATAGTCGTTTGAGGCATAAATTGAGCATAAGCCAAAGATATTGCTATTGTAGTTGATAGTAATCCAGATGGCTCTGTTACAAGGGGAGATCCCATTACTAGTGATAAACTTCTCCCATCTCAGGTTAACTAGCAGCGCAACCCCACCCTTGCCCCTAGAGTGATTGGTGTGGAACTTGATAGCATCCTTCCAAAGGAAATTTAGGTTGGATTCAAGAACAAATCCAGTAGCTTTAATTTCTTGCAGTTCATTAAGAAATCCATAGAACTATTTAAAATATGCTTAATGAAAAACTTCATGTTCGGGGATTCAAGACCCCTTATGTTCCATGAGATGCAGTTCATGAGGAAACCTGTGGGGGGGGGGAGAGCACTGGTCTGCCGATCCCAAGATTGGGGTTTTAGCAACAGGAGGGGTATTCCCTTGTTTTTTCTTAGAGGGGTTTTTATTATTGGAGCCCAGAGGTCTTCCTTATCGTTTAGCTGAGGGGAGATCTTCGAAGAATTCATCATCATTCTCAGAATCATTGGGGGAGAGGATATCCACATCCATTAATTGCTTGGTGCGAGGATTAGCGGCATTAGCAGAGCGGTTATGGGCTGGGATGATCTCTAATAAACAGTCATCACCAAGCTCTCTGAACATTTTGTGAAAGAGATTCAGGGGGGGCTGTGCCAGTGAATTTTCCAAGAGGGTCCTTTTTGCTTGATCTTGAAGGGGGGGAGCTGGTATGATAATCCTATGAAGCGGTCAGGACAGGGTTGTCCATGATGGAGACAGGAGGGAGGTCTAAGGATTTGGAGATCATAGTGGAGGATTTAACCTATTTATTGGTTCTCTGCCTGCGTTTATTGGAGTTTTTGGTTATGGTTTGGAATCCTTCAGTTTGAGTCTCAATTTGCGGGGACAAGGTGACAACCGAGAGTGAAGGAGGGCGAGGGGCAGTAGGGAAGGATGGGGAGTTGCAGGCCATGGTGGGAATGGGGTTGGGAGTTTCAGCAGAGTGTGCGGTATTGACCACAGAGGGTTCCGAATTGGGTTTAGCAGGAGCGAAGGGGTTCAGTTGTGGCGAGGGTTTAGCCTGTAAAGGTTTCTTTTTGATAATGGGGCAGTGCCTCCTCAGATGCCCTTCTCTTCTACATAAGAAGCAGGCGTTCAGGCCTCCAAGAATTTCAATAGGGCAGGAATAATTATCCTCAGAAATGTTAATATTAATGTCGGTCGGAATCTCCTTACCAAGAAGCAAGGAAACAAAAACCCTAGCATCCATATGAGGAACCAGCCTAATAGTGTCATCCATCCGAATGACCTTACCAAGTGGTTCAATTAGTTGGGGAATGAACCTCCATAGAAATGGTGAGATTTGTTTAACTAATATCCACCACGGGGCAGAGAGGGCAAGAACTTCCTCAAGAATAGCCTCAGGAGACCATGCCATGGCACGAAAGGAGGTAGACCCAATGGTCCAATACTGTTTTTTAAGCACTTCGGCTTAGGAATCCTGATTAGCAAAGAAAATCACGAATAGACCTTTTTGAATTTGTCTGCAAAATGAAATATGGAGACCAAGCTTTAAGTTCCAGTGGTTATGGAACCAATCATCTAGAAATTTTCTAGGAGGGCATTTATCTATTTCAACAGTTGAGAAAATAATAGCCGAGTTTCTTAAACTATTCTTTTCCTTCCCAATTTCAATTAGCATTTCTGGATTAGGAGAAACAGAGAAGGGTAGGGGAACATCCCCAGTATTCTTACCGGTTTCGTAGGCACTATGATTGTTGGATGGGTTAAACCTTGCACTCACGTCAATGGCAACACCAGAATTGGCTACCGCCTCAAAGAAGGACTTGGGTTTTGGTTTGGCAAAGGAATCTATGTTATGCATGTCTGAAGCTTTAGAGGCCCTAGGTAAACTCGAGTGGGAGATGGGGGGTACGGCCTCTGCCGATCGGTAGAGGGGAGAGGGAGTTGTCTCCATCAGACAGTCGGAATTAAAGAAGCAAGGAACGGACACACCTGTACTCTCGCCGCCGCTGGGAAAGCATAGATGTCCTTCCTCATGGTTCGCCACCTTTTCCAGCCGCCGCCAGAAAACTTGCCCGAGGAGAGAGATAAAAAGCCGAAAAAAAATGCCAAAAAAACGCAGACCTCCACTTTTGTCTTCCAAAATGATAATAATTCAAAATCTTATTAATATTTATATTTTGAAAATTATTGTATTCTTTTATTTTGGATCAATTTATGAATAAACAATTTGATCCAGTATAAATGCATTGGATTGGAAGATTTGAGATATCCACTTCAGTTTTTCTATATAGTTATATCGAGGAGAGCAGTCATAGTAAGAGTATCTAATCTGCTATTTTTAATCCTTTTTGAACTTCTATACACAGCAGATCATAGCAGTTGTATTCCCTTTATCTATATTCTGCCCTGCTTTGGCAAAATGCAACAGTCCATATATTTTTTGTTAGCTCTGTACATACGAGGATAGAATGGTCTGATACATAATTTGTATGTAACCGGAAGCAGGAGGTACCTCGCAGCTTGTACTGTTTTGGTTATACAATATTTAAAAATATATATATATTTTAAGTAGCGTTGATAGAGTTTTAAATTATATGGCTTTTTTTTATTTGTATTATAATATCTTAAATATATTTATAAAATGTGGAAATATATAATGATGGATTATTTTATTTTCTTTAAGAATTATTTTATTTACTCAATTAATATTTAATATATTGTAATTGAAAATGTGTAAAGACACTAAAAATATCGTTCTTTAGATATCTATTGATAGAGCTTTAAATTGTTTGGATTTCCAATAATCTTAATAATATTTTATTTTATATTGGTGTAGGTTTGGCTTATTTTTATTTTGAATATGATATCTTGAATATATGTATAAAATGTGGTGAGATATAATGATGCATTATCTTAGTCTCTTTTATTTTATTTATTCAGTTAATATTTTATATGTTGTAATTAGAGATGCTACTAACATACTTATCTTTAGAAAAAAATGTGTAAAAGACATTAAAAGATATCATTCTGAAGACATCTATTTTACATCGGATTTGCCAATTAAATAGAATGCACAAAGAGAATAATACCTCTTGAATATATATACTAATAATACCTCTTGAATATATATACTAATATTTACTACACTTTTCAAAGTAAAAATTAAACAAAATAATTACCAAAACAATGAATATTAACTTTTCAGAAGTAAAATTAAAAATGAAACAGAAAAATAAAATAATTTATAAGAAAATAAAGTAAACTATATATATATGAAAAAAGATCAGAATAAATATGAAATCAATAGGATTCCATCCCATATTCTATCTTCTTCTTTATTTATGATCTGTTATTAGCTCCTCCCGAACTATAAGCACCACCTATGCTTTAATTAGTCATTAATAAGCTTGTTCGTAACGAATGAGAGATCATTTTTATGTTCTATTTAACAAATATTTATGTATTATTAAAGTAAACATGTACATTAGATAACAAAACATATTTCAAAAATGAATTTTCTGAAATATAATTGACTACAAAGTTTGGACAGATAAGGGTGATTAATCCTGTTCACTATCATAATTACGATGATAGTGGCAGATGGGGCAAAATTGGAACGGTTCTAAAATAGATGTGGTTGGAAAAAATGGAACTGTTATGAAGTGCGATGCTATTTCACTTTGGACAGTTTGAAGATGCAAAGAAACTCAAACTATACCCTTATCAAGTGTCAGCCTATTTCACTTTGGAGAGCTTCAAAATTAGACTAAGAAACCAAAGCTAGAATATCTGCGTGCACTGGCTGAGTGAGAGAAATTAAATAGTAGTCATGTTCTTTTTCATCGACTTTTTTTTTTGCTCTATTCAGAAATTGTGGTTTAAAATTTAAATGGCTATTGCAGGAAAGCATGTGCAGTTGATGCGTAGCTTTCTGCAAAGGAGTGTTTTTGTGTTGGAGAAGCGGCCACTCTCAGTTCGAATCTACGTAAGGCCCTATATATAACTACTTTCTTTTTATGACTTCTTCAGTTTAGAATTTTTTTTTCACACAAATAGTAATATGCTACAACAAACTATGGTGTAAGTAAAGACATTGCACAGCTAATACAAAATTTTTTCTGACTTTTTAATATCCAGCTATCAATCCAGAATTATTGAAGAATGTTAGGCATCTATGAACTTTTGAGTGAGTTTCTCCTATCAAATTTTTTGAACATCTCATGACTGAAATGAGGATTGCATTCTATGTGTGCATTTTATTTCAGAATAAGTTAAAGTGCATTAACGCATAAATATATATTGATGTTTATTTTATCTATTGATAAATTGTTGATGTCTGATTTAGGAGATTTGCTGTAGAGGATCACCTTACTAAGAATCCCTATGTAGGAAACTAAAAATTCATGCTTGGGATGACAAGCTTGGAGTTACAATAAAATGCTCTGTTTTGCCAAACTATATGTTCGTTTTTGTCTAATCACTCACACAGTTACATTGCAACGCCTGATTTCCTATGGATCAATGTTGTTCTATAAGGCCGCTGAGCTTAATCCAGTTCGTAGCTGATATAGGTGCGGCTTCCACTGTGCCATACGTTTATGGACTCCCGATTGAAAATACTCTCTAGTAAAAATCATTTTCTTCTGCCGTCCGAAGTTGTTTTCAACTTAGAATCTCCATGTAAAAGGAGAAAACTCTAAAATCCTTTAATTTGGTAACCTCTAAAATTCTTCAAGTTTAGCTGTGAATTCATGGCAATTAACCGAGGTGCATTTCCTCAAAAACCTATGTTGAGAAGGATTACCAATCGACACTGATACATTTCGGAATCACACATGGTAATTAAAACTCATTTTGAACCTTACCATTGAAATCTGGAGTGATTAATCCCTCATTAGATGAATACAAAGAACTCATTCTTAAGCGGATTAGGAAAAACCGCCAACCGCGAGATTTCCTTTGTAAGGCTATTTCAGCCAAAGTCCTCCATTTAAAAAAGTAAATTGGGCTAACAGAATCTACCAAAAATGAAAATCCCATAACTAAGTATAACTAAGTTCATGCTTATCTGGCAAATATTGGAGAAATCTTCAAACTATAATCCTCTCCAAACGCAGTAATGTCGGTAACCCACTGGAAATCGTTAACTGGCATGAGATGATAAAGCCGAACCAGGAACATAATAAGCTCACCTTTGGCTGGAAACTGATGCATCCAATATGCATCGTCAACTTCAGCAAGAATAAACGGATAGAGCCCATCATCAATACCACACCTTTTGAAACAAGTTGACACAACAACATGGCAACAAACCATACACTTATATCCAGTACCACACGGTATCTCTCGTTCAATCGAAGAAAACAGTGGCCCAAAATCAACCTCACGGCCCTAAGCATAAGGAAGGTGCTATCTCCCAGAATACCGTTCAGATGATGTATGGGGGAATCCATCTTTATATGATAATAACCGACCGCCATGAATGAAGAAATGTTGTGGAGAACCGCAACAAAGGTTAAAATTACACCTTCGCTCCTCTGTACAGAAAATTATCAATGTCACAGTACAGAAAATCTCACACATGATGAAAGGAACCTCACAATGTCACAGTACATAATATCTCACACATGATGAAAGGAACCTCAACCTCACACAAGATGAGAGGACGATGATCAAATATCCCAATATCTCTAGATCCAAAATCATAAATGTGAATTGTGGCAAGGAATGGCGATGTCGACAAATGGCACGAGCACCAGGTTGAAAGAGTGTGATCTGGCCCAACAATGTAAACGCAATAAATGATGACTGAACAGATGTCTTGTCCAACAACTGTTGAATATCAGGAAAACATTAAAAAAAAAATTACTCTTAGAATTTTTGCATCCATTATTTAAAAGAGTAACTCATTTAGGGAAATCGCTTTAGGATTCCATAGAACAATTATTCCTTTCTTTGATAGTTAAAATTTTTACTCTCTCATAGATCAATCCACCTTTACTCCAACACGAAATTTTTTTAATTAAATTCACGTAAAATTAAAATCTTTTATTTTTGCTATAAAAGTGATGATAGGAAACCTTGTAATCATCCAAGAAAATGCGAAGAAAAATCTAAGGAAGGGTGGAATTTTTTTTTTTTTGATGAATAAGCAGCTATTTATATTAACATAAAGATAAAGTTACATTTTCACAAAAAAAAGTGGGTGGTAAAAAAGAACACCCTCAAAGTCACATGGGCAATGCCCAAAAAAAGCCAAAATAATTAACCGGTCACATGGGTCGAGCCCATAAGTCCATGATTACAAAACATAATAAAAAAATGTCATTAAATGGTCAGAGCAGTGCCAGGAAGGTTAGAAGGGTCTCTATTATCCATGTGTTTCCCCCATACATCAGCGAGGTCTAGATTGACGTCAGGAGGAGCACCCCAACCATCATTATCTTTTTTCTCTTTATCTTCTTCTCACGTCGAAACGAGATTGCAAGCACTAAACACGAATTTTTTTTGCCAGCATCTGACCACCCACAAACAGAGGTAGGAGGATCATCAGAGGGCCACCCAAAACCGCCATTGCTGCTCCCCGAAGCACCACCAGAGAGCCACCCCTGGTCAGCCCGTGGTAGAGGAGAGCGAGCACGCCGAAGAGGGCGGGAGTCCTACTGAAGAAGAGGCTAAGAGTGGGGACGCGTGGAGCCACTCTGTTGTTGGCTCCGAGAAGGCGACCGACCACGAGAAGAGGTGGGCGAAGTGGGGACCTGAGCAACAGTACATGAGGCATTGCCCCAGTGGTCCAGCAGAACTTGGAGATGAGCAACCTCCAGTGCAGCTTTGTTTGCTTGCACCTGAATTTGTAAGAGCACATTAAAACAAATAATAGATTTAGCATATAAAAATATATTAATATCCATTTAAGAATGAGCAAATATGCAGACATTTCTATCTTTCTAGATATTGAAGAGGATTTCCACCTTGAAAGTGTGCCAAAGTTGGGTAAACTTAGCAGGGATTCTAGGTGAATCTCACAGCAGAACCATGTGCTAAGAAAAAGGTTCTGGCCTAAAAGGCGGAAAGAAGTCATGAATCCAAGTCCAAAGTTGTTGAGTTCTAGGACAAAACTAGAAAATATGCTTAAAAATCTCAACTTGCCCATAAAAAGGGCAGCGAGGGTCCTAGACCGCCAAGTGCACAAGTCGAGAGCCCACAAGCAAGCCTTGGAAAATAATACACCAAGCAAAGTGGGCAAGCTTCAGACTTGTTGGGTCTCAAAAATGCTGGTTGAATGTACCACAAGAGGTTGCCACACTCACTATGTTTTTGGTCAACTGATAAGGCCAACCAATATGGTTGAACCCTCTACTCTTAAGGCTATGCTAAACCTAGGCGGGTGCACCTATATAAGCAACGCAGATTTTGAATTTATGTTTCCTACTTGATCTAACTATCTATAAATGGCAATCTAATAGTGGAAAGATATGATCCTACTTTGGTATAAATTGTATATGCAATATCAAGGTATATGAATTAATATGTTTAATTAAGAGATGTCAAATGAAATGGATAAAACTAATGTAATGAAAATAAGGGAGACCAGTGCCTTATTGGGTAACGGAGTCAAATGAAAGTCTTTAATGAATGGTTTCTATCTAACAAGTCCTCTAACTGTTTGGCATATAACTATGAGTTTATAACTGGTATAAACATGCAAGAATGCAATTGATAGACCCTACTTGAGGCAGAATATCGAATCTGACTATCTGATTCTTTTTACTGATCCAAATGATTTTCCCAGACTACTGCAATTGATTGAAAGGGATTTTAATTCTCTTTTAAAGAATCTAATAAACCAAATCACACAGAAACAACAAATGTGTACTGATAAATCAAATATATAGTTGATACTTCAATTTAAACAATCAAGGAACATCAGATTGGAGACAATCAAATAATCCCAAGAAACCAACAAATAATTGATGCCAGGATGAAATCACCAAATTAACTGTCTTTCATTATCTTCTTCGAAATTTATACATGCAACATAGTCTCCTCGAATATCATTCTGAAAATATAATGCTTACAGTGATCTATCCTATTATAATTCTATTATCTACCTTTTTAAATTATCCAATAATGAATATTTATACATCAGTTTGCAAAAGGACGTGCCTTTTCAAAAAGTTTAAAGCATAAAAGTTTTAACAAATTCTCCATTTAACTAATTTTTGTTAAGCCACAGATGGACTATAGACATATGCTCCGTATAATCCTAGCGCTCTTGAGTGTTAGCATCTCCCAACGCATCGCGGATCACAATCTCCATCGTTATCATTCGCTCATTCTGCTCATATGCTTCATCCAATGTTACGTCTTCCATAGTGGTTGCTTTCAACATCTCTTGGAGTATTGTTTCGCACTCATTTTTCCACGTAGTCGCTTCTTTCATTTTCCCTTCATCATCACATAACTTGGTCAATCTATCTTCAGTAGCCTCTATCAATCCCTGCATATCTCCTTGTAACTCCTCAAAGAAATCCATGTGCCTGTCCATGATACAATTGCCATTTTCAATCTCTTCATTACTAGGAATGTCCTTCTGCTCCAATTCTTCAATCTTTTCCTGAATTCTGCTATCCACTCTCCCATGTTTCTTTATTGCATCCACAAATTATGAACGTTTTCCCCAAAGCCTATTTAACCAAGTGGTTAGAACGACCTGTCTTCTTTTGATTATTGCAGCAAATGCATATGTTTTCCCTTGAAAATATGCAGTTGATCCTTCCCAATGGTCCCTTTTTCTGTGAAATCTCACCTTGGGTGAGCATCCTTGTTGGTTCTGTTACAACACCTACCAAGTCTTTCAAACGTTCATTTTCTCTCAACATCCTCTCATTACCAGTTCTATACATCTCCCTTTCCCTTATCAATGCTTGGATTTGAGCTTTATTTAACTTGGCTATATTTATCCCAATATCAACAATTGCTATAGGATCAACCTCCCCAGCCTTCAGGATCATGAAATGTCCAAATGTTTTTTCAGTATCAATGATAATTGATTTTTTGTGAGGAGGATACAAGGCCCAAATCATCAATATCTCATCATCAGGGTTGTATCTTGATCCTGTGTATACCTCCATCACCTTTTCTATACTCGACTTGTGGGCGGGATTATTATCTTTTAAGAAACTATCAAAAACTAATGCAGAGTTCATATCCAAACCTGGAAAAATCATAACACCTGCCTTTTCTAGCAGCTCCCTTCCCTTTTCAGGGGTCATGTTAATCATCTCTTTGTCTACTTCATCCTTTAAGATTTTCAACAGTTGGTCCTCATTTCCTGGAGTAACATTGTCAACCTGTCCCCTTATCTCTTTTCTTTTTTGCTTATATAAAAATGTCTTAAACTCCGAAGTCTTTATAAATTCATCATCTGATATGAAAGACCTATAATCTTCATGTCTTGTATCTACATCTATGGTTTCCTCAACATCAGTTTCTCTGACAACATAGGCATAGTCTTGAGTCTTTATTCTTGAAACTTTCCCAGATGAGCCTTGTGGCATGTCTGCTTTTGATATCCCTTTAATGGAAGATAACAACTCAACATCCACCAAGTCCTTCATTAAAAATAAATAAAATTGGCTAACAGAATCTACCAAAAATGAAAATCCCATAACTAAGTATGACAATCCACCATATTCGGTGGCAAATTTCTTAACATTCCTATAGTATTGGTTATTGTTTCTAAATGGAAAGCAACGCTTTTAAATTCACAATCTAAACCCTAATCAATTACCTATATGTGTGCTGTAGGAAACCGCACATGATGGATTACTTGTATGAAGGGTACCAAAAATCGTATAAGGGACAACATCCTTCTCTGTAAGATTGGGAGCAGTTGAGACCTAAAAATAGGTTTTCATCAAAACATGAGAGTCGGTGAAAATGGGTATGTTCAGATTAAAGAAAAAACTTTTTGCAGTAACAACGATTATGAGCACCAAAACCCTAATAAATAGTCAACGGTATATTGTAAAATTCAGAATTGGAATCATAAATGGATTTCCTTGTTATCGAATGATTCTAAATTAGGAATCAGAAAACATCCAAAAAAATTTAGTTCGACTCTTTCCTGAAACTTATTTAACCAATTTAAACTCAAACACATAGATTTAAAGCATGAACTTAAAATTTGGTCCTCCTATTATATTCTAATAACAAGTAGAGCGTACATCTTCGAGATCCACGACTTCAGTATTTTTAGCCATATCCTTAACCCATTTTTAAAAAACACTATCCTAGCTGATGGAACACTTTTACGTATAAGTTTCAAAACTCCATGGATGCTTATCTGGCAAATATTGGAGAAATCTTCAAACTATAATCCTCTCCAAACGCAGTAATGTCAGTAACCCACTTGAAATCGTTAACTGGCATGAGATGATAAAGCCGAACCAGGAACATTATAAGCTTACCTTTGGCTGGAAACTGATGCATCCAATATGCATCGTCAACTTCAGCAAGAATAAACGGATAAAGCCCATCATCAATACCACACCTTTTGAAACAAGCTGACACAACAACATGGCAACAAACCCTACACTTATCCAGGACCACACGGTATCTCTCGTTCAATCGAAGAAAACAGTGGCCCAAAATCAACCTCACGGCCCTAAGCATAAGGAAGGTGCTATCTCCCAAAATACCGTTCAGACGATATATGGGGGAATCCATCTTTATATGATAATAACCGACCGCCATGAATAAAGAAATGTTGTGGAGAGCCGCAACAAAGGTTAAAACTACACCTTCGCACCTCTGTACAGAAAATTATCAATGTCACAATACAGAAAATCTCACACATAATGAAAGGAGCCTCACACAAGATGAGAGGACGATGATCAAATATCCCAATATCTCGAGATCCATAGAAAAATTATTCCTTTCTTTGACAGTTAAAACTTTTAGTCCCTCATAGATCAATCCACCTTTACTCCAACACGAGAAATTTTTAATTAAATTCAAATAAAATTAAAATCTTTTACTTTTGCTATAAAAGTGATGATAGGGAAACCTTGTAAATCATCCAAGAAAATGCGAAGAAAAATCTCACGGAGGGTGGAATTGGTTTCAAATTAAATAGATATGTTTTGAGATATTTTTATTTATAATTTTAGTAAATTATTTACTTTATATCAAAAATACATAGTAGTATTAAAGTTTTATGAAAATAAATTATTTTAATAATTTTATATTTATTTTATTTGTTTAACTATTATTTAAATAATAAATTTATCAATTTAACTATTCAATTAAATTGATGAAAAAAATCGAACTTGTAATTAAAACTTAAAAAATCTAATTTCTTTATTTTTTCTCACTTCATGAATATAGTCTTTTATTGTTTTTTTCTCTATTAATAACAAACTTAAATTTTATTTTTCTATTTATTTTGCTTTTAGATAGCACTTTAAATAATTTCTATATATTTATTTTAAATAACATCTTTTATATTACAATATTAATTATGAAATAAAATATTAGAGATTAAATATTTATTTATATGTTATTTGATTATATTTTTTTGAATAACAAATGTATTTATTCTTTTATATTATATCAAATATTAAATATAATAAAATATGTAATGAAATTATTTTATTATTTCAATTAAATTGTATATCATGTAAATTATAAATTACCTTTTTTAAATATTATTTATTTTATGATAAGTTATTAATCTAGGATTTATAACTTGCTTATTCATTAATTATTAGTTAACAATTAATGTATATTTATTGAATATAGAGTTGAAAGTGGTGAATGTTTATCAATGTTCATAATGTGTTTAATTTTTCTATTTTGTAGAAGGTTTGCATTGAAACAAAACAAAAGCATCTACTATGTTAGATCAATAGCATATAAAGTTTGACAGTAACATATTACACCTATTTTTCTTTTATATTTGTAGTTAATAATTTCTAAATCATATAATTTGAATGCTTGCAAAAAAATATCGTTTGATATTTCCTTAGAATTCATCATTTCTATTTTTCTATAGAAGCTCATAAGTCTATGTCAGTTATTTTATATGATTGGATTAATGAGTAGCCAAACTCACTAATAAAATATTTATTTGTTGATTTCATCTTTAAAAAAATTGTGATATTTTTATTTAATCATTCAAAATATGTTTAATTTTTGTAATTTGCAGAATTTGTGCATTGAAAAAGAAGAAGAACATCTACAAATATACTTCAAGAGCATATAGAATTTGACAAGCAACATATTACACTTATTTTGTTTTTATATTACTAGTATGTTTTTCTATTGTGCATAAAATGTCAAAAAATAATGAACCAAAAAAATTGTTACATACTATCATAGATGTAGAAAGTTATGAATCAATGAATATGAATGAAGAACGAACAATAGATGAAGTATTGAAAGACAATAATATTTTTAGAATAAGTCCATTTGTATACAACATAGGGGATTTTATTTTTGACTCTTTGCAATATTTGTTACATATGAACTTCACTTCCATAGAATTGTGAAATGGTATGATTGATTACTTTCTTAATTGTCTAGCAAAAATGATGATGACACTTGGTTTTCATATAGACATGAGCTAAATCCTGAAACATTGAATGAATTGCATCAAATTGTTGATGCTAATACATACTTACAACGTATGCACCTATTTGTTGTTAAGAAACCAAGTTGTAAAGAATATTGCCTTTGGGGTGACCAATTTTGTATTAAATGGCTAGCAAAGTGGTTGGGTATCCAAATATGTATTTGGTCATCAACTAGAAAAGTAAAGTACTTGAATTTCTTGTTCAATGAAAATTCAAAAAGTAGTACATATTCTATTTTGTTTCATGATGAAGACCATTTGAATGGACATTTTGAACCACTTGTTTCCAAAAAAAGAAATTCATTGGAACAATGTATTAACCAATATAAACACTCAAAAATAATTACTAACATGAGAAAATATGCATCATCAATAACAAATTTTGCATTGGATAATATCATAGATGTAGAGAACTATCAGTCAAAAAATAGACAACGAGATCTCTCAATTGACAAAGTATTAGAAGAAAATAACCTATTTAGAATAAGGCCATTTGTATACAATGTAGGCGATTGTCTTTTTGACTCATTACAACTACTGTTACATATGCGATGCACATCTGTTGAACTAAGAAATGGAATAGTTGATCATTTTCTAAATTGTCTGGCAATTGATGATCATGACGCTTTGTTTTCACTTCAAAATGAGCTAGACTCGCACACACTATCCAAAATGCATGGCTTTCATGATGTTAGTACAGATTTGTGATGCATGTGACTATCTATAGTTCTAAAGCCAAATTGTAATGAGTATGGTCTTTGGGGAGACTTGTTTTGTATTAAGTGGTTATCCAAGTGGTTAGATATTGAGATATGTATTTGGTCTTTAACAGGAAGAAAAATTACTTGCATTTCAATGAAAATTCACAAAGTACAACATATTCTATTATGTTCCATGATCAGGATCATAAAAATGGACATTTCGAACCTCTTGTGAGAAAAAAAAATTAACACACCTGAACAAAAGGCTCACCAATCTAAACAATTTGGAAGAAATATGTATTCCCTAAAAAGAATTCCACAGAAAAAAACAATAGATACAATGTCTAGATTATGCAAAAATGCATTATCAATATCAGATTGTGGTGATAGTCTTTTCAATACTATTGCAAGTTTGACTGAAAATGAATATGAAAACCCATGTCTTAGATGCTACATGGTTCAATCCTTTTGCAATGCAATGCTAAATGGCGACAACATAAAAAATGAATGCCTTGAAACATGCTTAAATTTTGAGTTGAAAATTAGTTGTGGTGGGACAAATTGGGAAACATTTATTGCAAAAGTTGGAGATCCATTTGAACAAAGTAAAATTGAAGGTTTTGATTTTTGTTTTGAATGGCTATCCTACATTTTGCAAATAAAAATTCAAGTTTCCTCAAAAAATAGTGCCATGCCAACCAAAGTATATTGCAAATGTTTACAACCAACAAAAGTATACAATGTCATATGTTACAAAATCAATGACATGCATACACATTATAAGCTAGGTGAAGTGGAGATAATAATGATAAACGACATTCATACTATACAACCAAAAAAAACAATAATGAAAAGCAAAGAAAGGCTTAATATGCATAATTTGAAAGAATCGATTTGAAACAGTAAACAAGTAAAAACTTGAAAGTCTACACATCTCACAAAGTGTTTCACCACTATTCTCCAAAAGTCACTTCGTAAACTTTAAAATGAGAGATACACAAAAAGCCTAAACAAAATATTAGTATGCACAAATTGAAATAATCCATCTTAAATAGTAAACAAGTAAAAACTTGCAACTCTACACATTTCAGAAAGGGGTTTAGCACAAATTTCCATAAATCACTTTGTAAACTAAAACAAGAGATATGCAAAAAACCTAAAATCCAAAACATAGAAAAAAGAGGGAAAAAAAAGAACACCCATTCAATCTTACATGGAGAAAATAAAAGACACACCTAAACATGTGTGTGCAATTTGTGGGCAATTGCATTTTAAAAAGAATATTATAAATCTAAGCCAAGAAACAATGGAAACAAATGGGCTAGTTTTATTAAGGACACAAGGATTTTACAGAAACAAAATATGCAACTTTTGTAACCACCAATTGATGAAAAACAAAAAACCAATATACGCAACACCAGAACATATTAAAACAAATAAGCCACTACAATACACTGCTACACTTTCAGAACTCAAAGAAAGGCTAGTGTCCCCAAATTTGGCAACTAGGATACAAAAGACCTCAAAATGGACTAAGTGGAACAATTATCAATGTCCCAACAGACATGAACATTATACAAACAATGTTGCCACGTTCCACTAATGAAACATGCATAATCGCTATTGTATTAGAGAGATTTTTGCAATATAGAAATGCATATGAAAAAGGAAGAGTTTGACCAAATGTTATTATGAATTTTTTAAACAAATTATGTAAAACAATGTTGTACAAAATGCAAAATGTTAAATTGAACAAAAATTGGCATGAACATTTGTACCATTTAGAAGAGCATACTACATGCACCGAATCTTCATCAAGTGATAGTGACAAAGACAATGTCACAAGTAATCAAATGGGAATGGAAACAAATACCTTCATCCATGGCTTTACTGAGTCAAGAACTATACATTCAATACGAGAAAAAGTCATTGAAATTGCACATGCTGAAGGAAAACAACCTCTTGGAATATTCCAAGACAAATATGTAGAAGAAATGAATTTTCCAACACTATTTTTCAGAGAACCACGTGATGAAAAAATTGAAAAGAAAATTCCATATGAAAAAATTGCACGATGGCAATTACAAAATTCAAATCGAACATTTCAACTAGTATGTCTTTTTTTAACATAATATGGTCCAGTAGATTTGCATTATTTTTGAGCAATTGTTCTACATTAACATAATTATCTTGTTCATCAATTGTATTGATTGTTATTAGTTCTCCAAGAAGAGAAAATAATATTTTTTGATTGTGTACATTAACATATTTTCTCTTGCAAAAAAGGAATGGAAATGTTGGATCAGTAGGTGTAGGATGAAAGCATTTGTTATTCAGGTATGCTATGTCACTATCTGTTTGAGAGTTTCTTCGTATTCTATTTATATTTTTCATGAAGATTTCATCTTTTGGTCTCACTGTTGTTTCTAAGGTATAGCATTTGATGTTTTCCCAGAAATTGTATGGAACTAGTTGGGTGTCTAATTTTATAGTTTGAAACAATGGATAGTCATGTATAGGTTTTGCTTGGTAGAAATCACCACAAAAAATAATGTCTAAACCACCAAAATATTTAGTAGGTGTTTGCATGATGTCACACAATCTTTTATCTATGCAATGCAAGAGTCTTGCTCCAACTAATGAGATTTCATCAATAAGGATATTACGATATGCAATTGTTGATATTATTTTGTCAATATATCTAATTTGTCTAAGCTCAATGGAATAGTAGTGGATTTGTTAAATGGTATGAAAAATGCAAAGTGCAAAGTTGTGCCTCCAATATTGTAAGTTTCTTTACCTATGTATGCAAGTAACAAGCCTTTTATCTTATCTGGGTCACTATCAATAGAGTTATTGTATATACGCAGTAGGCCTTGGTATATAGCTTTGGTAGTGAATGCATTTCTTGTTCTAGTACCTCCTGTTAGAAAAAAATGCAATGTTTCAAGTATTTTTTTTTTTACTAGTATGTCCTTTATTATGACTTGTTGCTCTTTATTTAGGATTCTCTGAATATTGTAGTATTCTATGTTTTCAACTAAGTTTGGATGCTTAGCAATTTCAAATGGCCTTCTAATTTGTTTGTTGTAGAATTTAAGTTTCAATGTGTCTAGATCTTATTGCAAATTGTATTGTTCATTATATTCAATGTTCAAGTGGTGAACATTGTATGTTTCTGTATAGTTCTCATTTTCAATATTGACATCATTAATAACATTGTCCAAATCACCCCATAGCTCATTTATATGGTACGTGTACTTCGCTTGATTAAGTTTTACTATTTTTTCTTTAAAAATGAAAGCCTTTTCCCATGTTGTAAAGCCTCTTTTCAACATGTTTCCATCTATGGAAAATGGGACACACAGTAAAAGTTGTTCCCTATAATAGTTTTCGATGTCAACATGTTTATTGTATCTTATATATCGAATAATTTGTGGTCTCTTTTTTTTTTTTAATTGTCCTTTTCTTATTTTGTATTCTGCAACAAATTCTGCTAGACAAACATTTTCCAATATTTGAGGACGTGCAATATAATGGCCAATTCAATTTTTACAAGCAACATTTTGTGAATCATCTGGCTTATTTTTTAGCTGTGTGGAATTTTTAAAAATAAATGTATGATTTTCAGTAGTTGATGTGTCTATGAATATGCATTTCCTTGAACTACAGTTAAGAGGAACTGAAATCACAATGTGGGTATGTGCAGGATCATGATGGGCCAAAAAGTGGTGATATGTAAGCCATATGATGGTCCATGTGGATGACAACTTTTTTTTTACCCAAAATTGATGAAACGAAAAGGGTTTTTAGAGGAGATTCTCAGCTTTCCACCAATATAAATTATGCTTTACTTTTAATTTAATAAATAATTATTATTCATTTTCTATTAGAATTATGAATAAAGTCCTGATTGATAGGCTGATTGAAAAACATCTATAACTTTCAAATGGTATCAAATTTTTTGAATCTAAAATATGCATCACATTCTATGCTTCACATACTATAGGATTAAAAAAGAAAAAATTGAATTTCATGAGTTTTTGACCAAGTTAAGGTGGTTAGACAGACGAGATTTTATATTCTTTAAAAGTTGTAATAAAAAAATCAAAATTAATTATTTTCTTGGAAAAAAATTATAAAAAAATATGCATCACATCGGGACATGAGTCCTCTACTTATATCTAAAATATTATAAAAAAATATTATCATTTATTGTGCTTAGGGTGGTCAGACAGACACCTACTTCTTATTTTTACCCTGAAATTTAAATACGACTGCATTGAGATTTCAAATTTTCACCAAATAGATTTTTTTTTTTAAAATATAGGTCTAGTAGTTTAGAAACTACATTCAATTTACTATAGATTCTATTTTTACATTTTTTTGAAATAATATAGATAACTTATTCAAAATTTTACGTCAAGTTGTCTAACTCTGATTTTTTGTCTTTTTATTGCCACTTAAGGGCCTATTTTTTCCATGATGATCTTGCACATACCCATGTGTACAGCTTGCTGACTAGACATTTGTTGTAGATTGAGCAAAGAATTGCCAAGTTTTGTTATCATTTTAATCGCATCAATGTTATGTTCTTTGTGCTATGTGTGTATTTTGTTAAATGTATTTGTTATTGAGGCATTGCATTTTTTCATATATGAGCTATAGTACATTACTACAAGATATGCATTTCGAATGAATTGTGCATCTGCATTTGCTTGCCATAGAGGAGGATTTTTTTTACAAAATGTATTGTTCCAAATGTGAGTTGGATTTGTTTTCAAAAACATTATTGGTCTAAGCAACGTAGATTGTATGGCTAATATGCATTCTTCTTCATCCATGCTTATGTTTAGTAGGAAATCCTCAAAAGATGTACAACATTCTAAAGTGGATCTAAGTTTTTCAGCCAAACACATGTTTCTTTTTTCATCAATGCATGGTTCAATAATTCTTGTTGTTTTCATTGGTGGTTGTGAAAAACCAAAGCGACATTTTTTTTTGGTCTTGCCACATTGTTTAGTATGGTGATGTATGTGTATTTTAGCCATTTGTTCATTTAAAGTTTCGGTATTGCAAGTTATTTATCTATCTACAAAATTTTCAATACCAGTATTAGTATATTTTCCATACATAGGTGCATCTTTAACCCATAGCATGAAATGGTCATGTTCATTTCCTTGATTTTTGAATTTTGTAACTGAAAAGTAGTCCAATACCTTTTTGAAAAAATATCTCATCTAAGCATATTAATTTTTTCATTGCATTAATCCTATGTTTATAATAGCGAGTACAAGTGGTTGGATCCTTTTTTAATCAAATGCCAACTTCATTAAGCAATTATTCTTGGTTTTTTGTTGATTTTTTTTTGTGTAAGATGTATAATTCTTTCAGTGTTTCTTATAATGGCTCCTAGTTTTTTTTTGCACTAGTGAAAGTTATGAAAAAAGTAGGTGGACCAAACTATCGTATCATTGTGAAAATATTTCTTTTTAGGTGTTGAAAATAGTTTGGTGAATTTCTTATTTTTTGAAATCTACATATCCAATATCTGATTGCAATAACTTTTCAAGGTTTGGTTTGTGCTTCACATCTTTTGCTAGTAGGGTTCTACCTTTTAATTCCCCTTTGTGAATTCTTATCCATAGTGTAGAAAAAACTTGGGCAACTAGAATTTTAATGGTTCGGTATGTGCGAGATCATCTTGGAAAAAATAGGCCCGGTTTTGAAAACTAAGTTGGTGGTAACTCTGATACACAAGATGGTCTCGTAAATGGATTAGATGGAATATTCAATATATATACTCATCATGTTGATATTGACATTATATGGATTGAGTTCAATGATCGTCATATAGGAAAAGCTCAAGCCACAAAACTATCACATTTAAACCAAACATATATTAATAATGGATGGATACCAATACTCTGAGTTGCTAGACCAATATTAAAACTAAATTTTCAACATAAAAATATTTTTAGAAAATAATTCCCGGTACAATTAGCATGTGCTTGAACAATACATAGATCACAAGGACTTACAATGCATGGCCTTGTATTTGAACCATTAGGTGTACACCAACATGGGTTAACTTACACAACCCTTTACCGCACATCAATAATTGAATTTTTTTTTTGTTAAGCCCTCTAACAACAAAAAACTTAAAAGTAAAAAGAGAAATCATAGATGAAATGACACGGTTAAAATCAGTAGCTAAGTGGACTCTTCAAAATGACACACTCTACAAATCTCAAACATCCAGCCACACAAACAAGACATTGAACATGACAAAGATTTAATGTCATCGGACATTATTTGTCTACAAGAGAAATATTTGGAAACAAATTTAAAAAATGATGCATTATCATAATATAATTGCTCTGCAGCATACCATGTACATGGGATAATGACCTGTATAAAAAAGCATATACAAATAGCAAATGCAATTCCACTTACAGAAGACAATGTTGATGCAATATTAAGTACGCTAATATTTACTAATCAAAGCCTTTATATTTGTAATATCTATGCTAGACTAGCAACATCATTTACAAATATTATAAAAATTGTTAACAAAGCAATGACAATTTCTCCCACTAGAAGCCTTATTTACATTGCAGGTGACTTCAACATTGACATTTCCAACACCTCAAAAAAATTAGACATGCTAAAAGAGAACATGGAAATACACAAGTTGCACTTATTATAGGAAAATAAAAAACTTTTGTCAAGGACCATTATTGATCATGTTTGGACAAATAATTATGAAAATACAACAAACATTCAAAGATACGAGTCATACTGGACAGATCATGGCACTCTTCTAATCCATGTTGCCAACATCATCTAGCCACGCTCTGTATCCTAGAAAAGGTAATCACGTACAATAATTTTATATGAAAAAATATTTTATTGTCTACATACACTAACTCTTACTCAAAAAATAGTACTTAAACTCATTAGTTTTACTATTCTACAGATCATTATTCATATAAGGAAAAATTTAACAAATATTGTTTTGCAGGTGACTTGCAATAATGAACATTGAGAAAGACAAAGTATCTACTATAGTACCTACAAAATCACAACATGGGACAAATAAAGAGTAAGTTACATGGAAAACATACATAATTTATTTTCTTTAACAAAATATCCTCTTGAAAAACCATACTTCACTAACATGTTTGTTTTGTCAAAGCCAATTGGACTCATCAAAATTGAAAACACTCCAGCAGTAGTTGTGCATACAATCAATATTACATTGGATGAAAGGTATTTATACTAGCCAAAAAACAATTACAAAATAATTTCCAATTATGTAAGTGAAGAAGACCTTGATGTAGATGATCTTGATGATTCTTTCTCTACACTTGAAAAAAGCGCATAAAAAAATGGTAAGACATGTCATCTCTTCTGAACTGGATAAACATTAAATAGTATTTTCCACAAATTACATGACTAACAATTGCATTTCTTGCTACAACTGCTTGGAAGACATTGCACTAAATACCACTTCTCCCATGAGACTAGCCATTCAAAGCAACAAAGAAAGGTACTAATTTTTTATAGTTTTCTTCTCTACCTAGTTTTATTAATAAGCTATGTATATACAAGTACATTTTTCATAGATTTCTATAAACACCAACATACTTAGTCAAAAAACTTTAATTTATATTTACACAATTAAGAATAGCATACATTTTCAGTAACTACATAAGAATACATAACAAAATGGTGAGAATTGTCAATTCTTCCAAACTAATGAAATGTTAAATAGTAATATCTACAAATTTCATGACTAACAATTTCATTTCCTATTACAGCTGGTTGAAAAGTATTGAACTAAGTAGCACATCACCAACCAGAACGACTACTGAAAGCAAGAAACAAAGGTATTAATTTTCAATACTCTTCTTTCATACCATAATTAGTAAAAAATCTACATATATGGTTGTACATTTTCCAAATATTTCTACAAACACTAACACACATAGCAAAAAATTTTTAATTTACATTCGCACAATTGAGAATAATATATATTTTCTATCCTTCAATGTTCACAACTATAATGCATATCTAGAATACATAATTAACTACACAATTTATTTTTTATAGTTTAATTTCAACAAACCAAAAACCCAGTACAATATTGGAAATATCCATAGAGCGAACTAGTTTGGTATTTGAATGTGATGTCCTTGTTTTGTATGGTCCTTCTTCTACAAAAAACAAAGATGCCTATGGTCAAATGACTATTATTGTAAATGTTAGCAACAATCTGATAAATATATTTTTTCCTCGTATGTTTGTTGGGTCTAGTATTTGCATCACCAAATTTTTAATCAAAAATAAACCTCAATATGAAAGAGGTGATGCGGACTGCTGCCTTGCCTTAACTAGTAGAAGCCTAGTAGAAAGTGTACCTACTATTTGCAAAAAACGTGAATTAACTCCAGATGTCACTATCTCCCAACCCTTCAAATCTTGTTGTAGCACATGTCATCACCCCATGCTACTAGACAAGCATCTTGAAATAGGATCTGCCAATTGCATGTTCTGCAAAAAAAGCACTCAACTTTCCTACCATCACAATCTGGCTTGCATATTGTATAGGAAAGAAGGAAACAATGACTGCTGGTTAAGTGGATAGCTTCTTAAACAAAATTTTCCAAAGCTTCAAGACATCACATATGAGCAATATAAAGAAGACATCTCACCTATAGTGTTCTTATTATGCAGATTCCAATTGCAAGGAACTTTTACACTATTTGTTAACAATTTCATTCTGAGAATTCTTCAACAATGACTATCTTATTGTTTCCACAAATTGAAATTACACAAACAATATGCCATACTGAGCTACAAATTTTGTATATGTAAATAAGTAATTTTGTTGTCTTTGAATTTTACAACAATCAATTTTAAAGACACTAGCTCAATAAACCTTTAAGTTTGTTGCTTTTGGTACAAAACTTTCCTGTGCAACCTTTAAGTTTTATCAGTTTTGATTTAACAAACATTAATGTGAGTATTTACTATTTTGATTTCCTTCAATGGAAAACTTAAACAAGTCTTTGTTGCTTTCATTGGTTTCACATAAAAAAAAATCTTCTCACACTTTCTTTTTTCTAATAAAGCCTAGGCTTGAACTAAGTGCAAGCCAATAACATGCCTCATTTTTAGTTCAAAGTTATGTTGCCTTCTTTGCAGTTGGTTTTACATTGACACTGTGTTTCCTAGTTAAATGTTCCAAAAATTTCTTTTCTTTACTATACAATATTTTCAAATGTCTATCATGAGTAAAAATTATTTGTAGGCTAGGATTTGGGAAAGCATAACAGATGATCATTGCCACAGGGCTGAAGCCTGCAATGACTAGGCAGATTTTAGCACAAAATACCAACAAAATCTTTGTAAAGTTCAGGCATGCTTTGCTTCTACTGTAATGCACCTTTCTGCACATTACTAGTAAGTTGGAGACATAAAAATGCTCCTTTTGTGATGGATAATTTTTATACTACTTATAGTGTTAGTGAATTTTCAACCATGTTTTTAATTGGTAGAATGTTTAGCTGATTGTTTTGAGAAAAAATTATCTTTTAGATGTATTTTGGAGAAATTTCACATTCTTTTCTTCTGGATGATGCATTCAGGTACAATTGCCAACCTAGGTTTTGGGACGTTATGGGGGAGCCTTGTCTGGGAATCATACCAGTATGTTAATTTCATTTGTCCTTTGGTTTCATTCTATGAAAAATTCTAATTTTAATGAAGAAATTAATTAAGCAGTCCTATACTTCTACATGTCACAATTTTGACCAAAAATTGTATGTGTGGGGTGTAGCCTTTTATACATGAATTCAATGATCCCATGCCACATGACTGTGCTGCTCTAAAAACTCGCATTTTAGTAAATGGTAGGAAGCTTCATCAAAAGGACTTGGATTGACTTGCTGACAGAGGTCTACTAGTGACAATGGTTCATTTAGATGCCACCAAGTTAGTAAACAAAATGTTGACTTGTGGATACCTAATTCAAAAAATAAATTTTTATTAATATTATTCTACTTCAGTTAATAAAGCTACATAATAATTCACTTCAATTGATATAGATTCACATTGTATAGTATCCTCACTAATTATAAGAATGAAAATGTGTTCATTTTGCATAATTTTGAGGAAAAACTAAAATAGGAAACTTTATCAATCTTCACATATTATAGAACCACCAAGTGTTTTATCATGTCTCTTCAAAATTTGAAAAGGTGAACCCCACAACCAAGCAAGGTGAACCCTACAACCAAGCAAGAGCGTCCTTGTAGGATATCTCTACATCACCAACATTTTAGTTGATGGTGGCAGTATTTGGACTTTTGTCAGAAACATCATTTGTAAGAATTGTACTGCTTCAACTTGTTTGGGACCATCTACAATCTCCAAACATTATTTCCTGCCAATCATCATAGAGAGAGGCTTCTAAATAACAATGGTTTCAACTCAAATATTACTAACTCTAAGATCACAAATCAAACCAAGCTCATAAAATATTAGTAAATGCAATCAGTCTTCAAACCATTTCAACGAATACTCACTCCAAAATACTTCAATTACCATCAAAGCTAGATAATATTTTGAACTGATTTATCTAAAAATCAAGATCTTATGCAACCACTCTTAGCTTTCAATAGGAAATTCACACAAAATTATGGTAGTCTTTCTTTTTAGAAAACATCATCTATTTATGAACCAGCACCAATTAGTAGATTTTGATCTAAAACATCCTTTTACAACTTACATAGGCATGTTCTCTTGGATGTGTCCAAAATTATTATTGATGTTAACCAGTAGACTATTAATTGTAATGCAAATCTAACCGCATCTATTTTTGAAATTATTGTTGATGTTAACAAGTTGAATAATATCTATGATTTGTATCCTAGTGGCACAAATCTGACCACGAGAGTCATACATATGGGGTCTAAGGTATGTTTTTCTCCTTTTGATTTGGTTTATTATTGTGGTCTAGTTTCATAGGGGCTTATAGTAGGAAGCATCATCCACTTCCTTTTAATTTGGTTTATTATTGTGAATTAGTTTTCATGGAGAGCAGTATGTAATAGTAGATACTTTCCTTGCCTATTTTCTATGTTAGAATATGGCAAGGACTTTATCCACAGTCCACATTGCAGATGAAAATAAAACTCAATTCCCATGTTTAAGATGGTTAGATTGAAACCCCATTCAACGTAGAAGTAACCAGTAGATGTGTGAAACAAAATAGAAGGTAAAACACAAAAAAGTAGCATATGTTTTTGCTACAATCTTATAACCTCCACTTATGATCAGATTAAGTAACTGATATAACATAGAAAAAGAAAAATTTCCAGTGAAAGAAAGCTATAGCATCTAGCAACTACTTTGCTAAAATATTATAATGTCCACTTAAGATCAGATGAGTTCACTCAAATTAGGTAGACAAAAATTTCTCAGGCAAGACAGCTCCAACATGTTTGGAATAATAGTTGAATAGTAGTGGAGATGACTAAATTAAAATCATATCAAAAAATTGTGACAAATATTAATAACTTATTTATTCTTAGCTTTAACCAGGTGTGAAGCCTTGATGTTTATCCTATTCTAAAGATGCAAAATTACTATTATGCAATAAGGGAAGAACACAAAGTTACACCTCAAGATTAGCCTAAGGAATGATAACACAAATAAATAAGATAAAAGAGGATAACAAATGATTATACCTTCTTTGTTGTTGAAATCCATTGGTTGGCCCCTAATGTTGTATGCTTGTATGCTCTTTAGATGGCTAGATGCAAGATGAACAATGTGATATTTTGATGAAGCTACAATGGAAAAATGCAATGCTAATGCTAATGGCTAAATGGCTTGGCTAAATGGCTTAGATGATGCTTGCAAATAGAGTGGGAAATTTGGTAGCATATGGGTGCAAAATGAAGAAGTCCCTTAAATGAGAGAAAAAAGGGGGTAATTATAGAGGGATTTGAATTCTCTAGATAATTCAATGGTTGAGATTAAACCAACAAGGCCAAGATGGAGGGCTATGGTGAGTTGAGGACTCACAAGCCCTCACATCTTGACATGTGGAATGTGAGATGGCTTAGGATGTGATGATGTGTAAGTGGGGTGGAAGGAAGGTACATGATGTGGAGGAAGGACAAGTACCTTGGAAAAGGGATGATGTGACCTCTCAATGATCACATAGGGAAGAGGAGAATCTTGGGTGAATAAAAGTGAATAAAAAATTCACATGATTGAGGAATCTTGTGGATAAGACAAGGTTCCAAAAGGAGAGGTGGAAAGTACCTTGGATAAAATGAGGTCCTTAAAAAGGTAAGTACTTACCCATATGTGAATTGATGTGACAATTCAAAGATTCTAGAAGACTTTAGCACATGTGATGTGACAAGTCAAAGGTTCTATAATTTGCATGGGGAAGAGAAGTTTCCTTGGAGGAATAAAAATGAATTAAAAATTTGCATGGGGAAGAGAGGAGCCTTGGATGAATTAAAATGAATTAAAAATTAATTGGAGAATGGGGAGAGTTGACCAACGTACTGATTAGGCTTAACTGATAAGTGATTAAAAGATGATTAGTGGTTAAGGAGGATTATTTAAGCCAACTTGCAAAATTTGGAGGATGTGACACATCCTAATAAAGGATTAGGTATGTGCACATCCCTAATGAAGATATTAGGAGGTGGGTTAGGATTAAGTGAAAGTGATGTGACATGTGAAGAATTAAATAAATGTCATATTTATTTAACTCATTTGATGAGAGAGGAATTAAAGGGGTAAGGTATTTAATTATTTAACTAGATACCTTAGGGATTATAAGAACTTTAAAGGTATTAATTAAATAATAGTGATATTACTTAATTAACATGGATAAGGGGATATTTAGATGAAAAAGAGGTAAATTTGGACAAATAAAGTGTCCAAATTTAGGTGTCTACATTTTGCCCCTCTTTGATATGGTGTTACAAAGTGGCATCATTTCAAAGAATATTAAAACATAGAACTCAGAAGAAGATGGTTAGATTGGAAAAGATGCCTCAGTCATCCAAAAGAGTGACTTAGGAAGGAAAAAAAATGATGAAAATTAGGGATTGAGGATGCCCCCTCAAGAGGACATGTGGGTTCAAGAGAACATGGGTGTGCTCTTGAAATGGATGAGATGATGAAAGGGGATATGAGGATGATGATGTAAAGTGATGGATAAGAAAGGATGATAAGCGATGGGAGATGGGGAAGCACAAATGGATGTAAGGAAAAAGGTGATGGTGCCCCAGTCAAGCTACAAGCCAAAATGGGTTGATGATGGATGGAGTGTTGTTGATGAGGGAAGGATACATCCCAAAAAACATGAGTAGAGGGAGGGATACATCTCGATGATGATGATGATGAAATTGTTGTTGATGAGGGAATGATACCTCCCAAAACAACACGAGGATAGGGAAGAATACATCCCAATGAAAGGGATGTTGATGAGGGAAGGATACATCCCAAAACAATACCAAAGGATAGGGAAGGATACATCCTGATGTTGATGGTGATGGTGATGATTGGATCAAGGCTTGTGGCAAGGCTATGAACAAGACCAAGGATGTGATTAGATGATTTGGGTGAGATTGAAAGGATGAGTATGAGGGATACATGCACGATGATGGAATGGAAAATGAAATAAAATCCTAATACAATTTACCATCTTTAGAGCACTGATTTATGCTATAGCATAAGACACCAAGTGTTAGGGTATGAAGAACCAAGGCGGATTAGTGTCCAATGCATAAAACAAACACAATAGACAAGAAGTCTATTCCAACACCCCAAAGTCACGAAGACCTTGGTCGGGCCAGGTATTGGAATAACCAAAAGCACAAAAGGATGCCCCAACATAACACAAAACTGTAAGAATCTTGGTGGGTACTATGTGGGACAACCAAGAAGACAACAACAAAGAAAAAATCAAGATACGCCCCTATGTTTACTAGTCAAAGCACACCATGATATGATGGATCAAGGTGACCATGACAAGTGATGATAGGGAGCTCAAATGATAAACAAAAGCCAAAAGCATCAAAAGATCATAATCAATTTCAAACGTCCTTTGCCATAGGATCAAGAGGATAGATGGGGTTGATGAGGTCTGTTAGGAAGGATGCATCCTGTTGAGACCAATGATGGATACTAAACTAAAAGATTGATTGGATCTAATGATACAAGTGGATCTCGTTTGTTAAGAACCAGCTAAATAAGGGCATAGCTTGATGAAATGACACAAGGGAGGAAACACATGGGACTGACACACCCTAAAGACCTAGGGGCTCGGGGGTCGATCAATGATTAGCCTTGCCTATGTGAAAGTGAAGAGACCTCGTAGTTTGATAAAAGACCGACGACTGACCAAGGATAAAATGAAAAGAGGACAATGGAGACCTCAATGGATGATTTTGATAGGACGGACAAGAGCGAGCAGACAAAACGATTTAGCCTTGCCTACATGAAAGCGCAGGGGCAACAAAGTTTGATACAAGGCCAAAGACAAATGATGGAGGATGGCAAGATAGATAAAAGATAGAGCCTCAGGGGAAGATCAAATGATCGATCTTGCCTATGTGAAAGCACAAAGGCAATGTAGCTCGATAAAATATGGACAAGGGATGATGAGATAACCAGGTGATTGGATAAAACTGTGGTTTTTGAATTACTCTTTAAATTGGGTTTGATGTACTATTTGGAAATGGCTTCCTCAGTTCATCCTAAAGTGTTAATCCGGGAATGTAGGCTTTTGAACTCTATTGTGGCAATATGCCGAAGAGCTGCAATTAATAAACCAAGGGTAGATGGATGCAACCTAATATAATTTTCTTATGGATAAAATTTTGATTGACAGACTTCCTATCACAAGGGTGAAAAGAACCTGTGAAGAAATAGTTCTGCACAGAAAACATGTTACTGGCACACAACAGAAGAGTAGTAAAGTTATCTATGAAAAAATAGAAATCTATCTAAAAATAACATTAACAAAGTCAAAGTTGAACTACTAAAAACAAACCTTCAACACTACTTGATAAATCTTTAATTCGGAACAATTCCAGTAATTGATATTAAACTTCTATGTAACGAATGCTTAATGATCTACATATACTAGTAGACAACTATTGAATAAATACAGATTGTACTAGTAAGAATTTAACAATTCAATATTGATTAATACCTTCGTAGAAATGAATCACACAACAAAAGATTTAAACAACAATACAGTAATGAAATAATCGAACAACTTATAAATTCAAAGCATACATTACCACACACATAATCTCAATGCAATAATCACCAACAACCGAGGATGTGGGCCCTACCTTCACCGGTTATTGGATGATAAAACTCACACTCATAGAATTATTCTTGTATTGCTTTCATTCATCCAAACAACATAGACATAGTATATAGAAATCACCATGGTTCTTCTTTTAATTATGTATATTTATATCCAGTTTCAGCGTACACACATATATATACATATTGTAGCTACCTATACGTCTAACAGTCTTTCAAATGTAATTTTTAAATGCTTTGGTTGTTAGTGGCTTTCAGCCAACAACCTTTAAAGGATAATCAAAAATAGTTTTAAAGTCTTTTGAAAGTTTTCCAAGAATAGCGTAACAACCTAAAATAGAATGGCTAATCTTCGATGAGTAAAGCCAAAATGACAATATAAATTCAGCAGTTCAGTCTTCCTTCCATCGATATCCTTCATGTGTGTTGTCAACCATTAAACACTGCCTGTTACCATAATCAAAAAGACAGTTAGCAACAGTCAGCAAAATTGGTATTTTCACTAGTTGTAACCTTTTCTTCTATTTCATAAAATACCTTCTGTTCATTAATGAAAAGTGACAGGAATGACAGGAGACACTAAGAAAGATGACAAGGTTTGACACAAATAACAGGTAAAAGAATGGCACATTTTTCCCTCATCATTTCCCCCCAGCTGAAGACTTTGCATGTCCTCATGCAAAGGGAGTGTAGAATAGAAACTAGAGAGAGAAGGGACAAGTTTTTGCAGGGTACTTGTGACCTCTATGACACACAATTGATGAATTTCCTACAACTGTTTTTCATGCTCCTAAATGGTTCCCACCGATGTCTTAGGAACATGTGCTTACTCAAGTTCTACCTTCAACTGGTTGATTTCAATTGCTTGTGATAAGTTGAGGGACTTTGTAGTTTGAACTTGTTTCTATAGAGTTTCATTCTCCTCAGTTAGCTTAGTCACCAAATTCTGCAGGCTGTGAATGTCATCATTAGTGAGTAGGGAATTTTCTTCTTCATACTCTTCTTCTGCTTCTGGCTCCTATTCATCTGGTTGTTCCTGGTGAAGGGTTTCAATATTCCCCTGTTCCTGATTCTTCATATCCAATTCAGACCCTACTCTTTCTTCTACCCGATGCTCTTCTTCTTGGGTAGTGTCATGTGGCATGTGATCCTCAGGATTGTCAAGATCATTATCACTTTTGGCTGGGGCAGACTCGGCTAGAACAACATCCTTTGCAAAAAATTCTTCTTGACTGCATGGCATCTTCTTTGAGACAGGGGAATGCTAGGGCAGTGCCTCAAATTTTTTCTCAATTTCTTCCCCTAAAATAGGAGAATTCTAAGGTGGAATCTCAAAAGTTTGCTCAGGTTCCTCTTGGTGGTGTGAGGGATCCTCAAGATCTATCGTTTGTTGCTTCTTTCTCTTACTTCTTCTCAATTCCCTAGCAACAACTTCTATACTTTTAGTCTTTCGAGAGACCATTTCCACTATTGTCAAATCCCTAACATCCTCAGTTGTCTGCGAACCTAAGCCACTAGCTACATTAGCTAGGTTGGCTGACTTGTCTGCAGAATCAGGTGACAATTGTTTTCCTTCTAAAACAATAGTTGGGGTAGTCCAACTACGTCGCTTCTTTTCAACCCTAGAGCTAGGTGTGGAGATTTTGGTAACCTTAAGTTTAGGTTGTTTGACACTGGAACCCTTAGCCTTTTTTCCACTTGAACCTAGGGTTTGTGCTTTTCCTTTCTTAGTACTATCAAGAAGAGCTTCGGGCTCGGGACCCTTGGTGCATTTACTACCTTCTAAGCTTTCTTGACCAGACTCTTCCTCCTCTAGGGTGTTAGTAGACTTTCCTATACTCTAGGAATCTTCTTCGGTAGAGTGTTCTAAAGTAGAGAGGGCATTTACAATAGAATTCTCAGGGGTTTCATCTACAATAAATGAGTCCCAGTCCCTAGGAGGTGAATGTCTCTTTAATTCCCTTACGATTAATAGTTTCATCAACCCATGATGTGCCAATGAATTCTCACTACCCTTCTGAACTGCTTTACGCATTTGCATTAAGGACGAATATAGAAAGAAAGTAATATTGACAAATGCACCCCATCTCAAATGTATCATCAGTCGGAGTTGCTTTGCATAAACATATATATACCTCCCTTCACAAGTCAAATACTAGATAACAAATTTTTCCACATCGTTCCAGGGAGCGGGGAGTGAAGATAACTTTGTGCCCTGACCTGATACTATTTTGATTGATTTCCCACGCGCCAGGAACTTATTATAGATGGATTTAAGGTCTCTTTCATGCCCAAAATTGTCAAGAAAATAATTTTCTCCTATCAATGGCAATCCGGTGACATCTGCTCTACTTTCGACTGAGATATGAATTGCTAACCCATAGACTCATGCCCGCGTAGTGTTCTAGGTTGTTGCGATCTCACGAGCCAGTTTCTCATCATACCCCCTAATCTCTTGAAATACACATCCCATCCTGCTTGCTTGGATATCTTGTAGGCTTCAGACATCGTAGGAGCCCTTAAATCATCCACAGTCATTGGCTCATAGTGGTGTCTACGTTCTCTTGCCAAATCCTTACCAGGAGGTGCAATCCAAACAGTTCACAGTTCAAACCCAGTAAAGAGTGAAAATAGTTTTGCAGAAACAACTTTTACTAGGAATAGGACAATTTTAACTAACATGTTGTGTAGGTGATAAGAATGGGTTATGGTAAGTGGTTAAAAACAATGGACGTTTCTAATTTATTGTTTACAGGCGAATAATAATGATTACGGGTGGTATTAAGGAGTTGCTATTTATGACAAATCATATCAGAAATCAACAAATGTAGATATGATAGGATGGATTTTTTATGAAAAAGATGAGACACGACGGCATATGTGACACTTCCCCCTAGTTTAGCAAGTTACCCAGCCGCAGGTGATGTCACCATCAATAAATGAAAAATCGATATTTATATCAAATAAATAGAAAAGGAAAGAAATGTGAAATATCGATACTGATGACCGTTGATGGACATGAGTGGCAATGTGGCGACATGTGTTTTGAAGCTGGTACGGATGCCAATGCTAACCCGCAACAATGAGAGGGCGAAAGAGTGCAGCGCAGGAAGTACAAGCATGATGAAGTCAAACGAAAGCAACCAGCTGGAGAACGCCTCGTGGAAAATAAAGGATGAGAACAACGTCAAGGTTGAGTACAACGACTGACAAGGTGGTGGTCTATCAGCCAAAGCATGAGAAACAATGAAGAAGGCTTGATGTAACCACAGAGGAAAGTAGTACCTTCAAGCAGGCAAACGGCTCCTAGCAAGGAAGAGACTGGAAAGCCGACCGGGAGGTAACCACATCAGTTCCTATCACGAGAGAGATAGGAACATAAAATCAACCGAAGCAATGGTTGTTGGTTGAAATCCATGAACAACCATTGTGACACAGATGGAAACAAGAGATGTGAAGGGTCATAGAACCCGACCAGGCATAAAGGATAGCACCAACCAGCGGAAACAAAAAAGGAGTTCCTGACAACTAGGTGACAGGAACAGGGAAAAGCCAAGTGTTGGAGGGCCAGAAAGGATAGGCCAGGGTTCTGAGAAGGGAAATGATGAGAAGGCGGGGTGCCAACATTGAAGGTCTCTTGCTGCTCATTCGTTTCCCCCTTTTTTTTAATATAACTATCACTGATAGACCGCCGGTTTTCCAGTTTTCAATCTATCATCGCCTAGTGGCGTTGAGAAACTGGTTTTCACCACTAAAATTTTATTAAACGGGTAATGCTTGCCGAAAATCAGATGGTAAACATTAACTGACCAACGATGCCCAAAAAGGGTTTGCATCGTTAGATAATTTTTTTTTTAATAATGATCAATCTCGAAGGAGGCCAAAAGGAACAATAATAAGTTCCTATGCCACCTCTAAAAAGAAGGCTTCTTTGGAAAGAGGCTTCTTGTATAGTTTGAGGCAGTGACCATTGATGAGAAGAGATCATCTTTCTGAGTCCACTGTATAGAGATGAACAATGCCATTAGCATATACGGTCTAGATCTCATAGGGCCCTAACCAGCGTGTGTGAAAATTTCCTTTGAATTCTTAGAAGCGAGAGTCTTATAGGAGTGCCTAATCTCCAGGTTGAAATGACCATTGCCAGATGTGGTGGTCATGCCATAGAGCACGTTTTTTCTGGAAAACCTCAGTGTGGAAGAGTACTTCCTAGCACAATTCATCTAAGGAATGTAGTTGATCGATGCGTTCCTTTTGTGCATCAAAAAGACCCATACCCAATTGTAGTGCAGTGTAAAGAGTTTTAATCTCAAACTCAATGGGAAGGATTTCCTTCATACCATAGACAAGCTCATAAGGGTTTAGACCAGTGGTGGTCTTCCACATTGTTCGATAGGCCCACACGGCCTTAGGAAGTTGTGTAGCCCAATCATGCTTATGAAGAGCAACTGTCTTAGTAAGAATATTCTCAATCTCTTGATTGGTGACTTCTACCTACCCATTGGCTTGAGGGTGATAAGGTGTGGACTTGTGGTGGTGGATTTTGTATTCACGAACTAGGGCATAAATGAGCTCAGATGTAAATTGTGGTCCTTGATCGATGGTTATCTCACGCGGCACACCAAATCTTGTGAAAATATTGGAGTACAAGAAATTAGCTACTTTTGTATCTCTAGCATGCTTTAGTGCTATCAATTCTACCCACTTGGTGACATAATCAGTACATACAAGGATGTATTCCTTGTTCCGTGATGGCGGGTTGATTGGGAAAACAAAATCAAGGCCCCACTTCTCGAATGGCTCTATGGACAACTGTGGATGTAAAGGCATCTTGTCCAAGCATGTGGGTTGGCCCATACGTTAACACTTGTCATAATGATGAACATAGCATTTAGAATCCTTATGGAGTATAGGATAGTAGTAACTTGCAATGAGAATCTTCTAAGCAGTCCGTTGAGTAGAAAAGTGTCCTTCACATAGTTTTGTATGGCATGCACGAAGTATATCGAAGACATAATCTTCGGGTACACAACGTTGCATGATATTGTCAATGCTGGTACGAAAGAGCAATCCACTCATCCATGTATACTTTCCACTAAGTCCAACCAACTTTCATCGTTCCCTTGAGGAGAAATGTGGTGGGAACTTGCATGTAACAAGGTAGTTTGCAATATCGGCGAACTAGGGGCTGTTTGCAGATATAGCAAAGAGGTGCTTGTCTGGAAAGGCGTCATCAATTGGAGTAGGTTCGTTGTCTGGAAATTGTAAGCGGGATAGAAAGTCTGCAACCACATTTTCTCGACCAAGCTTATCAAGTATAGTTATATCAAATTCCTGGAGTAAAAGCAACCATCTAATGACTCTACCAGTTACCATAGGTTTATTCATTAAAAACTGAATTGCTGAATGATCTACGTGGAAAAACACTTTATAACCAGTAATGTAATGACAAAACTTATTAATGGCATATACAACAGCTAAAAAATATTTTTTAGTTACCGTTTAATTTACCTCGGCCCCCATGAAGTTCTTGTTGATGCAGTAGATAGAATAGAAAATATTATCCTCTCATTGTCCAAGCATAGCTCCCATCGAATAGTCGGAGGCATCCATGTGGATATGAAATGGTAGTTCCTAGTTTGGTCCTTGAAGGATGGGTGTGGTTACGAGTTTTGTCTTGATGGAGTCAAAGGCTTCTTGACACTCAGGTGTCCAGAAGAAAACGTCTTTGGCTCTAGAAAGGCAAACAAGGGAGATGCAATTTTACTAAAATTTTGGATAAATCTCTGGTAATATCCTGCATGGCCGAGAAAACTTCAAACATATTTTTGACTAGAGGGTATAGGAAAGTCTTGGATAATTTGGACCTTTTTAGGATCTACTTGAATACCTTTAGAGGAAATGTAATGACCAAGCACTATCCCTATAGTCATAAGTATGTGGCACTTTTCATGACTCAATGGCAGGTTGCTGTCTATAAAATGCCTAAGTACCTTGTCTAAGTTTGTTTTAGCCTCTTCATAAGTGTTACCATGGACAGTAAAATCATCCATGTATACCTCAACACAATCATTAACAAGATCTGCGAAAATGCTCAAAACTGCCCTTTGAAAAGTGGCAGGAGCATTACATAAACCAAATGGCAAGACACTATAAGCAAAGGTGCCCCAAGGGCAAGTGAAAGTGGTTTTTTCTTGATCTTATGGTGCTATGCAAATTTGGTTATAACCGCTAAACCCGTCCAGAAAAGAGAAGAACTTTTTACCTGCAAGAGTGTCCAATACTTGATCAATAAATGGCAATGGAAAATGATCTTTCTTAGTAGATTTATTTAATGCTCTATAATCGACACAAATTCTCCATTTACCATTTTTCTTAGAAACCACAACTAAAGGTGAAACCCATTGAATATCGGAAATAGGATATATAAACCCGACATTTAACAGTTTTTGTAACTCCTCTTTAACTATGTCATGCAAAGCAGGGTTGAGCTGACGTTGTGGTTGCCTAATTGGATGACTACCTTCTTCAATGTAGATACGATGGGTGTAGGTATCAGGATGAATGCTTCTTTATTTGTTCTAAGCATGGCGATAAGATCTTGGATTTGTTCAAGGGTTAGTTGTGGATTAATGTTAAGTGTGCGATTAGGTAGAATTTCCATAGTTGTAGATTGTGTTAGTGACTTAGTGGCTAAGACTTGTAAGGTGGATGGCATATCAATCGAATTTTCAAAAGATAAGTATGAACCATATAGGAAATTATGTGGTAACAACTGATGCAATGTGATAAAGTGTTGAACAAAGCGTGAACTACCCACCAATGGAAAATCCCCAAAAGGACATTGAGTATTTATACATGAATGGAGGACCATGATTTCAAATATTTCATTAAACATATACCTATTCTGAAGGAAACTAATAAGAACATTATCCTTAGTAGGCTCCTCCATATCTAAGGCTTTATCAATTGTTAGAATTGGTAATGAATCATCCAAGTCGTTATCAATCCAAACGGGGTCCTTTGTTTCCAACAAAGGTTGTGCTGGTAGGTATAGAGTCAACTATTTCTTGTGCTCGCCATTGGAAATGACCATGTTCCCTGATCGAAAATTGATAAACGCATCTGTGACTGCCAACCAAGGGCGTCCCAAAATTAGGGGGTATCCCCCTAGCTTAATTTTTGGCTGCAAAAACACAAAGCTAGTTGGGTATTCCCATGAATCAATAGAAAGGACTACATCTTCAATCACACCTTCAGGTTTGACCAAAGATTGATTTCCCATTTGAAGAACTGTAGGAGTAGTCCTAAGTCACTCTAATGACAATCTTTCTTTTGTTTCATTTGTCATTACATTAATTGCAACACCCAAATCTATAAGGGTATTAGGAATACTTACTTTACCAATGGTTACCTTAATGACCAGACTCCCTCGATCTGAATACTTTGGAATGGTGATGTTCCCAAGCATTAGGTTTGCCAACTATCCATTGACTTAAACAGTTTTTGGGTCTTGCTTCTTTCTCTGCTTTCGGGTACATAGATCTCGAATTGTTTTTGTATAGAGGGGAATGTCTTTGGTGGCCTCAAACAAAGGAATCTTAATGTTAACATTGCACAACTCATTAACAAAATCGAACTCAGGTTGAGAATCCTCCCTTTGTATTGGTGCAGATTGAAATCATTCAGGAAAGGGGGGTTCTTTGGCTGGCTCGGTTTCTAACTCCTTATTGATTTCTATGATGGTGGGCCCTTGAAGAGCCTTCCCTGATCTTAACTGAACTCCATCTATTTCTATTGTATTTACGAGATAGGTGGAGTAAGTTGTTGGCTCATTATTATATACTAGTTGGGTGACCTTATTGTTTGGGTTCGGGTTGGGTTGAGCTGGCATTAATGTAGGTCTTGGTGGCTATGTTGTTTTGATGGGTGGGGCGGCTGATGATGGCAAGGCTAGACATTGTGGTTGTTTGTATGGGTTAATCATAGGAGAAGGCATAAATTATGATTGTGAGGGGAATGCTTATTGTTGGTGTGCGGATGGTTGTGGTGATTGTGGCCTCCATGCCTGTTGCCACGGTTGTGAATTATATTGATACTGCGGTATCCATTGAGGGTATGGGGGTTGTTGCCAACCCTCATACCATCCTGTTTAATAAGAGTTGGTTTGGCTTGGTCTTGGGGCAAGATAATCATTTATCATGTTAGGGTGCATTGCTCGAGGTGGAAAGGGTCACCTAGGGGCCATATAATAGACAGGTTCTTCAGAATATTCTATTTTGAGTACTCCTATAGGAAGAGGCCTCGAGGTAGAGCTCTTATTAAGTTCTTCTAAAGATGAGATGTTTGTCCTATTGTATGGGCAATCTTCACTGCCGTGCCTTTTGCGACACGTTGGAAAAAACACAACTAGGGCCTTTTCGGCTTCTTCTTGTTTCCTACAGGTGTAAAGAGTGTATGTTTGTTTCCCCATATGACTCAACAAATCTGTTTTAAGATCCTCAAGTAAATTGCCTATTTCCCTTTTTTTGATACCTTTCACATTGCCTATAGTATAAGGCTTACTTGGATAGCTCCTTCTCGAATGTTGCGACCTCAAATAGTTCCTGCAAATATCACAAATATCATGAAATTATATTTTAGAGATATTCCCTTTTCCTATTAAATTTAGTGCTTCCATAACATCATCTCTTATCCCTCTGAGAAATAACATTTTGATGGTATCATTATTTAGTCCCTCCCGGCGAGACCATTGAAGACTAAACATAAAACGTTCAAGGTAGTCTTCTACAGACTCATCTTCTTTTTGAGTCATGCAAAAAATCTCATCCCAAACCTCCTTCATCTTGTAGTATTCTTGGTACTTGTTCAAGAATAGCTCCTTCAAGACCATCCATGTTCTAATATTCTGAAGGTTCATAAACCATCGTAGGGTGGCATCCTTTAATGTAGTTGGAAACAGTTTGAGTTTATGTGCATCATTTTGGTAGTCATAACTGTGACACAACACATCAAATTCAAACAAAAAGATGTCAGGATCCTCCATTGAAAGACCGCAAAAAATGGGCAAAGCAGAATGAGGAATATTTTTCATAGGGGCGTCTCTTCCAAGATCTGTGATTGGGAACTTGAAAGTGATTGGATTATTGTTAGCCAATTCCCTATTGTGATTGTTGTGATTATTGTTGTTGTTGTCGTTATTGTTGTTGTTATTGTTCTTGGGATCCATGACTTCTAATGCCCATGGAATAAAATAAGTTTTAAATGGCTTGTGGCTTTCTTCGAAAAATGGACCAACTTGATCCCCGTAAGACCCTTGGAAAAATTGTTCAGCTTTTTTGCGTAATATCTCAAAAGAGCTTGGTTGGGTATTTGTGGGTGTCTGAATAATGGTGGTCTCAATAGCACACTTCTCAAGATCAGGTTTGGGCAATTCTAGTGATGGAAACTTACTTTTTAGTTTTTCTTGAGTCAAGCTACTTGTCTCAATGGGTGATTTTGACTTATCTTGCAATTCTTCGGGTTGTGGGATCTCAATGGATGGTGCTAATTTATTTTTGGATTTTTTAGGTTGCGAACTACTTCCCTTTTCTTTTCTAATGAATCTTCCTCTAGTATCCCTATTACGATTCATGCACCTAAATGATCTATGACAAAGAAAACCAAGGGTAATTATCCAAATGAGGTCGACTATCGCATGAATTTTCTTCTTAGCGCAATGATCCTAACTTGGTTCACTAGAAATGCAGGTCTTTAACAACATTCCACGACAATGATGCCAAAATGATTGGATAAAACTATGGTTTATTAATTACTCTTTAAACTGGGTTTGATGTACTCTTTGGAAATGGCTTCCTCAGTTCATCCTAAAGTGTCAATTCGGGAACGTGGGCTTTTGAACTATTTTGTTGAAATATGCTGAAGAGCTACAATTAATAAACCAAGGGCAGATGGATGCAACCTAATATAATTTTCTTATGGACATAATTTTGATTGGCAGACTTCCTATCACAAGTGTGATAGGAACATGTGAAGAAATAGTTCTGCATAGAAAACAGGTTACTGGAACACAACAAAAGGGTAGTAAAGTTATCTATGACAAAATAGAAATCTATCTGAAAATAATGTTAACAAAGTCAAAGTTGAACTACTGAAAACAAACCTTCAACACTACTCGATAAATCTTTAATTCGGAATAATTCCAGTAATTGATATCAAAATGCTCTGTAACGAATGCTTAATGATCTACATATACCAATAGACAACTATTGAATAAATACAGATTGTATTGGTAATAATTTAACAATTCAATATTGATTAATACCTTCATAGAAATGAATCACACAACAAAAGATTTAAACAGCAATGCAGTAATGAAATAATCGAACAATTTATAAATTCAAAGCATACATTACCACACACATAATGTCAATGCAATAATCACCAACAATCAAGAAAGTGGGCCCTACCTTAGTCATTTATTGGATGATAAAACTCGCACTCACAAAATTATTCTACTATCACTTCCATTTGAATCTAAACAACATAGACAGAGTATATAGAAATCAACATGGTTCTGCTTTTAATTATGTATATCTATATCCAGTTTCAACGTACACACATATATATACATATTGTAGCTACCTATGCGTCTAACAATATTTTAGATGTAATCGATAAATGCTTTGGTTGTTAGTCGCTTTCAGCCAACAACCTTTAAAGGATAATCAAAAATAGTTTTAAAGTCTTTTGAAAGTTTTCCAAGAACAGTGTAACAACCTAAAATAAAATGGTTAATCTTCAACGAGTAAAGCCAAAATGACAATATAACTTCAGCAGTCCAGTCTTCCTTCCACCGATATCCTTCATGTGCGTTGTCAACCATTAAACACTACCTGTTACCAGAATCAAAAAAACAGTTAGCAACAGTCAGCAAAATCGGTATTTTCACTAGTTTTAACCTTTTCTTCTATTTCATAAAATACCTTTTGTTCATTAATGAAAAGTGATAGGAACGACATGAGACACTAAGAAAGATGACAAGGTTTGACACAAATAAGAGGTAAAATAATGGCACATTTTTCCCTCATCACCAGGATAAGTGGATAAAATTATGAGACTGATACGATGAGACAAGATAGATTGTGTAGATGGGATGGTTGATATGTGTAAGATATGTATTATGTGAAGCTCAGGGATGGGATAGTTATTCAGATCATTATAATATGAATTGGAAAGGTGATGCGATGGATAGATGAGCGATGAAGATATGAGAAGGATGAGGGAAATAGATAGGAATGATGAGAGGGAGGTAGCAAGGAATTGGATTGCATGGGGGTATCCTATAGCTCGATACCAATGACAAGGTATTATGAGACAAGAGGAAAATAGAAGTAAATGGATGGATGGATAAATATGGGGAGATAGAAAGATGCTAGGATAGGTGGATAGAAGGATAAGAAATTGGAAGGATGGAATGGATTATTGGATGGATAAATGGATGGGAAGATAAGGATGAAAAAATGGAAAAGGACTAGTGGATGAGAGTATAGGAAGATAAGGATTTGGTAGATGGAAGGGATGACTGGATGGATAAATGGATGGGGAGGTAAGGATGGGTAGGATGGGCAGATGGAGAGGATTACCTTGAGGAATGGATGGACGATGTCTCCAAGGACCCAATCACAAATAAGGATATGCCCCCACTCTAGATGTGTCATGCATGATGAGGCAAGAGGGATAGCAGGATGGGTGGATAAGTGAGTGAGATGGGCAATGGAAGATAGATAGAGGTGGATAGGATTCATGGACAATGGAAGATAGAGAGAATTGGATAAGGAATATGATAGTGTATGGATGAGGGGAATATATGCCAAGAGGTGTCCAAAGCATGTATATAGGTTTTCCCTTGTCTTTATCAAGATCACAAGGAAGATGGAGGGACTGGGATAAATGGGATAGGATGGATAGGATGTGAAAGATAGACAATTGTAGGAGATGAAGGAAAGGAATGTGTAAGTGGATGTTGCCCCCAATCGTGGAAGTAGACCAGATGGGGGATTTATGCATGAAGCTTGTTTGCCAGGTTTTCATCATGGTACTTATCCAAGGCACTTATTTTCCAAGTATTCACCATTGGACGAATGATTTTCTCTTTAATATTTTCTTTTTTTTGTTCTTTATTGTTATATATATATTTTTATTTTTTTACTTTTTTAACTTTTTTTTTATGTATTTTTTTTTTTTTACTTTTTCTAACTTTTGGGACTTTTTGGATAGAAATACGGATGGAGATGGAGGAGGATATGGATTCAGAAGACATATGATAAAACAGATGGATGAAGGACTCAAGCATCAAGTTCCATATGAGGTAATAAGAACCCATGTGTAAAGTGACCATTGGATGTCGGTACAACCTTATGAGAATGGATTGATTAGGCAAGGGAATGGATCAAAGGGATTGGATGGGGGAGATATGGGGGATAGTGGATGGGGTGTTGGAAATTGTATGGATGAAATGATGGAGTGAATGTGTGATAAGGGAAGGTGTTCAGGACCAACAATGACATATGTGGTGGATGTGAAATGATAGGAGGGTTGATGGATGGAGAATGTGGTGATAATGGAGGCATTGGGATAGTGAATTGTGGGACATAAGGACCCAAAACAGATTTAGGAGATGGAGGATGTGAATGATTAGTTTTGGGATTAACAACTTTGGATGTCGTTACATATTTTTCATTTGAAGGCATTGCATCTTTTTGCTTCAAGATCCACATGGCTTTGATCTTTGCTTTGGTGGGCCTTTGTGGCTGATGGGTATGATGTTGATTTTGGATTTGATTATTTTTCTTCAACATGTCTTTTGAAAGGGACATGAGGAGCTTTAGATTCATGTGGAAATTTGGATTTATACATTTTTTCTTTGGCATCCAAAGTGCTTTTAGTAGCAAGGGGATGGGTATGGGAAGATGGATGATGTGGAGAGGATGTGGATGGAGTGATAGAAGTATGTGTTTGACGAGGATGTGTGGATGGAAGATGTGAGATAGCATGCATGGAGGGGTGCCTTTGTTGATCCTAATTAGGAGTTATTAAGGTATGATTTTTATGTTGTGTATGAGGGATAGGTGGTGGATGAATGAAAGGATGAATAGGATAAGATGGAGGGGGCAATTTGTGGATATAAGGGCCAAAAAGGGACTTTATATACGAAGGATGTGTGGGGTTTGATGGAGGGATATAAGGACCCATAGTAGATGGAGGATGAGCAATGATGGATGGAGGCACATAAGGAACCAAAATGGACTTAGAGGATGAAGGAGGAAGATGGATGATTGTTTTGAGGTAATATGATGGAGGGGGAATGGTGACAAATGATTTGGTAGAACGATGAGAAGTACCTTGTGTGCCTTTAGAAGAGGATTGTTTAGGATGTGCGGAGGTTGTACCAACATCTTTGGAGTGCGAGTCTTGGGAGATATATCCAATAATATGTGTGCCTGGATGTTCTTTGACCTAGATGGGCTCTAAAGTACCTTGCTCATGAAGGCCTAAACCTTTTCCTTGATAGTTCATGTTCCTGAGCATATGATCTAGGGTAGGATGCTTATTCTTTTGGAAGCATGATGCGAGTGCATTATTAGGTGAAGGATAATGGGTGGTGCATATACATTTTTTTTATTTTGCAAGGATACCACCATGGATGAGTGTAATGTTACCAAGGTTATATAAAAGTGGTGTTGGGGTGACAGGGTTGGGTGGTGATGGAGGATCATGTGATGGAGATGAGGGGATAGCAGTGACCTAATCATGAGGAATGAGTGGGAAGGGATTGAGAGAGGGATTAGGTTGTATGAAAAGATCTAGGACTAGGGAAAGAAGTGATAAGGGTTCATGAGAGGGAGTGATTGGATCTTGAGTGCAAAGGGGATCATGGGATGGAGTGGGAGAGCTAGTGTGATCTTGAGATGGAGTAGATAGGATATGGTAGGATCAAGATTCAGGTGAGGAAAGGAATTGTGAGATGGGATGGATGGGGGATTATGATCTTGGGATGGAGTGGATGGGATGGTAGGATCTAGATTTGAAAGAGGGGTAATGCTTGTATGCTTTGGATCAAGCCCGTGGCATTGCTCACCATGTGTAAGTGACAGTGATAGAGGAGTGTTTGAGGAACTCCTTAGGTGGGGGGGATAGGAGGATAGAGGGTTCATGAAGGTCATCGGATTGAATTTTGGTAATATTAGGAATAGGAGTGGATTGAATGTCTCTAATGGATTGGGTGGATTCGATGGGTTTAACATGCTCAACCATTCGGACGGTGTTAGGAATGGCAATGGGAGTAATAGGTGTAGGGTGGAGGAGGGCCTCATCACTAATGACTATACATGATAGAGTGGGAGGGCATGGTGTCTCTTCTATCATGAGTCCTTGGATGACATGTGAAAGGGATGTAGGATTAGGTGGGATGGTGGGAATGGATGGAGGGTTAGGATTAGGGATTGGTGGATTAGGATTAGACATGGGGAATGGGAATGGATGGAAGATTAGGGATTGGTGGATTAGGATTAGATGTAGAACTAGGAGGAGATGGAGGATTAGGGATCGGTGGATTAGGATTAGATGTAGAACCAGGAGAAGATGGAGGATTAGGGTTAGGTGAGGGGATGGAAATGGATGGTGGATTAGGATTATATGTAGAACTAGGAGGAGATGAAGGATTATGATTAGATGAGTGGATGGGACTAGATGGAGGACTAGGTGGGTTATGTTTAGAGGGAGGATTACAATATAATGTGGTGAAGGGGGGAGAGACATAAGAGGATGCAGATGATTAATTAAGATAGGAGGATGTAGAAGATAGATTAGGTTGGGATGGTGGATAATAGTAGGAAGTTGTTGATGAGGGATTAGGATTTGAAGATTGGGATGATGGAGAAACATAGGAAAATGTGGATGATAGATTAGGATGAGAAGATTGGGGTGATGGATAATAGTAGTAAGATGTGGATGATAGATTAGGATGAGAAGATTCAGATGATGGATAATAGTGGGAAGATGTGGATGATGGATTAGGATGGGGAGATGTGGGTGGTAGATTCTCGTAGGAGGACATGGATGGAGGATTAGGATAGCAATATGTGAAGGTTAGATTAAGGTAGGGATATTGGGATGGTGGATTGTGATAGGAAGGTGTGGATGTTGGATTAGGATGGGAAGATTGGGATGGTGGATTAGGACAGGAGGATGTGGACGTTGGATTAAGATGGGAAGATGTGGATGTGGGATTAGGATAGGGGGATGTGAAGATTGGATTAGGATGGGAAGATTGGGATGGTGGATTAGCGTAAAAGGATGTGGATGGATTTACATAGGAGGACATGGATGGAGGGTTAGGATAGCAATATGTGGATGTCGGACTTTTCAAATAGGGATATTGTGATGGTTGATGAGGATAAGGAAAGGAGTATGGGGATGGGGGATTACTATAGGAGGATGTGGATGTCGGATAGGAGAGAGATGTAGAGGGAGGACATGATGGATATGTGGATGGTGAGGGTACTAGATATCCCTTGTCAAGGGTAGCATAAGGACTATTATTAGATGCAGATGAAGGCATGGGGGGATAGTATGGCATAATGAATGGACTTGGAGAGGGGATTAGAAGAAGCTTGCTAGCAATGACAACATCAAGGGGATCTATATTAGACTCATCTTGATCAACAAGACTTTCGTTATCATCATCAATGTAGATGGGATTCCCCTTGACTACTATTTTTGGTTGCACAAGAGGAGGATAAGGATTCATGATGCTAGATGGAATGGATACAGATGGAAAAAATGGGAATAGATGATTAGAATGAAAGAATAGATGATGAAAAGATGAATAGGATGGATTGGAAGAAGATGTAGGTGGACTAAAGCTCAAGTTGGGATTCAGGTCAAGCTCAGATCAGGATTGGATTAAAGCTCGAATTAGGATGATGAGATTGAAGCTCAGATTAGGATTGGATTAAGGCTCAGATTAAGATTGGATTAAGGCTCAGATTGGGATTGGATCAGAGGATATGATAGGATTGATTCAAAACCAAGTTCAGGGGTTTTAACTAGAGGACGTAATGTGTTGACAATCAGATTTTTGCCAAATTTGGTAGTTTTCAAAAATTGTCAGATTTTGCCATTTTAGGAAACTTCATAGGCATACCTTTGGGAGTCTAGTTTTTTTCCCAAAAAAATACCCAATACTAAGATAGGATGAATTGCCAACTAACATCCCAAATATGAGACATGCATTCTGAGTTATTAATGAAAACGATTTTTCAAAAACTAGAAAAAAACACTAAATTATGATTTTGAGGGTCAAGATTTAAGTTTGAGGCCCCGAAAATGTGCCAAAACAGGGTCCAAACAACTCCAAGTTGGCAATCTACGTACCACCTCATAACGCAGCCACCCATAAAATTTCAACCAAAACCCACATCCAAGTCAAAAGTTATGACCTCTGAAATTTTCTCCATAAAAATCAAAACCCTCAAAACGAAGTCTAGATGATTGGGATGGATAATTTTATGATAGATATCGACTCCAATGATGTTATAAGAAGCACCTAGGATGAAACTGTGACTCTCAGAAAATGTTGATGGATGCTCGAAACGTGAAAACAAGAAAATGGGTGCTTGAAACGCCTGAACGAATGATGAAAAAGGTTGTTTTCAAGGAAAGTTCGCCCCACTACAAGGCAAGTTCACCCCTCTGCAGTAAACTGCAGAGCAAGTTCACCCCACTGCAGTAAACTATCAGAAAATAGGGACTTGACTTAGATGGAAAGTGCAAATGGACTAAAGGGTGAATTGTGATGACTTAATGAGAATGAAAATGTTTAGATCACAACAAATGATAGGGTTTTAGGTTCCAGACTAGTTTTTGTTTAAATCAGGCTCATGAGATCTCTAGGTATTAAAACAGGTCCCTAAATGATGAAATGAGCAATCAAAATGGGAAATGAAAATTTGGAAGGGATGAACGAACGTTCTGAACGGGTGAACGGATACTTGGAATGGTTAAACAGAGGTTTGGAATGGCTAAATAGACGTTTGGAATTATCAGAAAGAGGCTTGGAATGGTTAAATAGAGTGAAATTGATTGTTCAAGGGGGCACCCCACTACAGGACAGGTTCACCCCTCTGTGGGAAAAAAAGACTTGGTTTGGATGGAAACGACTATGGAAAAGGTTTGAAATGACAACAATGAGGCTAAGTTATCAAAATATTTACTGGTTTCTCACAAGAAGACACTTTAAACAAGCACAATCCTATAATTCTAGTGTTAAGGGTATGGCCCACAAAGGTCTTAATCTAGGATGCACAAGGCTTCTAGGGAGTCCTTGATATACTCTCGATATGTGAGGTCCAGACTATGAACACAAGTCTGTCACAAGCGTGAGTCAGGAACCCTATTGAGACATTGAAGGGCTCAGACCAACTCTTCACATCTATCTAGGTATCACCCTAGCTTCGATGCTTCACCGGACATGACGTGACTAGATTGGGGTACAACTTTGGCTCTCCCCCCTTTCTATACCCCACTGGTTCGTGTGGTTGGGATCGTCCCTTGGGGTGATGAAATCCCCAAGTAGGTCCCTCTAAAAAGAAGGTACTAATCATTTCCAGCTACTCCCTAGGCTCACATGAAGTGTAAGGGGAAAGTGAAAACAAACTAGTGCCCCCTTGGGTGACACAAAAACAAAGATAATAAGTAGTAAATTTTACTTTCCCCTAATTAAACTATCTGCCTAGATTAATGGAAAAAATAAGGAAAGATTTTAAAATCTGAACAAACAGATGGCCCTGCAAGCAAATGTTAGTTATTTTAACTGTCATTCTTCATTAATTACGAGAATATGCTACAAAATTTTAGCAAGAAATCCAAATACACCCACATACAAGCAAGGTTAGGGGGTCAGAACCTAAAAATAATTAAAAACTGAGACAAAACGAAGCTAAAAATGACTTTTTTTACCTTCCAAAATATTTTGTTTATGGCAAGTCTACCCCTCTGTAGTCAAATATTAGAAAACAACATAAAAAACAGGGCAATTCCACCCCACTGTAGTCAAATATCAAAAAATAACTATGAAAAACAAGGCAAATCCACCCCACTACAGTCAAATGTCAGAAAACAACATGAAAAATAAGGCAAATCTGCCCCACTATAGTCAAATGTTAGAAAACAACATGAAAAATAGGGTAAATCCGCCCCATTGCAATCAAATATCAGAAAACAACATGAAAGTAGGGTAAATCTGCCCCACTATAATCAAATGTCAGAAAACAACATGAAAAATAAGGCAAATCCACCCCACTAAAGTCAAATGTCAAAAAATAGCATGAAAATAGGGCAAATATGCCCCACTGCAGTCAAATGTCAGAAAATAGCATAAAAAACAAAGGCAGATCTGTCCCACTGTAGTCGAATGTCAGAAATAATATGAAAAATAGGGCAAATCTGCCCCACTGCAGTCAAATGTCAGAAATAATGTTCAAATTAGGGCAAATCTGCCCCTCTACAGTCAAATGTCAAAAAATAGCATGAAAAATAGGGCAAATTTGCCCCACTATAGTCAAATGTCAAAAAACAACATGAAAACAGGGCAAATCCACCCCACTGTAGTCAAATTTCATAAACTAACATGAAAAATAGGGCAAATCCACCCCACTACAGTCAAATGTCAGAAAACAACATGAAAACAGGGCAAATCTGCACCACTATAGTCAGATTTCAGAAAACAACATGAAAAATAAGGAAAATCCACCCCAATTTAGTCAAATGTCTGAAACAATATTCAAAATTAGGGCAAATCCACCCCACTGCAATCAAATGTCAAAAATAGTGTTCAAATTAGGCCAAATCTACCCCTCCGTAGTCAAATGTCAGAAACAGTATGTAAACTAAGGTGTATCTGTCCTTTTACAGTAAACTGTTAGAAATTAGAATGTAAACTAGGGCATATCCGCCCCTCTATAGTAAACTATTGGAAAACAAAATGTAAACTAGGGCGTATCTGGCCCTCTACAGTAAACTTGAGGGCATATCTGCACTTCTATAGCAAACAAGAGGGCTATCTACACTTTTGCAGGAAAAATATGCCCCTCTACGACCTATTCCTGTAAACAAACTTAACAACAACAAATGTGAAATGAAGGGACCCATTTGTGGGTCCCACTGGGCATGCTATAAATGTGAAGCCTTGATGTTTATCCTATTCTAAAGATGTAAAACAACTATTATGCAATAAGGGAAGAACACAAAGGTACACCTCAAAATTAGCTTAAAGAATGATAACACAAAGAAATAAGATAAAAAGAGGATAACAAATGATTATACCTTCTTTTTTGTTGAAATCCCTTGGTTGGCCCTTGATTTTGTATGCTTGTATGCTCTTTAGATGGCTAGATGCAAGATGAACAATGTGATATTTTGATGAAGCTACAATGTAAAAATGCAATGCTAATGCTAATGGCTAAATGGCTAAGATCATGCTTGCAAATAGAGTGGGCAATTTGGTAGCATATGGGTGCAAAATGACTAAGTCCCTTAAATGAGAGAAAAGAGGCTCAGATATTTATAGAGGGATTTGAATTCTCTAGATAATTCAATGGTTGAGATTAAACCAACAAGGCCAAGATGGAGGGCTGTGGTGAGTTGAGGACTCACAAGCCCTCACATCTTGACATGTGGAATGTGAGATGACTTAGGATGTGATGATGGGTGACCCCACAAAGCCAGTTTACAATTTCTGAGAGGAACTATTTTTTGTTGAAATCATATATTTTTAGAAAATATAATGATTTAAGCCTTAAAAATTTCCATTTTAAGGATTCCAATTGAAGAGGGTTTGATCAAACCACCTTAGATCAAACCCCCTTGGATAGAACCTCACTAGTCTTAAACCATACCTATAAATGAGTCTCCTTTACACCTATCAAAATGTTGATAAAAAATCACTTTTGATTTACCTTTTGGGGGATCAAATGAATTCATTTAAAATTTATTTCAAATGATTATTGTAGTCCTCAAAATGAGCTATCCAATGAATATAATTTTAGTATGTTTTTATTTTATTATGTATTTTTTTTATAGTTTTATTAAACATAGGTTTTTCATCAAAAATGAAGGTCTTTATTCTGCACATGTGGAAAAATAGCAGATTATCAAAAAGAAAAATTGAAAAATATGAGAGCACTAGATATTGAAGTCGTTGATCCAACAAAAAAATAAAATTGAATTTCAATATATACAAAAAAAGTTACGCGTTATACGGTCGCTCTATGTTTGAATTGTAATTGGTTTGACTTCAAAACTTGATTAAAGAAAAAATATTCAATAAAAAACTATCTAACTAAGTGGAAGCACTAGATATCGGAGTTACAAATCTAAATTTGAAAGAATTAGAATTTTATCCTTCATGGAATAAAAAATATGTGTTATACGGTGTGCGTCACTTTTTAAAATTATTATTTTATGAAAAAAACTAGTTTTCATGGGAGATGGAAAAAGAAGTGCAATATGATTCCAAAAATTTTGAATTTTTTTTTTTTAGAATCTATAGACAAAATGTGACGATACTCTAGTTTACATCATCTTCAAATTCCTCACGGTTTAGCCGTTATAGGTGCCCGAATGTGAAGATTTAGTTAAAAATAATAATTTTAGTGTCCAGTTTAGCCAAAAATTATAAACCACTATTGTGGAATCACCCTGATGTGTAAGTGAGGTGGAAGGAAGGTACATGCTGTGGAGGAAGGACAAATACCTTGGAAAAGGGATGATGTGACCTCTCAATGATCACATAGGGAAGAGGATAATCTTGGGTGAATAAAAGTGAATTAAAAATTCACACGATTGGGGAATCTTATGGATAAGACAAAGTTCCAAAAGGAGAGGTGGAAAGTACCTTAGATAAAATGAGGTCCTTAAAAAGGTAAGTACTTACCCATATTTGACTTGATGTGATAAGTCAAAGATTCTAGAAGACTTTAGCACATGTGATGTGACAAGTCAAAGGTTCTAGAATTTGCATGGGCAAGAGAAGATTCTTTAGAGGAATAAAAGTGAATTAAAAATTCGCGTGGAGAAGAAAGGAGCCTTGGATGAATTAAAATGAATTAAAAATTCCTTGGGGGATGGGGAGAGTTGACCAAAGTACTGATTAGGCTTAACTAATCAATGATTAAAAGATGATTAGTGGTTAAGGAGGATTAGAAGCCAACTTACAAAAGTTGGAGGATGTGACACATCCTAATCAAGGATTAGGTATGTGCACATCCCTAATGAAGAGATTAGGAGGTGGGTTAGGATTAAGTGAAAGTGATGTGACATATGAAGAATTAAATAAATGTCATTTATTTAATTCATTTGATGAAAGGGGAATTAAAGGGGTAAGGTATTTAATTATTTAACTAGATACCTTAGGGATTAGAAGAACTTTAGAGGTATTAATTAAATAATAGTGATATTACTTAATTAATGCAGATAAGGGGATATTTTGATGAAAAAGGGGTAAATTTGGATAAATGAAGTTTCCAAATTTAGGTGTCTACACCAGGAAAACTAGAAATTGACTTGTGATTGCCATCCATGATCAATCCCAAAATTATAACCAACACTAAATCTCCACTCTTGTCGACTGACATTGTCGTTCATGATCAATTCCAAAAATAACAACACTAAATTTTCATTCAAGTTGACTGCCACAACCTTTCATGATCAATTGTTACATACAGGAAAGGAACATGAGAAATCTGAAAACTATGTCAAAATACTATTAATAGCCTATAGTTTTCAAGATAATTCCCTTGCATTTAGGGTCATTGGAAAGTGGAAACAATTATTAGCTGATGGCAGACCTAGTAATAAATGTGGCAGTGCCAGAATATCCAAGCAGGTGTTTAGGATTGTCTTGGTTTAAATTAGTTTACGTCAAGATGCATCTCTTTGTTTATAGTATTTTCAATAAGCCTTACATTAAAACAATTTTAGTAGTTGTATAATATAATTTACTTTGTGCACACTTTGAAGCCATTCTATTTTTTTATGAATTAAATGAATTGTCTAATAATATCCTTACCTTCTTGGATTACTTCTTGTTTATCTTGTTGCATCATTGTTTTTGCTTTAAAGAAACTAGAAAGGTAATTGCATGACATATAAAATGATTTATAACTATAATTTTAGTTTTTGCATAATGTAGTCATTGTTTCGAGTGTTATATATCATGTTATGCTATGCATCTTCTCCTAATGTTATCAAATCCTTGCAGTTTGATCTGCATTGGTGGCTTTTGCTTCATTCATTCCAAGAAAACCTAAGAGGGCTATTGGGTCACTTGATTACAGTAAGGAAGAAAGGAGTGCTCACATGAATCACCTACAAAACCAGGAGTTCCATCAGTTTCTACATTTCATGAAGTTGAAAAATCTTTCCTTACAAACAACAGTCAAAGAACATTTTTACATCAAATCCCTTGAATTTTTGACCTTCTTTGTTACAGTCACACTTCTATAGAAAGCAATCCCAATGATTCAGGGGAGAGACTTGAACCATGTCATTGTCATGGCCATGCTCTAGTATTAGCACTCAGTTACACATTGTACAAATATCAAAGAAAATTATCAATTACATATTCATCAATTGGTTTGATCCAACAGTCCTATAGTCAGGTAAGGAGGAAAGCTAAGAGCATGCTCGATGAATTTGCCCCTTTTAGTTCAAGCTCTTTTATGACATATTAGTAAAGTGGTCAAATAATGATCAACAAGCACCCAAATATTGTTTTTTGTTCTCCACTTTGTGGGCTTGGGCCTCTACTTAGATGTGGAAGTTTTCATGCATTTGTTGATCACCCCCTCTAGATGCAGTTTCATTGATTAATTGATTATTTATTTGTGTTTTTTATCAACATTGTTGCTAAAACTTATCAAACATAATTAATTAAAACATAACTATTCTATAACTTTTTGGAGGAACTTCGCTGCCCTACAACTCTTGTTTTTATTTATTCTCTTCAGGATCTAGTGGATTGGAAACCAAATTTATATACAAAAATGTTTGGATTGTGCCTTTCCATCCGCTTTTAGCTTCTATACCAATTGGATTATGATCCTTATTTTTTCTAGGAGCAACTAAGAGTGTTGGGTACATGGGGCTCTTATTAGCCCTAATATATTACATTTTTTTTTTTGGAAATTAGTAAGAATTGTTCCTATTTATTGATAGGTTTTAGAATATATATATATATATATATATCAAATAAAATAGTTATATACATGCATTTAATATTTCATATACATATAACAAGCTCATATACTATTTATAACTACAAACAAAAGAAATATTGTAAAATCATTCTATTCAAATATCTATATACTTGCAAGAACCATTTATTTCTATTAAATGTGAAAAAATGAAACTCTTAAATTCACATTGATATCTCTCCACCTTTCTTAAATACATGCATTTAAGATATCTATAATAGATAATTATTTAAAAATAGATATATAACTAGCAATGGCACCTTAGTGTGTAATGGGTACGTCAAAGAGTATGTGGATGGTGAATAAGGGAGAGATTTTTGTACATTTGTGTGTGTTTGTACATGCCAAGTGTAGATATAATGAGTAAAATGTGTATAGTGTATATTTAAGTTTGATATTAAGTATTTGTATATATATCTAAATTGTAATAACCCTTATATCAAAATATAAAAGTGGAATAATGAAGGCATTGTAAGTCAATGTGTAATTGCTAAATGATCATCCATTAGATATCAATGTAGTACAGGGAAAAAAAAATTGCTATGGAGACCCATAATGTGAAGACATTTGAACCTTTGAAAGTTATAAAGATTTACATTTTATAGTTGACCAATTACTTAGATATAAGTGAATGCATAATTGGTAAACGATTTAATATTTGGATCATTAGCAGGGAAAAAACAAATACATAGTAATATCTGCTGAGGAATGATATGAACATAATTGAAAAGAAACACCCTATCAAAATACAAGTAAACAAAATAAATTGAAACTTGGTGTGATGTTTATGATAGAATTGCAGTATCCAACTCTTTATAGTTAGAACATTAGTATGACTCATACCTAAATATTGAAAAAAACTTATATCTAATCTTCATTTTCTGCCTCATTCTATGCAATCGCATGCAGTCAAACCTTGAAATTATACGTCTTCACATGCAACCAATCCCTAACATCC
>CM021100.1:227910362-227927856 GCA_007115665.2 Sequoiadendron giganteum | reverse complement strand
AGCACAATAAAAATCCAAGCTTGCCCCAAAGTAGCCAAATTCAAAATTAGAGGATAAAAACTATCAAAGACCAAAGCAAGAGAGGGTCCCTTCTTTTAGCGGGGCATGTGTGCAAAAATTGCACAACAAATGGAGACTCCTGCTGGGAAAATTCTCCAAAGTATTTATGTGACAAAATGGAATCAAGAACCCATAATCTCTAGTTTCAGTCCTTACATCAGGTCACCTATAGACAAGGTTTCAGAATTCACAAGCAACCAAACCTTTGTTGTACCAGGGTCAGAGTGTGTGTACATGTATTCATTTCCCTTTCCTTAGTTACAATAGGGACCAAACTTGGTCTGACCGAGCTACATAAAGATTATAACTCCAAAAGAATCTTCGATAGAGCCTCACTACTAGTCAAGCATCCATAGCCCTGACAAGGTTATCATTGTGGCCCTGCCAAGCATAGCTCTACTACTAGCCAGGAGCTCATAGCCCTAGTAGAGATATTGGGGTACCCCTAATAAGGTGAATATTTCTTCTAATTTTCAATATGTTCTTTGCTCTCAGTATTTTTTATATTCCTTTAAAGATCTCTTAAAATTTTCCTTTCACCTTGAAAGAAATGAAGCTCACTCTCAGGGACGAGAACCACAGTGGTGCTAAGGAAGAATATAAGATTTTTCACCTGACCAAACTTCATAAGGACCATATACAACCTTGGAATCTTTAATATTTGTGTAAAAATGTGAGACCTAAATACATTCTAGATTTGACTTAACCAAGTGACTTTCCAATTCCAAGCATATGCAACATCAGATAAAGGATTTCTACCAATTGACTCTGGAAAGATGATTAGAGTTTGTAAAATAATTCTTCAGAACAGTTGTAGGCAAGACAACGGTTGTTATGCAGGTGCAACAAGCCAAAAAGAAAGATAGAGAACCCAAAGAAATAGAAAAGAAGAAACCAAAACCAACTAAAGAAAACCTACCTTAACCAAATTAGAGGACAAACAAAGCAAAGAAAAAAGAAACCCTAATCTAACCAAAACAAAAACAAAACAAAAGAAAGGAAACCTTATTTACCTATGTACAAGGAAAGAGCTGAAAACAACTCAGGATTGGAATTAATGCTTCAAATACTACCCATTGGCAGGCAGTGGGATATCCCCTCGAGTGAGGGTTTTCAAGCAAAAATCATTATCTCCCAGAATCTATGAAATGTAGTAGGGGTCGAACCAAATTTTATGAAATTTTTCATGCTTCCCTTTTTGGTCATGTGCTTTATCCCAGTAGAGAACCAAGTCAGAGATCCTAAAGGATTTTACCTTGGCTCTCCTATCAAACCATCTCTTCACTACACCTTGATGTTTGGAAAATTCTTCTAAGGATTCATCTCTTCTCTCTTCAAGGTGTAATAGTTCAACTAGGTGGGATTCACGCTTGTCTTCTCCATCATAATATTCAGTAATGAACTACATGGTAGGGATATTTAGCTAGATGGAAAATATAGGTTCCAAACCATACACTAGGTGATAAGGAGAGGTTCCTAGAGATGTCTTTTGTCTGGTACAGTATTCCCAAAGAGAAAATCTAAGTTGGGTGTGCGAATCTTTGGGATTATTCTATAATAGTTTGTGGATGACCATTAAAAGGTTCTTATTAGATGACTTAGCCAAACCATTTCCATGTGGGTAGTTATTAGACGCAAACTTTATAATGATTCTGTGATCAAAGGCCCAGTTAGAAAACATTAGTGATGCAAATGGAGGACCATTATCACAAAATAAATCCAATGGACACCCAAAGCGATTAATAATACCTGATTCGATGAAATTGATTACCACTTTAGAAGTACATTATTTGCATGCAAGAGCCTCAGTCGATCTAGTGAAATAATCAATGATAGTGAGAATGTACTTATGGCATGTAGAGGAAGGTGGATTGGACCTATGAATTCCATTCCCCATTGTGCAAATGGTTTTACATCTATGACTAGCTGAAGTGGAAGGATTGCATGTTTCTCCTTACTTTCTACAGTCTGACATATATGGAAGGTCCTTACATGGTTATGTGTTTCCTTGAACAAGGTGGGCCAATAATAGCTTTCTCTCAGGATCTAATTTGTAGTGGACAGTGCAGAACCATGCCTTGTGTCATATCTGTCATGAAATTTAGTCATCACTCTCATAGCTTCTTCTTTCCCTAAGCATTTTAAATAGACACCCTCATGGTTTTTCTTATAGAAGACAACTCCCTTCATTATAAAACTTCCACTCTTCAAATGTGGAGCTCTCTTTTTTACTACATTAAGGTGTTTAGGAAATTGTTGATTCAAGAGATAATAAATAATTTCATCATACTAGTCTCCTAGGGACACTTCTTGGAGGTGATAGTGCTGAGTTGTGAGGTCATGAACCATTTCAACTATTTTCCTTGTTAACCCCTACCCTCTCACCAATTTCATGGGTTGGATATCAATGTCATATTCTTATAACATGGTTACCCACTTAGCTCTATGTTCTCCCAATTTGTTTTGCATTAACAACTTAACCATAGGATCAAGTACTATGGAAAAGACCTTAATTCTCAAAATATAATGCCTAATTTTATTCATAGCTCGAACTAAGGCATATGCTTGCTTCTCCATGTTAGGGTGTCTTTTTTTTGCATCCTTTAAAGGAGCACTCATAAATGCTATGGGATTTTCATTCCCTTGGTTAGATTTCTGAGCCACCATTCCAACGCAAGAATGGTCTGAAGCAAAACAATAGATGTAGAAAGGTCTGGCATAATCAGGACTCACCAATACAAGAGCTTTGGTGATGGATCTCTTAACTTCTACAAATGCTTCTTTGGATTTTGCACCCCATCCAACCTTTTCTTCTTGTTTCAACATTGCATTCAAGGGCTTCACTATTTCTACAAATCCAGTGATAAACTTTCTGATGAAGTTGGTTTTCCCAAAGAATGGTTGGATTTCCTTTTTGCTTGTAGGAGGTTGAATCTTCAAAATAGCCTCTACTCATTTAGGATCAATAGAAATACCTTGTTCTGAAATAACATGTCCTAGAAATTTTCCTTCAGTGACCCCAAAAATACATTTCTGTGGATTATGTGAGATGCCAAATTCCCTGCACCTTTCGAACACTTTGCATAAATCTGCTATATGATCACCTTATTTCTTAGAAAAAACTGTCAAATCATCCATATAAATAATTATGCATTTATTAATGATATCCTTGAAGGCAATATCCATGACTCTCTCTAATGTGGCTCCAACATTGATCAATCCAAAGGGCATTATTTTATAGACAAAAGTTCCCCATTTTGTAGTAAAGGAAGTTTTATGCATGTCCTCATATTGCACCATAACCTGATTGTATCCAGAGTACCCATCTAGAAAAGACATCATTTGAGATCCATTAACAATCTAAAGTACATCATCCAGCGAAGGAATGAGATAATTATCCTTTTCTGATGCTCGATTGAGGTTCCTGAAATCATCGCACAGTCGAATTTTCCCATTCTTCTTCCTTACTGGAACGAAATTTGTAACCTAGGTTGAATGTCTTACCGGAAATATGAATCATGCTAAAATTAATTTATGCACCTCCTTTTGAATGATTGGTTCCAATAGAGCATTGATCGGCCTTTGTCTTTTCCTGAATGGTTTGAAGTTTGGCTTAAGATAAATAGTGTGTGTAATTATTGAAGTATTGTAAGTCTTTAAGTCTTCATAACTCGAATCTATCACATCTTGATATGTGTGTAATGCATAAAAAATCCCTTTCTTTTCTTCTAGAGTGCATACTCTACCAATAAAGACATTTTTTACATCATCCTGGCTGCCTATGTTGTATGTGTCACATTGGCTACTGAGAGACTCCTTTTTAGCTTGTTGTTCCTGATCTTTTATCTAATCTAGATCAAAAATTCTCTCTAATTGTACCATACCTCTTGGGATAGTATTAGTCTTCAAGTTGATGACCCCTTCTAGGTCCATCTCTGCCTCTTGAGGCTTTACATCATCACCTGGGAAGCAAACACATCATGGCTAGTGATAAAATCAAGAATGTGATTATCATCCTCAAACACCTAGAAATTAGTTACATTATCAGGAATTGAGGGCACTGGAGTGAGCTGTATGGTAAACCTCTTCAAAAATAAAAGTGATAGAGGTTGCAATGTACTAGCTAGCTATGCTAGGGAATCTGTAGTTTGATTCTTGCTATGAGGGATCAATTGAATGTTGAAAGCATCAAATCGCTCTATGAGATCCCACACCCTATGTCTGTAGTTGGTCATCCTTCTATCATGGCATAAGTATTGCTTTCTCATTTTCCTAACCACCAACTCAGAATCCCCAAATACTTGCAGAATATTGACCTTGTTTCTCCATGCCATTAATAACCCATGAACAAGAGCCTCGTACTCAACCACATTCTTAGTAAACTAGAATTAGAGAATATGAGTAGAAAAATAAGTCTTACCTTTTGGACTAATTAGCTCAAATCTTGCTCCAACACCCTGCTTTGATTTTGATCCATCAAATCTCAACATCCATCAACCATCAGTTCCTAATCTTTGTGAGCTACCCTTGGCCTTACTGCCACTAGGATATTAATCATGAGGCATTGGGATTTTACCTTTGGGATCATTTTGAATGTTTTGTATATCGAGTCTAACAGTTGGGGTCAGATTGATGCATCTTTGTATTTGCTCCATCGTTGTTTGGCACAAGCAACACTCTAGATCTAAGTGAGGAGCATTGTGGAATCTGCACCAATTAGGGAGAAATATCTCCTTAAAATTCATATTCTGGCCTAGCTGGATTTTATCCTCCACACATTTCTAGATAAACTCCTGGAAGTTATCTAGCAAGTTGAGTTGCCTACCTTCCTGTTCATCAGTTTCCCCTATTGGTTCAAGTAGTTCCTTAGAAATACAAGATTCTGATGTGGAATCACAAGAGGAGCTTTGCAAAATAATAATTTCTTCTATATTTGATTATGTGATGGGGGCAATCAGCACATATTTCCCATACAAAATTTTGACACCAATATCTCATTTGAAATATTCTCGTATTTAGTAATCATGTACTTCATCCTAGGTTCCCTTTCGATTCTAATTTGATTTGAAAATCATTTCTAGGGGAGCCACATATGAGAATGATCTATAGATGTGTATCCATTTAGTGCCTTGGTGAAATGTTGACCTAAAATTAAGCCATAAGTGTCACGAATATCTTCCACCTGAATATTGACCACCTATTGCACCCTAGGATCTGATGCAACCTTCATGGGAATCATGTTCAATTCTCCCACAACATTCACCTTTTTCTTATCCAATTGAGTGACCTTCTTTTGAGAGGCAGTAGGAGTGATGCCCAAAGCTCTATAGACAGCAAAAGACATAACATTTTTAGATGCTCTTGAATCTAGAAGATAATTGTATAGATTCTTCCCAAAGATACTAACATAAATTAGAAAAGGAGTTTATGTATTTCCTTGGAATACACTTAATTGAGTATCAACCTGTGCAACTTGACTCTTTTCTCTTTCCTTACCTTTATCTCCAAGCTATGCTTGGCTTTGACCTTTGGGTGCTTGTGGGCTGGGAGTCCTCCCAAATACCTCACTATTTGTCCTTCCTCGAGGGGGTACATTGGTCTTGAAAGATTCCAAGACCGTATTTTTAATAGAAGGAACCATCAATAACTCAAAAGCAAAAAGACTCACCTTTAATTTCCTAAGTTCTTTAGTCACATATTCACCTAATTGCTCCACATTCATATCAACATGGACTTCTTTGGAATATCCAATTTTCTTATCCTTTCCTACATCAACGTTGCTTCCCTTTACCACATTAGGCTATCCTCCCTTTTCAAAATACTATGTTGGCACATGTGGGTAAGATGGATTATTGTTAGCATTTGGATCTGGTGGAGTAGAAAAATTATTTAGAGGGATAGATGTTGTAAAAGGGCCTCCAGCTTGTGGATTCCTATTAGTTTTGTTCCTCAAATCATATTTCCTTGTTGGTTGTTGGAACATCTAGACTTCTTCAACACCTTCTTCCTCCTCATCCAAGGTGCCATTATCGTTCTCGGTTCCTTCACTAAATAACTAGGAAATTTCATCTCCATTAAGCACTTGTTTAGTTTCTTTGGCCTGGCTACTTGAATCTCCCTTTGGCTCATTCTCTTCACCCCTTGTAAATGGATCATGATTCAAAACCAACATTGGAGAATAAAAAGGATTGGAAGGCACCATCTCCTGACTAGCAGAGTTATTGTCAACCTCATACTGAAAAATGGAAGCAATAGTTTGGAACTCAGGACAGTCTAGCTTAGAATGTTGACTCATCTTGTGGAGTCTGCACCATACAGATAAAGCTAACTCTACTAGGTACACACCACTTGGAGGTTTATCTTGATTCAGAGGTTGATCCAATGAAGTAAGGATGCCTCCATTATTGGGCCCTATATTCTGTGACTTATTTTTCTTGGGTAGATGTCTTCTCTCAAATCCTTGTCCACCTTGTTGCCCCCTATCATAATTCTGACCAGGAGCCTGTCCTCTTTTAAAGTTCTGATTTTTGTCAAATTTTTGTCCTTTGTCAAAGTTTTGTCCTCGTACAGGATATCGATTTTCCTTGTTGTAATTCGATTTCATTTTCTTTTGGGCAGCTTGGAGTTGACTAATTTGGTTTCTCATATAAGTTACCTTCATATTCAATTTTTTCACCTACTTTGTTAGCTCATCTAACCTTTCTTTATCAATATTTTTGTAAGGTATTGAATTCACATTTGTATGAGGGTATCTCGATGCTCCTCCCGAACCAATAGACTAGTTTAGGACTTTAGAATTCTGCAAGTATGTAGGAAAACAAACCTGTTGTTGTGATTGAAGGGGTTGATTGGCACCTTGTGGAGGATAATTGGTCATTGGATGAGCCTAACTTATTGGAGGTCATAGATGTGGGACCAAATATAACTAGGGTATTTGATTCATGATAGGAGCACGGTTGGTTAAGTGATTGAACCTGACCTGGGTGAGCAGTAGGTCCTAAAGATGGAAACGGTCCTGATAAATGTTGTCTTAGGTCAACACTAACCTTGAAAACCTTTGTATATGTAGTAAGAAAAGTATTTGGAGGATTATTCCTCCACTTAAGGAAGGGTGTTGTAAGACTATCAAGGGCCTCAAAAAGAATTCCATTGTAGCATCATACACAACATAGGGGGCTTGTAATCTAGTGTATGCATGGTGGAATCTATTATTGAATGATCCTATAGGCTCATTAAATTCCCTCTTAACCTTAGTAAACTACAAGTAGAGCTCATTAGCACTGATAGGGATTTTAAAATTTTATAGGAAAGTAGTCTCAAGCTTAGTCCAATTGTGAATTTATGTAGTAGGTAGGTGATTTTACCAATAAAAGGAATCATTTCCTAGAGAGTAAGGGAAAAGCCTACATGCAACATCCTCAGATTGATTCCTCTATCTTTGAGATAGGTCTAGAAAATTCTGATATGCTCCTCTATTGTCCTATTAGGGTCATTTGTATGGAACTTGGAGCAAAAATACTTGAGGTTCTTAGGCATGACATTGTAGTTATTGAAGGATGGGGGTGATGGGTTGTTTGCCAAAAAATTAATTGGTGGAGGTGGACACGGTAAAGGTTGATTGATGATGGGTTGGGGTTGCTGAATGTAACTAGCTTCAGAATCAGATGAGGACAAGGCTAATGAAGGTGAGGAAAGTGGAAATGATGAGGTAGATGGTGACTAATCCCTTCTTCTGGTCCTTCTTGACCTAGTTGGAGGTTGTATTTCTTGAAAAATTTCCTCTCCCAGTGTAGATCTAGTTCTCCTTCTAAGTCTCTCAAGAGAAATGGCATTTAGAAAATGCTCCAACCTATTTACTCAGGCCCTCCTTCTACCACTAATTGGTTGATGGAATTTTTTGCATAGCAACAACTCAAATAGAATATAATATCCTATCTCTCTTCAAAGGTAAATCTTATCAGCAAGCCTCAAGAGATAACCCAAAGGTATCTAATGTGAGGTCTTGACAATGCAACAAAACAACTCAGTGATAAATGTGAAAATGTTGGTAATCACAAGGGACCTTACAAAACAACTACTCGGATTTCTAAACTTATCAGATTTTGCAATATGTTGATACTTAAAATTCCTAAACCTAACCCAAATTCAAATAAATAGCAAAGGATAATGGTTTCCAGAAATCCTAAGATTAAGCTTATTCCTAAGATCAACAATACAAATGATAAGATACTTGAAATGGACCAATCCCTCAAAACCAATTTCTGCTTAACCTATATTCAACCTGCAATCTTATAGAAATAGTGCAATCTTCTAAGCAATTAAAGAATTTCAGATCATGAACATTCAATCAAACCAACCCTTTTTTTTAATTGAAATGAATAAATACTCACAATTGAACTAAGCATATAAATATTAGGTCCAGGCTAACTTTGCACATCTCACACTCAATAATTTTCCAAAAGTATGCACCAAGGATCACTACAAACACTCCGAGCATCTAATCATAAGTACCATTAAATCATTCAACTCTAAATCTAACATATATTTGAATATTTCAAGAAATTCCCAAGGATAGAATAATAAGAACCATGCAAGATGAATCAATCCAAGATAGACCACCAAAGCATAATGTCTTCAATTGTATTGAATCACCCAATAATGGCAACAATTCTAGTATTTTGTGTTATAGCACTTGCTTCAGAATAAAACTAACTCCTAATTCTAGCTTCTTCTCTATCACTTAGCTTGATTCAAAGTCTAATCTTGTAACTAACTTTACAAAATGAGGCCAAATTCCATTTTATAGGAAATTCATGTTATGCTAGCCAAATTAGGGTTACAATGAAAGTCAACCACAAAACAAGTCATCCTAGAAAACCTCGAAATAAAATAAAATATCACATTAAATGCACAAGGCTCCCTCAGGTCGGATTGGATTCTCTAATGCAACACGGTCCAATGCATGTAGAGGAATAATGGGAAGCACAAATTCTGATACAATCATTTATTAACTAGTCCCTTGTCTTTATCTCAATTCAATTTCTCCTGCACCTTAAGAAAAATATCATCCAAGTCATCGAATGGTGGAGTAATTAACACTTTAAACCTTCTTTCAAGGGATTTAATATCCTCCTTTGATTTCTTAATGATCTTATCCCACTCTATCTTGATATCTTGATATTATACCATGACAACAATATATGTCGATGCATCGCCTAAATGGTGGACTATAATCAGACCATCCAATTGGGGCATAAACTTCATGCCACCATTTTCTTAACTGTTCTAGGGCTAGATGCTTAGGCATGAACTTCTTTCTTCTAGTTAATGATCTCAAAGAATGGGATTCATTTATTAGAAATGATATTTAAAGTGTCCCCCACCTGTTGACCTCGTTTGTGACTCTTCTTGACCACCCTCTACCGGATTTGTAAAGCCTCTTACCACTCCCAAGGTTCTCAAACCATTGAGGAAGGTAATATCACATCACCTATCAATCTCTCCTTTGTATAATCCATGATTACCTTTGTTTTCTATAGGAGAAGATCCATATTACCATTATTTTGTGCCAATACATTCTGCAACCTTTCGGATAATTTGTGTGCATTCCCACAAGTTGACAGAATATTCTTAATCATGGTATCACCTTTGGACCCCACTCCTAGCAGCCATTCATGAGTCACTTGCACAAAGGTCTTCATCTTTTCAAGCTCATGGGTATGTACAGGATCAAGATGGGCCAAAAAATGGCGATATATAAGTGATATGATGGCCCATGTGGCTAGCGACTTTTCTTTAACCCAAAATTGATGAAATGAAAACTGTTTTAAAGGGGATTCTCATCTTTCCACTAATATAAATTATGCTTTACTTTGAAATTTAATAAATAATTATTATTCATTATCTATTTTAATTACGACTAAAGTCCCAATTGATAGTTTGATTGAAAAAAACCTATAGCTTTCAAACGGTACCACATTTTTTGAATATGAAACATGTGTCACATTCTATGCTTCACATAATATATGATTAAAAAAATAATAATTGAATTTCACAAAGTTTTGACCAAGTTAAGGTGGTCAGACATACAAGTTTTTATATTTTTTAAAAGTTTTAATAAAAACATCATTATTAATTATTTACTTGGAAAACAATTACAAAAAAATATGCATCATATCGAGACATGAGTTCTCTACTTATATCTAAAATATTATGAAAAAATATTATCATTTTATTGTGGTTAGGGTGGTCAAACAAACACCTACTTCTTATTTTTTCCTTGAAATTTAAGTACTACTGTATTGAAATTTCTAATTTTCACCAAATAAGTATTTAAAAAAATAAATAAACCAAGTAGTTTTGAAGCTACATTCATTTTTTTATAGATTCTATTGTTACATATTTTTGAAATAATATAGATAAATTATTCAAATTTTTACGTCAAGTTGCCTAACTCTGATTTTCTGAATTTTTATTGCCACTTAAGCGCCTGTTTTTTCCATGACGATCCTACACATACCCTCATTAATAGTTTCTTTGGTCAAGAAACTCTCGGCTGATGAGGAAGTAATATATTGGTCGATGGATTGCAAGGGTTTCATAAGGTCTTTCAAATATTTATTAAATTTCTCATTCTCTTTTTCCAATCTCTTTTTAGCCTGCTCCTCCTTATCCAACCTTTTCAAAATTGCTATAGTAGATCCCTTAAACTCCTCCACATCTTGTCTTTTGGAAGTAGGTCCCAAATTTATTGTTTGGATAGTGTAGTCTTGAGGAGTTACCTCATCCTCATTTTTATCTACTATTAGAGTGGCAATATGAATCACCCTATTGTTTGCCTCATCCCTGCCGATCTTGGAAATGGTCCTAGCCTTCTTCTTGGTCCTACTTTTTCCAATACTTTTCAATAAATCATTCCAACTTGGGGGAAAATATTCTACAATATTTTTTTTCCCCCTCACCTCTTCATCAAGCCAACCAGGAATAGGAACATCCAACTATTTCTTGCCTTGTTTATCTATTTTCTTTTGTTGATCATGAGAAGGACCAGTACTAGAGCCTTGCACCGTAGAGACCTTTTCATTTTCATCTTCTCTTTTATCTTCCTTTGGATTATGATTCTCTTCTTGATCGAGTGTATATGTTGGTACCTGGATTGGAGAGGGAGTCCTATCATTCATTTCTTCCTTCTTTGGAGACTTCTCCCTCTCATCCTCCTTGTTGGGTGAATCCTCATATGATACTAGAGGGGACTTTAGAATCCTATTAATTTCTACCTCTGCACTGTGGATATCCCCATCATTGACTTCTTCTATGTCCTCTTCATGAGGAGTATCCTCAACAACATCATTTGCATACTCTTTCTCTTCATGATGAACCTCTTGAATAGAGGGAGGAGAAGAATTGTCCTTTTTCTCTTGTACACTAGTAGGAATCATAGGAGCAACCTCCTCCACTAGAGTGGTCTTAGGGGATGGAGTTTTGGCCTTCCTAGTGTAAACTTGTGTCTTCTCTTTGGAACTAAAAACATCCACCACTTGTGGCTATGTTATATCCTCCTCCCTAGGAAGATAACCTAGTTGCTTTGATATTCTTGTTAACCTTTTATTTTTTAGCACATGGGAATCACTTTCCTTCTCCCCTTCTCCATATTCCTCTTCGTGGGCAGGTTCCTTCTTCTTAGAGATAACCTTTATCCTCTTAGAAATGGGATTTATTTTTCTCTCTTCCCCAATCCTAGTATGACCACCTCTAGTTCTAACTTTGGGAGGGCAATCCATACTCTCTTTGTCCTCCTAATCTTTCTCCCCCTCAAATGAGGATTGAGACTCCAAGTTGCCCATTAAATTGTAAGTATACTACATCCCCTAACTATCCAATTCCCAAATCTTGTGTTTAATCCATAGTTTTTTCTACTTGATTACTGGGGCATTGAATTGTTCCAACTCAGTTACTTCCTCTTCCAACCAATCAACTTCACATATAGGTTTTTCCTTAATTGGTTCATAGGAATGGGTTTGCAAGACCTCTCCATCATCATGAATTTGATCAGGGATGGCTTTGATTTTATATAATCTGACCAAATTGATAGGCAACCAAGGGAATCTCCTCCTCAATACCTCAAATTCATATTTGTAGTTGGCCTAATAATTTTGAGGTTGACTATGTGTCTAAATTCTTTGCTTGCTCTCTTTTGAGTTGTACCTGTTCTATCAAATCTAGACCTCTAGGTGTGCAAAGGTAGGCTATGGTAGCCATTTACTCCTTACAGAAATATGTTGTGGCCAAGGAAGAGAAAGCCTCATGGCTTCCAATCCTTAATGGGAAGTCACCTCCAAAGCTAGTCACATGCATGTCCTTCAAAACTGTATCAAAAGCCCAAATTTTCCTTATAACTTCCAAAAGGACCATGTGTTATGTAGGATACCTAGGCAAAATATATGGAGCCTTTGAACAACCATCAATGGAAATGAGCCAAAACTATAATCACATCATCCTGAAATCTCATAAACATGGATCCCTTAGAACTCTGGGATTTTCACCCCTTTGTGGAAATTGCACTAGAAAGGAAATCTGGGAATTTCACAACTAGATGGAAATCAGTGAAAATAATATAATTATCATGCAAAATCACGGAACTGACAATAAATCTCATTAAAATGGAAAATTTAACCTTAATCAATTAAATCAATCATGAATCATCAAAATAATGCCATGCCCATTCATTCATCTCCACAATTTTAGTGTTTTAAGAGGATTCTGGGGATTTCCAACCTAGGAAAAAATTAGCGAGCATATCCATCCTTTGCCTTTAAGAGAATTTTTGGGGAACTAAAAAGACCAATTTTTTTTTATATTTCTGAGCATAAGGGAATTTCACGATGAACCAAAAATCCCTGAAAGTCACAACCCTTCATAGTAACGCCCAAATTGATCGAATGATCACAAATTTGGGCATCTTTGGATTAGGTTTAGACTCACTTCAAGTTTTTCACACATAATATGGATCTCACATGACATTCAAGTATGATTTGATCAACCTTGGAAAGGGACCCAAAATTTGGAACCCTAGGGTTCTGCCATGAATGACCAGCTGAAAGCTTCACTACATTCACCTACCTAATCAAGTCATAATCAATTCTACCGAAATCCAGAGGAACACATTGGTCAAATGTGAATGAAAGTAAAGACCTAGATTTCCATTCAACTCATCAATTTGTCGAAACATGGAACCCTAGACTCATCAACCCAAACATCATTACATGCAACACCAAATTCAAAATGCTACGCAGGCAAGGGATAGCATTACAAAATTGTTTATTCAATGGAGAATGGAAACAAAAACATCTAGAGGAGGCATCGAAATGAAAAGGGGAAAACCCTAGTTTAATCATAGACCTCCAAACACACAAACACCCAAGCATGCAGAGACCCTAAACTTGGAAAGCGCATGATAAAAAAATTCAAGGCCAAGACACCATAAACATACCATTTATGAAGTCCAACTCAAAGGAAAACTATCAATTGGTTTCAAATCCCACACAAGAGCAAGCAAGATCGAAAAGTAATTTATGGCTCTAGCACTTTAGCTCACTCACAACCTCCAAAGCTATCCAAATTTGAAGTGAAACAAATGAAACCAAGCCTAGAAACATAAAGAGCCTTCGAAACGTCATTAATTACAAGTTGCAAAGTTTGTAAAAAGGAATAAATGAAGTGACATGGAAGACCAAGACGAGTTTTGGGGATCCGACGAGGTGAAGGAAATCTGAGAATCTGATGACCTGAAGGAAGTTTGAGGATTTAAGGACTTGAAGGAAGTTTGAGGATTTTCGGTGAACATGGAATTTTGAGAGGAGACAAAATCTTTGAATCATAATGGAAATCAATCCTCATGGGGTGTCCACGACATAGATGGAACTCAGGGAATTCTACCTAGGGTGAAAATTCTTGAAACCAGTGAAAAACTCAAAAATCACCCCAAAACTTAGGATTTTAATGAGTAACCTCAAGAGATCATTTGCATGAGCAGGATAAACATAATAGCATACCCCAAATTAGCCAAATTCAAAATCAATAGATCAAAACTACCAAAGACCAAAGCAAGAGAGGGTCCCTGCTTTTAGGGGGCGTGTGTGGAAAAAATGTACAATAGTAGTAAACTCGGGGGATATATCTTCTTGTACAGTAGTGGGGGAATCAACATCATTCTATTTCAGCTTTCCAAGTTGTAACTTTTGCAACACATCTTCCAATAATGCCCTTTTTATGTAATTGCATATTTCCTCTCTCAAGATCACCATACTTAACCAACAAATTTCTTAATTATGTTATGAGTTATTCTTCTCAATAGTCACAGATTCCATAGTTTCCCTGGTAAATTGTGCAACATGAACAAAAAAAAAAATTAGCTTCTAAGGCCGATGTTTCCAACACTCTATTATTAGGCCAATGTAATAAGGTGTGGGCTCAGAAATGTCTATATTTCTTGAGCTTGTGGCTAAAGACCATATAGCTAAGACTTCCCACTCTTCACTAAAAGAAGACCCTTGTAATGAAAGTACAACCTGTTATTCTGTATCATAGAGTGGTCTGTCACATTTCTTGATTCTATCAAAAGTATGGCTAAAGCTAGATCCCACTCTTGTAGCAACAAGATGGCACTTGTTCTTAACAATTCCTGACCTTCTTTTCCAATCATGTAGGCAATTCTAGATGAAGGCTCCTTTCTACAGCCACACTTTTTTCATACTAGTCTCTTTTAGCCCTATATCCAAACTTCAAAAAAGCTTGAGTCTTCACACATGATTCATCATCCAAGAATTTGGTACATGCCTCATTCTATATGTCACAACTTCCATTGATTCCTCCGAGATCAACATTACACAATATTTTTCCCAATTGATTGGTTTCCCTTACTAAAGATTTAGTTGGCACTCCTTCCTATATTTCTTGGTCTGATACCCAAATATCATCATCAAATCCTTCATCATCATAGTCCAGTAAACTAGTGGCCATAATCTTTTGTATTTTCAATGGTGGCTCCCCAGGTGGTATTTCACTAGGTGGTGGAGAATCAACATCTACAATTTTAGACTCTACTGACCTTGGTCAAGACAAGAGTGGTACTTATGGCACAGTTGAAGGAGATCTATGTTCCTCATGCTAAGTGGGAGCACAGGCTTCATTAGTTTTCCTTTACTTACTCTTTCTCCTTATAAAAAACATTATTTTTGGTTCCTCAGGGGCTCGTGATGTAGACTCCTCTCCTATAGCATAAATTCTTCCTCCACTCTATTCTTCAACAATTGGAGCCTTCCCTTTAGTTTTAAGGTGGCCTACTACTGAATCAAAATTCCTTGTTACATGCTCCACCTTCTGAATTATATCCTCAGCCTCAGGGATGATCCTAAAATTAGGCTCTTTTTGATTTATTTTCCTTTGTATTTTATTGAACACAATCCACCTTTCCAACCTCTTTTCTTCTTCCACACTATCTAATATATTCCTTATTACATCTTCTAGATAGTGGAAAATGTGGACATATTTGTAGCTCTTGTTTAGCTCATTAAACTAGGCCATAAAACCTTCAGGATCATATTTGACCCTCTTAATTGTCCTTTTCATGTGATATGTTTTGAGCACTTCAATTATATTGTTCCAACATCCTTTGGTCACTACAAAATCAGAGAAACATGTGTATGAAGGAAAGAAAGTGCCCTTTCCCTTATTCAACATTTCCTAGTTGCCACATAACCTCAAGGATACTAATTCTTTCTGGCACAAACCTAGGCAATGAGTGAGGTGCTACTTTAGAACCATATACTCTTAAGACATTGAAATCAGGGAGTGAGATAACATCTCTCCAATTATGATCGATGCCTATCTCAGGCCTTCTTTCCTTTGGTCTCAAGAAATCATGTAAAGAAACAAGAACTTTGGGAAACTTCACAATAAAAGCTCTCTTTATTTTAGAAGAAAACAAATTCTTAAATGTGACATAATCATATGTCATGTGATTCGTGTCCAAGATTGTGTTTCAACATTGAAAAGGCCAATCCTATTGGCAAGAGACACTGCATGCATCATATGGTGTTGTCATTGATGGAAACCATAATAGATATTCAAATTCTCATACCATCATTTTTCCATACAATCAAGAAGATTGAATATTGTCAAGAAAGAATAGAGTATCTGGTAGCACAGTGTTCATCATTCTGAAAGATGATTACAGGCTATCGCTTTTCTTTGTGCATCCTGAGGAATATTTCTTCACATGATATATTTGTTTTTACTAAAGTGTAGTGGCTTGTATCAGTTAATGTGAAAGATAGAATATTTGGTTATCATGTTCTTAGTTTTTCTTGTACTAAGGCTGACCTCATGAATTAATTAAGTCGTGCATGTATGATAAATTATTAGTTAAGTATTTCAATGTTTATATATCTTTATTTGGGTCCTATACAATTTGTGGCTGACCATTAAGGTTTTGCATTGTATATTTCTCATAATGTGAGCTGACAGTTGTTATTTTTTCTAAAGCCGACAAAGTGTAATCAAATTCTATGTTGCGGATATATATACATGATTGACCTTATCATTTCGTATGATTTATAAGTTGTGTGAGTGCCTGAGTTATGAATTAGAGTAGAGAAGAGGTTTGATAAAGCAAAGTTTCCCTTGCACATATAAGATTTGTATTGTTTGTGTGAGCATAGTAGAGCAGAATTATAGAATCAGTCTGTAAGGCAACAAATCTATTACTGTGCTTAATCTAGAAGTGTAATTAGGCATTTTAGATGTTATTATGTTAGTTCAAATCTTCATATGGTTTTAAACTAAATTATTTTCTTTGAGCAGTGAGCTCTAGGCATTGCACTTGAATGCAATTTCATTCCCCTATACTCAGAATCATACTTGTGGATTGGCCATCCACCATGGTTTTTCCCCTAACAGGGTTTCCACGTAAAAATCTTGGTGTTATGGTGTTGTGTTTACTTTTTTGTTAATGCATTACTATTGAATGTTATTAATGTTTTGAAGTTAAAGATTGTTAAAATTAATTATTGCACAACACTGATTCACCCCCCCTCTTAGTGTGCCTTGTTTCCAATAATTGGTATCAGAGCTAGATTCTCAAAAAGAAAATTCTAATAGCTTGGGGAGATCCTAGAAATAATTTCAATGGATTCATGCAATCTTGAACAATAGCTTATGGTAGCTCTAGATGATCTTGACTAGTCAAAAGATGAAGTCTAGAAACTACAAGCAAATCTTAAAGATGTAGAAAAATTCATTGAGTCTCTAAAAGACAAGATTAACAAATCAATATAAAAGAGAAAGGAATTATGTGATCTGATTCAACAGAAAGAGAACAAGAGCACTAAAGATGAAAAATCAAGCAAAGCCTTGATAGAGAAGATAGAAGAATGCA
>CM021100.1:227790504-227910262 GCA_007115665.2 Sequoiadendron giganteum | reverse complement strand
TTCCAAAGTATGCCCCCACTTTAAATAAATTGCTAAACACCATGTTGTTAGAAATTACTTTAGAGTAGCAAATGATAAAATGCTAACAATAAAGAGTACATGAGAGCTTATTTAGAAATCCCTATGCCAAGCCATATGTTTCCAAAGGAAGCTACGTGATGAAAAGGGGTTACCCTCACAATGAAATCCTAAAATAACCTAAGGGATCCATGAATTCCAAGTCAATATTTCTTTGCTACAATGTTGTTAGAGAGATCAGAAACATCATTCCCCAAATACTCAATGAATAGGAAGAATGACACAAAGATAGAAAAAACAAAGAAAATATTTTGGGTTAACATGGAAGAGACCTACATGTCTCGATGCCTTACATCATTCTCAAAAGGAAAACACAAGACAAATGAAAATGTTAATGTTTATGACATATAGAAGAATGTAGATGCAAATAGAAGAATGTCAAAAAGAGAGATACATAAAAAAAATAGTATGAGGAGATGACATTACGCGCATGCAATCACACACACAACATGAAAAAGAAAACAAATAAAAAAATAGTAAGCAATATGTGAGTCAACTTATAGCAGATCATCTGCATCCCAATCTTGTTCATCATATATGGAAGGCAAACAACTAGCCGAATGGACATCAAATTCCAAAACTAGGACAAGACTGTGTAATTCTTTCCCCCACTGTGTGCAAGACAATAATGACCTGAGGTAGGTGGTGAGAAAGATCTCATTTCATTTTTAAATGATTTTCCATGAATGTAAAGCATGAAATAGTGAGCATATTATGATCCTATAGCTATTACATGGAAAGGAGTGAACGGAATGCTATGCAATCACTTGATAACAATCATCATCATTGAAGTGAAAATCATTCAATACCAATTTTAATGAATGACACATGTCAGTAAGATGCCCAAGGGTTCTATAATATGCACAATAATTCATGTTTTTCTAGGGTAGGTTGCTTTTAGTACGGGGTGGAAATTTAATCGAACCTCTCTTTAGTATTTTTTCCATGTTTCATTCGATTTCTATTTGAGTATACATGAATGGTAATTATTTAAGTTTGTAAGGATTTTTTTTGTTGCGAGATTCACCAGCTTGTTGAGGTAGATGTTGAGGCGAAGGACCTAAGATGGTCCTATCATCCATATCATCGTGACGAGGAATTGGTTTTTCTTTAGGAAGGAGGAAAATTATATCGAGAGGATTATCTTGATATCCTATCCCTTTTGTATCTTCAATTATTATTTTCTCTAAGAGTTGATGAATTTCATGCTCACTTGTTGTATCACATCCTTTTTATTAAGATCGTAAATCCTTTTCCATATGTTTCTTCTAGGTTGATGGGAATTTTGGTCACTTTAATAACATAGGATGGTTGAATGTTTACTTGATTAGAGGTGCACTAGGATCACCAAGTGTAAGGATATTAGAATTAGTTGTGTCTCAATTCTAGGATGTAAAAGGCCAAACATCTCAAGTTGTGTTGGTTGTTTCATAGAAGGATAAAAGGATGCATTTCTCTCAAGGTTGTTAAGGAAATCATTTATGAAGTTTTTCATGTTGTCATAATCTTCTCCAATGATTTCAAAATCATGAGGAGGACATGCATTAGGATTTAATTGAGCATGAGTGAGTTCAATTGATAACACAAAATATTTTCCAATCTTATATTCTATGTTGCTTCCTCTTCCCCACATTTCTTCCTATCCAATGTGGGACTAGAAAGAAGATAGTATGTGGATGAAAGGTAAGTGGAGACCCTTTAAGTCCAATATCCCTAGTAATTTCTATGTATTTATGAGATATTATGATAATGACTATAAAATTATATGAGGATCATGGCTTCTTTTTCTTCAAATCAATGGTTACTTCTTCCCATCTATTTTGTACAAACTTGAAAGATTGATTAATAGGTCTTATAGCTAGTTGCTTAATTCTCATATAATCATGTTCTATGATACTCATTATCTTTATTCACACACATCTATAATATAGAATCTTTGACCACTAATCTATGACTCCATTGGGATCCATTGATTAATTTTGGAGCTACAAAGCAATATATTTTCCTTTTTTATTATATTCTTGTAAAATTTCACCCATTTTTTGTTCATTTTATGGTTATGTGGATTAAGAATTTGTAGATGATGTTGATAGCAGATGATCCACCAGTGCTTATTATTTTACTTTATTTGGTGGTGCAATCAGTTAGATGAGTAAGCAATAATTTGTGGTTTCTTTGTCCACTACTAAAGTTGAGTATATGGTAGCTACTCATGCTTGTAAAGTAACCACTTTTATTAAGAGACAATGTTCAAATATTGGAATAAAACAAGGTGCAGTAACAATTTATTGTGATAGTTAGAGTGTGATATTTCTAGCTAAGAACCTAACATTTTATGCTAGGACCAAGCACATTGATTTATAAAATTAGCTTTTTAGAGATATGGTCAAATATGGAAAGGTGAAGCTGGTTAAGGTAGATACTTTGATGAATGTTGTTGATTCTTTAAATAAGCTTGTGAACATAGATAAGTCTAGATGGTGTGCAAATACTATGGGCCTTTCGATCCCTAGCAATTAAGAGATGATGTTTATACACCCTCGTGTTTTTTTTTCAAGGTGTTCAACAAGTGGGAGATTTGTTGGTAAATTTTATCTAAACCTTTCAATTACATAAGTTACTATTGATACATATATTATTCTTCATATGACGACGACGGGGAGGCACTTGGGGGTCCCTTCGTGAGGGTCCATGGGGATCATCCCCCCGAATGGGGGTCCGAGGGAATCATTCCCTTGTGGAGGCTCGAGGAAATTACCCTCAAAACCTAAATTTTATTTATATTTTATAATTGTATATATGGATCATTCATCATTATGTCTTAGATTTGACAACCAATATTTTATTAGCTTGAATTTCCCTAGAAGGTAACCCTATTTTATGAGGGTGTTGTATTACAATCATGTATTGTGATGTATTACGAGAGTCTGATAGTAGTCATGTTGCCTTTGGATCTGTGGTTGATGATACTCCTGTGAGAAGCTTGCTTTGCAAACTGTAAATTGTAATCTTTGTGATTTTTGAATAATATATTGAGTAGCTTTTGTAGTGTGGGGTTTTTCTCTCGAAAGAGTTTTCCCCATGTAAATCAATATGTTATGGCATACAATATATCTATGTTTATTTCTATTTAAGTTTCTATAAGTGTTAAATATTTGGAAAGTTTGCATTATTCTCCTCTCGAGATTAGTGTAGGAGGTTGTTTTGCTACCTTAGCTTCCTTAAAAAAAATTGGAGGATCTAAATTTTATAAATGAAAATACTTATTTATATTTATAAAATAATGATTTTTCCCATGATATTTATCATAATGTTTATTTTTATATTTTATTTTATTTGTGCAAGCGTAAAATAAAATATTTTAAAGGTTTTTGTTTGGACACTTTAATGAGCATAAAAAGAGAAAATTTATGAATCTTCATACTTATTGTAAGGTATTTCTAATGTTCAATCAACTTGGTGTATGAGTAGACACACAATTTAGAGCATAGGTTCCTAACTGAATAGTTCACCAAACCCTCACAAAGGCTTCATTTAATTATCGACCAAGACTTTTTAAGCTTTTGATGATGTTGGAATTGTATGTGCATTCATGGAATCTACACAAGCTATATTAGTGAGTATAGGTAGTTCACACATGTAGAGAAAATAGTAAAGGATAGAAAAAGAAAATAAAGTGTAAAATTTGTAAAATAGGGGAAATAATTTAATCTATTACTTATGCTATAGGTCCCTTAAGCTTAATACTAGATAACTCTTAACTACTAAAACTAAACTTTGTAATTCATTAACACGACTGAATTTAAATCCTAATTGCTTAATAATGTGGCAACAAAAAAAGCATCCCTTCTACTTTTCCTTTATGTTTTGGGCCCTCCTTGTAGACTAGGCTTAATGGTGCCTTGATTTAGTGTTGTAATGTACTTGATACATTCACATTAGGTCTTGGTCCTGTGTTCACTAATGAACATAAATGGTACCTTGCTAAAGTGTTGTGAAGTGTTTCAACCCACTTCCACACTTTTCTTAGGTTTTATTAATTAACTACACCTTAATCACGCTTTATTTTAAGTGTTGTAAAGTTTTGTAACACACTTTCACACTTTTCTAGGGTTTTCATTAATAATTGAGCTTCTTTATTATTTAATTGGACTTTTTCTACATCCACAAGCCTCATTTAATGAATATTTTTGAGAATAGTCCCTACACAAATCAATACCCAATCATAGTCCAAGTGTTTCAGCTCGTGAGGCCCAAATTTAGTGATCTATGACTCATTCACCACCTTAGGTGAATGAGTCCCACCTATATTTTTGGGTCCCAAACCTAGTTTCACACCTTTCCAAGAATTTTTAAAATAGTCCCATAAATTATGCCTAATGGGAATCATTCACCACCTTGGGCGAATGAGTCTCGTATGGCCCAAAATTAAAATTAATTGAAATTCTTGATGGGATTTTATCCTCCTAGATCTGATGTCAGCTTGCAGTGTTGCAATTTTGAAATGTTTTACATAATTAAGTATAAATAAAAGGTTCTTTCACTCATTTTCACCTATGAATTTTGTGAGAGAATTCATAATAGAAAATTTGAGTTCACAAGAGCATTCAAGGGAAGATTATCAAGAATTCTAGAGCATTATTCAAGCATCAAGCATCATGTCAAGGTCTTCATGCATCATGTTTGTTTTTGAGCTAACGATTGTGATGTAGGGTTTTATGATTCAAGCTAGATTTTGGTGAGTTGCAACATCATATTTTTTCATTCATCATTATCCATTCCTATTTCATTTTATTTCAAGGTTTGATTACCAAAATGGGGTTTGACCAAGGAAAAACGCTATCCACTAACAAAACAAAAAAATTTCCTCTCTTAGTGTGTGATTTACAGGTTTAGATTGAAGAAACATTAAGGAGAAAGATTGGATAAAGTAGTAAAAGTTCCGAAATTTGTCAAATTTGTGATAAAGCTTTGGAGAACATTGGAGAACACCTACATGTTGATTTTCAGAGATTTAGATCTTGAAACCTAAAGAACTAGATTGAGAAGACTAAGAAGAGAAGATTCGGATCTTGAAGTTTTAGAAAACTCTAACTAGAGTGATTCACCACTTCTAGTGAATGAGTCCCTGTTTTGGTCAAAATTCAGATCTTTTCAAATTTAGATACCCATTTGACAAATTCTTGTTCCCACACAGAACCCAAATTTTGGACTGATTCACCCAACTTGGTGAATAAGTCCCACTCAACATTAAAGATAGGATTTCTAGCATTTCAAAGCTCCATTCAGCCATCTCCATATTTCTACGTGCATGCATTCCACTTTGTAGCTTTCTATTTTTTTTCATTTTTATTTTGAGGTCATTTAGGGAAGGTTTGCATTGAATTAGGGTTTTCCATTTCATCTTGCATCATAATTTGCATTGCATTTGTCTTTCCAAGTTCTTACTTGGTGGTGAACCCTCATTAGTTTACATTCAGCCCCTAGGACAACCCTATTGCAAGATTTCTTTCTCTTTTGTATTGAAATCTCTACGGTTATCCTTGAGTGTAATAGTTGAAAGTGGGTGTGATCTATGTCCTAAGCCATACAATATCACTTGAGTCCCCCATTTTCATCAGTTCCATTTTGGTGAACCTACATTTAGAATATCATAATTTTGATTTGGAGTGCATTATCATCCTAGATTTGTCTTGCATTAGGATTTGCATTAGTTAATTGACATTCTAGGGTTTTCAAATTTTGCATTAATGAAAGTTCATATAGCTTGCTTTTATGCATCTAATTTCATTGTAATTCATACAAAATCTATATTTGCACTCAGAATATAGAACATACAACATGAAAATCATAAACAATCAATTGAATTTTTATTTTTTATTTTTAAATTCTCATTGGGACTCATTCGCCACCTTGGGCGAATCAGTCCCACTATAAATTCGACACTACATTTTCTAGTATTTAAAACATTGTGTCTGAGTTCATGTTTTTTGTTGTTACCTTTTGGTTCTAGTCAGATTTTTTGTTTCATTCATTGCATCTAGTTTAAATTATTTCATCTTGTGAATTTCCTAAAATTCAAAGTTGCATTCACAACATTACATTTCACATTGTTGCATAGTATATAATCTAAAATCTACATTACATTTGCATCATTGATATGTGCTTTGTAAATCTATGGATTTCCTTGAAATTATTAGTGGATGTGTTAAGTTATGCTTTTGGAAATATCCCTAACAAAATTGAACATACTCATGCTAACACAACTCCTAATGCATTTCCTCCTCATGATATTGACATCATTGGAGAAGATGATGACAACATGAATAGGCTCCTAAAATATTTTCTTAACAATGTTGAATCTTATGCATTCTTTTAGCCATCAATGAAACAACCAACACCCCCTATAATACCACCACTTGACATGTTTGGTTACTTAAATCCTAAAACCGAGACAAGAATAAAACCTAAGTTCCTTACAATAGGTGAACCTAGTTCCTTTAAGCAAGAAAACAGTCAACCATTTTGTGTTAATAAAGTAAAATGTACTCCTATCAATGTAGAAGAGACATATGGAAAAGGATTTACAATATTGAGTAAACAAGGATGTGATACAACAAGTGAACATGAAATTCATCAACTCATAGAGAAAATTCCAATTGAAAATACAAAAGGATTAGGATATCAAGATCCTCCTCCTAATATGAATTTCCTTCTTCCTATAGAACAACCAATGATTCATAATGATGACAAGGATGATAGGATCACCTTAGGTCCCCCTCCTCAACATTCAACTAGAGAAGTTGGTGAATCTAGAAAATGCAAAAGACCTTACAAAATTAAGAAACTACAATTCCCTTACCCACCAACTAACATTGAAAGGAATTTTAAGATACTCTTACATAGAGGATTGATTACATTACCCCCCATAAGACAAGATCAAAAACCAAATCCTAAGAAAAAAACACATCACATTGTCGATACTGTAGAATGATTGGTCATAGCAATAATGAGTTTCGTACTTTACAATAAATATTCAAAAGGATCAATATTATAGAAATAGTCCCGTAAAGTGGAACCCTTTTGTCCCTTGTCTTGTAATAGTTGTATAGTCTTGAATTCTCACCATTACATGATCTTTTCCATCAAATAACTCAGCTCATTCTTTTCCTACACAGTGGGGCCAAGAAATAGATAGCCTTGTCCTAGTAATGCATTTTTCCTTGTCCCTTTAGCTAGGTTGACTAGAATGTAACTTACTAGTATTTTGCATTAGTTCTATTTATTTTGTGTGATTACATGTGTGTAATGTGATCTCCCGTACCATGTTTCTCTCTCTCTCTCTCTCTCTCTCTCTTTGTGACATTCCTCTATTTGTACCTTCACTATTCTCTATTTCATGAGTCTTTCCACAAAGCTTTTCCTTTTAGCAATGATGCAAGACATCTAGACATTCATGTCTCTTCCATGTTGACCCAAAATATTTTCTCTTTTTCAATTGTCTTGTGTTTTTCTTTTAGGGATGACGTAAGGCATCAAGACATTCATGTCTCTTCCAGGTTGACCCAAAATCTTTTCTTTTTTTCATTTATCTTGTGTTTTCCTATTTGGGATTACACAAGGTGTTAAGAAATTCATGTATTTTCCATGTTCACCCAAAAAAAAGTTCTTTGTTTTCACTCTCTTTGTGTCATTCATCCAGTTCTATGTGTATTTAGGGAATGATGATAGTTCTGAGCTCTCTAAAAAATATTGTAGCAAGAACATACAAACCCCAAATCCATAGATCTCTTATGTGTTTGGTGTTTTCATTTTTGGGGAAACCCTTTCCTTTTTCTTTTCCTTTGCATGGTGCAGCTTTACTTGGAAACATATGACTTGGCATAGGGCTTTCCAAGTTAGCTCACATGTCTTCTTTATTTTTATAATTTTTCATTTGCTACTTTAAAGTAATTGCTCACAGTATGGTTTTTAGAAATTTCTTTAAAGTGGGGCATACATTGACATTATTCTTTTGCATTTTATTTTTCATGGTTCATGGTGTAGTATTTTTACTTCATGTGATGCATTTTTTACTTTGTGGTTGACATTGGGTGTAATTTCCTTCAAAAGCGTGATCTATCTTAGCATATTACATTTCTCTTAGTGGTTTGATGTGACAAACTACATCCCCTAAGTTGTGAATCTTTATTCTTTGATTAGTCCTCTCTTGAAAAAATTAGGCACAATGTTCACTAAGTTAAGACCTTGCATGAGCTAAGCAAGATTCTTATTGTTAAATTTGCATTTTTCATTATATAGCTACCTTGCATAACACACTTTGCATGCCTATGGATCCATCTTGTTTGTTGATGAGTTTCAAGCATACAAATCTTTGCTCTCCTCATGAAGCTCGAAAGTCATTTTTTTGTGTGGCTCCTTATCAAAGTTATTAATAAGTATAACTTTGGTATGGTTTGATGGGAAGAAAAAAAAGGGCATGAATTTCCCTTAAGCACTCATGCGTGTGTGTAAACACATACTGGCCATGTCTATATATGTCTCACCTTCTTGGATTTCTTACCCAGTAGAAAACCTGAAGTTTTCTTGCCTCAAAGTGAGTATGCATTTTTTAGACAAACACCCTGAATAGGTGAATATTGTGGATCCTCTCTTTCACCTTTAGGGTTTTGGATCTAAAAGGAGAGAAACAATCTTCACTCAAGAAAAAACCCTTGAGATTTCAATGCAAAGGAGATTGAAATCTTGTAAAGGGATTGTCCTAGGGGATGAATGAGATATAATGAGGGGTTCACCACCAAGTATAGACTTGCAAAAGACAATGAAATGAAAGTTGTAATATAAAACCCTAATTGAATACAAACTAACTCTAAATGACATAGAAAAAAGAATGAAATGCAATTGAAAATAGTGAAATAAAAAGTGTGCACCTTGGAAACTAGAGAAGGAAGAATGGAGGTCTAAAATTCTAGAAAATCTATTGTTAATGTTGACTAGGACTCATTCGCCAAGCTGGAAGAATCAGTCCCGATTATGGGAAAATGTGTAGATACAGGTTTAAGCCAAAATGGTGTCCAAATCTATGAAAATATTTATTAGGCCTGCATAGTAAGACTCATTCACCACTTGTGGCGAATCAATCCACTTTTGATTTTTTAGAAGTTCGAGAACTAATTTTGTTACTCTAGGTGTGTTCTTCTCTTTTTTAATAGTTTCTAGATCCAAAACTATAAATTTCCACTTGCAGGTCTTCTCCAAGCTTCTCCAAGACTTGATGACAACTTTGACAACTTTGAATCACTTGAAAAAAATTCTCCAACTTTTCTCCTTGACAAATCTACAACCTAGCTTTTCAAATCACAAACACGAAGAGGGAAAAATGTTGTGGGCTTACCTTGGTCAAACCCCTTGTTGGTAATTAAACCTTGAAATGAAAGAAAATATGAATGGATAATGATGAACGAAAAAATAGAAATGTTGAAACTCACCAAACCCTAGCAATAAGGTGTTGCAAATGTGCTTGAAATGGCTACAATGGATGTGGTTATTGACTCTTTCTTGAATGATGTTGATCTTGCTTGAAATGATTTCTTGAATCATCAACTCTACATCACAATTGTTAGCACAATAACGAACATGAAGAATAAAATCTTTGACATGATAATTGGAACTTGAAGAATTGTCTAAAATGATTGATAATCTACCCTTAAATTCCTTTGAATTCTCTTGTGAATACTCTTGAATGCTAGATGACTTGTAAAATTTCTAAGTGAGAATATGAGTTAAAGAACCTTGTATTTATACCCAATTAGGCATGAATTCATAAAATTACAACACTACAAGTTGACATTAGATCTAAGAGAGTAAAATCCCACCAAATATTTGAATTAAATTTGAATTTGGGACACATGGGACTCATCCACCCAGGCCTTTTTTTTGGGAATATTTTAAAAAGTGATTAGAAAGGTGTGAAACCTATTTTAGGAGCAAAAGATCCTGGTGGTACCCATTTTCTCCAAGGTGGTTAATGATTCCTAGATCCCTAAATCTGGACCACAAAAGCTAGAAGAACCTGTATTATGATTGGTGAATGATTGACATTGGGATTATTCTAGAAAATATGCAATAAATGAGGCTTGTGGATGAAAAATAGGGCCAATTAAAGCATAAGAAATCCCAATTATTAATGACAATCTTGGAGAAATATGAAAGTGTGTTACAACACTTTACAACACTCCAAATAAGGCAAAATTAAGGTTGATTTGAATTACAATTATGTTTATTATGCAAGTAGTTATTTGATTAAACCCTAGAAAATTGTGAAAGTGAGTTACAACACTTCAAAACACTTTAGCAAGGCACCATTAAATTCCATTAGTTAAAAAGGGCCCAAGACCTAATGTGAATGTGTTATCCACATTACAACACTAAATCAAAAAAAAATTAAGACAAAATCCACAAGGAGGACCCAAATGAGTGTGAAAATTGCAAGGGATCCATTTTACTATACTAAATTTAGCCCCCACTTTAGTGAGAGGATGAACTTGCTTCAAACACACACTAAAGTAGAGAAACATGCAACAAGAGGGGTTCAAATGTGCCAATGCTAGTAAGATGAGATGACAACTATCAAGATCCCATGGAAAACCAACATAAGCACAAAGGAACACACATGAGAATGAAATAAAGAACAACGACAGGGAACATTCATGCATTGCCAAAGAAAATAAAAGAAAAGGTGAAAATAAAAGAATCAAAAAAATCTTTGACCATTTTTCCATCATGATGTGGATCAGATCTAGGTTGTTTATCTAAACAATGCATACACTTTGAGGCGACATAACTCTTAGCTATCCATTGGGTGAGAATTATTAGATGGTGAGACACATACACTCATGGCTAGTATGCACTCACACACATGCAAGTGGCTATGGGGAAATTCATTCCTCAAATTGGGCTCCCCACTCAAAAAATACCAAAGTTATACCTCGTGATAACTTTAATAAGGAACCAAACAAAAAGAAATGATTTTTGAGCTTCATGAGGCAAGAAAAACTTCATATGCTTGGAGCTCATGAAAAAATAGGATGGATCCATAGGAATACAAGCTGCATTATGCAAGGTGGCCATATAACAATAAATACCAAATGCAAAATATAAAATTTTTAAAGAAGTTTTTCTAAGTTCATGTGAGGTCTTTAACTTAGGGAACATGGTGCCTAATGTATCCAAGAGAGGACCAATCAAAGAATATAATATTTTCATTTTAGGGATACATTGTGTTGCATCAACCCACTAAGAGGAATATAATATGCTAAGAGAGATCACACTCTTGAAGGAAATCACACCCAATGTCATCCACAAAGTGAGAAATACATTGTATGAAGTAAGAAAACTACACCAAGAACCATGAAAAGGAAAATGAAAAATGATAATGCCAATGTATGCCCCCACTTTAAAGGAATTGCTAAACACCATGCAGTGAGAAATTACTTTAAAGTAGAAAATGAGAAATGCAAATAAGAAGGCATGAGAGCTAACTTGGAAAGCCCTATGCCAATCCATATCTTTCCAAGTAAAGTTGCATCATGCAATAGAAAAGAGAGGGATTGCCCCCAAAATGAAAATTCCAAACACATAAGGGATCTCTGCATTCGGGGTCAGTATGTTCTTTACTACATTATTTTTAGAGAGCTCAAAAATGTCATCATCCCCCAAATACACATAGAACTAGAAGAATGACACAAAGATAGAAAAAACAAAGAAAAACCTTTTGGGTCAACATGGAAGAGACATAGGGTGTCTCAATGCCTTGCATCATCAACAAAAGGAAAACACAAGACAAATAAAAAAGAGAAAAGGAAAAGGAAAAAGAAAGCCTTTTAGGTCAACATGGAAGAGACATGAAGGTCTCAACACCCTTACATCATCCCCAAAAGGAAAACACAAGATAAAAGATAAAATATCTAAAGATAAAAAGTGAAAGAGATACATGACATAGAGAAGAATGAAGGTACAAATAGAGGAATGCCACAAAGAGAGAAAACATCAAACATAACATCACGGGGGATCACATTACGTACATGAAATCACACAAAATAAAAAGAAAAAGAAATAATGCAAAATACTAGCAAGGAAAATATGAGTCAACGTATGAGAAATCTATCTTCCTCCCAATCTCCATCTGTATAAGTAGACGGTGAATAACACAGCTAAGGGATAACGAAAAATGCATTACTCAGTCAAGGCTATTAGCTTCTTGCCCCCACTGAGTGTGAGACAAGAATGAGCCAGGGAGGGTGATAGGAAAGGTCGTGTAATAGTGAGAATAAAATGTTCTCCAACTATTACATGAAAATGGGTTAAACAAGACTAGACAATCGCATGATGGCAATCATTATCATGAAAGTGAAAGTTTTTCAATACTAACTGTAATGCACGGCACTCATCAATACTATGTCTAAGAGTTTAATGATATGTGCAATGTGGAACTTTTGCATATTTAGGATATACCACTAATCAATTCATAGGTGGTAATATTATTAATTCTTTGTTTAAGAGAAATTGTAGTTTCCTTTCACTTTCTGGTGGTGGACAAGGGAACTTTATCTTTTGTAACATGTAATTCGTCTTGTGTTTGCTAGATTCACCAACTTCTCTAGTTGAAGGTTGAGGGAGAGGACCTAGGGAGAACATATCATCCTTGTCATTTTTATGAGTGATTCATTGTTATTTAGGAAGAAGGACATTCATATCAAGGGGGGAATTAAAGATCAGTATACCATCATTTTGAAGCCTTAGATATTCTCTAAGAGGCTTTCTATTATGACAGGGATCTTGGTATCCTAATCCCTATGTATTTTCATCAGTTAGTGTTTTCTCTAGGAGTTGATGAATTTCATGTTCACTTGTTGTATCATGTCCTTGTTTTCTCAAGATAGTAAATCCTTTTCCATATGTTTCTTCTAGATTGATGGGAGTTTTTTTACTTTTTTAATTGTAAAATGGTTGATTGTTCGCTTGTTTAGAAGCACTAGGTTCACCTATTATAAGGAACTTATGTTCAAATTTTGTTTTAGGATGTAAGTAACCAAACATCTCAAGAGGTGGTATAATGGGGTATTTTGGTTGTTTCATGGATGGTTAAAAGGATGCATTAGCTTCAAGGTTATTAACGCAATTGGTTAGGAAGTTATTCATGTTGTCATCATTGTCTTCACTGATGTCAACATCATGAAGAGGACATGAATTAGGAGTTGAGTGAGCATGATTAAGGTCAATGTCATTAGGGTCATTTCCAAAAGAACAACTTGACATATGCACTAAGGACTTTAATGACATCCAAAGCTTGTTAAAGCACATATCCATGATGCAAATTTTAGATTGTAAACTATGCAACAATTTTATAAATGCAATTTTGATTTTAAGCAATGCACAAGATGAATGAAATTAAGTGAAATGAAATGAATTGAATGAAATAGAAAGTCTGTAGACTAAAACAAAAATTTAACAATAGGAAACAAAACTCAAAAATCGAACTGTGAATGCCATAAAATGCAATGAAAAATATGCAAAGGGATTACTTCACCCAAGGTGGCGAATGAGTCCCAGTGATGATTTTTTTGAAAATTTTCATAATTTTTGAATTGAATTTTATGAATTTTGTGTTGTTTGATATATGTCTAAGATGCAAATTCAGAATTTGATTTATTTTCAATGAAATTGAATGGAAAAATGCAAGCTCAATGAGATTTTTACTAATACAAATTTGAAACACTAGAATATGAATTAACCAATGAAAAACCTAATGCAATGTTAATACAAGATAAATCTAGGATGAAAATGCACTCCAAATAAAAATTATGATGCTCTAAATGCAGGTTCACCAAAACGAATAGGTGAATATTATGGATCCTCTCTTTCACCTTTAGGGTTTTGGACCTAAAAGGAGAGAAACAATCTTCACACTCTTCACTCAAGAACAAAACCTTGATATTTCAATGCAAAGGAGATTGAAATCTTGGAAAGGGACTGTCCTAGGGGTTAAATGATATCTAATCATGGGTTCACTACCAAGTATAGACTTGGAAAAGAAAATGAAATGTAAGTTGTGATATAAAATTCTAATTCAACGCAAACTAATTCTAAATGACCTAGAAAGAAGAATGAAATGTAATGGAAAACAATGAGATAGAAAGTCTGCACCTAGGAAACTAGAGATGGTATAATGGAGGTCTAGAATTTTGGAAAATATATTGTTAATGTTTAATGAGACTCATTCACCAAGTTGGGAAAATCAATCCTGCTTCTGGGAAAATGTGCAGATACAAGTTTCATCCAAAAGGGTGTCAAAATCTATGAAAATATCTATCAGGCCTACACAATGGGACTCATTCGCCACTTGTGGAGAATTAGTCAACTTCTACTTTTTTGAAATTTTGGGACCTGATTTCATTACTCTCAGTTTGCTTTGCTCTTTTTCACTAGTTTTCAGATCTAAAACTATAAATTACAACATGTAGGTCTTCTTCAAGATTCTCCAAGACTTGATGAAAACTTTGACAACTTTGGATTGCTTGACACATTTTCTCCAACTATGATCCTTAACAAATCTGTAACCTAGCTCTATAAATCACACACAAGAAGAGGGAAAAATCTTGTAGGGTTAGTGAATAGGGGTTTGACTTGGTCAAACCCCTTGTTAGTAATTAAAACTTGAAATGAAAGAAAATATGAATATATAATGATGAATGAAAAAATATCAATGTTGTAACTCACCAAACCCTAACAATAAGGTGTTGCTAATGTGCTTGAAATGGCTACAATGGATGTGGTTCTTGACTCTTTCTTGAATGATGTGGATCCTACTTGAAATGCTTGCTTGAATCATCAACTCTACACCACAATTTTTAGCACAATAACAAACATGAAGAATGCAATCTTTGACATGATAATTGGCACTTGAAGAATGCTCTAAAATTCTTGATAATCTACCCTTAAATTCCTTTGAATGCTCTTGAATGCTAGATGACTTGTAAACTTTCTAGGTGAGAATATGAGTGAAGGAACCTTGTATTTATACCTAATTATGCAAGAATTCCCAAAATTACAACACTACAAGCCAACATCAAATCTAGGAGAATAAAATCACTCCAGAAATTTGAATTAAATTTGAATTTTGGCCACTCGAGACTCATTCGCCCAAGTGGTGAATGAGTCGAGCTAGGCTTAATTTTTGGGAATATTTTTAAAAGTGTTTAGAAAGGTGTAAAACCTATTTCAAGACCAAAAGATCTAGGTGGGACCCATTCACCCAAGGTGGTGAATGAGTCCCAAATCCATAAATATGGGCCATAAAATCTAGAAACACTTGCATTATGATTGGTTACTGATTGGTGTTAGGATTATCCTTGAAAAGATGCAATAAATGAGTCTTGTGGATGAAAAATAGGGCCAATTAAAGTAAAATAAATCCCATTTACTAATGACAAGCCTAGAGAAATGGGAAAGTGTGTTACAACACTTTACAACACTCCAAATAAGGTAATATTAAGGTTGATTTTGATTACAATTATGTTTATTATGCTTAGTTATTTGATAAAACCCTAGAAAAGTGTGAAAGTGAGTTGAAACACTTCAAAACACTTTAACAAGGCACCATTAAATTCCATTAATTCACAAGGGCCCAAGATCTAATGTGAATGTGTTATCCACATTGCAACACTAAATCAAGGCAACATTAATTCAAACTCCACAAGGAGGACCGAAACAAGTGTGAAAATGTCAAGGGATCCATTTTAATACACTACACAACCTAGATCTGATCCACATCAAGATGGAAAAATAGTTGAATCTTGATTCACCCCTTTCCTTTTTCATTTTTTTTCATTTTGTTTTTATTTGACGGTGTATTCTTGTGCTTTTTTCATGCTCTTTATATCATTTTCATGTGTGTTCTTTCATGCCTATGATGTTTTTCCATGGGATATTCATATTATGGGCTTGATCACCCCTCTTGATCATTGTCATCCTACCTTACCAACATTGGTGCGCTTGGATCCCTCTTGATTCAAGTTTGTCTATTTTAGTGTGAGTTTGAAGCAAGTTCATCCTCTCACTAAAGTGGGGGCTAAATGTGGCAATGGAAAAAGTATACCTTCTAATTTTCCTTTCTATTTTGGGCCCTCCTTGTAGACTAGGCTTAATGTCCCCTTTATTTAGTGTTGTAATGTACTCGATACATTCACATTAGGTCTTGGGACTCTATGAACTAATGAACATAAATGGTACCTTGCTAAAGTGTTGTGAAGTGTTACAACCCACTTTCACACTTTTATAAGTTTTTATTAATCAACTACACCTTAATCATGACTTATTTTAAGTGTTATAAAGTGTTGTAACACACTTTCACACTTTTTTGAGGTTGTCACTAATAATTGGGCTTTTTATGCATTAATTGGCCTTGTTTTGCATCCAAAAGCCTCGTTTAATGTATCGTTTTGAGGATAATCCTAACACAAATCAATACCCAATCATAATTCAAGTGTTTCAGCTTGTGAGACCAATATTTAGTGATCTGAGACTCATTCGCCACCTTGGGTGAATGAGTCCCACCTAGGTTTTTGGGTCTCAAACCCGGTTTCATACCTTTCTAAGAATTTTTAAAAATGATCCCATAATTATGCCTAATGGGACTCATTCGCCACCTTGGGGGAATGAGTCCTCTATGGCCCAAAATTAAAAGTTAATTCAAATTATTGATGGGATTTTAACCTCCTGGATCTAATGTCCGCTTGTAGTGTTGTAATTTCAATAATGTTTTTGTAATTAAGTATAAATACAAGGTTATTTCACTCATTTTCACCTAATACTTTTGTGAGCGCATTCATAATAGCAAAGTTGAGTTAAAAATAGCATTCAAGTGTTTACAATAGCATCAAGGTTAGATTATCAAGCATTCTAGATCATTATTCAAGCATCAAGCATCATGTGAAGGTCTTCACGCATCATGTTTGTTTTTGAGATAACAATTGTGATGTAGGGTTTTATGATTCAAGCTAGCATTTCACTCAAGATATATCCTATTCAAGAAAGAGTTGGGATGTACATCCATTGGATCCTTCTCATACATGTTTGTAACATTTTATTGATAGAGTTTGTTGAGTTACAAAAACATATTTTGTTCATTCATCATTCTCCATTCCCATTTCATTCTATTTCAAGGTTTGATTACCAAAACAGGTTTTGACCAAGGCAAACCCCTATCCACTAAAAACATAAAATATTCCCTCTATTTAGTGTGTGATTTGTGGGTTTATATTGAAGAAACATTGAGGAGAAAGATTGGATAAAGTTTTCAAAGTTCCTAAAGTTGTCCAAGTTGTCATCAAGCCTTGGAGAATATTGGAGAACACCTACAAGTTGTTTTTTTAGAGATTCATATCCAGAATCTTGAAGAAAAAAATTGAGAATACTAAGAATAGTAGATTTAGATCCTAAAGTTTTAGAAAACCCTAACTGGACCGGTTCGCCACTTTTGGTGAATGAGTCCCAATTTTGGTCAAAATTTAGATTTTTATAGAATCGGATACCCACTTGGCAGATTCTTGTTCCCACATAGAAACCTAGATTTTGGACTGGTTTTCCTAGCTTGGGGAATGATTCCCACTCAAAATTATAGATAAAACTTCCATAATTTAAGAGCTCCATTCAACCATCTCTAAATTTCCAAGTGCATACATTCCACTCTGTAGCTTTCTATTTTGTTTCATTTCTATTTCTAGCTCATTTAGTGAAGGTTTGCATTGAATTAGGGTTTTTCATTTCATCTTGCATCATGCTTTGCATTGAATTTTTCATTCCAAGATCTTAATTAGTGGTGAAGCCCTCATTAGCTTACATTCAACCCCTAGGACAACCCTATTGCAAGATTTATTTCTCATTTGCATTGAGATCTCTAGGGTTACCCTTGAGTGGAATAGTTGAAAGTGGGTGTGCACTATGTCCTAAGCCATATGATAGCACTCAAATCCCCCATTTTCATTAGTTCCAAATAACTTCTTAAATTCTCTAAAGAAAAATTCAAGGAAACATTACAAAATGTAATTCATGATACAAGATATCAATCACATTCATATAATTGAAGGTTATTAAAATTGCATGTAGTAATAGAACATCTTGTCTAATAAAATAAAATAAGGTGGGTTGATAGTATCTCAAGTGGTCTTTTCTTGATTTGTTATGCCCACAAGAAAAAAACAAATATACACTACTTGATTAATCATTCATGATAGTAAACTAAAACTCCTTTATTGCATAGAAACTAAACTTCTCACAATCTTACAATATTATTTATAAGATTTCCCATTCAGAAGTAGATATCCATTAAAAATCAATAACATAAAAAAATAGCGATGAAGTATTGTCTAGTAAAACAAAAAATTGAACAAGCAGCTATATCCTAAACTAGATTTGTACCTCAAAAATTGATGCCAATATATAGGCACGAGAGGATTTTTATTCAAAAAATAACTAAAAAATAAATTTAAATGATATGTCCACTCTCCCTCGAGGATAGAGAGAGTACTATTCTTTGTAACCAAAAACCATAATTGAAATAGGAAAAAGAACAAAAGTAAAATGAAAACTATGTCCTGGGTGATCCCACAAAGCTGATTTACAATTTCTGAGAGGAACTGATTTTTGCTGAAATCACATATTTTTAGAAAATATAATGATTTATTCCTTTAAAATTTCCATTTTAAGGATTCCAATTGAAGAGGGTTTGACCAAACCACCTTAGATCAAACCCCCTTGGATATAACCTCGCTAGTTTTAAACCATACCTATAAATGAGTCTCCTTTACACCTATCAAAATGTTGATAAAAAATCACTTTTGATTTACATTTTGCGGGATCCAATGAATTCATTTAAAATTTATTTGAAATGATTATGGTAGTCCTCAAAATGAGCTATCCCACGAATATAATTTTAATATGTTTTGGTTTTATTATGTATGTGGTTTTTTAGTTTTAATAAACATAGGTTTTTCACCAAAAATCAAGCTCTTTGTTTTGCACGTGTGGAAAAATAGCAAATTATCAAAATAATTTTTAAAAAAATATGTTTGTGTTGGGTATTGATTTCCTTGATCTATTAAAAAAAATAAAAAAATTTGATACATACAAAGAAAGTTATGTTGTATACAGTTCGCCTATGTCTAAATTGCAATTGGTTTGACTTCGAAACTCTATTAAGGGAAAAATATTCAATAAAAAACTATGAGACCAAATGAAAGTGCTAGATATGGTAGTTAAAAATATAAATTCAAAAAAAATAGAATTTTATCCTTCATACAAAATTTTTTATGTTGTATACGGTGAGCATCACTTTTTAAAAATGTTGTTTTCTGAAAAAAACTAGTTTTCATGGGAGATGGAAAAAGAAGTGCAATCTTATTCCAAAAAAATTGAAAAAACTATTTTTAGAATCTACAAACAAAATGTGATGAGACTCTAGTTTTCATCATCTTCAAATTCCTCACGGTTTAGCCACTATAGGTGCCCGAATGTGAAGATTTAGTTAAAAATAATATTTTCAGTGTCTAGTTTGGCCAAAAATTGTAAACCACTATTGTGGGATCACCCTCCTAATGGTTTGATAGAGACACACTCCTTGAAAACTATCATGTCACGTATTTCCTTATCAATGTAGACTCCTTCTTCCTCCTGACATCTTTTTCGGTGATCTAGTGACTGATGGTTAACCATATCAATGGTCACCTTCATTACTTCCTAGAATTGTCACGTTTCCAACATTCAGAACTCTCTCCTGCAATGGTCTATGATCTTTTTTCCATAGTCTATAAATCCAATTGTTGTAGGGTACAATTCTTCTAGTTGCATGAGGTTAGCTTCATCTAAAGTATACACATAATTAAAAACTATGAATTAAACATAGAATTATTTTGAATTTCATAAAAAATAACACATCCATACATACAAGTATCATCATATCAAATTATATTCCACATATTAAATTATGGTCTAAGATGCATGAAAGATATAAAAGATATATAAGTTTCAATATTTTATGTGAACTTAGCAAATTGAAATGTTAAAATTGATTAAAAAAATGGAAGGAAACTAGCTATTATTTTGGCCCATCATTCCCCCAACTATATTATTTTCTTCTCCTCAAGTAAATTTTAATCTCAGAGGTTATAATGTAGATTTATTTCCCTAAAATATACTATAATTTCAACTCCCTTTTTTTCTCAGATAATAGTTTCGATAACATAAAATATTTTCCAATATTATGTTCTTTGTTGCTTCCTCTTCCCCATGTTTCTTCTTTGTTCAATGTGGTACTGGAAAGAAGAGAATATATGGATGAAAGGTAAGTGGAAACCATCTAAGTCCATTATCCCTGGCAATGTCTATGTATTTATGCGATCTTCTAACAATGGCTACAAAATTATACATAGAATCTGGCTCCATTTTCTTTAACTCAGGGATTAGCTCTTCCCATCTCCTATATAGAAGATTGAAATATTGATTAATAGGTCATATAGTTAGTTCATTCATTCTCATGTAATCCTATTCTTTGATACTCATTATCTTTCTTCCTACACCTATAAGCTAGAAGCTCTAACCAGTGATCTATTACTACATTAGGATCCACTGATTATTTTTGGAGTTAAAAAGCAATAATTTTTTTTTTTATTGTATTCTTGTAAAATGTCACCCTTTATTTTTAAGCCTCATTTGAGAGAAAAATTTACGCAAGTAAAAATTACATAATTGTTCTTGCATGTCTGGTGTAGAATCAAAGAAATTATCTAAAAACACAAATTTATTATTCATAAAAAATGGTAAATAACTAATCAACTAACTGAACTAAAAACAAAAAAAAATTCTTGTAGAAATAATGCATAGACCCTAGCAAGTGGTCTACATTTTACCAATCATGTAGTCTTGTCCTCTATCTCTCCAATTATCAGTTTTAGTATTTCTATTTATGTCTCTTGTTGATCAAGTTCCCTGGTGTGTTTGGATACCAATTCATCTTTTTATTTCTCCCATCCTTCTTTTGAGAGAATTCTTGGGTTTTCTTTCATAATTCCACACCCATAGACACCACATTTGGCCCAATGGGGGTTTCAGAATGAGGAATTGGGCCTTGATATATTAGTTATTTGTTCCCATCTTCAACCATAGAAATTATCTCCAATTTAGACCCATGCTCAAATTTATAGAGCTTCTCCTCCAATTATTTTGCATCCCTCTCACTATCCCTTTGTTGATGTCTCCTTACCTATTCTTCCAATTTCTTTATTCTCTCCATGGCTTCCTACAATTATTTACCAATATTACTTTCTTCTATAAAAAATTCTTCATCCTTTTCTAAAAATTGCCCACCCCTATTATACTGGTATATTTAAAAACTTTTAAATTAGGGATTTTTTGAGATCTCTTTATCATTTTCCTTGCTAAAAAGAAACCCTCTGAATCAGATTTAGAAGTACTAGTATAGTACCAAGATTGTGCAACTAGTGTACTTACATTTATAGAGTAATTCTCCTTCAATTTTGAGTTTGTTTCAACTATTTCAACATCATCTTCCTACCTTTAATTGGCCCTCTCATGGCCCTCTTTCTCTCATGTCATGTGATCACCTCCTAGTTTTGTGGGTATAGATTCTACCCTTTTCTAGGTGCAAAAGAAGAGTCTTAAGTTTTTCTTTTCTTTCCTTTTTGTGTTTTTTATGAATAGGGTTTTCTTCTTTGTCTCTTGTTGTAGGTTGCTCAAAAAAGGTTGCAAGTTGAGTTTATTACAAGCCCTACTCCTCTAGATCTCTCAGGTTTTCGGTAGGTGATGCAGTAGGGGAGGCAAAGGGAATTTCCCCTTCTAAAACAATAGGTTATTCCATTATTTTTTCTTCACCCATGTCATCCTCATTGGTCCCTTCAATGATATGATTAATGTTGTTATAGTTAAAAAAAAAATCCAAGAAATATTTAGAAATTGAGTCGTAAGACTCCTTTTAGCAATAATGTGACCAAATAGAAATGGGACAATGTTATATTATTTCACTTCCTCTTGTACTCAAATGGCATTCTTTCTAACAAATTATACAATAAATTTGAAACATTCACATGCATACCATGGTAAAGATGACTCAAAAATTTAAAATGAACTATAAATGATAGATTATCTACCATCACATATGAAATACTTAACTATGTAGGAAGAAAATGAAGCCCAAGACTAGGGTAAAGATAATTGTTTAGTACCTTGACAATAGGAGTCTAGGTTTTCTCCTAGCTACCTAAATTCATTCCTTGTAGAAATAGAATCTTCCCTAACTGGAAACTCTTCTCTTTCCCATGGAAATCCAGATACTTTAGCTCAAGTAGCTTCTGAGGCATCTACTCTTAAGCCTCTCACAATTGCTTCATCATTCTATAATGTGGCAACAAACTCTTGGGTCATAACCTCATTAAACTCTGTGAGCTTCAAAAATTACCCTAACAAGCCATCTTGTTAAAAAATGGGTAATATTAGCTTGTTATCTAACAACTAGTTATGTTTCATTGGTTCTTTATGGATTATATCACCTCCCATGATAATGCTCTGATGTTTTAAAGTCTCTTCAAATCCTCAATTATTATTTGTTCTTGTTCAATTTTCTATCTACCACCCCAACTACACCACTTCCACTATGTTTGTATGTTGTAACCTCTCAACTCAGCTTTCTAAAACCCTTTTCTCTCCTCTAATCTTGTATCTTTTAAAAATAGCTTGGAAAAAAAATGATAGAATATTTGTAGAGTTTTTTCTTTTGAAAAATAAAGAATACCCTTTGCCCAACTAGAGATACTAAGTTTCCTCACTTAGTGGGTATAGTTTTGGTGAATATTTCAATGAAAAGTGGTGGAAAATCAATTAAGATATGTAGCATGCTGTATCATTGGGTTATTTTTCAGGTAAAGGTTAGCAGATTAGATTAAATAAACAAAAACCCAAAGAAGTTATGAAGAACAAAGAAAACAAATAACAAGAATGATTATACCAGATATTCATTGAAGCTTCCATGATTCACCTCCATAGCACCTTCTAGCTTGTAGCATATGATTGTTGTCCTCAGATTGAATGTGTGAGAAATTCAACTATGACAATGTCCTATGCAAGTTTTGAAAGATTTGAATGACAAAAGACTATGCCTATGAAAAGTAATCAAATATAATAAGCTAAATGCAAAGTAAAATCTAAGCATAAAATGTCTATAATAAAGAAGTCGTCCCCAAATTGTGAGTAAAATTGACATTTTATAGAAAATGCAATTTTGGATGGACGGACGAAATTAAAAGCTGACAAAGGCTAAAATCAGTGGATGAGATTCCATGTGACAATCCCTAATTAGGGTTAGGGAAAGATTGTTAAATGAGTGGTCAAGATGTCATTTGATAAAATCAAATTGGCGGCCGAGAATAAATGTGATAATTAGTCAAAAAATATAAAGATTTTCGAAAATCAAGAAGATAAGATTTCTTGATTTGTAAGATTCAAAAAATCAATAAGATAAGAGTTGAACTAAAAAGCAGATTTGGAAAATCAAGAATTTGCTCAATTACTTCATTTTTGGAAGAAGATTACCATTTTTAATTAAATTAATTCAAAATAAGGATTTTATGTGACAATAGATAATCTTTCTCAGATTATTTACTAAAATGAAGTGACAGTTAATAAAATGAAATCATTTTAAATAATTTCATTTATTCAAAATGAGAGATGTTAAACTAGGTAATTAAATAATTAAACATAATTATTTAATTTAGAGGATTATGACCGATAATTAAATAAATTAATAAATTTATTTGATTATGAGATTTAGTGACATATTAAATAAATAAATAAAATTCATTTATTTAATAATCAGGAAGAATAAATGAATAAGGGTAATTAAATAAATTAATAAATTTATTTAATTGTATGAAGACAATAGACAACTAATGACGCATTGAATAAATAAATATAATTTATTTATTTAATAATCATGAAGAATACAATAGACATGAATTAATTAAATAATAATGAATTACTTAATTAATAGTTGAATGTGGACCAAGGACATAATTAAATGTCATAATTATGCTAGGACGAAAGTGGTAAAATAGAGCTTGCAGGCCTAGGGCATTTTTAAGTGTCTACATTTTTTCACTCTTTGTCACAATGTAGCATGTCGCATTGTGACAAAGAAAATAAGTCAAAAATATGCCCGAGTGCAAAATAATATGAGGAAAAATGATGAGGAGGGTAGCGATATGCCCTCTTGAGAGGACAGACAGGTTCCAAGAACACGGGTGTGCTCTCGAAATTGATGAGAAGACTAGAATATGAAGAGACAAAGAAATGTTAGTGTAAAAGATATGGATTATGATATGGATGCAATTCCTATATGAGATGAGCGAGAGAAGATGACAAGACAAAAGGAGATGCATGTTAGTTCCTAGACCATATCCTTCAACATATTACCATAGGACTTTCATATTTATTGCTCTTAATCATCATTGGGCAGATTATTGTGATGGCCAACAAACACCATGATATGACATAAATAAAGGTGTGCAAGGTCATACCATCACATAAGACAAGAAGTCGTAGACAAGGATGATCATGACTCATACTAAGAGTGCAATTGCCCTTGTATTTTTGTCATAACCAACCGCAAGTAGAAAAAGACAAGAAGGACAAGCCATGAAACATCGTTGCTTTGCTAAATCCTATTTCTAGGACATCCTCGAGAAACTAGCAACATGATTTCCAAAAGAACAAAATAAAGCCATTATCATGATATGTCATTGTTTTTCTAAATCTCGTAGTTAGGACATTGCTGAGAAACTAGTAACATGAGTGTCAAAAGACAAGACAAACATCATGAGACGTCGCTGAAAAACTAGTAACATGATGAAAACCCAAAAGACAAGTGCCAAGTGTTTTAATGTCAAGATGTCTTGTTTGATGATGTTGAGATTCCAAGGTGTTAAGGTTTTGATGATGCTAAGATGACAAGTGTCGAATATTGCCAAATTTAGGAAGGACACATCTTGAATAATGTTGATGTCAAGAGGATTGATCCCTAAATTCCAAAAGGGATCCCTCAAAATGCCAGGTGACAGTGATAATGCCTAGGAAGGACACATCCTAAGGCATAAATCACAGAGGTTGTTCTTCAGAAGGACGCATCTGAAAGAAAATTGATGTCAAGAGGAATGATCCTTAGATGTTGAGAGGATCCCTCAAAATGTCAGATAATGATGATGATTCCTAGGAAGGACACATCCTAAGGAATAAATGACAGAGGCTATTCTTCATAAGGACACATCTGAAAGATAACCAAGAATGGACAGTTTCACTAGTTGTGACAATTTGACTTGTTTTGAATAAGTTTGACTGAAGTTGACTAAACTTGACTTGTGTTGGCTACATTTCGATGTTGATGCACTGGTGTGATTGTCATGTTGAATAAGTGACTACTATAATTCATTTTAGGAGTTTTCCATGTTTGGAAATGACTTGTCCTTGAAGACTTTTGACATGTGTGCCAGTGTAATGCCATGAACCCTAATGGACTGACCTAGTGCAGCCTCATGGGATCATCGATTGATGGCCTTGCCTATGTCATGCACTCAGAGACCTTGTAGTTTGACATGACCAATGACCTTGTCCAAAGGATAGAAGTTTGAATCATGATTTTATTTTGACAAACCTAGAAAGACTGACCTAAAGTCTCAGGGATTCAAAGATGAATCTTGCCTATGTAGCAAATGCGTAGAGACAACATAGTTCTAACATGGACAAAATATTGATTGATGTGACTGATTGGATTGATAAGACAGACATTGACTTTGACTCTGTTTTTGGGATTTTGACATTGATTTGGATGTTATTGTATTTTCTCAAGACATTTTCAATTTTTAGGTCTTTTTTTAGGACTTTTTCAGATTTTTATGACTTTTTTCAAGACTTTTTCAGATTTTTATGACTTTTTCAGGACTCTTTCAGATTTTTAGGACTTTTTTTAGGACTTTTTTCAGGACTCTTTCAGATTTTTATGAATTTTTTCAAGACTTTTTACAAATGCAGAATCATGTTCAACACCCACTATAGTTACATGATAAAGGTCTTTCCCCTAGATAGATCATGGATTACTTGGGCCAAATGATATGGAAATACGAGGCAAACAACAAGGATATGCAAGGGTTGATGTCAACCAAATCCTAACCATGGTCGAAATTGATAGGACTTAGGATGAATGTCATGAATGTGTCAGGTTGTTGTGATTATTTAAAGTGGATAAGGGTCGATTAGAGTAACAATAGATGGTGAAGACAATGATCAACTACGAATGGTGCATGTTTGCTAGGTTTTCACCATGGTATTTATCCAAAGCGCCAGTTTGCTAGGTTTTCACTATTGGATGAATTTATTTAATTTTACTATTTTTGTCATTTTTTATTATTTGTTTTTTTTTGGTGTCACCAGGATGCTTGTTTACCAAGTTTTCATCAAGAGATAATTTTTCCTTTGTTTTTTAGTTTTTTTTGTATTTTTAGGCTTTAGCCAAGCTCTCTGATGTTATGTGTAGAAATTTCATAGATGTAGTTGTTAATGGGTTCTTTGAATTGTTCTCCATTAGGTGTGGCCAATTGATAAGCTCCAGAACCGAATGCTATAGTAATAATACAAGGACTGAGCCAATTAGGCTCAAACTTACTAGGATTTTCACGGTCAACCTGATTTCTTAGATTTTGCATGAGGACCAAGTCACCGATTTCAAATTTTTTCACCATCACTCTTTTCTTATAGCTCCAAAAAAGACGATTTTCATATGCTTGTAAGTGATTCAAGGAATTTTGTCATCTTTCTTATAAAATTTATAACTCATGTAGGTGAGACTATCTCTACTCTTCATCATCGATCATTCCCTTCAAGGAGACTCAGAGAGAAGGAATTTTGACCTCGATGGGAAATATGGCCTTAGATCCATAGACAAGGGAAAATGGAGTGGCTCCAGTGGGTGTACTAATGCTGGTACGGTAGGCCCATAAGGTAGGATAAAGTTATAGGTGCCAATCTTGGCCAATGTCATTGATATTCTTCTTAAGAATGTGAAGAATTATTTAATTTCATGCCTTAGCTTGACCGTCACCTTGTGGATAATATGTGATGGAGAAATGATATTGGATGTGGAATCACTCACAGAGTTCATGAACGTCCTAATTTTTTAATGGAATCCTGTTATCTATGATGATGGATTGTAGGACACCATACCGATAGATGATTTAATGAAGGATAAACTTTGATATTTTCTTATCGGTGATGTAAGTGAGAGGGATGGCTTCAATCCACTTAGTAAAGTACTCAGTGGTGGTGATTATGAATTTATGATCATTAGAGGAGGATGGATGGATCTTGCCCATGAGGTCGAGTCCCCATTATGTGAAAGGCCATGAAGAAGTGATTGGTCTTAGCTCGTGCACAAGTGCGTGAATTAGATCACTATGCACCTAACATTTCCAACATGTTTTGACAAACTAAAGAGCATCTTTTTCTAGTGTCGGCTAGTAGTATCCAAGTTGGGTGACTATCCTAGCTAAAGTTGAACCACTCAAATGAGATATGCATATACCCTCATGTACTCGTAAATTGTTTGGGCTTCATCAGTGTTGAGACAACAAAGAAGGGTGTTATCAAAGCCACGATGGTATAGGGTGTCATTAACGATGGTGTGTCCAGTGACTTTTTGTATAAAGGACTTTCTCTGGTTATTGGAAAGGTTGGGTGGTAGGGTTTGGGACTTAAGATAGTCATAGATGTCTTGGTACCAAGGTGAACTGGGACCAAAAATCTCGCAAACCATTTATGAGTTTGGGATGTCATATGCCGACATCAATAGTTTTTTGAATAAGAACTCAAATTGTGACACATTTTTGGGGATGTTTTAGAGAGATCCAATAGTAGCCATTGCATCGGCTGCCTTATTTTGTGTCCTAGGAATTTTTTCAAAGGCAATCAATTTGAAATATGTCTGGGATTTATCCACCATTCTCTTGTAGGAGAGAAAATTTTCATCTTTTTTTTCATAATCATCATTCACTTGGTTGATAACTAACTGAGTATCCCCGAATACTAGTAGTGTCTGAATTTTCCATGTAATTGTGATCTTGAGTCTTGTGACCAATGCTTCATATTCTGCCATGTTGTTAGTACAAGGGAAAGTGATCCAGAATGTCTTAGGAATGGAATCCCCTTGTGGTGTGATGAACAAGATACCAGACCCTAAGCCATGACTAGTATGAGACCTGTCAAAATATAGTTTCCATGGTGACGTAGGCTCTACATGAAAGATAGACTCATCGGGAAAATCAATTATCAGTGGATGAGTGCCTTGGATGGGTGCATCTACAAGCTGATCAGCTATTACTTGCCCTTTTATTGCCTTGTACTCAACATGATGTATGTCATATTCACTTAAAATCATGACCCACTTTGCTAAACGACCTGTCAATGCTGCCCGACTTAGGAGATACTTTAGTGGATCAATCTTAGCTACTAGGTGTGTTTTGTGACTCAGCATGTAATGTCTTAGTTTATGTGATGTAAAGACAACTACAAGGCATGCAAATTCAATGGTTTAATAGTTCAACTCATATCCTATCAGTGTGTGATTGATATAGTATATGGCTCTTTCTTTCTCCTCATGGTCATTTTGTGCCAATATTGTCCCCAATACATTTGTAGTTTCAGAGACATACAAGATCAATGGATTTCCTTCAATGGGTAGCATTAGGATAGGTGGTGTCAATAGATATTATTTGATTTGTTCAAAGGTTGTGTGGCATCTATCTGTCCATACAAAGGGGATAATTTTGCATAACAGGTACAAAAATGGTTGACACTTGTCTACCAACTGTGTGATGAAGTGTCAGATGGACTGCAGTTTTCCCTAAAGTGTTCTTAACTCACTGATTCCTTTTGGTGGAGGCATGTCTATATTTTCTTTCACTTTAGTAGGATCAACTTCTATGCCTCATTGTGAAACTATGTAGCCCAATAGTTTTCCTAAAGTAACCCCAAAGACATATTTTTTTGGGTTCAAATGAACCTTGTAATCCTCTAGCCGTCTAAAAAATTTATCCAGGACCTCGAGATGATCCTTCCATGTCAAAGATTTGGCCAAAAATTCATCCACATAATATTCTATTAAGATATGCATCATGTCATGAAAGATTATTGTCATAGCTCTTTGGTATGTTGCGCTTGCATTCATTAATCCAAAGGGCATGACATTCCAACAGTGTGTTCCCCATGGGCATGTAAATATTGTTTTTTTTCTGATCCTCAGTTGCAATGATGATTTTGTTATATCCTGAGAAACCATCCATGAGAGACAACATCTCGTACCCTGCTATGAGATCAACAATCATGTCTATATTCGGCAATGGGAAATCATCTTTTGGTCAATCCCTATTTAAATCTCTGAAATTCGTACAAATGTTGATTTGTCCATTTGTCTTTGTGATAGGGACAATGTTGGATATCCAACCAACATAGTCTATTGATCTTATGAATCCAACATCCTGTAACTTCTTTAGTTCAGCCTTTACAAGTAGTACAATCTGTGGATGCATTTTTCATAATTTTTGTTTGACTAGTTTTATACCCGGGATTAGGGGAAGATGGTACAATACCAATTCTAGATCAAGGCCTGGCATGTCAGCATATGACAATGCAAATTTAACTTTCCTTTCTCTGAAGAATTTTTGAAATTCAGGTTTTTCTTCTTTTCACAATGATGTGGCCAAGAGAACCATTTTGGGATTCTCTGGTGTAGCTATGTTAACTTCGATGGTGTCTTTGATGAGCATTGCCAATTTTTCTTGTGTTATGGGAAGAAAGTCCAATCCTCCATCCTTAGGCAACTCAGAGAGGTTTTCACCTTCAGATACGTCCTTTATTTTTACTATTTTATTTTCAAAAGGAGCCTTGTGGTTTTCACCTAAAGACATTTTTTTTTCTTATTCTTTGTATTTTTGCGACTGGAGGATTGCACAGTCTCCCCAAAGTAAGCTACACAATCTAGGTCAATGGAAAATCCTATTTTTTTATCACCCCATGGTATGCCTTCTTGGAGCCCCATGAATTTTGTTATTGCCTCATCATTCTGAAAGATATCCATCACTGGTGGTTCTTGTTGGTCCCAGTCAATCAATTATGGGTAAACAAGGGAAATTCCATTGTTAGTGCTGGTAAAAGATGAGGAAGATGTGGAAAGTGTGAAAATTGAAGCCTCAAGTGTGAAGGAAAAGTTGTCAATTTCAAATTCCATGTTAGATGCAATGGATGTACCATATTCAGATTTAGATGAGTTGAATTCATAGTCATAATAGGGCACAAAAGTATCAACATCATGCCTACTAGATGGCATTTCAAAAGCATGGATAGTAGGTTTAGGCATGGCAGGCTCATGGGTGGGATAATTCAGATGTTGGTGACAACAACTTATGTTCTTCTGGATCCCGAGGAATGCTTACCCATTCCTTATTTTTAGAATAAAGGTCAATAGGATCAATGTTGTATCCTTGTTAGAATCGTTCTTCAAAGGGGATTTGACTAGGGTCCAAGAATAGTTCATCAATATCATAGTTACTCAGGGTTTTCTCAGATCCCCATTCCCATTCATTAGAGTCAGTTTTGGTAAGGGATTTTTTGTTTTTCTTGACACTTTTTGGAGTCGTTACGTCCTCACTTGAAAATTCATAGGTACATTGATCGTCAGTTCCGATTTGGTCAAACCCTAGCCCAATGTACCTTTGTCTTGCAGAGATAATGATAGGTTCTCTTCTTCCATTGTTGGCCTTTCCAAGACCACTTTTGTCATCAAAACCTAGTGCCTTGCATATGTCATAGCCTTTTTCATATAGATGCACTGGTAGTGGAGGTAATTCTTCTGGGTCTTTGTAGATCCAGTTAGCTATGTCAATAATGACTTTATTACCCATATCGCCCCATAGTGTGAAAACACTTTTTGGTGGAACCTTGGAAGTTGTTTTGGGCTCGACTGTGAAACATGGTCTACCATAGAATTTAGGTGGCTTAGGTATTGTTGTGATACAATAAGCCATATTCAGTTTGAATTCTCCATAGCCAAGGTCTCGGATCTGAAGGTCTTTACTTGGTATGGAGGCCGAGGAAGATTGTGTGGAAGAAGTCGATGGAATGGATGATTTGGTGAGTGCAGACAAGTCAATATATTTGGAAGAGGTGGAAGTTGAGGCTTCCTGATTAATGGGTACTTGGTTTTCAGCAGTGGCTCCCAGATTGGTATAGTATTGAAATGGATCGGGATCTCTTGGGATAGTAATTTCAGTTACATCAAAAGGGAACTTCAGGCATTGGTGATATGTGGAAAGAATGGCCTTTAAGGCATGAATCCATGGGTGACTAAATAAGATATTGTAATTTATGTCATGATCTAGGACTTGGCATGTTGTATCTATAATAACTGGTCCCACACAAATTGGAATTATGATGATGCCTTTAGAAGCATGTTCTTCATTATCATACGCCTTGATGGCAATTCTCTTGGTATCATCCACACATGCATCAGAGAAGCCAAGAACTTTAACCAATTTTAAAGAGAAGATGTTCAATCCTACTCTTTCATCTACTAAGACTCATCTAACCTTATGTTTGTGGACAAAAACCTCGATATGAAGGGAATCATTATGAGATGGTTTGGGTGAGGAATAGTCACTGTTTGAAAAGCTAATGTGGTGAGGTGAAGTCAGATATCTGACCATGGTTTCAAAATGATTGAGATCAATGTTTTCTCAGATGGAAGACTCTTGTAGAACCTTATCCAAGATGGCCTTATGTGTGGGTGAAATGTGGAGCAATTCAAGGATGGAGATTTGGGTGGGTTTTTTGTTCAATTGCTCAATAAAGTTGAACTTTGGCTTAGGTTTTGACTAACTAGCAGATGGACCAGGTATGGTAACTTTAGGCTAATGTGCAAAGGGACTTGGGATGGTGACCTTGCCTTTACATGTTGTGACATTGCATTCCAGGGAATTTTTAATGGTAATAGTATTGACACACTTATCTTCATTAGCAGTGAAAAGATTGCTAATGATGGTACAACTAGAATAATTGAAGGTAGGACAGACATGATTGGCTTGATTATTGTTATGCTTTGTGCTAGACAAGGAGGGGTTACCAAAACCATGATCCTATAGTGGGTTCTTGTGGATTATATGGTATGCATTAGACACAAATGGTTGACCTCCTAGCTCAATGATATGGTTTTCAATAAAGTCTTGCACAAGATTTCACAACTAGTGACAAAAGTAGGTTTTGTGCCCTTTGACACGGTGGTAGTAAAAAAATGCATTATCATCCCACCATGATGGCTTGAACTGACCAGGGTCATATGGTCTAGGTTCTTCCAAAGTAATGACACTATTTTGGATAAGTTTCTTTAAGACAATTTTGATAGGCTCACCTAAGGGAGTGTATGTGCATTTTTGAAATTGTCATGGTTGATGCAGCTGCCTTTGATTAAATTGAGCAAGATTATTTTGAATAGCATTGGTAGTTGGTGTGGGTGTGGTCACAGGTTCATTTTGATTTTGAACTCCTTTGATGGTGAGTGCATGACCTATTGCATTAACTATTTTTCCATCGACCACACCGTCATTTGTGATGTGTTTATTCTTGACCTAGTACTTATTTTTTTCAGTGGGAGGATTTGCGTTTGTGTTTTTAGGACCATATTTTAGCTCTCCCTTTGCAATAAGGTATTTCTCAATTTGGACACCTTTTTTGACTAGGTCCATGAAATTTGTGCAACAATGCACCTGCACTGCATATTTTAGGGGACCTAGAAGTGTTTGTAGGAACATGTCAACCTTTTCATTTTTGGATATGTCAATGTGACAATGACTAGCTAGACTTCTCCATTTTTGGAAGAATGGGATGAACTTTTCACCAACATTCTCTTGCGTGAGATTGCATAAGCTAGTAATAGAGGTGTCCATGTCAATGTTGTACACGTAATTTTTTATGAATTTGCATTTAAGTTCATCCCATCTTTGGATATTCTTTTGAGTGGAGAACCATTCAAGGGCGGGACCTGTAAGACTTTTAGAAAAGAGTCTTATCAAGTATGTTTGTTCATAGGTGACTTCCATACATTTGGTCATGAATTATTCGACATTTTTGATAGGATTTGTCTTCCCTCTGTATTTGGTAAAATTAGGTGACACATATCTTGGAGGAAATGGTGGCATGTATAAGTTCATGTCAAAGGGGTATACAGATAGATCATATGACACTTTTGATTTCTTGCCAGATATTTGTATGTTTTATATGGTCTTCTCTAGACCCATTAGCTTAGCTTGCAAGGCATCGATTGTAGGGTCATTTGTGGCCCCATACATAGGATTGATTGGTACACCCTGGGTCCCCATTTTTTGTGAGTGGATGTTGGTGTGTTGTTGAGGGATATGTTGTTGTCGCATGTATGATGTGTTTTTATTGGCATGTTGGTACTAAAATTTTGGATTGGGGGTGTGTTGATGGGTATTAATATGGGACGAATATGTTGGAAAGTTTCCCCCAGCCATTTGGGTTGATATTTGGGGAATATGGTGACCAAAAATATTTTGGTGTTCAATAGATGCCATAGGTTGTGTGTTTTGATAGCCTTGTTAGGCTTGTTGGAACTGTCCCAGAGGGATATTCATGTTTTGTCCTTGGTAGGGGTTGGTATTAAACTATGTTGACCTGTTAACATTTGGTTGTGGTCCTTCAATAAAGAGACGTCATTTATCTCCACCCAAAGGATTTGGTGAGGTACCAATGAGAGGATATGATGAGGATGCACTCATGGTACTAGATGTAGTCATCAACGGAGGATTTTTATGGCTTTATGTCTCCCACAGGGTATTTACCGAAGTGGTAAATAGAGGATTGGAATAAATTTCCCACATTGCAGAGGACCCAAAGGTGGGTCCAACCGACTATGACGATGTTGTGGATAGTGTAGGAAATGTGATAGATTGTGTTCCTCCAATGGATTTAGCATTGATTGAATTGGAATTGTTTGGAATGTTGGAGGTAACACTCATGGTCATTGTGACAGTTTGTGAGGTAGCATCAAAAAAGGTATTGTTTGCGTTGTTTAGAGGTTGACTACTATTGGACATCTTATTCGTATTGTTGACATTATAGTTGGGAGATGGCGGTCTGAAAGTATTAATGTCAAACCCATGAGGTAATTTAGCTCCTTGACTTAAAATTATGGCTAAATATCCATCTTTGTCATAGAAAACCATTCATTCTACGATGTAGGCGGCCTCAAGATCTTGTGTTGCTACCTCTAGGGTTTCCTCAAGTATTTTTCCTTATTCATCCTTATGTAAGAATGGTTTAAAAGGGTTGTTTGATGAGGATGGTATGGTCATGAGAGGTTGAGTAGTTGTGTTGCTAAATGGGTCATCAAAAGTCCAATTTGGATCATAAGTGTGATTGGTGACATTGGAATTAGAATCTTGTCCAACTTTTTCCATTTGTCTTCTCTTTCTTTGGAGTCTAGTTTCCACCATAAAAGGGAATTTTTCAAAAGAGAGTGATGAATATGATGACTAAATGCCAGGATGACACTAGCATATGTTTTTGTATTTTTGGATAAGTGATGACAATGCAAGACTATGTTTTTGGATTTTCGATAAAGGATGCTAATGCAAGACAATGATGAAATTTGTCTAAGGAAATGATTGATGGGAGATGACAAGGCTATCAAAGCCAAAGTGTATAATGAGGACTAAGATGATAATGTTGATGAAGGACTAAGATGATTAATGCAAAGTCTAGGTTCAAAATGAGGACTAGAGGTGGACAATGCAAAGTCTAAGTTTAAAATGAGGACTAATTTTGGACAATATTTGGAGAAAGATTTGCCTAACCACTCTAAGCTTGAATTATGTCTTGATTTTGGTTATTAAAAGGGACTTGCTAAAGTGATTAAATGACAAGGTTGAGATGATGAGCGAGCCTTCCTAACTAGACTATTGAGTTGGAGGTTCTCACAAAAAAAGACAATGACAGAAAAGATGAATAATGACTAAGTCCCAAGATGAAACCTAAGGAAAAATGACGATTATGACACCTAGGGAATGCAACTAAAATTGGGAAATTTTAAACGTATGTTTAAAATGCAAACTAATCAATGTAAATGATGAATGTTTCGAGCAATTTCAATTCTAGTTTCTGACATACACTTTCTGAAAAAGATGTTTGATAGTAGGCTAAGATGTCTAGACTTGAATTTTGGTCTAAGATAGTTTTTGGTTTTCTATCAGGCGATTGTGTCATTATAGGCAGAAAATGCATTGTCGTGATCAAATACGGCTCTAGAAATGTCAAATGTGGTGCAGTTTTGCAAATGCAGCTTTATAGATGTCAAATTCGCCTTTATAGAAGGAAAATGCATTTCGAGACAGGTGAATATGGTGTTTGGAGCAGCAACTACATTTTAGAAGAGAAGATGCATTGTGAAGTCTTGCAAATGTCGTGCGACAAAGCAATTGCGATTTAAGAGATGCGTTGTAGGATGTAAAAAAGTCAAATTTGTAATATTTGTGGTTGAAAGCGCAAATTATTTAAATTTTGACTGTTTGTTTCAAGATGTTTGATTTTTGTTTGTTTCATTTCAGTATCTAGCAAAACCTTGGCAAGCATGATATTTTGAAAAGTAATCAAGCACATAAGAGAACATGTTCAATCCTATGGCTAAGCCAAGATACTATTCGCTAGACTCCACATGGGTTTCCCCAACTGCATATCACTAGCGTGTGAATCTAGAAGCTTGGTTGCACAGGCTCCCCCTTATAGTGCACTCTCTTCTTAGGCCAACCAAGCTTCCAACCCCCATGAAACTCCCATGACAGATTGATTGCCTCTACTAAAGACTATGAAGACGTGGAAGACTTCACACCAACTAGTGTTGTACCAGAAAATAGAAGGTTTTGGGCTTACTACACAAGAGTTTTTAATTCGGGACCCCCGTTCGAGTGGCCATACATGGGGTGCAAGATTAATCTCCATTTAGGAGGCACTCCAGCTTGAAGAGGTTAAGCTCAATAGGGTTTTGGGGAGTACTACTTGGTCCGTATGACACCTCTGCACTCGTAATCTTAGGTTTTCCCTTAAGATTCACATTTATATACTAGTCAGGGGTAGCTTGGCTTTAGCTGCGTTACCAGTTTGAGTCGCGTTGGGGTGATGAAATCCTTAGGCATGCTAAATTCCTAGAGGAAATAATTATTTCTCTTACACTCAGGATTGCATGACTATGCAAGGGGAGAGGATACTTCAGTTATTGCATCAAGGTTACACAAAAACAAAATGGGTTTGGCTTTTTGATCACCTAGTTTGCATAGGGTGAGATCATATTCACCTACCACTTTCAAACACAATCAGACAATATAGAAGACATGCTAATTTTAAGTGCACCAAAAGAAATATTTTCTATTCTTAAAAAAAAACAAGCACAATGTTTTCAAATGGGAACTTCTTGGATAAACGAATCTGCAAAACCACAAGTTAGTAGTTTTAGCAAATTGTCTTCTACTCATGCAGTCTTGGTGCCACACGCTGCAAACAAAGATTAGTAACCAAAAATATCTAATCTAAAACATGCAATCTGTTAAAATCCTAAACTAAATTACAAATTAGAAATCTAAATTAAATTAAAAGGTTAAAAATCTAAATTAAATTAAAACTTATAAATCTAACTAAATTAAAAAGAATTAAAAATCTAAACTAAATTAGAATCCATCTAATGCCAAAAAATGAAAATTAGAAACCTTTTGCAAATATGAAATTGAAAAATTTGTTGTGAATTGACCCCCTATTTAAGCTATGTGAGATTGCATTGATTGATCTTTTTGACAGGTTTTCTCTTTTTACAACAGCATAATTGAAAACGGCATAATGTTTTCCATTTCTATCAAAATTCCAATCATAAGATAGTTGTGGATAGGTGAGACCGAGATCTAAAGAACCCATAAATAATTTTCCTTAATATTATATGTGGAATTTGTCATGATTAGATGATTGGAACGCTTTTTAATAACTTGCAGCCGTTTCACCAAAAATCTGCAATTTCACAAAGACTCACAAATTGATCAGATAATACAAATTTTTGTAACAAAAATCTGCAAACACTAATGATTAGAGCAAGAGACATTAGGCTCACCAATGTATCAATGGGTTATTTTTAAGTGTCTACACATGCATGAATGAATGTCTAAACATGGATAAAATCAATTATCAACTATATTAATTATGATAAGTTAATTTGTAGTGTACCTATAGGTAGTTGTTGAAACTCAACTCAAATAGTGTGGAGTAATTGATGACTACCTATAGCATGATTTGAAGTGACTTTCTTTGATTGCAATAAATTTCATAGAGTAATAATTTGAAATGAATGATAACATATGTGTGATGTGTGGAAAATGATGGATTCAAAAGGCTGTGGAGTGTACAAAATAAGTGAGGTGAGATTAATTGCAAGGTATGTGGTAATCAAGAAAGGTGGTAGGCTTGCTACATGTGAATGGATGTAATAAGTTTCATAAAATGAAATGAAATATGTATGGCTACATGTATAGAGGGATAAGTTATGAAAGGATAGATATCCAATTAATGCGGGTGGTAAAATTAATTACATACAAGTGCTATGAGTGCATGTAATAAAAAATACCTTATGTAAGTTTGTCGCCTCCAAGTGTGATGTTCTGGGTCCCTACTACTTCTACATTTGTCTCAAAAAATGAATATTTCCATTTGTCACCTATGTGGTGTGTGCACATGAAATATGTGAAGAAATTATACCTATGGAACATTAGTGGTTGAGTTGTGTAGCTCGTCTACTAATTCATTTGTGGAAATTTTTGTCTTGGTTGCAATTTTTTAAATTATAGGTTAAAACTTCTAAATTAAAGTAAGAATGAAGGCATCCTTTTGTAATGGTTTCTTGTAAAGCTTTAACCTGTGTCCATTAACTAGTAATGCAAACTTGACTTCATCAATTGTTTGTAGCTACACTACCCCATTTGAAAATACTTATTTTATTTTATATGAGCTAAGCCATCTGATTTGTAATTTCCCTTTTTAATATTTGTATATGGATACATAAAGTAGATACCAATCACTACATTGAATTCCCTTGTCTTAATAAATTGATCATGCCATCAGATTCTTTGATTTTGGACAACCTCAATGTCGTGCATGGCTTCCATTCTGACTTCGTCCAATGTATTCAGGTTGTACAATATTTCCTACTATTTTATTAATAAATCTGTGCCTAATGTAACTATTGTCCTCAATGTTTTATACTCAAATTCAATAGGAAGTACTTATTTATTTCCATACACTAGTTTATATGGTGTAAATCTTGTTGTGGTTTTCTAAGTTGTTCTATAATTCTAAATTACATCAGGCAATCTGGCTACCCAATCCATCCTATGAATTTGGACTATCTTTGTGATAATTAACTTTTAATTTCCCTATTGGTGACTTGACTTGCCCATTGTCTTGAGGGTGGTAAGGTATAGAATTTTTGTGTTAGATTTCATACTCTTGAACCAATTTTGTGATCAGCTCTGATGTAAACTAAAGTCCTTGGTTTGTGAGAATCTCTCTTGAAACTCTATATCTTGTTGGTTGAAACTAATAAATTAAAATAAGAAGGAAGGCATCCTTCTATAATGGTTTCTTATAAAGCTTTAACCTGTGTCCATTAAATAGTAATGAGAACTTGACTTCATCAATTTTTCTAGCTACGCTACTCCATTTGAAAATACTTATTTTATTTTATATGACCTAAACCATCTACTTTGTAATTTCCATTTTTAATATTTGTATCTAGAGACATAAAGCAGAGCCCAATCACCTACATTGAATTCCTTCGTCTTAATAAAATGATCATGCCAACAAATTCTTTGATTTTGGACAACCTCAATGTGGTGCATGGATTCCATTCTGATTTCATCGAGTGCATTCAATTTTTATATTCTTTCCTACTATGCTATTAACAAATCCATGCCCAATATAACAATTTATTGTACATTTTTTGCACACACGCCCCACTAAAAGTAGGGACCCTCTTTTTCGCTCTTTTGGATTTCACTTTTGGTGTCTTGGACCTTCTTTTTTTTTGGAGTTTTGCTTGCTTGGGCATGTGCTTTGATGTTCATCCTACCGGTTGGAATGGCCCACTTGTGATTAATATTGAAAACCTTAAGTTTTAGGCCCATTCTAGGTTTTTCACTATTTTTGGGAAAATCCACCCTAGCTAGACTTTCTCATTTTCCTTTCAGTGCTTGGTAACAACTACTTTTATTGAGTCCTAGGAAATCCATCATGTCCAGATTTTTCTGAAGTTTGTTGCTCTGTCGGATTCCTGGATTTGGTCTAGGTTGTCTTTTTGATCACATTAATGGTGATTGCATGAATTTTGGGCAATGTTATATTGAGTTATGGGAAGTGATTTGTCATTTAAGTTTGGAGTGCTTGAGCTTGAGTTGTGTTGCTAGATTATGCATTTGGAAGTGACTTCAAGTGTTGCATTTGAATTTCTTGAGCACCATTCATGTTTTTCTCGTACTTGAAGTTTATTGCCAGCATCCTTGGTTTTTGGTTTCCTCTATTCTCATGGTATGTGTCTTCTCTTTTTCTCTTTTTGGTTGGATTGCTTTTCTGTGTGTGCCTTCATGTTATTCATTTCTATGTTTTTTCTGGGTGTTTCTGGAGTCCATGTCTTGCGATTCTGATTTGGGTGCTTTTCTTGGGTGTTTTCTTTGGGCTTGTCTTTCGTTGTTGTCTTGGGGCTTGCTTGCATTTACCATGAATTTTCTATCTTTGTGGGAAAGCAATTTGTGCCTGGGTTGTTCCGTACTTTCATGGTGGAAGGTTTAGGGTTCTTGACCTAGGGCATAGCCAATCCCTCTCAATCTACTGAGAGGTGTGTTTTGAATTTAATATTGATCCATTGGAGATTTAGGTCAAGTCATTGTCGAGCTTCAAGCTCTTGGGTCCATGATCATTCTATCTATTTGGGTGAAGATGAGAGAAGCGTAGGTGTTCGGGTTTACAATGTCTTCGTGTAATTCTGTTTCTATCGAATTTCTTTGAGATTTCCTGTTTCCTCTTTGTTCTTCATAGTTTTATTTTATCCGGATTTTTTCTTTTCTCATGGATTTTCGCTTCCTCCAGATTTTCCCGGTGTCCATTGTCTAGTCGTTCTACCGAATCTGGGCTTCTATGATAAAATTGTTTTAACTTCGCTAGAATCCGCACTCTCGGGATTTTCCTGAATGTTCTGCACCTTCTTCATTTTCGCGGTTTGTTGAAACTGTTGCTATTGTCGGAGGTTTATGTCTAAGGAATATTTTTTTGAAGTTTTGTGGGAATGAAGAATTTAATGATTATATAAGAATTTGCTTGATGATAATGTATTTAGATCATTAATTAAACTTATACTAAGTGGTATGAAATAATTCCTTAGTTATATTTATTGCTTAAAATAATTATATGAATGTTTGTATGCCTATTTCGCTGGATTCCACCTGGTCCGGATTTCCCCAGAATTCCTCTCCAATATAGATTCCATGAAGAGGGCTAAATCTTGAACTTTGGGATAATTGGTTTTGGGCATTTATTGTTTATCTTGCATCTTATTTTGTTGTTTTTCCTTGTTTGCAGGCAAGATCAAGACAAGTTGTTGTTGGACATGGCAAGAGAAAGGCGATGGATCCAAGTAAAGAAGGTTCTGCTATTTGTGAGGCAGAGAAAGTAAAGATGGATATAAAAAGTAAGATTCCTGAGAGTAGATTGACTTCTATCTGTTCAACAATTACTGATACCAATGTGGGTATGTGGGACTATGAGGAGTTCAAGGCTGTAATAGCAGCACAAAGCCTCCCTTTGTTGGCCAAAAGAACATTGGAATCTGGGTTGGTACATGTAGCTAGATTTCCCTCTACTATGCAATGTTATGAGTTGGTGCTTGAGTGTGCCAAGAATTATGACAAGGGAACACAAAGAATAATTGGTCCATAGGGAAGGGTTGTTGCAAACTTTGACCCTGTATCCATTGCTCAAACTTTTGATATGTCTGATAGGTCACATGTGGTGGCCTTTGATATGCATGCAACCATGAAATATTGCAAGGAGAATGTTGTTAAACCCTAGCAGGTAATCAACTTTTGGTTGGAGAAGCCTAAATCACACTTCTCCAAGCTACCTAAGCAGTTAGTTAGACTCAAATTCAGGAGGGAGTACTACGATGCCATCACTCTCCTCAATAGGGTGGTAGGGCTGAAGAGTGCAAGAGTATTTAAAAGTTGGATGTTTAATGTCATTGCTCAGATGGAGCAAGGTATAGACTACCATTGGGCAGGTTCTATAAGTGCAGTGTTCCATGAACAGATGTGCAATGTCTTGCAGACCAAGACCTTCACCATGACTTCTTTTTTGGTGTATGCACTTGCAAGATTTCACACATACAAGGGGTTGAGCACTAGAGGTATATTTGGACAGGATGCAATGTATGAGGTGTATTCACAGCTTCACCTAGGTGGAGGAAGCCATAGGAGGTTGACTGATGCATTCACCATGTATATTACAAGGTTGCTACAGGGTGTTGAGCATATTAGAACTTCAGACAAGGCCAAGGAGTTGATCAAGAGGTTTGGGGCCTAGTTCATTTAGTTCCCTACCTTCTCTTATATAAGAATGGATGGTTTTCAAAGGGCTCCCTATAGACTTCCAAGGTACCCAACATATCATATCATACTATTGGAAGTCACAAGGAAGATTTGTGACTTCGATGTGATTGTGAAAGGAGAGAAACATAAAATAGGGTTTGGAAATGACTTCCCATTGAAGATAGGCACCAATGAAGTTTTCCCTTCCATCTAGTCAGTCCATGCTTCTGAGGAGGAGATGAGTACTTTTGATCTCTCCTTCCATTCCAAGAGGGCAAGGTTTGATATCACCAGTGAGGCACAAAATAAGGGTAGTAGGGAATATAGTCACAAGGACAACATTGAAGACTATTGGGATAACCTTGGTAATGAGTTTGATGTTAGAAAGAAGAAATTCTCCAGGCTGCTAGTGGACCTAGTGAGATTATATAACATAAAGGAAATTCATGATCAGGTTGAAGAAGATGGGAATCTGATTCAGGGTCACATCTTTGAGGCTGTGAAGGACAAACTAGTTGGAGAGATTGACTCATTGGAAGAAGAAAAGATAGAGTTGGAGAAGATTATGACTCCAGTGATCAAATATACGAAAATTTGGCTTAACCACAAAATGCTGGAGTTGGAAAGCGAAGGTGTGGAATGCACCTATGATATAATGGGAGACATGGAGTCTCATTCTATTTCCAATGAATCACATGAGTAGGATCCGAAAGGTAAGTCCAAGGTGGACTCTCCCTTCAAGATCAAGGTTACGGATGTTCAAAATGAAGAGGTAGCAGATGCAGGTAAATAAAGGAAGCCCATTGCCAAGAAAATAAGGCATGTTTCAAAGAGAAAAGGGGCCGAGAAAGGTGAAGGGGAAAAGGAAGAAGTGGATGTCATTCATCCATTGACCAATAGAAGAAGACTTGTGAAACTATCACAGAAGGAAAAAGAAACTTCCAAGGCTGATAAGGAAGTTGAGCCACCTATGGTAGAGGTAGAAATTTTAAGGGAGAAAACATAGGTATACATGAGAAGGTCAAGGACTCCTTTCCCAAAGGATGCTACAACAAAATGAAGTGGTCCTGTGACCACTCCTATCATTGAACAAGAGGACATTCCCCTTCCTGAAGAGACTGGTAGTGTACCAGAGGAACCAAGGAAGGATGAAGATCCTAAAGACTTGGGAGAAGAAGAATTCTAGGAAGGAGACCTCTACAATGCAGAGGTAGAAATTGACAAAGTAATTCAGTCTCCCTTTATAGCTTATGTAGATTCACCCGCAGAGGATCAGGAGGGAAAATCCCCTCAAAAGGAAGAGATAATGGTCAGGATTCCCTCACGAGCGCATGACAGGGTGGAGGGTCAATCTTTGGATAAGGAGGATTCAGTTAGGGAGATCCCTAGGGAGCCAAGTATTGAAAAGGATGGACCTAGTATTCAACATCAATAGGATAGACAAGATAAAGTGTAGATAGAGACCACTATTTTGGGTTGGATGGATAAGGAACTCGAGAGAAAATTGGTAATAGTGGAGGACACTCCTCCTAATTGAGATGACCTAATGGCTAACATTAGGAAAGGAACGACAAAGAAGAAAGCTAGGGTCATCTCCAGGATTGAAAGAGATGGATTGGGCAACATAGTAGCCCATATTGCTACTCCTTCTCCTAATAATGATAGAGATGGGGTGAATGTAGAGGAATATCATGTGTAGACCATTGATTTAGGGCATGCCTCCATGGAGGAGGATATTGAAGAGTATGAAGGCTCTAATGCTGTAATTGTTGGTAGATTGAGGAAGGTGGTACAAACCAACCATGAGTTGGAAAAGGAGAATGAGAAATTAAAGAGGTATATGTAGGAGTTGATGAAACCCTTGTAGTCCATTAGCTCTTCCTCCTTTGTTGCAGGTTTCTTGCCTTAAGAAACAATCTCTGAGCTTGAAAAGATGAAAGGCACTACACATGCCCCAGTTGGTTGGTTGCAGGGAGTTCAGACCAAAGGAGATGGTGCCATCAAGGATATCTTATCAACTACAAGGGATGCCATGAGGTTAGTGGATTGGCTAAAGATTTTGCTAGCCTAGGACAAGGAGGACATTGACCTCTTGCTGCAGAAAATAAGGACCATTATGGAACACACTAAGGATCAACTATTAAAGAGTGGGATTCTTCCTTTCTCAAGGGTTTCAGAGCCTTGGGAATGGTTTGAGATCTTGCAGATGAGGTAGAGGGCCTTGAAGAAGATACATAAATAAGGGAAGTAGATTGAGGACACCTTGACTAGCATTTATGATAGGTGTATCTCATTCTTTGAAATTATGACAGGGGGAAAGAAGTTTACCTTAAAACATCTAAGTTATGAACAACTAAGGAAATGGTGGAGAGATGTCTACTCTCCAATTAGTGAAGGTCTAGTCATTGGACATCAGCTAGATGATGTTGCAACCTACATAGCAGTTATTGATAGGTATCAAATGAATAGGGCTGATTGGGATGGTACAGTAAGGCAGGCAAGAGATGACATCAAGCCTCTTGAGAGAAAAGTTAGGGTTTTGCCTGTGCCACCTATTTCCGAATTGGACATAGTATTGCTGGCAGTGCATGGTGAAGTGGAGCATGCCAAATATAAGAATGGGAAGTAGTTATATAGGGCTACATCAAAGTTTGTGCTTCCCATTATTCACATGCATTGGATCGAGTTTTTCAGACCCCAAGCCGACTTGGATGAAATTGGTGCAAATTGCACATTTCATGTTGTATTCGAATATATTTTGAGGCCGACCTATTGTATGGCATTTATTATTATAAACCCTTATTTGGGCCGACCTACCTTGGGGGTTTCTCTCTAAATTGGGCATGATGCCTCATTTCTAAGATAGATATATAGAGGAGCATATAGAATAAGATAGTAGTGGAAAGTTATAAGATTTCATATTTGAGCGAATTAGGGTTTATCTTGGAGCAAGCATTGTAACAAAATATTGGGATTGTTGCCATTTTAGATGATTTAATATAAGAAAGGATATTGTGATTTGGTATCTCTCTTGTGTTGAGTTTTATCTAGCATGGTTCTTGTTATTCTATCTTTAAAATTGCTTAAGTTTATTGTTAGAGTTTTTGGTGATGCTTAGGGTTACATGTTTGCAATGTTTGCAAGGATCTCTAGTCCATACTTTTTGTAGTTAGTTGATTATTAGCTTCTTTGCAAAGTTACCCTAGACTTAAAATTGTGCTTAGTTCAATCATGAATATTTGTTCATCTCAATTTCAATAGGGTTGTTTTTAATGAATATGCATGATTTGAAAATCTTTAACACCTTAGAAGATTGCACTATTCCTATAACATTGCAGATTTATTTGGGTCAAACAGAAAGTAGTTTATGAGGGATCAGTCCATTTTGAGCATCTTATCTTTTGCATTGTCAATCTTAGGGTTAGAATTACTCTTAGAATTGTCTCAAAAATGTTGATCTTTTATTGTTTCTTTATTATCTGGGTTAAATTTACGGTTTGAAGTATCAACTTATTGCTAGATCTGATAAATTCAAGTCTAGTATTTTCTTGTAGTAAGGTCCCTTTGTGATTACCAACATTTGCATATTATCTCTGAGTTGTTTTATTTGCATTGTCAAGACCTGACATTAGAGACCTTGGGTTTATCTCTTGTTCCATAGAGATTTACCTTTCAAGAGAGATAGGATATCATATTATGTCTGAGTTGTTGTGCAGAACACTATTGTTCTCAATGTTTTATACTAAAATTTTATAGGAAGTACTTATTTCTTTCCACACAATTTTTCATATGGTGTAAATCTTATTATGGTCTTCTAAGTTGTTTTATAATCTTAAACCACCTCAAGAAGTTTTGCTACCCAATCCTTCCTATAAATTTGCACTACCTTTGTGATAACGTTTTCAATTTCCCTATTGGTGACTTTACTTGCCCATTTTCTTGAGGGTGGTAAGGTGTATATTTTTTGTGTCAAATATCATACTCTTGAACCAATTTTGTGATCAACTCTAATGTAAAATAGGGTCCTTGGTTTGTGACAATCTCTCTTGGAACTGTATATCTTGTGAATATGTCTTCATAGAGAATATTTTCCACATACCATTCTCTTGCAAACTGTAAATCCTTAACCTCCACCAAATTTGTAAGGAAATCTGTGTAGACTAGTATATACTCTTTGTTGTTTGATGTTGGTGAATTTGGACCAATAAATTCTAATCCTCATTTATCAAATGGTGTTATTGCTAACTATGGTTGCAATAGAATTTCATCTATTTTTGCTGGCCTTCCCATTATGATGATTTGGTCAATAATATCTAGTGTTGAGAATCTTAAAAGTTGTCCTCTTTGCTACAAAGTTTCCCCCATAGGGGTCATCATGGCATGCTTTGAGGATATCAACTACTTCATCTTCTCGGATGCATCTTTTCATTATGTTCTATAGGATTGTGTAGAATAATTATCCATCTATCCATTAGTAGGGAAAACTCTTGTGAACCAATTACCTCTTTTCTCTTCATTAGAAATAGGGTGGTGTCTTTCTTGTTACAAGATAGTTGACAATATCTACATACCAAGGTGTATGTAGAGATAGATAAAATAAATTCTCATCTAGGACATCAACGACATCTTCTTCTAGTTTGGTTGGTAGTTTGTATAGAAAATTCATCACTGCATTATTTTTACTTATCTTGTAAGAATGGTTCTGTAAAATTATTGAAGCAACAATAACCACCTAACAAGCCTACCACTGACCACTGGTTTCTTCATGAGATACCTTATTGTTGTATGGTTTGTGTGAACGAACACTAAATACCCTATAATGTAATTTCAAAACATTTTTATTACATAAAGTACTTCTAACATCTCCTTTTTTGTCACTACATAATTGAGTTTTACCCCTTGAATATTTTTTCTAATGTAATATATGGAATACTCTTTGTTTCCTTCCTTATGTACAAGAGCAAGTCCTATAGTAAAATTAAAAGAACCTATATTGATATGGAAAGGTAAGATCCAATTTGGTCCTCCCAAGATAATGGTTTTGGTTAATGCTACCTTGAGTGTTTCAAAAGAATGTTGACATGAAATTGAAACTCAAATTCTACATATTTTGATAGTAAAACTGAAACATAGGGAAATTAGAATCCCTACAATTAGGGTGTAGGAAAGGGTTAGGCACCTATCTTAACTATAGACTGCATTTCTACAAAATTTTAAGATTCCTATTAGTGCTAATGAGGTATACCTGCAATTTAATGGGGTGAAAAGAGAGATTAATGAGCCTATATGATCATTTAGCAATGTATTCCACTCAACTTACACCAGACTCCACACACCTTATGTTGTAAATGAAGAAACTGCCCTAGAGGTTTACCTTGAAGCCTTGGATAGACTTACAACCATCTTCCTTAAGCAAAGGACTAATCCCCCAACTAATTTACTCACTGCATATGCAGAGGCTATTAAGGTCAGCACAAATTTAAGACAACATTTATCAGGACCTCTGCCTTCCTTAGGACCTACTTCTCACCCTAGACAAGTCCAAGATCTTAACCAGGCTTTGACTAATCATGCTCCCATAATGAATCCAATACCCTCATTGCCTTTGGTCCCTCATCCAGGTCCTCCAATAAATCATGCTCAACCTATGACTTTTTATCCTTAGCAAAGGGCCAATCAACCCCTCCATCGGCAACAACAAGTTGGTTTCCCTACATATTTACATAATTTAAAAGTTTTGAATCAAGTTGTTGGTTCTGGAGGAGTACCTGGATACCCTCTTGGTAATGCGAATCCAACACCACCTAATGGTCTAGATAAGGAGCGATTGGATGAGTTATCTGAACAAGTGAAGAAACTAAATATGGAGGTTACTTATTTGAGAAATCAAAATAGCCAACTTTAGGCTACTCAGAAGAACATGTAATCTAATTGTAGTAGAGAGAACAAGAACTTTGATAGAGGACAAAACTTTGAAAGAGGGCAGTATTTTGATAGAAATCAAAATTTTGACAGATGACAAGGCTTTGGCCAAAAATTTGATAGAAATCAACAAGGTGGATAAGGATTTGATAGAGGGAAACCCATTTTTTCTCGAGAACCCCATATTTGTAGTAAAATGAAAGATAAATTAAAACAGCCAGAGCGTGATGGTTGTTGGACATTGAGATTCGAGGGATCTAAATCTAAGTAGGGTGTTGGAGCAGGATTTGAGTTGATCATTCCTAAAGGTAAGAATTATTTTGCTTCTCACAGACTCCAATTTCAATGTACTAATAATGTTGCTAAAATATGAAGCTTTGATCCATGGGTTGTTAATGGCATCAAGGAAGAAATTTAAGATATTATAGGTTTTTGGAGACTCTAAATTGGTAGTCAAATAGGTGAGGAAACAATATTCATGTCATTAAAGGAGAATAACTAATTATAGGCATAGAGTGTGGGATCTCATTGAGGGATTCCATGCTTTCAATATCAAGTTGATCCCTTGAAATAAGAATCAAGTTCGAGATTCCCTAGCGTAGGCTACAAGTACATTGCAACCTTTATCACTTTCAGGATTGAAGAAGTTTACAGTTGAACTAACTCCAGTACCTTCAGTACCTAACAATGTTACTAATTTCCAAGTATTTGAAGATGATAAGCAATATTTTGGATTTTATTACAAGTTGTGATGTGTTTTCTTCTCAATTCATTGATGAGATAGAGCCTCAAGAGGCAAAAATGGACTTGGGAGGAATCATTAACCTGAAGACCAACACTATCCCAAGAGGTATGGTGCAACTTGAATGAATTTTTGATTTGGATAAGATAAGAGATCAGGAACAACAAGTTAAAAGGGAGTCTCTCAGCAACCAGTGTGAAACATACAATATGAGGACATCACACAACATGAAGAACATTTTTATTGTTAAGGTATGTACTCTAGAAGAAAGAAAAGGGATTATTGATGCATTGCACACATATCATGATGTGATAGCCTGGAGTTATGAGGATTTGAAGACTTATGATACTTCAATCATTACACACACCATTACCTTGAATTCAAATGTCAAACCATTCAAACAGAGACAAAGACCAATCAATGTTCTATTAGAACCCATCATTTAGAAGGAAGCGCAAAAGTTACTTTCAACATGAATTATATTTCCAGTAAGGAAAAGAATGGAGAAATCAGACTCTGTGTGGACTTTAGGAATTTGAATAGAGCATCAGAAAAGGATAACTATCCAGTTCCTTCACTGGCTGAAGTACTTCAAATTGTCAATGGATCTCAGATGATGTCCTTTTTGAATGGATATTCTAGATACAACCATGTTATAGTGAAATATGAGGATAGACACAAAAATACCTTCACTACAAAGTGGGGAACTTTTTCTTACAGAAGAATGCCATTTGGGCTGATCAATGCTGGAGCTACATTCCAGAGAGCTATGTATATTTCTATTAAGGACATAATTGGTAAGTGCATCATTATTAATATGGATGAATTGATATTTTTTTCTAAGAACTGAGGTAATCATATAGAAGGTTTATGTAAAGTATTCCAAAGGTGCAGAGAGTTTGGTATTTCACTTAATCCGAGGAAATGCATTTTTGGAGTCACAAAAGGAAAATTACTAGGACATATTATCTCAAAACAGGTTATTTCTATTGATCTTGAATGAATACAGACTATCTTGAAGATTTATCCTCCTACAAGTAAGAAAGAAATTAAGTCATTCCTTAGGAAAATATTAACTTTGTCAAAACATTTATCACTGGATTTGTAGATGTAGTGAAGCCATTGAATGCTATGTTGAAACAAGAAGCAAAAGTAGAGTGGAATGCAAAAGCTAACAAGGCCTTTACAAAAATTAAGAAAGTTATTGTTGAAGCTCTAGTGTTGGTGAGTCTAGATTATGCTAAGCCCTTTTACATATATTCATTCGCTTCTGATCACTCTTGTGCTGCAATGTTAACCCAAAAGTCTAATCAAGGCAATGAGCATCCTATAGCCTTCATGAGTAATCCTTTAAAGGATGAAGAATTAAGATATCACAATGTCAAAAAATAGGACTATGCTTTAGTTAGAGTAGTGAAAAAGTTCAGGCAATATATTTTGAGGAATAAGGTTTTTTCCATAGTGCCTGATGCTACAGTAAAGTTGTTGTTAATGCAGAATGAGTTAGGTGAATGAAGAGCCAAATGGGTGACTATGTTACAAAAATATGTTATGGAGATTCAACCCATGAAATTAGTGAGAGGATAGGGACTGACAAAGACAATGGCTGAGACAGGTCTTGATCTCACAGCCCAGCACTATTATCTTCAAGAGATATCTCTAGGAAATTGGTACGATGAAATCATTTATTACTTACTGAATCAACAATGTCTTGATCACCTTAGTGGAGTTTATAGGTGAGCTTTGCAACTAAAGAGTTGAAGTTTTATGATGAAAGGAGCTATCCTCTATAAGAAAAATCATGAAGGGGTATATTTAAGATGTCTGGGGAAAGAAGAAGCTACTAGAGTGATGATTGAATTCCATGAAAGTTATGCACAGGCCATGGTTCTGCATCATCCACTACCAATAAGATCTTTAGGAAAGGATATTATTGGCCTAATTTTTTCAAGGATGCACACCAACATGTGAGGAATTTTCCCATATGTCAAACTACAGCGAGTAAGGAGAAACATGCAGCCCTTCCACTTCAGTCAGTCATAGAGGTAAAACCATTCGCCCAGTGGGGAATGGACTTCATAGGTCCAATTAATCCTCCATCTTTTGCAGGCCACATGTATATTCTCACCATAATTGATTATTTTACTAGATGGATAGAGGCTCTTTCCTGTAAAAAATGCACTTCAAATTTCGTAATCAATTTTCTTGAGTCAGGTATTATTAATCATTTTGGTTGTCCACTGTCTTTATTTTGTGATAATGGTCCTACATTTGTATCGTTAAAACTTTCTAATTACACTTTTGATCATGGAATTGTTATTAACTTTGCATCTAATTAATACCCTCGTGGTAATGATCTAGCTGAATCTTCCAATAAGAATCTCTTGACAGTCATTTGTAAGTTGCTAGAACAAAATCCTAAGGATTGGTACACCTACCTTCGATTTTTTGTCTGGGCAGACCATACTAGATAAAAGGCATCTATAGGAACCTCTCCTTATCACTTCATGTATGGTTTGGAACCTATGTTTCCCATCTAATTGAAGATCCCTACCCTATAGTTCATTAATGAATACTACAATGAAGATTATAAATGTGAAGCCCGTTTGGTTGAGTTGTTACACCTTGAAGAGAAAAGAGATGAAGCCCTAGAAATTTTTGCTAAAAATCAAGGCGTAGTGAAAATATTGTTCGATAGGAGAGCTAAGGTGAAAGCCTTTAGAATATATGACTTGGTTCTCTATTGGGATAAAGCCCGTGACCATAAGGGAGAGCATGGTAAATTTGATAAACTTTGGCTTGGTCCTTACCAGATTTCTGAAATTCTGGGAGATAATGTTTTTTGTTTGAAAACCCTCACTGGTGAGGATATCCTGCTGCCTGTCAATGGGCAGTATCTAAAGCATTACTTCCAATCTTGAGTTGTTTGTATCTCATCCTTGTACATAGTTAGAGTAGGTTTTCTTTTTGCTTTGCTTTGCTTGTTTTCTTTGGTTAGTGTAGGTTTTATTTGGTTCGTTTTGCTTTCCGTTTTGTTTTTTTCTTTTGGTTTCTTGCTTTCTTGGAGCTATTGCATCTATGTAACGAGACTCTTCATGTGGGATTGTTCTAGAAGTTTCTTTTATAAACTCTAATCAATTTTTCAAAGTCAAGTGGTGGAATTCCTTTATCTGATGTCCATTGTGATTAGAATTAGAGTCACTTGTTTTGGATGAACCTTGGAATCTATTTGGGTCTCACACTTTCACACTAAATTAAAGATTTTGGAATTGCATAGGGTTCTTGTGTAATTTGGCCTAGTGAAAAATCTTATATTTTGCTTCAGTGCCACTGTGTTCCTCATCCCTGAGTGTAGGTTTTATTACTTGCGAGGTGAAATTTTTTTTATGAACATGTTTTAAAGGTAAAAGAGAAAAAAGGAAAATATTCAAAAATAAAAATAACCTTCACCTTATCAGGGGTATCCTAGTATCTCTACCAGGGCTATAGATGCCTAGCTGGTAGTAGAGCTATGCTTGGGAGGGTCACAACAATAACCTCACCAGGGCTATGGATGCCTGACTGGTAGCAAGGCTCTATCCAGGTTGCTTTTGAAGTTAGAATTTTTTTGTAACCTAGTCAGATTTACTCTGGTTCCTGTTGTACCTAAGGAATGGGAAATAAATGCAAATACACACACTTGGACCTTGGAATAGGAAAAGGTCTTCTTGCTTGTGGTTTCTAAAACTTTGTTCATAGGTGTCTTGATGTAAGGATTGAAACCAAAGATTCTGGATTCTTGATTCCGGTTTCTTTTTGAAATGCTCTGGAGCATTTCCCCAATGGAGTCGCCTTTTTTTGTGCATTTTTTGCACACACGCCCCACTGAGAGTAGGGACCCTCTTTTTCGCTCTTTTGGCTTTCGCTTTTCGTGTCTTGGCCCTTATTTTTTTTTGGATTTTTTCTTGCTTGGGCATGTGCTTTGATGTTCATCCTACCAGTTGGATTGGCCCACTTGTGATTTATATTCAAAACCTTAAGTTTTGGGCCCATTCTGGGTTTCTCACTATTTTTCAGGAAAATCTGCCCTGGCTAGATTTTCCTGGTTTCCTTTCAGTGCTTGGCAATAGATGCTTTTGTTGAGTCCAAGGAAATCCATCATGTCCAAATTTTTTTGAATTTCGTTGCTTTTTCGGATTCCTAGATTTGGTCTAGGCTATCTTGTCGATCGCATTAATGGTGATTGCACAAATTTTGTGCAATGTTATATTGAGTTATGGGAAGTGATTTTCCATTTGATTTTGGAGTGCTTGAGCTTGAGGTGTGTTGTTGGATTGTGCATTTGGAAGTGACTTCAAGTGTTGCATTTGGATTTCTTGAGTGCCATTCGTGTTTTTCTCGTACTTGAAGTTTATTGCCAGAATCGTTGGTTTTGGTTTCCTCTATTCTAATTGTATGTGGCTGCTCTCTTTCCCTTTTTGGTTGGATTACTTTTCTGTGTGCACCTTCATGTTATTCATTGATACATTCTTGTTGGGATGTAAATGTTTCCTGGGCATTTTTGGAGTCCATGTCTTGCCATTCTGATTCGGGTGCTTTTCCTAGGTGTTTTCTTTGGGCTTTCCTTTAGTTGTTGTCTTGGGGCTTGCTTGCATTTACCATGAATTTTATATACTTGTGACCAAGCAATTTGTGCCTAGGCTATTCCGTACTTTCATGGCAAAGGTTTAGGGTTCTTGACCTAGGGCATAGCCAATCCCTCTCAATATACTGAGAGGTGAGTTTTGAATTTAAGATTGATCAATTGGAGGTTTAGGTCAAGTCATTGTTGAGCTTCAGGCTCTTAGGTCTATGATCATTCGATCTATTTGGGTGAAGATGAGAGAAGCATAGTTGTTTGGGTTTACAGTGTCTTCGAGGAATTTTGTCTCTGCCAGATTTCCCTGAGTTATCCCATTTCCTCTTTGTTCTTCATAGTTTTCTTTTATCTAGATTTTTGCTTGTCTCATAGATTTCCAATTCCTCTAGATTTTCCCATAGTCCATTGTCTGGTCATTCTACCGAATCTGGGCTTCTTTGATAAAATTTTTTTAACTTCGCTAGAATCCGCACTCTCGGGATTTTCCTGAATGTTCTACACCTTCTTCATTTTCCCGGTTTGTTGAAACTACTGCTATTGTCAAAGGTTTCTATCTAAGGAATTTTTTTTTGAATATTTTTGGGAATGAAGAATTTAATGATTTTATAAGAGGTTTCTTGATGATAATGTATTTAGATGATTAAATGAACTTATGCTTGTAGATACTGAAAACTGGTCTAGGCCTGCGAGTACACATTCGACATAATTTTCTATAGTCTGTGGTCTTGATTAAATAATGTTAATTATTTAATTACCCTTTCTAACACATATTTCCTCTATTAATTAAATATCCCTTTTTAATTAATTCATTAATTCATAAATGACGTTTATTCAACTTGATTAATTAAATAAGTCATAATTATTTAATTATGTCGCTAACTAATTAATTCTTCCTTCTTAATTAAATAATTTATTATTTAATTACCCCTTTGTCATATTTCAACTATAATTAAATATTCTTTATTTAATTATTCATTTAACCCCCTTTATCTATAATTAAATATTTATTATTTAATTTATTCAATTCCACCTTTACAACAATCAAATTAAATAAATGATCTTTATTTATATAATTAAATATTTTATTTTTGAATGTTGAATTAAATTATCATTTAATTCATATTTAATTATTTATGTCACATTCTTCTATCAATCAATTGACTAATCCTTCACTGACCTTCTGACTCAAGATCTATTTTTAGTTCTCCAGTTATCTCCGGATTCAACATTCGATTGTTTTTGCGAGAGGAATCTCTATCACAACTAGTCAGTTAACTAGTTCCAACTCATATGCATGATATGTCTATTAATTAAAGATCTTTATTTAATTAATTAACTCATGTTTGCATTTGAATGCATTAGTCTTTAACTTATAACTTTGGCTTTTGCATACAAAGTCTATTTCTTCTATTTTTGGAGATTAAGATCCTGAACTCGTGTTCTAACTCATGTTCTATCTAAGACAGAACTCACATCACATGGCATTCATCGATCTCATCCATCGATCTCTCTTTCAATCTGAGCCGATCGTTTGAAAACCCAAAATCTATAAAATGGCCTATCATTATCATTATTCCTCCTCCCAAAATCATTCATTTTTGAGAAGAGATTCATCTTCAATATTTTGCTTAGACACTCAACAAAGCTATACTTGCATTCAAACACATAAATCTAAGGGCAAGAATACTGAAAAGGAAAAATGGAGAAGAGAAATCAAGATAATTCGAAGGGGTGAACGCATATTCGGTGAGAGCTTTCCATTAAATTGTTTAGTTTGTTTAGTTTATTTCCTCATTCTTTGTTGTTAGATTTTAGATTATTGTTTAGATTAGGATTTAAAATTTTATTCTAGTTTTAGATTATTCATCATCATTCGAGAGATACCTAATCCATATTTTAATCTACTGTTACATTTGGTGAACCCGACATGAGCACGCTTCAATTCTGTACATATTTTTGTCTTTCCATTTTTCCATTTTTTATTTTTTTTTGCAGGTTTCTCGTACGACGCATCGCATCTGCTTTATAAAACGACGCATCTATATCCGCGAGCCGCATTTGTGAAAAATAGCGACACATCGGCCATCAAAAACCGCATCCACGAAGTCAGGAACTGCATCCGCCTGTCAACAGTTGAACCACATCTATGGCTCTAAAAGCCGCATCTGACTGGTAAAACTTTTTCATTTTTTTTTTAAATTTCCATACATCCATATTTTCAGTTTCCGCTTTTTGGGTTGTTTGGATTTTTGCTAATGTTTGTTTTAGTTGTGTTTAGGGGGAATAACTTAGTGTTTGTAGGATGAAGCTTTGAAGACAATTAAAACCAAACATAAATTTTCTGTAGGACGAAAGCTAAAGAACAATGAACTACTAATAAATTTGTATGCAGGACCTAATGCCTGTAGACACCGAAAATTGGTCTAGGCCTGCGAGTACACATTTCAACATAATTTTCTATAGTCCGTTGTCATGATTAAATAATGTTTATTATTTAATTACCTTTCTAACACATATTTCCTCTATTAATTAAATACCCTTTTTAATTAATTCATTAATTCATTATTAATCTTTATTCGACTTAATTAATTAAATAAATCATATTTATTTAATTATGTGGCGAACTAATTAATTCTTCCCCCTTTATCTATCAATTAAATAAATTATTATTTAATTACCCCTTTATCATACTTTTCTAACTATAATTAAATATCTTTATTTAATTATTCATTTAACCCCTTTTATCTATAATTAAATATTTATTATTTAATTATTCATATTTATCCTTTTCAAACAGTCAAATTAAATAAATTACTTTATTTATTTAATTAAAGTCTTGTTTTCGAATGTTGAATTAAATTAACATTTAATTCATTATTTAATTAATTATGTCACATTCTTCCATCATTCAGTTATCTCTTACATTCACTCACCTTCAGACTCGAGTTCTATTTTTAGTTCTCCAGTTATCTCTCGAGTTCAAACACTAGTTTAACTTTGAGAGAGAACTCTCCGTCACAACTAATCGATTAACTAGTTCTAACTCATTTTGCATTCACATGCATTTAATCTCCAACTTCTAACTTTGGCTTTTGCATACAAAGTCTATTTCTTCCATTTTTGAAGATGAAGATTGGAACTCATGTTCTAACTCACGTTCTAAAATTAGTCTTTATCTATAGTTGAACTCACGTTCTATCTGTTATATAACTCATTGCATGGCATTGATCAAGCTCATCTTTCGATCTCTCTTTCAATCTGAGCCAATCATTCAAAATCACAAAATCTATAAAATGGCCTATCATTGTCATTATTCCTCCTCCCGAAATTATACACTTTTGAGAAGAGACTATTCTTTGATATTTTTCTTAGACATTCAACACAGCTATACTTGCATTCAAACATAGAAATCTGAGGGCAAGAACACTAAAAAGGAAAAATGGAGAAGAGCAATGGAGTTAATTCGAAAGGGTGAATGCATATTTAGTGAGATCAATTCAGTTTGTTAATTATTCATCATATTTTCATATTCATTCTTTATTGTTTTATTTTAGATTAGTTTTCATTTAGATTAGGATTAATATTGTTCTTTCTAGTTGTAGATCTTATCACACAAATTTAATCTATAGTTACAATGCCTTTGTGTCAATTTGTTTATTTAAGAAAGCTTTTGTTTGGTAGATAGATAATCATCGTGTGGGTTTAAAAAGAATTTCTTGTTTGGTAGATAAAAAAATTGTCATTTGGATTAAAAGGAACCATTGTCTTCTTTTTCTGGTGCTTTGCACGCATCTGTAACCCTTACGATTCAATACACTGAAGTATCCTCTCCCCTTGCGTAGTCATGCGATCCTGGGTGTAAGAGAAATGCTTGCTGTCTCTAGAACTTGGGCCTGTCTTGGTGAGAAAAAGTACTCACCCCAAGATGACTCAGAGCAATAGCATGCTAAAGCCAAGCGACTTCCAACCAATATATAAAAGAGGATTCTTGGGGAAATCCCATGAATCATGTGCACTATTCCGATGAGATGGACAGAAATGGACTCTCGTCGATGTTGGATAGTGTCCCACGAATGGAATGCCCTTATTAAAAACCTTGTTATAGAGTTACCAAAATCCTACCTACTTGTTGGTGCAACAGGGTCGGCCCTGTGAAGTTGTCTTATATTCTTACGATTTATGTGTGGAAATGAAATGTATGCCATGGGAGTTTCATGGATACAATATCTTGGTTGCCCCATATAAGTGAGTGTCGTGGAGGGGAGCCAGTGGGGTCAAGCTACTAGTCATTCGCCATAAATATGCATAGCTAGAGAAATCCAAATAAGAATTCAACAAGTATTTTCCTAAAAGCCTAGGTTGTAAATGTTTTCAAGTCTTAACAGTCATTACATCACAAAAATTGAAAATACATTGATTGTTGTGTTTGTTCTTTGTTGTATTCATCAAAATCTTGATCAAACAAATAAAGTCAGTCAATAACTTTCAGAAATATTTCAACTTTCAAGAAAACCAAGTTGCATTTGTTAGTTTAAACATCACATGTGTATTAGAGAGTCGCATTTGTTAAGGGAAAATCCACATCCGTCTGTTAAAACATTCAATTTTCATGGTTTGCATATCACGAGTCGCAACTGCCATATTCTGAGTCGCATGTGTGCATACAAACCACATCTGTCAATTTTTGTGCCGCATGTCCATTGGTAAACCGCATTTGTCAATTTTTGAGTCGTATGTGTACTAGTAAACCGCATTTTTCATAGGAAACACCGCAACTATCAGAAACATTGCATGCACTGTTAGAAAAAATTGCATCTATCAAAATCTAAATTGCAATTGTTTGGTGAACCGCATTTGCCTATCAACAGAAAATATAAAAAATCGCAAGCTGAGTCCGAAACATCATAGTCAATATTTGCTTTAGGTTGTTAAGATCAACCTTGGATTAGAAACTAGTAAATTTTGCTCAAAAAACCTTGCATCATTAGGTGTCATATACATCTTAGTCATAGTAAACGTCATAGCCATAGTCATCCTAAGTCACATGCATATAGATACTTCCTAGGAAATTTCATGTCATAGAAATAGAGATAACTTTTCTTGTCATTGGAAATGTTCAGGTTTCAATTTGTCACAATCATTGAATCCTGTCACTTTAGTCCCATTTAGTGGATCTTTTCAGCTCAAAATTCTAGTTTGAAAAATCTGCTTTATGAACTGTCCTTGTCATCCAATCAGGTTCCTTGGTCAGAAACAAATCTTTGCATGCATTTACTCCATTAGGTGGTAGGTTATACTCGTCTTAGGCTCATTTATCATCATAATCTACTCGCGATTTTTCATATGTCATCTTAGTATACGTCTTTTTAGAAACCATTTTAGCAATGTCATTTAGTGTCAAAATAAATCCAAAAACATAGACATAGGTCATATCAGTTTTTAGACATAGTCTACATTACGCATTTTGAGCAACTTTTTCATGGTCAAAACAAGGTCCAAAAAGAAACACAAAGCAATGACAAACCCCAATGAATTTATCAATCCATTTAGAAACCAACCGTCAGGAAGCAAACACACACACAAGCCTTTACTTGAAAAACATGTCACTAGAGACACACATGGGCAGATTTACATAGAAGACATAGATGCAGCAGTTCAAGATCCTGAGTTTACATCCTTCATGGATGAGTGTTTGGAAAATGATCCACAACACTATCTAGCAAAGTTGCTAGTAGAAGGTGCCACACTACCACTAGGATTTGATATTCATACTTTGACAACATAGTCTACTCAGCCAATGCAAATTGTGACATCAACTGCGTCTATTCCTCAAATTACCGCAGCGATACCAACTAGCATATCTACTCAGAAATCATCAATTGTAAGCACAATCCCTTTTAATGTAACACAAGGCTTACAATTTACTATGGGGGTAACTTCCTCCAACCCCTTTGGCACCAACACAACTAGTAAGAGAACCAAAGTTGGCAAAAATATACCAATACCAAAAAAAGTCATTCAGATAGGAAGCATTCCTATACCAACTCAAACCATTCAGACAGGGAATATCCCTATACCAAATTAGCACATCCTAACAGGGTATATTCCCTCGCCAAATCACAACTTGTCACAAAACATGGCATACCGGAACACCTACATTGATCCAAATAAGACAAACATCATGTCCTTGACACAAGTTGACATCCTTCAAAACCAAATGCAAACTCTTCAAAAAAATATGGATGACATGTCTATGTCAGGAAAATGAACTATATCAGCACAAGACCTATGTCCATGACCATTTGACAAATCACTCTATATGACACCTTTCCCCCATGGATACATTATACCAAATTTGCCTAAGTATAATGGGAGGAAGAATCCTTTAGAACATATTAAAGAATTCTCAATGGCATGCATGGACATATCATATGACCCCACTTACTTGATGCGCCTATTTCCATCAACCCTCATAGGGATAGCGTTGGAATGGTTTTCAAAATTTCCATATGGTATACGATCTTGGGGTGAATTGGCTGAGAATTTTGTCAAACATTTTTCCTTTAACATAGACAACGAAGTAACCATAGCAACCTTGTTCCACACGACACAAGAAGATAGTGAGACATTCATCACTTTTTTCCAGAGATGGAGAAGTCTAGCTAGCCACTTTCCAGTCGAAATACCCAAAAAACAAAAGGTCACAATCTTCCTCGAAAACATCAACCCCAAACAAAGAGGTGACTTATGGGTACACTATTGCACTTCATTCCTTGACTTGGTACAAAAGGGGATCATCCTTGAAAAGGGCCTTATTGACAAAGGCAAAATCAAAGTACCAGGCAAGAGCCCAATTGTCCAACATCCAAACGTGTCAAATGATAGAAACAAGTTCTGGTCTAGGAACAAGAATGTCATGAATGACGACATTGTGGATGCTAAACACATACATACTAGACTGGTTATCACACTTAGAGGATATAACCAACAAGTAGACATGATGAATAGTCCAGATCAAACGGCTAACTATGTCCAGAACTCACAACAATGACCCCAAAGGAGATTTCCCACGCGAGAATTTACACCTTTAGGGCAACCAATCGAGGTAGTCTTCAGAGAATTGGTCAAACATAATCTCATCAAACCTTTGGAACCAAGAGAGTATGATCCTATATAGTTCAAACCTTCATGGTGGGACGATAACGCTTTCTGTGACTATCATCGAATGAAAGGGCACAACCTCCAACAATGTCACCAATTAAAGAATATCATTCAAGACTTTGTTGAAAACGGATCCATAGAGGTAAATGGGCAAAAAAATACTAAAAACAGTGATCATAAGGTCTTCATAGACCCTTTACATGACCACACAAAAGGAAACACCTCTAGTTCAGGAACCAAGAAGAATCCCCCTACCAATTACACCAACTCCAAATATGACTATGGGAAAGGAAAGACCATATATAGCCTCCAAGCTGCACATGAACATGTTGATACCATCATCATTAAGAAGCACATGAAATGTAATATGAACACATGCAAGACTAAAATAGTTATTCCAAGTCATTCTTCTGAACCACCTACATAGAGGCCCAAGTATAGATACAATCTCATCGATCAATTGAGTAAAATCCCCACACAAATATCTATCTTGGAACTATTGAATTTGTCACTAGAACATCGAGTCATACTTGATAAAGCATTATAGAACACTATTGTTCCCACAAACTTGGATGTCAATCGCTTCGAAGAAATGGTAGGATATTTGACCAACTCGCATCATGCCACATTTTCCCAGCAAGACTACTCCACTAAAAAGTATGATCACAATGACCCATTACATCTTGAAGTCCTAGTCCATCAAACTAGAGTTAGATGAGTCTTGGTAGATGGAGGCGCAGGTTTGAACCCGTGTACCCAAAAATTGGTTAAGGCATTAGGATTCTTAGAAGACTATGTGGACACTTCTAAGAGTATAGTCATCAAGGCTTATGATGATGAGGAAAGATCATCCAAAGGAGTTGTCACGCTCCCTATCAGAATTGGCCCATGATCATGAACACCAGCTTCCAAGTCTTGGATCTCACCCTTCCATACAACTTGTTGTTAGGTAGACCTTGGATACACACAATGAGAGCTGTCCCTTCAACATACCACCAATATCTTAAGTTCCCATATAATGGCACAAAGATCACTATTGATGGTGATCCAGATCCTTTCCAATATTGTACAAGCCTAAGGGACCTTCCATAATGACAAGTACTTGTTAACCAAGAGGCCTCATCATCCACTTTATCCCAATATGTTGACCCATCACGTCTCACTAAGTCCATTTCATTCAAACCACCATCATCCACTCCTAAACTTGAGATCCAAGACAAGGGCTATGGCGAATATAATATAAAGGCATCATACTGCATCAGTGAACTGATTCCACCTAAGGCATATGGCCTACCCATGGCAGATAGAAGACATTCAATGGTCACATTTCATGTCCCCCCTACAATGACATTAACCAAATGGGGAGAGTTAAGTGAAGAAATTATGGATCAAAGTGATTCCTTATTATATCAAGAAGAACATGAATACCTCTCTCCATCTATCCAAATACTTAAGGACCAGTATGGAAAAGGCTTTAAGGTAATGCAAAATGAAGGCTATGACAGGCATAGTGGGTTAGGACTATATCAAAATGGAAGGATAGAACCAATCACTGTCTACCCATGACAAAAATACTTAGGGCTAGGGTGTCAACTGCTTAGAATTGGGTGTCCTGGTACTTCATCATCTTTTCAAGAGGAAGTGAGTGCTTGCATAGACATCAAGATATCTCATGAACCACTTCCCCCAGATTATGACAAACCCCTAGTTTACGATAAACCTCCAGTTTATGATGAATCCCCTTACTCAAGCGATGGTGAATGGGAATCCCTTTCATCTACTAGTACCATGAACATAGATTCCCTATTTGGAGAATTGGACCTCAACGTGAAATTTGTACCAAAAAAATCTAGTCCTCGTCCTAAGAGACACTTGTCCAAAGTAGAAGGGCAAGAGAGCTATTATTGGGAAACCCTTGATCATGCATCTTAGGCACCTGACAAACCATCTTTTGATGAATCAGCCCTCACTATAATCCCACATCAGAGTATACCTACTCCTAGGAGGAAGAACAAGAAGGAGTTGGTCCAAAACTTCTACGACCATGTCAACCATTCTATACTCACCTTGTCAGCCGCTACCTTTAGGAACTCCGATGATGACATGCCCCTTATATATCTCGAACTTATCAACTGGGATCAACAAGGTACACCTATCATAGATACATTCAAGAACGATGAAGAAATTGTTGAGTTCATGGGACTTAGAGAAGGCATACCAAGAGGGGATCGTAATGAAGGTTTTACCGTAGACTTGGATGATAAAGCATATTTCGGGGAGTCTATTTACACCTCTAGTCACAAAAATGAGAATGAAAAGGAAAAAGACAATGAAAATAAAAATGATGAGTCCCTAGGTGAAAACCGCAAGGCGCCTTTGGACGATGAAAAAGTCAAAATAAAGGACGTATCCAAGGGCGAAAACCTCTCTGAGGCACCCAAGGATAGAGGTTTAAATATTCTCCCCATTGAACAAGAAAAGTCACCGATGCAGTAGAAGAGGCTGTTGCAGTCAACATAGGTACAAAAGAGAATCCTCGGATAGTATATTTTGCAGCTTCTTTAATAGAGACAAAACAACATGAGTTTAAGGAATTCTTCAAAAAGAGATAGATAAAATTTGCATGGTCATATGCTGACATGCCTAGGCTGGATCCAGACCTAATATTGCATCATTTACCACTACAGCCAAGTATTAAGCAAGTCAAATAGAAGCTAAGGAAAATGCATCCGCAAATCGCTCTACTTGTGAAAGCAGAACTTAAGAAACTCCTGGATGTAGGATTTATAAGGACAATAGACTATGCAGATTGGATATCAAACCTTGTACTAGTGACTAAACCAACTGGGGGCATTCGCATTTGCACTAACTTTAGAGACATAAATAAGGCATGTTCTAAGGATGACTTCCCTTTGCCGAATATCGACATGATAGTAGATCTTACAATAGGATACGAGATGCTATCCCTCATGGATGGTTTCTCTGGATACAACCAGATTAAGATAGCACCTAAAGACAAGCATAAGACAACTTTCACGTGTCCATGGGGCACATACTATTGGAATGTTATTCCGTTTGGCCTTAAGAATGTAGGAGCCACCTACCAATGGGCAATGACTATAATTTTTCATCTTTGTACATACCCTCATGGAAGATTATGTAGATGGAATTATAGCCAAGTCAGAAACAAGGGAAGATCATTTGAAGGTTTTAGACAAGATATTCTAGAGGCTAGAGAACTACAATGTCAGGCTAAATTCGAAGAAGTGTGTCTTTGTGGTGAAATCAGGCAAACTGTTAGGGTATATCATCTCTCGAAGAGGTATTGAAGTAGATCCAGAGAAGGTAAGAGTTATCATATAAATGCCTCCTCCAACCAACATTGGTCAACTCGGAACCCTACAGGGGGGATTATAGTCCATTAGGCATTTCATAGTACAACTGGCAGATAAAATACACCTATTTCAACATCTACTCAAGAAAGGAGTACCATTTGTGTGGACACCTAAATATCAAGAGGCCTTCCACCAAATCAAGGACTATTTTCTTACTCCACTAGTCTTAATGCCACCTACAGAGGGAAAACCATTGATACTTTACATCTCAGCAACTTAGTCGGAATAAGGGGCTCTTCTCGCACAACACGATGATCAAGGTAATGAGAGAGCAATCTATTATATCAGTCGTACCTTAGTGGGCTATGAATTGAATTATAGAAACATAGCACGTGCCTATCTAGCGGTAGTTTTTTCTACCCAAAAACTTCAGCACTATATGCTCAATCGACAAACAATGTTAATTGCAAAGATTGATCCACTTAAATACCTCCTAAGTAAGGCATCTTTAACAGGCCGATTGGCTAAATGGGTTATGATACTTAGCGATTATGACATTCAGTATGTTGAAAGGAAGGCTATAAAAGGACAATTGATTGCAGATAAACTAGCAGATGCACCTATAAAGACGAACCATCCATTAGTGGCAGATTCTCCAGATGAATTTCTCTTCAACATTGACATTAAAACTAAATGGAAACTATACTTTGATGGGTCACATACAAATCGTGGTTCAGGAGCTGGTATCTTATTTGTCACACCTCAAGGTGATACCATTCCAAAATCATTCAGGATTGCTTTCCCTTGTACCAACAATATAGCAGAATACGAAGCCTTAGTGATAGGCTTAAAAATGGTAGCTCAGTGGAATATTAAGAGCCTACATGTCTTTGGCGACTCTCAACTGGTAATCCAACAGGTAAATGATGACTACGAGACTAAGGATGAAAATCTTGCACCTTACAAGAGAATGGATGATAGTTTCAAGCAATATTTCAATGACATAACTTTTCAACAAATACCACATATCTAGAATAGAGCTGCAAATGCTATGGCAATTGTGGGTTCCTTCCTGGATATTCTGAGTAATGTGCCTAAGTTTGAGTTTCTGGTTGAACAGTTGTTGGTCCCCGCTTATAAACTGATACTACGATAGTGTGTACCATTGTTGGTCCTACATCTCCTTGGTATAAAGACATATTCAACTATCTCACTAACCAAACCTTACCTCAAGACTTTTCCAATAACCAATGTTGAATCTTCATCCAAAAGTCAGCTAAGTACACCATCATCAGAGAAACCCTGTATAGACGTACCTTAGATAATGCCCTAATGAGATGTCTCTATGTTGAAGAAGCACAAACAACTTTGTGAGCAGTGCACGAGGGTATATGCGGATCTCATTCGAGTGGTCCTACTCTAGCCCATAAGATTATGAGACTAGGTTATTATTGGCCTACAATGGAGAAAGACTCATACATCTTTGTAAAGAAATGTAGACAATGTCAAATACATGGACACTTGATAAGAGCACCAGCGCAGGAGCTCCGTCTAGTTACTTCACCATGGCCCTTCGCCCAATGGGGACTTGACCTCATAGGTAAGATACACCCTTCATCATCTAATGGCCACAAATTCATCATCACCGTCATCGAATACTTCACCAAATGGATCGAAGCTATTCCCATGACATACATAACCGACACACAAATATCTAAATTTATCCTAAAATATATCATTTGTCAGTACGGTGTACCCCAATCCATAATCACAGACAATGGCTGCCCATTCAAGAACCAAGAAGTACGCCATTTATGTGAATAATTCCACATCAAACACCATTTCTCCACCCTATATTACCCACAAGGTAATGGAAAAGCTGAGGCATCTAATAAAAAAATTATTAGAATCCTTAAGAAGACTGTTAATGACGCTGGTTGTGATTGGCACTTACAGCTTAATCCTGCCTTATGGGCTTATCGCACAAGCATCCGTACTCCCACCGGTGCCACTCCATATTCCCTTGTATTTGGGTCTGAAGCTATCTTACCTATTGAGGTTGAAATACCTTCTCTAAGGGTATCCTTGAAGGTTCATATTGATGATGAAAAATACCATGTCTGTAGGTTACAAGAGCTAGAATTGTTGGATGAACGAAGACAAAAAGCATTAGATCATTTGCAAGCATATCAGAATCATCTTCATCATGGTTACAATAGGAAGGTTCTCAATAGACACTTTGACATTGGTGACCTGGTATTAATGGAGAATCCTAAGAACCAAGCTGAATGAGAAAAGCCAAAAAAGTTTGAACCTTGGGGCCGTATATTGTCACAGAAGCCTTTGGATCAGGAGCGTACCAACTCTCTACTCCTGAAGGAGAACCTATTTTGTCCCCTATCAATAGTCTACATCTAAAGAGGTTCTACGCTTAAGTCTCTGAGAATCTGTGTCTTGATTTGGAAAAATACAAAAAAAATGAAAAAAACAAAAAAAATGGTTACCTTAATGAAAACCTGGCAAACAGGCGTGTTTGTAACACCAAAAAAAAGGTAAAGAGAAATAAATCCGTCCACTAGTGAAAACCACTTTGGTGGCACTATGGATAAGTACCATGGTGAAAACCTGGCAAATAAGCGCCATGTGTAATCAAGATCACTCTTCCGTCTACCATCATTCTAATCAGAATTTTTCACCATCACTCATAATAAATGATTGTCTTATCCATTAATTGGAACGATTGACATCTAGCATCCATTTCATCATATTACCCACTCCATATTCCAAATCTTATTGGTGATGGGGGGAAAATCCTTGCTCTATGCCCTAACACCTTGTACATAATGTCCAATCATCGAAAATGTCCTGAAAAATGCCAAAAACATTAGAAAACTCCAAAAATCCAAAAAAAATCAAATAATGTTAGAAAATCCCAAAAAAAACATAGTCAAGTCAATCATGTCAAGTTAGTCATGTCAATTCAATCATGTCAAGTCAGTCATGTTAAGTCAGTTGTAGACATAGTCGAACTATGTTGCCTCTATGACTGGGACGTAGGCAAGGCCATCAATCGATGTGCCCCCGAGGCATTAGGTCAGTCAGTCTAGGTTTGTCATGTATCGCAGACATTAAATCATGACTCTTTGTACATAAAAAGTCATTGGTCATGTCAAACTACAAGGTCTCTGCGTGTACAACATAGGCAAGGCTAATCTATTGATGAGCTCCCGAGACCACACTAGGTTAGTCCAATAGAGTTCATTCACATTCACTATCACACAAGTTGCATATCATAGTTTAGGGCATCATCTCATGTCATACACTGTCAATACACATACACACACTTTTATCAGTCAAAGAATCAAAACAAGTTAGGCAACAACAAGGAAAAACATCTCAAGGTCATCAAGTCAACATCAAACACATTGTCAAAGTGATCAACCTATGTCTTACACAAGATATGTCTTTCTTGTCAACAAACACCATCAAATTGTCATAGTCTCATGTGGCTTGTCACTTCAACGTCATCAGACTCCAATGTCTTATATGACATGTGTCTTTCTGAAACCAGGCTTTGTCATGCCTTATACAAAAGTCACCAAGTCGAAACCAGACTCAACGTCTTATGCGGTATGTGTCATTCTCTCACATTATGCTATGTCAAACATCAAACAATCAAACAATCCCATGAGATCAAGTTTTGGCGAATAAATTTATTTGGCTTTATGACTAGATCTTATTTTGTTTTATCTTATTATCAATTTGTGAATTGATCCTGTTACTAGCGTTCTCAAGGATGTCCCTTGAAGGATTTAGAGAAGCAACGATGTATTAGGACTCTTTTTCTTTGGCTGGTGTCTATCAACTATCTTTTTAATTTTGGTTTTTGAGTCATGTTACTAGTTTCCTCAAGGATTTCCTATCAAAGATTTAGAGGAGCAATGACATCTCATGACCCGTCTTTTATTTGTCTACTATCTGTGGTTTGTCTTGACCAAACGAATGGGGTATCTTGTCCTTAGTCTGAGTTAAGACAATCCTTGTCTACGACTATCTATTTTTCACAAGTGGATAACTTTGTACACTATGGTCTATCTCATATCATTGTGTGTACTATCCATCTATGTCATGTCCCGCCCAATGATGATAACAGGCAAGTATAGCGTATTTGGCACAATATCGAAGATTATATATTTTTCTCAATCGATCAACCATCATTATATCATTTTCTCAATCAATCAACCTTAATTATTTCTTCCTAACATTCTGAATTCATTTTCATCCTAACATCTCTCTTCTTTGACATTAAGATAAGGTCCTATGACACAATAAAAACATTAGATCATTTGCATTCACATACATTCAATAAGTATTTTATATAAAACATACAGATAGTACCATTCATCTTCATTACATACATTCAAAATCATGACATAATAGGCATTGCATCATCATACCATACATAATGTAAACATTACATGTATATATCACCATCACCCATTAACCAGCATCATATAGAACATTGCATTTGTTATCATAAGTGAATTAAGACATCCATAACATCATTCTTAAATTCATAACTCATAAATATGTAGAAACATTCATTCATAACACATGTACATACATCATTTAGGAAACATAATCATCTAGAAATAAAGCATCATCCATAACATAGAACTGCATATCATGTAGAAGCCACCAAAGTCATATATATATATATATATATATCACTCAAAAAATAGTGTTTCACTATACAAATGTCTGAATATAATCATAAATTAAACATGAGCTCATAGGCTCTGTGATCAAGATGAATGTGTACATATGTAACCCTGTCATGGTGTCCTGCTACCACTATTGTCACGTGGTGATGGTGGTGGGAAAAGACTCAACGGTGCTCTTTGTGAGGTGGAAGGCCTCTGATATGGACCTATCCTCGGTAGTCCTACCACCCCCTCAGTACTCTATGTCCTCTGACTCCTCATATGGCCCCTTCTCTAACTACGCACCTCTGAAAATGTAGGAGCTCATCTCTCTGTTGGCACTATGGCCTCATACAGATCCCTATAATAAGTGGCTCTCTCCACCGATCTAACCAACTCTCGTACCATACCATCAAATGAGGACCCAGTACAAAGGCATCTAACCTCTATAAACTGCTGCTCTATCTCATGCCTCTGAGCTATCACGTGGTCTCTCTCCATAAATGCGCTATCCCTCTCTATGCGAGCACTGTCCCTCTCGACATATGCATTATCCCTCTTTGTGTAGGCACTGTCTCTCTCCAGTCTCATCGCAACAAACTCTACCATCATGAGTCTGAGTCTCTCCTCCAAAGCCTCCCTGTCACCATCCCTAGGAGCATCCTCCTCCTATCTCCCCTCCATGATCCGATCTCTGAGCTATCTCTCCTACTCCTCCATCTGTGCATCCTCCTCATCGTCATCCTCCACATCATTCTCTCTGTATCCTGCCAACACACCCAGATGGTCTAAAGCCATCTCTACATCCACATCCTCTACAATATCCTCTACTTCAACATCTACCTCTGCACTCTCCTCAACCAATACCTCCACTGCAACATGCTCACCCCTAGCCTATACATCCACTCCCCCTCCAATGTCCAACATCGGTACATCCTAAACTACTGCCTCACGGATAGGTGATAGTCCACCTACTTGACCCCCTCTTCATCCTCTCCGACCTCATCTACCACCTCTACCAACACTATCCCTCCCACCTACTCTCCCCACTCTAGCACCTCCACCTCTTCGTCATCCTCTAGGCCCTATGCCTAATCTCTCTATAGGTGTCAGCTGATCTAGATCTATGTAAGGAACAAGTCGATGCTCTACCCACCATGCGTCATATGTCGTTGTCGTACCCTAGTCTACTAATCCATCTCTCCATCCCCACTGTACTAGTTGTAGTGCCTATATCTCTTCCTCCGCTATAGCTACAGGAATCATAGGTTCCCAATACGGAACCTCTCTGGATGAATGAGCAAACTCTTCTCTACCCCGATGCTCATCTTGACCCTCACCGAACTGTCTCAGAACTCTATCTGGTAGGTGTCGCTCAATAATGTGTACACTAGAAACAATCCTCCCAATGAGATACTGTGTCTGTCTGCATAATAGAAAATGTGTATCCTCATCAATCCACTCCTCACAATCCATGTAACGTCTCCATGTAAACTAATTCAAAATTTCAAGTGCATGTCTCCAGTATCCTATGTCTCCAACATGTGTCTGTGTAATCTACCCTGTGTATCAGAACACATAAGGATGTCTCTCTGGCCTCTCTACAGTAACTGGAGGACAAAAGATAGCTATCCTCTCCCAACCCCATACCATCAGCAATGTAGTCCCACAGCTCAATGACTGTGCATCTCTATAGGAAATGTCATGAAGATGGAAGTATAACATCCTGAGTAGACATGGACCCCATACATTACTCGTCTCGCTCTCTAACATGCTAATCAACATAGCTCCCCATCCCACCAGAAAACCATGACCCCATCTATCTAGCAACACTATACCCCTAATCAAGGTACATAGGATCCAATTGTATCTGTCTGCTAACAGTAGCCATCTAATCTCATAGTGCTCGATCTCGAGCCTATTGATGTCATCCACCTGATAAAACTATGCCAACTCAGTCAATCCTTGTTGGGTATCGTACATAACCCGCTATCCTCTGATAGGCAGTCTCAAAATCCTATACACATCCTCCAATGTGACAGTGGCCTCCCTAGTCGGTAAATAAAATGAAGATGTCTCTGAATTCCATCCCTCACAAAGTGTTGTCAACATCCCCCTATTCGCCCGAATGGCAGGCATCGACAAACAATGACGTAGACCTAGCTTCCATAGAAGCCAAATCTCTGCACTCGTCAAAATATCTCTCAAATTGAATGTATCTGTTCATGAATCCCACGTATATATGGGATCTAAAACCACCTACATTTAAACCAAGATGTCAAGAATTTTCAAGTTTTTCTTAGAAATTTTCTTTCAAAAATTTTACCAGTCAAATGCGCCTCACTTTAACAGATGCAGTGCATTTTTGCAAAATGCGTTGCAACAAGCCTCACATGTGGTGCATATTACATATGCATTGCACAATTTCCACAACCTTTGTCAACTTACTACACATGCAGTTTACTAAGACACATGCGGTACATTTTTCCTAGCTTGTCTTTCTACAACATATGTGCTGCAACAATGCATATGTGGTTCACAACAACACATGCATCTATTCCTAATGCACATGCATTGCATAACTACAAATGCATTGCATTCTAATTCACATGTGATCATTCCCTAAACTAACCAACCTAGCTTGGACATGTTTTAGAAAATGCATCATTTCGCAGTCAGATGCAGCGAATACAACGGCATATACGTCGTTTACGACACACCGCATTTGCTTAATTACTTTTCAAATGCCTAAAACTATGTGCAAAAATAACTTTGACAAGTTCATTTTTGGGTACATACCAGTGGTCCTACGTCAGTTGGCCTCCTAAACGTCTGGATCCGGTAACTGCGATGTGCAATGTATGGAATGGGTTCCATTTCGTTAGCTAGTCAGAGCAAAAATTCCTCTTTTCTTCTCTCCTCTGGGTGAAAATGAATTGGATTTAGCCCTAATTCCTATTTATAGGTGGGTTAAAAATGGCATTTCTTCATCCCTTCTCTATTGGCCACTTAGCCTTTCACATTCAAATGACCCGTACTCATCCGTATCAACTCCAAATTCAGTTTCATCAACTCCATAGTAGTTCTGACTATCAAATTGACTTATTGGGAATATTTCCTGATTATTTTGAAACTTTCCAAAAATTGTCAATTTTCCCAAGGGGGCATACCCTAACCTGTTTCATGCTGGGGCACGATTGGGCATATTTTCTTTGACACAACACTGTACCAACATTGTATCAAAGAGGGGAAAACTATAGATACTGAAAATTGGTCTAGGCTTGTGAGTACACATTCGACATAATTTTCTATAGTCCGTGGTCTTGATTAAATAATGTTAATTATTTAATTACCATTTCTAACACATATTTCCTCTATTAATTAAATATCCCTTTTTAATTAATTCATTAATTCATAAATGACCTTTATTCAACTTGATTAATTAAATAAGTCATAATTATTTAATTATGTCGCTAACTAATTAATTCTTCCTTCTTAATTAAATAATTATTTATTTAATTACCCCTTTGTCATATTTCAACTATAATTAAATATTCTTTATTTAATTATTCATTTAACCCCCTTTATCTATAATTAAATATTTATTATTTAATTTATTCAATTCCACCTTTACAACAATCAAATTAAATAAATGATCTTTATTTATTTAATTAAATCTTTTATTTTTGAATGTTGAATTAAATTAACATTTAATTCATATTTAATTATTTATGCCACATTCTTCTATCAATCAGTTTACTAATCCTTCACTCACCTTCTGACTCAAGATCTATTTTTAGTTCTCCAGTTTTCTCTAGATTCAACATTTGATTGTCTCTGCGAGAGGACTCTCTATCACAACTAGTCAGTTAAATAGTTCCAACTCATATGCATGATATGTCTATTAATTAAATATCTTTATTTAATTAATTAACTCATGTTTGCATTTGAATGCATTAGTATTTAACTTCTAACTTTGGCTTTTGCATACAAAGTCTATTTCTTCTATTTTTGGAGATTAAGATCCTGAACTCATGTTCTAACTCACGGTCTAACTTAGTCTCTATCTACAATCTTTCTTGAACTCGTGTTCTAACTCATGTTCTAACTCATGTTCTATCTAAGACAGAACTCACATCGCATGGAATTCATCAATCTTGTCCGTCGATCTCTCTTTCAATCTAAGCCGATCGTTCGAAAACCCAAAATCTATAAAATGGCTTGTCATTATCATTATTCCTCCTCCCGAAATCATTCATTTTTGAGAAGAGATTCATCTTTGATATTTTTCGTAGACACTTGACAAAGCTATGCTTGCATTCAAACACATAAATCTCAGGGCAAGAATACTGAAAAGGCAAAATGGAGAAGAGAAATCAAGATAATTTGAAGGGGTGAATGCATATTCAGTGACAACTTTCCATTAAATTGTTTAGTTTGTTTATTTTATTTCCTCTTTCTTTGTTGATAGATTAGGATTTAACATTCTTATTCTAGTTGCAAATTATTCATCATCATTCGAGATATACCTAATCCACATTTTAATCTACTATTACAATGCTAAGTGGTATCGAATCATTGCTTGGTTATATTGATTGCTTGAAATGATTATATGAATGTTTGTATGGCTATTTCATTAGATTCCACTTGGTTCGGATTTCCTTGGATTTCCTCTCTAGTCTGGATTTCACGAAGGGGGCTAAATCCCAAATTTTTGGATAATTGGTTTTGGGCACTTATTGTTTATCTTGGATCTTATTTTGTTGTTTTTCCTTGTTTGCAGGTAGGATCAGGACAAGCTATTGTTGGGCATGGAAAGGGAAAGGTGATGAATCCAAGTGCAGAAGGTTCTGCTATCTCTGAGGCATAGAATGTAAAGATGGATATAAAGAGTAAGATTCCTGAGAGCAAATTGACTTCTATCTGGTCAGGGATTATTTCTACCAATGTGGGTATGTTGGACTATAAGGAGTTCAAGGCTGGAATGGTAGCACAAGCCTCCCTTTTTTGGCTAGAATAACATTGGAATCTGGGTTGGCACATCTGGCTAGATTTCACTCTACTATGTAATATTATGAGTTGGTGCTTGAGTGTGCCAAGAATTATGACAAGGGAACAGAAAGAATAATTGGTCCATAGGGAAGGGTTGTTGCAAACTTTGACCCTGTATCCATTGCTCGAACTTTTTTATATTCCTGATAGGTCACATGTGTTGGCCTTTGATATGGATACAGTCAAGAAATACTATGAGGACAATGTTGTTAAATCCCAGTAGGTAATCAAATCTTTGTTGGAGAAGCCTAAGTCTCACTTCTCCAAGCTTCCTAAGCAACTAGTTAGACTCAAGTTTAGGAGGGATTACTATGATGCCATCACTCTCCTCAGCAGGGTGGTAGGGCTGAAGAGTTCAGGAGTATTTGAAAGCTGGATGTTCAATGTCATTGCTCAGATGGAGCAAGGTGTAGACTACCATTGGGATGGTGCTATAAGTGCAGTGATCCATGAATAGATGTGCAATGTCTTGTAGACCAGGACCTTCACAATGACTTTTTACTTGGTGTATGCACTTGCAAGATTTCACCCATACAAGGGGTTGAGCACCAGAGGTATAATTGGACAGGATGCAATCTATGAGGTGTATCCACAACTTCACCTAGGTGGAGGAAGCTATAGGAGGGTGAGTGATGCATTCACCATGTATATTACTAGGTTGTTGTAGGGTGTTGAACATGTTAGAATTTCAGACAAGGCCAAGGAGTTGATCAAGAGTTTTGGGACTTGGTTCATTCAGTTCCATACCTTCTCTTATATAAGAATTGATGGCTATCACAGGGCTCCCTACAGACTTCCAAGGTACCCAACATACCATATCATACTATTGGAAGTCACTAGGCATATTTATGACTTTGATGTGATTGTGAAAGGAGAGAAACATAAAATAGGGTTTGGAAATGACTTCCCATTGAAGATAGACATCAATGAGGTTTTCCCTTCCATCTAGTCAGCCCACGCTTCTGAGGAGGATATGAGTACTTTTGGTCTCTCCTTGCATTCCAAGACGGAAAGGTTTGATATCACTGGTGAGGCAAAAAAGAAGGCTAGCAGGGAATATAGTCACAAGGACAACAGTCAAGACTATTGGGCTAACCTTGGTGATGAGTTTGATGTTAGAAAGAAGGAATTCTCCAGGCTACCAATGGACCTAGTGATATTATATAACATAAATGTAATTCCTGATTAGGTTGAAGAAGATGGGAATTTGATTCAGGGTCACATCTTTGAGGGTGTGAATGAAAAACCGGTTGGATAGATTGACTGGTTGGAAGAAGAAAATACAGAGTTGGAGAAGATTATGCCTCCAGTGATCAAATATACCAAAATGTGGCTTAGCCACCAAATTTTGTAGTTGGAAAGCGAAGGTGTGCAATGCACCTATGATTTAATGGGAGACTTGGAGTCTCATTCTGCTTCTGAGGAATCAAAGGAGTAGGATCCTAAAGGTAAGGCCAAGGTGGACTCTCCCTTCAATATCAAGGTTAGGGATGTTCAAACTGAAGAGGTAGCAGATGCAGGTGAGAAAAAGGAAGCCCATTCCCAAGAAAAGAAGGCATGTTTGAAAGAGAAAAGGGGCTGAGAAAGGTGAAGGGGAAAAGGAAGAAGTGGATGTCACTGCTCCTTTGACAAAAACAAGAATACTTGTGAATTTTTCATAGAAGGAAAAATAAAATTCCAAGGCTTATAAGTAAGTTGAGCCACCTATGGTAGAGGTAGAAAGTTCAGGGGAGAAAACATAGGTATACATGAGGAGGTCAAGGAATCCTTCCCCAAAGGATTTTGCAACAAAAGGAAGTGCTCTTGTGACCAATCCTATCACTGAACAAGAGGAGATTCCCCTTCCTCAAGAGACTGGCAGTGTACCAGAGGAACCAAGGAACGATGAAGATCCTAAAGACTTGGGAGAAGAAGAATTCAAGGAAGGAGATCTCTATAGTGTAGAGGTAGAAATTGACAAAGTAATTCAATCTCCCTTGGCAGCTTAGGCAGATTCACCTGCAGAGGATTAGGAGGGAAAATCCCCTAAAAAGGAAGAGATATCGGTTAGGATTCCCTTACCAGCACATGACAGGATGAATGGGCAATCTTTGGATAAGGAGGATTGAGTTAGGGAGATCCCTAAGGAGCCAAGTATTGAAAAGGATGCACCTAGTATTCAATAGGTACAAGATAGATAGGCTAAAGTGTAGATAAATTCCACTATTCCAGGTTGGTTAGATAAGGAACTCAAGAGAAAACTAGTAAAAGTGGAGGACACTCCTACCAATTGGGATGACCTAATGCTTAACATTGGGAAAGGAAAGATAAAGAAGAAAGCTAGGGTCATCTCCAGGATTAAAAGAGTCAAATCAAGCAACAGAGTGGCCCATATTTCTACTCCTGCTCCTAATACGGATAGAGATGGGGTGACTACAAAGGACTATCATGTGCAGACCATTGATTTAGGGCATGCCTCAATGGAGTAGGATATTGAGCAGTATGAAGGCTCTAGTGCTATAATTGTTCGTAGATTGAGGAAGGAGGTACAAACCAAGCATGAGTTGGAAAAGGAGAATGAGAAATTAAAGAGGTATATGCAGGAGTTGATGAAACCCTTGCAGTCCATTAACTCTTCCTCCTTTTTTGCAGGTTTGTTGCCTCAAGAAACAATCTTCGAGCTTGAAAAGATGAAAGGCACTACACATGCCACAGTTGGTTGGTTGTAGGGAGTTCAGACCAAAGGAGATGGTGCCATCAAGGATATCTTGTCAACTGCAAGGAATGCCATGAGGTCAGTGGATTGGTTAAAGATTCTGCTAGCCTAGGACAAGGAGGACATTGACCTCTTGCTACAGAAAACAAGGACCATTATGGAACACATTGAGGATCAACTGTTAAAGAGTGGGATTCTTCCTTTCTCAAGGGTTTCAGAGCCTTGGGAATGGTTTGAGATCTTGCAGATGAGGTAGAGGGCCTTGAAGAAGTTACATAAACAAGGGAAGCAGATTGATGACACCTTGACTGAAATTTATGACAGGTGTATCTCATTCTTTGAAATCATGACAGGGAGAAAGAAGTTCGCCCCAAAAACATCTAAGTTTGGAACAACTAAGGAAATGGTGGAGAGATGTCTACTCTCCAATCCACGAAGGTCTAGTCACTTAACATCAGCTAGATGATGCTGCAACCTACGTTGTAGTTATTGATAGGTATCAAATGAATAGGGTTGATTGGGATGGTACAGTAAGGCAAGCAAGAGATGACATCAAGTATCTTGAGAGAAAATTTAGGGTTTTTCCTATGCCACCTATTGCCGAATTTGACACAGTATTGCTGGTAGTGCATGGTGAAGTGGGGCATGCCAAAGATAAGGATGGGAAGTAGTTATATAGCACTACATCAGAGTTTGTGCTTCCCATTATTCAGATGCATTGGATCAAGTTTTTGAGACCCCAGGCCGACTTGGATGAAATTGGTGTAAATTGCACATTTCATGTTGTATTCAAATATCTTTTAAGGCCGACCTATTGTGTGACATTTACTATTATAAACCCTTATTTGGGCTGACCTATCTTTGGGGTTTCTCTATAAATTGGGAATGATGCCTCATTTGTAAGATAGCTATATAGAGGAGCATATAGAAAAAGGTAGTAGTTGAAAGTTAGAATATTTTGTATTTGAGCGAATTAGGGTTTATCTTCAAGCAAGCATTGTAACAAAAGACTAGAATTGTTTCCATTTTGGATGATTTAATATAAGAAATGATATTGTGATTTGGTATCTCTCTTGTGTTGAGTTTTATCTGGCATGGTTCTTGTTATTCTATCTTTAAAATAACTTAATTTTATTATTAGATGCTTTGGTGATGCTTAGGGTTTCATGTTTGAAATGTTTGCAGTGATCTCTAGTCCATACTTTTTTTAGTTAATTGATTGTTAACTACTTTGCAAAGTTAGCCTAGACTTAAAATTGTGCTTAGTTCAATCATGAATGTTTGTTCATCTCAATTGCAATAGGGTTGCTTTGAATGAATATCCATGATTTGAAAATCTTTAACACCTTAGAAGATTGCACTATTCCTATAAGATTGAAGATTTATCTAGGTCAAACAAAAAGTAGTTTGTAAGGGATCAATCCATTTTGAGCATCTTATCTTTTGCATTGTCAATCTGAGGGCTAGAATTATTCTTAGAATTAACTCTGAAACCTTGATCTTTTGTTGTATCTTTATTATCTAGGTTAAATTTACGGTTTGAAGTATCAACTTATTGTTGGATCTGATAAATTTGAGTCCAATTTTTGCTTGTAGTAAGGTCCCTTTGTGATTACCATCATTTTCACATTATCTCTGAGTTGTTTTATTTGCATTGTCAAGACCTGACATTAGAGACCTTGGGGTTATCTCTTTTTCCATAGAGATTGACCTTTCAAGAGAGATAGGATATCATATTATGTCTAAGTTATTGTGCAAAAAACACCATCAACACTATTTTTCTCAATGTTTTATACTCAAATTCGTTAGGAAGTACTTATTTCTTTCCACACACTATTTCATATGGTGTAAATCTTATTATGGTCTTCTAAGTTTTTTAATAATCTTAAACCACCTTAGGAAGTCTGGCTACCCAATCCTTCCTATAAATTTGTAGTACCTTTGTGATAATGTTTTCAATTTCCCTATTGGTGACTTTACTTGCCCATTTTCTTGAGGGTGGTAAGGTATATATTTTTTTTGTCAAATCTCGTACTCATGAACTAATTTTGTGATCAGCTCTAATGTAAAATAGGGTCCTTGGTTTGTGATAGTCTCTCTTGGAACTATATATTTTGTGAATATGTCTTCATAGAGAATCTTTTCCACATTCCATTCTCTTGCAAACTATAAAGCCTTAACCTCCACCAAATTTATAGGTAAATCTATGTAGAATAGTATATACTCTTTGTTGTTTGATCTTGGTGAATTTGGGCCAATAAAGTCTAATCCTCATTTATCAAATGGTGTTATTGCTAACTATGGTTGCAATAGAATTTCATCTATTTTTGTTGGCCTTCCCATTATGAAGATTTGGTCAATAATATCTAGTGTTGAGAATCTTAAAATTTTTCCTCTTTGCTACAAAGTTTCCCCCATAGGGGTGATCATGGCATGCTTTGAGGATATCAAATACTTCATCTTGTTAGATGCATCTTTTCATTATGTTGTCTAGGATTGTGTAGAATAATTATCCATCTATCCATTAGTAGGGAAAACTTTTGTGAACCAATTACCTCTTTTCTCTTCATTATAAATAGGGTGGTGTCTTTCTTGTTACAAGATAGTTGACAATATCTACATACCAAGGTGTATGTAGAGATAGATAAAATAAATTCTCATCTAGGACATCAACGGCATCTTCTTCTAATTTGGTTGGTAGTTTGTATAGAAAATTCATCACTACATTATTTTTACTTATCTTGTAAGCAATGGTTATGTCAAATTATTGAAGCAATAGTAACCATCTAACAAGCCTACCACCAACCATTGGTTTGTTCATGAGATACCTTATTGTTGTATAGCTAGCGTGAATGAACATTGAATACACTATAATGTAATTTCTAAACATTTTTATTACATAAAGTACTTCTAACATCTCCTTTTTTGTCACTACATAATTGAGTTTTACCACTTGACTATTTTTTCTAATGTAATATATGGAATACTCGTTGTTTCCTTCCTTATGTACAAGAGCAAATCCTATAGTAAAATTAAAAGAATCTATATTGATATGGAAAGCTAAGATCCAATCTGGTCCTCTGAAGACAATGGTTTTGGTTAATACTACCTTGAGTGTTTCAAAAGAATGCTGACATGAAATTGTCCACTCAAATTCTACATCTTTTGATAGTAAAACTGAAACATAGGGAAATAGGGATCCCTACAATTAGGGTGTGGGAAAGGGGTAGGCACCTATCTTAACTAGAGACTGCATTTCTACAAAAGCTTAAGATTCTTATTAGTGCTAATGAGCTATACCCACAATTTAATGGGGTGAAAAGAGAGATTAATGAGCCTATATGATCATTCAACAATATATTCCATTGAGCTTACACTAGACTCCATGCATCTTATGTTGTAAATGAAGAAACTTCCCTAGAGGTTTACCTTGAAGCCTTGGATAGCCTTACAACCACCTTCCTTAAGCAAAGTACTAATCCCCCAACTACTTTACTCATATGCAGAGGCTGTTAAGGTCAGCATAGATTTAAGACAACATTTATCAGGACCTCTGCCTTCCTTAGGACCTGCTTCTCACCCTAGACAAGTCCAAGCTCTCAACCAGGCTTTGACTAATCATGCTCCCATAATGAATCAAATAACCTCATTTCCTTTGGTCCCTCATCCAGGTCCTCCAATAAATCATGCTTAGCCTATGACTTCTTATCCTCAACAAAGGGCCAATCAACCCCTCCATCTGCAACAACAAGCTGGTTTCCCTACATATTTACAAAATTCAGAAGTTTTGAATTAGGTTGTTGGTTGTGGAGGAGTACCTCAATACCCTCCTAGTAATGTGAATCCAACACCACCTAATATTCTAGATAAGGAGCGGTTGGATGAGTTATCTAAAAAAGTGAAGAAACTGAATATGGAGGTGACTTATTTGAGAATCAAAATAGCCAACTTCAGGCTGCTCAGAAGAACATGCAATCTAATTACAGTAGAGAGAACAAGAACTTTGATAGAGGACAAAACTTTGAAAGAGGGTAGTATTTTGATAGAAATTAAATTTTTGACAGATGACAAGGCTTTGGCTAGAGCTTTGATAGAGGGAAACCACCTAGGTAGAATAGATCATGGAATACTAGACCTAATTATGGAGGGGTTCCTACTCCATTGGATCAACCTTCTACTCAAGAGAAGCCTCCAAATGGTGTATATTTGGCAGAGGTGTCTTTGTCTAGATGGTTTAGACTCCATAAGACAAGCCAGCATTCTGAGTTCGATTGCCCGGAGTTTCAGACTACTGCTTCCATTTTTTAGTATGAAGTTGAGAACAATTCCAGTAGTCAGGAGATTGTGCCCTAAAATCCCTATGATTCTCTAGTACGGGTACTTAATCATGCACCATTCCCAAAGGGTGAGGAAAATGAACCAGAGGACGAGTCTAGTGACGGATAATGAGGCAGAGCAGGTGTTAAATGAAGATGAGATCTCTCAGTTGTTTAGTGAGGAAAATGAGAATGATAATGGTCCTTTGGATGGGGAAGGAATTGGTGTTGAAGAAGTTCAGATGTTTTAACAAGTTCCAACATATCTCAAAGGGTTATGTATTTATACACATGTCACAAAAGCCTCTATTGTGTGTCCTCCTAGGATAGATTCACCCTAGGGTGAATGGTTCTTGATACAAGGGTTCAAAATTTATTTTCATAGTCCTCTACTCCTAGATGTATACTCTTGATTCCTCTAGATTTTACTATCATAAATTCTGAATTAAATTCTACAAGTGAGTTTTTGTGGATTGATGACAATGTTGAAATTTTTCACTTTTGATCAATCTTCAATTTTTCTTCAACTCTAAATCTGCAACACACTCAAGAGGGAATTTATTTTTATTTTTGGTGAATGGGGTTTTTCCTTGGTCAAACCTTATTTTGGTTTAATTAAACTTTGAAATGAAATGTAAAATGAATGAAAGGAATGATGAATGAACAATGGTATGTTGCAACTCACCAAACCCTTGAATGGAGATCATTGAAGGGCTAAAATCTAGTACATATCTCTAAGGTCTTGATCTTGCATGAAATGGCTTGATTGGTGATGTGATCTTGATGCTTCAACCTTGACTTGAATGTTTGAAGCCTACATCACAATGTTAGCTCCAGAAACATGCATGAATTATGATAACTTTGACATGATGCTTGAGATATTGAATGTTGCAACAAATGACTCATAAATATTCTCTTTAACACCTATGAAAATAATCTTAGCTTTGGGAATGATTACATTAAAATTCTAGCTTTCTCTATGATTTGAATTGATAAAAAGACATTGTATTTATAGGTAATTTTCTAATTTCCCAAAAATTCAACATCAAAAGCTAAAAATTGGAAATTTAGTTTGAATCATAAAAATTCTACCAAAAACATATTGAAAATTGAGGTCCTATACTTTACAGGGGCCCATTCGCTCTTGGGCGAATGTGTCCTAGGCCCCAAACCTATGACACACTAGTTTCAAGGAAATTTAATTAATACTTTCAATTGTTTAATACAAGTTTCCCTTTCAAAAAATGAGATTAATTAGGATTTTAGATATATAATTGGGATGATTAGAGGCTCAATTAAGTCCAATTTAATTAAGGGACCCAAACATAGTGTGAAAATGTAAATGAGTACATTTTCCTAAACTACAAAAATAAATAGGGGTTGCAAGTTTTCTAAAATCTTGGATGAATCTCCTATAATACCCAACATGTCCTAGGAAAATTCTAACATCCTTTTGTCTTGAGGCATAGGGTGTGTTGATATCACTTCAATTTTGTTGGGGTCAACTTGAATTTGTTCATTTGAAATAAAATGTCGCAATACAATCCCTCATGTCATCATTTTGAAGCATTTTTCATGTCTCAAGGATAAGTTATGTTCTTGAAACATTTTTAGTAATTTCTCCAGATTGCCAAGTGCTTCATCATATGTATTCCCATAAGTTGTGAATTCATCCATATAAATCTCCATGGAATCATGTGCAAAGTCATAGAATATATCAATACTTCCCTTTAGAAGGTGGTTGGTGCATTACACAACGTAAATGGTAAGGAAAAATAAGCATATGTTCTCCAAGGGCATGTGAAAGTTTCCTTTTCCTGGTCCTCTGGTGCTATCTTAATTTGATTGCAACCACTAAAGCCATCCAAAAATAAAAATAAATTCTTGTCTACTAATGAATCAAATACTTGGTTGATGAAGTGGAGTAGAAGGTGGTCCTTCCTAGTAGCAATATTTAATTCTCAATAGTCTACACAAAATATCCACTTTCCTCCTTTTTTAGGGATAATTACTAGGGGTGACATCCATTGAATATCAGAGATAAGATAGATGAAGTCTACATCAATAAAATTTTACAATTCTAATTTAAATATATCATGGATTGCAAGGTCCATCCTCCTTTGGTATTGACTAACTAGTTTAAAACCATCATTGATGTAAATCCTATGAATGCAAAAGTCTAGATCTGTCCCCTTTGTGTCATGATAATCCCATGCAAAGGATGTTGTGTGTGCATACAATAAATTCATAAGTGAGGTCTATTTTTTATCAGTCAATTGATAGTTAACATTCAATTTTTTATTGATATTATCTCTAAATTAAAGGATGTTGTTTGAATAGATGATATAGGTCAAGTTCTTCTATGTTTGGAACACATTGGTATGGTAACAAAGTGTAGAAAATTTGGGAAATTGACCCAGATGAATTATAAGGGATCATACCTTGTAGAGGATCCTATAGACATGTTAGAAAATTCGATGATGCAAGTCCCTACCATAGTTATTTTTCATGATATTATCTATCAATTCATCTTCATCTTGATTTTCTAACAAGGGGTTAAATTTAATAGTCATTAGGGTTTGCTAGGAGTACTAATATTCCTTATTTAGGGTAGGCCAAATGGTTTTTTCTAGATCTACATGTGGCTACACTGAGGGTAAAAGACCAATTTCTTAGTCACATTTTCATTGAAAATGATCATATTCTTAGATCTACAACCTATGAAGGCATCTTCGGTTGCCAACCATGGTCTTCATAAAATAAGGGGATATCTTACAGGATTAGATTTAGGTTGCAATACCATAAAGGTTCCAATTTTCTCCAATAAATCTAATGTTACTACCAAGTCCTCAATGGTATTGGTGCAGGAGCACCCATAGGTTGTCTAGGAAAACTTTATCTAGGATAACTAAGCAATCTATTTTGGCATTTTTGTTGTGTTTAGAAGAAGGCCATGTTGACCATAGAGTAGGTGTAATAGGGTTTTAGATCCATGGGAGGATTAGGATTATTGTAAGGTGCAAAGAGGGCTAAGAGGATTAGGATTATTCTAAATTGGCCTACACCAACCATCGAGATAGAGTTTCCATGGGTTAGCTCAATTTTGCAGAGACTTTATAAGAAAATTTAGTGGCATTTGTGGACCAGTGCTTGATACTATCAAGGGTGGGCTAAAGAGTAAATTTAAATGGACTCTTGAAGTAAAGAAGGGTTTTGAGAAGTTGAAACAAGAAGTGGAAACTCACCCCATCCTTTTGTTACCTAGCTTTGATAAGCTATTCACAGTGGAATATGACGCCAGTGGAATTGCAGTAGGAGGAGTATTAAGCCAAGAAGGCAGGCCTATATATTTCTTTAGTGAAAAGCTCAATGGGGCTAAAAAGAAGTATTCTACTTATAACTTAGAACTATATGCTCTAGTGCAGTCTCTTAGAAAGTGGAGACATTATCTCCTACCTAAGGAGTTTGTAGTGTTCACGGATAACCAAGCACTTATATACATCAACACACAAGAAAAGTTAAGTAATAGGCACTTGAAATGAATGGAGTACCTCCAAGCCTTCACCTTTACTATCAAACACAAGAAGGGATAGTTGAACAAGGTGTCAGATGCATTAAGTAGGAGGTTGCTGACAGTGCAAGAGATTCAATTCAAAAGCATTGGGATAGAGATTTTCAAGGAACTCTATGGAGAAGATGAAGACTTCTCTAAAGCAAATAAGGTATGTTCTGATTTTGATAATCATTTTCACAGTCAATTCTCAAAGTATACATTGCAAAGTGGACTTTTGTTCAAGGGGAATTCGTTGTGTGTTCCCAAAGGTTCAATGAGAGAGAATCTCATTTAAGAGAAGCACAATGGTAATCTCAGTGGCCATTTCGGTATCAACAAGACAATGGAGTTGGTACAGAGGTTCTATTATTGGCCTAAGTTGCCAAGGGATGTCAAAAGATATGTGGAGCAGTGTGCATTTTGTATGAAATCCAAGGGGGGAGCTAGCAATCCAAGTTTGTATCAACCTCTACCTATTCCCAACAGACCATGGGAATGCATTATTATGGATTTTGTTGTAGGACTCCCTAAAACTAAGACAGGGTTTGATAGTGTTTATGTGGTGGTAGATAGGTTTAGTAAAATGAGTCACTTTGTTCCTTGCAAAACCACCCATGATGCTAGTTATATTGATCATCTTTTCTTCAAAGAGATTGTGAGGATCCATGGATTACCATTGAGCATAGTATCAAACAGAGATGTGAATTTAATGAGTCATTTTTGGAAAACTCTATGGAGCATACTGGGTACTAACTTATCTTTTGGTTCAGCTTACCATCCTTAGACAGATGGAAAAACTAAGGTGATGAATAGAGTGTTAGGTAACCTTCTAAGATGCCTAACCACGGAGTATGGTCAGACATGGGACTTGGTCATATCACAAGATGAATATGCATACAATGACAATGTGAACAAGACCATAGGTAGGAGTCCTTTTGATATAGTATATGGTATGCACCTAAGAGGTGTGTGTGAGCTCAGAGATCTAGGAGCTATAGAGGATAGGAGTGGCCATGTAGAGGATTTCTCTCAGACCATGAAGGAGATTCAGGAGCAAGTGAAGAAAACAATCATAGAGGCTACTCATAATTTGAAAACTAAGGTGGATATGTCTAGGAAAGATATCCAATTTACAATAGGTGACTATGTCATGGTCCATCTCAACAAATCTAGATTGCAGAAAGGAGTGTTGATGGTGTTTTATACACAACAACAACTCAGAAAAAATATGATATCCTATCTCTCTTGAAAGGTAAATCTCTATGGGAAAAGAGATAACCCCAAGGTCTCTAATGTCAGGTCTTGACAATGTAGAAACAACAACTCAGTGATAAATGTGAAAATGCTGGTAATCACAATGGAACCTTACTATGAGCAACACTGGGTTTTGAATCTTATCAGATATAAACAATAAATTGATACTTTAAGACTTGATTGGAACCCTGATAATAAAGAAACATCAAAAGATAAAGGTTTCAGAGATAATCTTAAAACTACTTCTAACCCTAAGATTGAAAATACCAAAGGATAAAATGTTTAAAATGGATTGATCTCTCATAAACTATCTTCTGCTTGACCCAGATGAATCTATAATTCCATAGCAATAGTGCAATCTTCTAAGGTATTTAAATATTTTCAAATCACAAACATTCATTCAGTCAATCCTATTGTAATTGAGATGAATAAACCTTCACAATTGAACTAAGCACAAATATAAGTCTATGCTAACTTTGCAAAGTAGCTAACAATCAGCTAACTGCAAAAAGTATAGACTAGAGATCACTGCAAACATTCCAAACATGAAACCCTAAGCATTATAAAATATTTTACCATAAACTATTAAGCAATTTGAAGATAGAATAACAAGAACCATGCCAAATGAGATTCTAGAAGATAGATACCAAACACAATATCTCTCTTATATTAAATCATCCATAATATCTATCTTCTAATCTCTATATCTAAATGAGGCAACATGCCCATTTTTATAGAGAATCCATAAGATAGGTTAGCCCAAATTATAATTTTACAATAAAACATGACCTACAAGAGGTCGGCCTCAAAGAATAATTCGAACATATGAAATGTGCCATGGCACCAATTTCATCCAAAACTGCCAAGATATCAAAAGGTCGGCCCAATACATGTGAATTAATGGGAAGCACAAATACCAATGTAACCCTATAGAGTTACTCCCCATCCTTGTCCTTAGCTTTATCTTCTTCACCATGTACGGCCAACAAGACTCTATCTAGCTCAGCAATAGGTGGCACAGGCAAAACCATAATATTTCTCTTAAGAGACTTGATACCTTCTCTTGCCTGCCTAATTGTACCATCCCAATCCTATTTGTTGGTCAAATACCTATCGATGACTACAATATAAGTTGTAGCATCATCCAACTGATGTCCAGTAACTGGCCCTTCACTGACTGGAGAATAAACATCCCTCCACCATTCTCTAAGTTGCTCCAAACTAAGATGTTTTGGAGCAAACTTCTTCCTTCCAGTCATGACCTCAAAGAATGAAATACACTTATCATGAACACTAGTCAAATCATCCTCAATCTGAATCACCTATTTGTGGATCTGTTTTAGGGCCTTCTACCTCATTTTCAAGATTTCAAACCATTCCCAAGGTTTGGAAACTCTTGGAAAAGGAAGAATCCTACACTGTACTAATTTGTCCTCAGTAAACCCCATGATTGTTGTAGTCTTCTACAGCAGGAGGTTGGTATCCACATTATCTTGTGCCAATGCAGCCTTAAACCAATCCATCGATCTTAGTGCATCCCCTCCAGTTGACAATATGCCCTTAATGGCATCATCTCCTTTAGCTTGGACACCCTGAAACTAGGTAACTACAACATGTGAGGTGCCTTTCATCTTTTCTAGCTTAGAGATCATTTCCTGGGGTAGGAATCCCATAGCAAAAGAGGAGGAGCCAATAGCTTGCAAAGGTTTCATCAACTCTTGCAATTATTTCCTTAGTTTTTCATTCTCCTTCTCCATCTCATTCCTAGTTTGTACTACCTTCTTCAATCTCCCCACAATCACTGCACTAGAGGCCTCATATTCTTCAATATCCTACTCCACGGTAGCATGCCCCAAGTCAACACTCTACACATTATAGTCTTGGGAAGTCACATTGTCCCTATCCTTGTTTGGAGCAGGGATAGCAATGTGGGCCACCCGGTTACCTTATCCAACTCTTTCAATTTGGGATACAACCCTTGCTTTCATTTTAGTCTTTTCCTTCTCTACATTAGCCATGAGGGTATCCCAATTAGGAGGAGTATCCTCCACTATTACCATTATTTTCTTCAATTCCCTCTCAAGCCAATCTAGAATAGTGGACTCAGTAGGCACTGTGTCTTGCTTATCTTGTTCCTTCTCCTGGTAATCAACAATTGCATCCTTTTCAACACTTGGACTTTTAGGAACATCCACAGCTGGGTTCTCTTCTTCTTGTACCTGCTTTTCCACAACCACATGCACTAGTGAAGGGGCCCTAGCTAGTACCTCTTTCTCCTTTTGAGGAGACCTATCTACTTGTTCTTTTACAGGTGAATATGCATATGCAACCAAGGGAGATTGAACCACCCTATGAATTTCTACCTCTACATTAAAGAGGTATCCTTCTTGAAATTCTTCCTCACCCAAATCCTTAGGAATTTCATCCTTCTTTGGTTCTACCTATATGCTACTATCATCTTGAGGAATGTAGGGATTTACTTGTTCAACAATAGGTATTCTCACTGAAACATTCTCCTTTGCTATAGTATCCCTTGGAGAAGGAGTCCTTGATATCCTCATGTAAACCTGTGTCTTTTCCCCTGAGCTTTCCACCTCTACCACTGGTGGCTCAATTTCCCTATCAACCCTAGGGGCTTCCTCCACCTTCTATGATGGCCTTGTAACTCTTCTCTTCTTCGTCAATGCATGAACACTTTCAACCTCCTCTTCCTCCTGATTCTTCTCAACTTCTTTCTTTGAGGCATGCTTCCTCTTCTTGGCAATAGGCCTCCTCTGTTTGCCTATCTTTGCAGCCTTCTCAGCTTGAACTTCTCTTACTTGGATTCTAAAAGGAGAATCCACTTTCTCTTTCCCCTTTGGATTTGGTTCAAGTGAAGCCTCAAAAGCAGAATGAGACTCTAAGTCTCCCATCAGTTCATAGGTGCATGGAACACCCTCACTCTCTAGCTCTAGCATTTTGTGCTTTAACCACATCTTGGTATACTTGATCACTAGGGCCATAACTTGATCTAAATCAATCTTTTCTTCCTCTAACTAGTCAACTTCCCCCACTAGTTTATCTTTTACTGCCTCATAAACATGACCCTGGATCACATTTCCATCCTCAACTACCTAGTCTAGGATGGCATTTACATTGTGCAATCTCACCAAATCCACTAGCAACCTGGAAAATCTCTTCTTTCTTACCTCGAACTCGTCGGCAAGGTTAATCCAGTAGTCTTCAATATGAGCCTTATGGCTATAATCCCTATTGGCCTTCTTTTGGGCTTCACTAGTAATATCAAACCTTGCTCTCTTAGAATGGAAAGAGAACCCAAAATTGTTCATCTCCTCCTCTAAAGCATGAGTAGACTAAATGGAAGCACAAACCTCTGCCATTCCTATCTTCAAAGGGAAATTGTTCCCAAAACCTATCTCATGCATTTCTCCCTTCACAACATTGTCAAAGTCACAAATTTGTCTAGTGACTTCCACTAATACAATATGATCAGTGGGATATCTAGGGAGTCTGTAGGGAGCCCTCTGAAAACCATCAATTCTGATATATGAGAAGGTTGGGAACTGGATAAACTAGGCTCCATATCTCCTTATCAACTCTTTTGCCTTATTTGAGATTCTCATATGCTCTGCACCTTGGAGCAATTTGGTAGTGTACATTGTGAAGGCATCATTTGAACTCTTGTAGCTTCCACCAATCAAGTGCAACTATGGATACACCTCATAGATAGCATCCTGCCCAAAAATACCCCTAATGCTCAACCCCTTGTATGGATGAAGTCTAGCAAATGAATACACTAGGTAAGAGGTCATAGTGAAGGTCTTGGTCTACAAGACATTACATAACTGATGATGGATCATATTACTGATAACACCTACCCAATGATAGTCAATTTCCTATTCCATTCTAGCAATCACATTGAACATCCAAGTTTCAAAAACACCTACACTCTTCAATCCCACCAACCTGCTAAGAAGAGTGGTGGAATTGTAGTACTCTCTCTTGAATTTAAGCTTAACTAGTTTCTTAGGCAACTTAGAGAAATGGGATTTAGGCTTCTCTAGCCAGGAGTTGATCACCTACTGAGACTTGACTATGTTCTCCTCATAATAATTTCTAGCAACATCTATGTCGAAGCCCACCACATGGGACCTATCAGGCATGTCAAAGGTTGAAGCAATGGCCACGAGATAGAAACCAGCAAGAATCCTTCCCTGCGGACCAATTATTCTCTATGTCCCTCTATCATAGTTTTTGGCACACTCAAGCACCAGCTCGTAGTACTGCATTGTAGAAGGAAAACCTGCCACATGAGCTAGCCCGGAGTCCACCATTCTATTTGCCAACAGAGGAGGGCTCGGTGTTGACATCTTAGCCTTGAATTCCTCATAGTCCCACATGCCTACGTTTGTATCTGTGATACCTGACCAAATTGAGGTCAGCTTACTCTCAGGAATTTAGCTCTTTATATCCAACTTAACATTTTCTGCATCTGAGATGGTAGAAGTCTCTGCACTTGGATTAGTTGCCTTCCCCTTGCCTTGACCAGCAACATTTTGTCCCTATCCCGCTTGCAAACACATGAAGATGACCACAATTAGATCCATAATAAGTAACAAGTGTAGAAGATTTATACCTCAAATTTCGGGATTTAGCCCTCCTTGCGGATTCTGCACTGGGAAGGATTTTTGAGAAAATTCGGATTAGGTGGATTCTAGCAAACCAAGCATGCAAAAATCCCAAAACATCATTTAAACTAATTAATTAACAAAGGGAAATCATTAGAATTACTTAGCATAAGCTCCTTAGATCAATCAAATAGTTTACCAATAAACCAAACATCTATAACCATCAAATTCAACATTTCCCAGAAAAACCCGGAAGAATCCGCCAGAGATGGATTTTGGTGAAATCCACAACAGTTATAACTAACCTAGGAAAAATGAAGAGACATAGACAATTCAGGAAAATCCGGATGGAACGGATTTTGGAGAAATCTAGATATAACATTATTAAAGCACGAAATCGGTAAAACGACCTGACCGCAGACATCAGGGAAATCTGGATGGAATGGATTTTGGCGAAACCAAATGAAATCCAGTAAAAAGCGATAAAAGAGGAAGAGATAGAAAAGTCAGGGAAATCTGGAGGAAGCGGAATTCTGTGAGGACCTCGAAAACCTGAACCTATCTACATCTTCACTACTTTCACGAAAACAATTCAAATCACTCTGAATTTAGGCCAGAACTCTGAAACAAACTCAACTTGGGCCTTTAATGAATAAAAAATGAACAAAGGACACTCTTCACAGAAATTTGAAGAGGATTGGCCATGCCCTAGGTCAAGAACCCTAAATTTCTGCCATGAAAGCACAGGGGATGAAGCACAACTTGCTCATACACTAGAATGGAGATTTGTGACTAAAGCAAGCAAATGCCCAAATAAGAAGCAGCACCAGATAAAGCATATACATTCAGTCAATCAAAATGGACTGGTACATTAATGGAAAACCCCAAAATGCTCAATGATGATGCACACCCAGAAAAACCAAGAAACCACGAAGGACCCCCAAGCAAATGAAAAAAAAGCAATTGAAATCAATAGAGAAAAGGGCACATCTACATACCATGGAAGTGAAAAGGTCGAAACTGATGAAGCCAACAAATAACCATTTAATGCAAACCGGATACAATCCACGCACAGGAAATGCAAACACATAGTCCGAATCACTTCAAGAATTTGGATATCCAGCAAAACACCAAGAACCTCAAGACACAAGATCAAATGGTAGCAAATGCACAAACTCAAATGATGAATTACTTCTCAAAGAATCAATATATCAAAGCTCCAAACGTCCGCACAAATGTCATTAATGCGTTCGACAAGACAACTATGATCGTGAAGAAACCGGGATTCGACGTTGCGATGGACTTCAGGGAAATCCAGACCATATGGATTTTCTCAAAAGCAAGGCAAAAGGTAGCAACTTCAGACATTGGAAGGAAACTAGGAGAATCCGGCCCAGGTGGATTTTCCCAAAAACAACGAAAACCCGAAATACAGTCAGAACTTCATATTTTCAATGAATTTCAAAAGTGTGCCACTTCAATTGGCAAGATAGACCTTAAAGCACAAACCCAAGGAAGCAAGAACCCCAGAAAAGTAGGGCCAAAACACCAGAAAGAGAAAAGAAGAGGGTCCCCACTTTCAGTGGGGCATGTGTGCAAAAACTGCACAACAAGGAGTACCAACAAAGTTGCAGATGGAGAGAGTAGGACCATGTAAGGGATTAGCTAAGTATGGAAAGAATGCTTACAAGGTGGAGCTTCTTGTAGATTTAAGTATTTCACCAGTGTTTAATGCAGCTAACTTGATCAAGTATAAAGGACCAGTAACTAATATGAATCTAAACAATATGGATGTCTTGGAGGATGTGAGTACTATAGTCTTACCTCCTAAGGAGAAGCTGCAAACAATTAGGATCTTGGAATCCAGAGTGAAGAAGTCTACTTGGCACAAGGTGTACATGGAACACCTCATACAGTGGAAAGACAAACCAAAGTCTAAGGCTAGATGGGTGGAAGAATCTCATTTCAAGAAGTATGGCATTGATCTGTCTCTAATCTCTCCCCACATTCCTTAGTGTTTGTGCAGAGGGGGAGAATGGTGCAGGAGCACCCATAGGTTATCTAGGAGGTTGTCTAGGAAAAATTTGTCTAGGATAACTAAGCAATCTATTTTGGAATTTTTGTTGTGTTTAGAAGAAGGTCATGTTGACCACTGAGTAGGCGTAATAGGGTTTTAGATCCATAGGAGGCTTAGGATTATTGTAAGGTGCAAAGAGGGCTAAGAGGTTGTCTTGCAACTGTGCAACATTTGAAATGCTACTCAACAATGTTGATAGTTAGAGCTAAAACAGACCAAGAAGATCCCAAGGGAGAGGATAACTGATCGGTGACCCTATTTATGGGATGCCTTGGTATTGGAGTGAGGTTCGAAGCATTTTATACTATTTTAGTTTTTGAAATTGAAGGAAAAATATGTGATTGTGTCTGCAATTTCTAGTTTTTGGATTGCAGTGATACTTTAATGAATTAGTTGTGGCACTGTAACTTTTGCATGATGTAGGGTAGTTGTTCTTTGAATTCTATGTGGCATTAGATAGCTTATTAATTTAGCTTTAAGCATTTTTTTGTAAATAGTTTATGTTCTACACTATTGCTGGTCTGAACCAGGTAGTTTGTAAAGAATGGAGTGTTAGTTCACTTTCGCACCATACAAATTGTATGGCCCTTTGGGATTAGTGACTAGACTCCATGGGTGTACATATAGTAGGAGTTAGAGCCTTTGAAAACACAGGAGTGTTTGATGGAGTCTTATCCTAGGTGAGTCAGAGAAGAGCCCGGTTAGGAAATACCATAGTGCAGAGCACTTAATTTGCAGAGATGTTAACTTTGTAACAAATTTCCAATTGGAGAAGGAAGATATGAGTCTTTCCAAGCTATGGTAAAGAGGAAGAGTCTCTACCAATCCATTTGTGAGGGAAGAACTTAGCAAGTTGCAGAGAATCCAGGAAAGGGCTTCAAAAGCCTTAGTTTTGCTCATTTTTAGGTTAGGGCATTATATGGCTAGTTGTGGCCCAAGACCCAAAAAATCCTTGAGAGGTGGGCATATGAACCAAGAATCCCAAGAAAAGAATGGGGTTTGCTTTGGAAGGACTTTGGGAAAAACCCTAATTTCTCGGAGAAGGAGACCTAATAGGGCTAGCAGCCTTCTAGGCCTAATAGAGGGATTTGGTGAAAGCGACCTGCAGATGGATCTAGGTGGATCCCTAATACCCCTAGTAGGATGGATTGAAGTATTTGGAAGCACCTCCACACCTCTATAAAACTATTTCAAGAAATTGGAGGTTAGTAGCCTTTAAGGCAGTTTAAGGGCTAAAGGCTAGTACTACAAGATTGCACCAAGTTTTGACTTGGGAGAAGGAACTTTGTTGGTAGTTGGGTTGGCAAGGAGAACCAGGGGATCCTAAGAAGGAAGCGATCCTATAGGTTACAAGTGGTGGAAAAAGACACCCTAGAGGTCTTCCAAGAAAGACCTAGAGCATGAATCAATGAGTGATTCATCCAACCTCCCTATCAAGTATCCTCAAGTTTAACTATGAACGTATCTTCCAACTATAGAATAGTAGGTGTAGGTATGAGTTCGATTACCTGTAACAACTCCATTGTCTCTTTGATCATTACATTAATATTTTTCCCAAGTCAATGAAAGTGTTCTTAATGAGAGTGCCATTTATCTTGAAATTCACTAAAGGGCTCCCAAGGTCTACATACTTGGGGACAGTTATGATTCCCAACATAATGTGTGCAAGTTGTCGTAAGACATGTACAATTTTAGGGTCTTTTTGTTAGAGTAAAGGTTTTAACTTAATTATGTTGATTAAGTTACCTTTATTCCCTTCTTAAGATTTCGCGTTAGTTTGCATAAAGTGACATTTAATAATTATATTAATTATTAAATATTTTCCTATTAGGGCTTCTATTAGGGTTTTTCCTATTAGAGTTTTATTAGGGTTTACATGATCTCCTTTTTATAAGGATTGATCCCATTGTATTTCATATCAATTTATTCTCTCATTCTCTCTGATATATACATTTTCAATTTTCAGAGAACCCTTGCTTGTTTGTTTCCATGTCTTCTTTTGTGATAGGTTACTTGCATGCAAGTGATCTTTGGGGTTTTGTGAAGTTGTATTTTCTCAACTTCTACATGGTATCAGATTTCCTGACCTATTGATTCCTGTTCTTGTTTTGAAGATTTTTGGAGCTTCAAAGGTTTGGGGTTTGTTTTTTTGATCTAGGGCATACCTCCAATTTTGAAGCATTTTCAGCTCAAACGGACCTCACCATTACATCCACAGCGGTCCAAAACCCCTAAATCGACTGTTCATTCATCCATTTTGGACAAAGTCAAAATTTGAAGCAAATTTTTTTGTTGGTACGGTCGTACGACCGTCCGCCTGCCTAGTAAGAAAAAATTTTGGAATTAATTTTTTTTCCGTGTTTTTCTTCGTAAAAAAAATTCCTACAAAAAAATCGCAGTTTTTTATTGTAAATTTTTTGATTTAAAAAAAAAAAAATCATTAAAAAAAAATGCAAATTTAAAAAAGCCGATTTAAAGGCATGCTTAGGCCTGTGTAAGGTACCCGCAGGTACTAGCGTACGTAGGGCTATGGGCACCTTACGTACGACTGTCGACGTATTGTCAGTCGACCGGCGGTCTGACAGTACCGCCGGCTGGCGGTACTTAGGGCTCCCATTTGTTTTAAAAGTTCTTTTTATGATTTTTTTTTAAAAGAAATCAAAAGTTTTTTATTGTTTTATTAATTTAAAAAATAAAAATAAAATTTTGATGTATAAGCCTAATTATGTATTTGCGGTGACAGCTATTTGACCATCAAATTTAAGCCCAGATTTTGCTGCGACAGCTGTATGACCGTCAAATTTAACCCAGCGCTGGCTTTTTTCATCTTTGGAGCTATTTTCTTTCAGAGGCCATAACTAGGGCATACGATATCGTTTTTTGGCAAATGAGATATCGTCGGAAAGTTGGTTTTGTCAAATTTCTAGTTGTGTGGGTCTCATCACTTCTTTCTTCTATTGGTGCATTCTACAGTTAATTTTTTGGCTGTTTTTCATGTATTTCTAGCTTTGTCCTTTTGGACATTTTGAGCATCATTTGTAAGCAATTTCTTTTATGTAAACGCACTGAGATAAAGTGCCACACTATTGTACATGCATTTTTTAGGGATTTTGCACATAAGGTTGTGCCATATTTTATACTCGCATTGTTATTATAAAGTGTCATGAGGGGTTGTGTAGTTTGGCTTTGTTTTGCCATCACATCTTTGTCCGGTGAGAGTCCCTCCACGACGACAGTGAATCCATACCATGGGGGGTTGTGTAGTTTTCCTTTGTTTTCCATCACACCTTTGTCCAATAAGTATCCCTCCATGATAACCATGGATCCATATGATTTGAGCCTTATGCATGTGTGTTTTATTTTGCACACCACTTTTTCAGTTGCAGGTGCTTTCTTGTGCACTTTCAGATGTTGTTTCTTCTTCCTCATGCACTATAGCGTGGTACACATCATTTCAATGGATTTTTTAGGCTCTCCTAGTTTAGCATTATGGGGGGGTTATTATATTTTTTGTGCTAATTCTTCCTTGGTTTCGCCTTGGAAGGGATCTTCCATCTTCAGCGGAGGTTCTTCAGCACCATAGCAGTCATCTTTCGACAGTTGTTTGCAGTTTCTTCTGCTTCAATGATGTTCTTCTTGGCTTTTTGCATCTCTTTTTGGAGTAGATATTTTTCCCATGAGGTTTTCTCTATTTCTCCATTTTATAGAGATTTGGTTGTATTTGGGTACTTGATCTGGCCTAGTTGTCGGGACCCTTGTTTGCCTTCTTGCATTGTAGTTACCTTTGCTTTCTTGCATTTGTTTGTAGCTACACTATTCTCATCTTAAGGGGGGGGTGTTAGAGTAAAGGTTTTAACTTAATTATGTTGATTAAGTTACCTTTATTCCCTTCTTAAGATTTCACATTAGTTTGCATAAAGTGACATTTAATAATTATATTAATTATTAAATGTTTTCTTACTAGGGCTTTTATTAGGGTTTTTCCTATTAGGGTTTTATTAGGGTTTGCATGATCTCCTTTTTATAAGGATTGATCCCATTTTATTTCATATCAATTCAATCTCTCATTCACTCTGATATATACATTTTCAGTTTTCAGAGAACCCTTTCTTGTTTGTCTCCATCTCTTCTTTTGTGATAGGTTATTTGCATGTAGGTGATCTTCGGGGTTTTGTGAAGTTGTATTTTCTCAACTCCTACACTTTTCACTTCCTACCTATATTTTTAAGGCATAGTTCTCTTACTATTTTATTATAGATAGGAACTTACTTAATGAAATGGATAAGGGGTATTTTGATGCAAACGTCCTTAAGTTGTCTAAAATAGATCATTTTTAGCTAATTTTTTATGCCTTTGAACTGCTAATGTTTTGTGGAATGGAGGCTCTAAACTTGGATTAGTTAGGCTAACCTAATTTGACTTAGGCTCCTTAGGTTGTTTTTCCAAGGTCTTTGTCAAAGTTTCCTCATCAACCAATTTAGTGATGAGAGGAGATGAAGGCCCAAACAATATTTTCCTTGATATATGGTGGACATCACTCACCTCAAACCCATAGGTATGGTATTGAACAACTTAATTTTTATAAGCCTAATGAACATGCTTGTTATTGGGGTTAGGTGTAGAATTATTTGGTATTTGAGGGTATCAATGTGGCTATGGTGTTGTATTTTTTGTGTTTGGCATAATAGCTTTTTGTTGTTGCTACAAGGGTTGCTAATAATTCATGATTTGGTTTTTCCATTACTAACCTCTTTACCACTGAGATTGACATTGGTTTTGTTTAGGTGGCCATTGAGAATTATAGTTAGATCCTTGGTATATTTTTGATGGCCACATGATCTATAGTCTTTTATTCCAATCATATTAATACATTGGTCGTTATTAATTTTAAATGTGACAGAAATCTTCATTCAACTGCTTCCATGTGACAAAAATCTATAGACACAAGAAAATTGATGCTTCCAGAGTACCTTTCAACACAAATTTCTGAAATCCTAAACCTTCTACTCATCCTCATCTAAAATGTTCCAAATAATGCAATAAGGGAAATCTCTTGTACATTTGTGCTATGAATATTTATCATGAAGTTCCTGATTTGATGGGCAATAGGCTTTGTACTTGACCATTCTATCATTCCTATCACCGGTAATCCTCTCAAATAGTAAAAGAGTAAATAGACAACCAAATTTCCATACCGGAACATATTCTTCTTACTCTTCTTTATTTCTATTAAATTCTTCAAAAAATTTATACGAAGTAATTCACATAAGTCATAATCCATACCTCTTTTAACCATATCAATAGTAGTATGTACATCAGCAGTAGAAATTTTAAGGTCAATGCTAGGGATAGAAACTTTGTGACCGATGACCATAACAACATACCTTATTACTAGATCCATAACTGATCTCAAATCAATCTCTTTCCCTTTAAGATTCACACCGATAACCTCAATTGTCTCTTTCTCATACATAGCCTTCCATTTGGGAACTAGTTTGGAGGAACACAAACTAGTTACATATCCGATAGCTTCTCTACTAATCAAATGAGCCTCATCAATCCACAAAGATTCATCATGAATTGTACTCAACACTATTCAAATATAATTCTTCTCAAATTCAAACAAAGGGACATTCCTCCAAACATACAACTTTTTCTCAACTAACACTGTGTAACAATCATGGTTCTCTTCCAATTCACTCTCCCATAGCATGATCAACTGAACTAATGAAATTTCTTCTATCTTATTGTAAGAAAATGCACTAATATGTTTTGTGGGAAACACTCTGAGAGGGATGCAAGAGAATGCGCCAATAGACTCTTCTGACACATTCCTCAAATATATCTTCAAATTAAATTGCACTTTATCTGCACTGTTCACAACCTTTGAATTATCCATAGAACTAAGAATGAAAGACTGTGTGAATAGGAATACCTCAGTAATGCCAATAAGAAATGCATAAATATCCTACTTCTGGAACTCATTTCAAATCCACTTGATCTCTTCAAACCATTAAACTCTAAATTTCTCTCTAAGCTTCTTTTGCACGCTTCTCCAAAAATACATAAGCCTTTTGAATTATCTAAATTTATTCCTTTAATTTTGAATGATTTTGCACTAAATGCTTCAACTTGTAGGTAGATTACCTCAAAAATTGTGTACGCCTCCATTCCTTCAAATTCTACAGACTTTATTCTCCACACATGCAATTGAGAAAATTCCTTAATTTCATTACCACATTAAATATACTTATTTCATGATTTGACACAAGTATCAATGAGGGGGTTGATTTTATTTTCTGATAATTGCTCCCCCTTAACGACTGCTTGACTTAAAAATTGATGGAAGTATATGCAGTAGAGGTTGATATAGATAAGTTTGATGATTCTAATTCAACTTGCTTGAATTCTCCTTCCTTTCTTTATTCTTTTGGATCACTGATTTGATATTTCTTCTTCATTGAATAATTATTTTTTCCTCTTCTACATTAATTAGCAGGGTGTTTTGGATTGCTATACTCACAGTAAATAGAATTCTTCTTTCCATTTTTTCTTTCATTCAACTTATCTTCACAAGAATAACTTAATATCCAATCTTCTTGCACTTAAGACATTTTCTAGAGAATGATAAAGAATCATTCATTTTACTATTGCAATCCTTTTCCTTATGACCAAATTTCTTGTAGGAATAACAAACACCATTGAAAGATAAATACCTTTTAGCATCAGGTTGTTTGATAGGAGTTCTTCTAGAGTTCCTTCTTAGATCCTTGGTTTTTCCATCTTTGCACCAATTCTTCTTACCACTAGATTACTTCACTTTAGAACTTTGACCTTCCTCAAACCCAAAACCACTCTTATTGATTGTTGGTTTATGAGAATTAATAAACTCATCAAGCATTTCCGAGCTTATCTAAAATTTGTCTTCAAAACTTCTTGCCTTTTCTATATCAGATCTCAATATTTCTACTTCTTCCTCAATCTTTATGCATTCATCCATCTTCCTTTGAATTTCAATTTCCTGACATTCTTTAGTTTTTTTCTTCGCATCCAATTGTTGTAGTAGTCCAAAGACAATTTCATCTTACTTAACCAATAGATCACATGCTTCACCACTTTTAAACTTTGTAGCTTTTCAATATACTCATTTGCTTTTGTCAACTTGTCCTTCAAATTCTCTATTTCTTTTGAATATCCAGTAGAGACCACTTCGAGAGGAAAAAATTTCTTGTACTCAAATTTTACGACCTTCCTAAAGATATTAGGCTTCTTTTGAGGAACCAAGCTCTGATACAAATTGTTGAACATCTGAAATACTAAGAGGGGGGTAAATCAATATTCCATAAAACCAAAATAAAATACATCTAATCATTATCATAATTATGAATGAATCATCGAGAAGGAACATAAAAACATATCAATGCAACCATACACATGAACACTAGGATGTTTATATGGAAAACCCAAAAAGGGAAAAACCACAGTGAGGGTTAGCTCACAATATATTATATTTAGATAAAAAAATATTATAGGGCTCATTTCCAAGACTCGTTGTGCTTAAAAAGGCTCACTTACTAAGTACAAAATAAGGCTAACCACCAAGATATAAAGATAGTGGCTCAATGCCAAAAGATTGAATTGATAGGATACACCTTCAATGTCCAAGGTTTAGTTTCAATGAAGCTGGGAATATGAAGTATTGCCTCACATAGCAGTCGCTCAACTAATCTGTACTGATCCATAGTTGATAAATCATTTAGGCTTAGATTGTCTCATACCCCTTAATCCTTTTTACATTTATTCTTCTACATACTTCCATTCTCTCTTCAAGGAATCTTATATATACAAGTATATCTTATTCATAAATTAGGTTGGCATAATTAGATGAAAACAAAATAATCACAGCTCTCTTTGTTAGCACCATATATATTTTAAATATTTTATCCATGTAGTGCATTATACCAAGTCAGTTAACATCCATAAAACATAACTAGTCTCTATAATGTATTTCATATGCTAAGTCGGCCAAGACTAGAACATAATTATACAAACCAATAGATAAACCTCAAAGAAAACAACTTCCATATCTGATAACACATTAATTTCAAATCATACTACCAACATAGAGACTACCGACAAAACAATAGCATAGTAATGTTCACCTTAAGAAAATGCAGAGTCTCCCACACAGTATGCCAAGCAAGGAAGAATAGTAGAATACAAAGTTGAACTCTTTTAGAGATAACTTTCTGCTCACAACCAAAAATGTCTGAAGATATAGGATATAGTTTTCTAAATGAGTCATGATAACATGGTTAAGATATTAGAGTCATATCAGATCTTGTGGTGAATTCTGAACTCAAATACCAACACATTGATCCATCACAAAAGAGTATTACTTGCATAGAACAACTTCTGGAAAACCAAGTAGACTTCCCATATAGTTATTACAATGTTGACATCAATAAAAACATAGGAACAACCAACACAAACCACCCATGCTTCATATTCATGTTGTAAGGCTCCATAATCTCAATAGATCCTCCTTCATATTTGAAAAAATATTGCTTAGTTCTACTCTAGAGACTCCATTGGATGGTTTTTTGATGCAAGAGAATCCTTGGTTCTTGGAAATATTGCATCAACCAAAAATATTTTCATTCAAATTCTATTCTTGTTCAATTCTTTTTCAGTTCAAGTTGGCAGATTTGGTATTTCGTCATGTTTGCTCACCAGACCTCATGGATCTATGGTTTCATCATGGACATGTTCATTTTCCTTATTCCAATTTTTAGTTCGATTGGATCTTTTTCTGACAAGTTATCACTTTCGGATTAAGTGATAGTTTTTGGAACTAGCCTCAAAATAATTTCAAACCTAACAACTAGTTTGATCACTTGCGGATATTTCTCGTAGCTTGTGGATCCTTACGGTGTGATTCAAATCATTTCGTGGAGTGTCCCTGACCTAAATTTTGGTCCACACTTCATCATATGCATCTACTATGAAGAAATTCAAATTTGAGGCTGACCCATTCATGCACATGTTACATTTCCTTCATCAGAAAATGTAATGATGTTTGGAAGATGCAGATGTTTCTAGATCTATGGATATGATATAAAACTTATAATAGATCATTAGAATATAAATCAATTAGGATTAGGATGATTTATAAGAATATATAATTTGGTTTGTAATATTTTCACTCGCATCTATGAGCATTGTATTTTGGAGAATGTTGTATCAGGCCTGTGAGCTGAATCTGTAATCCTAGAGGTGGCCAACTATACGTAATTTAATTTTTTGATAATAAGAATTTTTGTATTTTCATTTTCCTCCATATTTTTTGTTTCTTCTATTGTTTGACTCTTGTTTCATGGTCTAGATTATTCTCTTGGAGGACCTTCCTACCATGGTTGCATAAGATTGGTATCAAAGCGAGATTTTCTCCTTGCGAGATCATCAGAGTTTGCAAAGTCTTGTTGAAGATTTGTTGTGGGGTGGCGGACTGAGGATCTGACCTATAGCTACAGAGGGCTTGTGTAAATATGGTGGGAAGAATAAATGATAGATGAAATGGAGTGCATGGAAATGCATACCTAGCTATAATGGATATGTTGAGAGGAATAGTTGCTAGATTGGAAGTAGTCAAAACGGCCCAAAGGAGAGGTAGAAGAATAGGAAGAAAGGGAAAGAGAAGATAAACCTGGCCTTGATCAGGGAGAAGAGAGGTTAATAAGAGCCCCAACTAGAGTAAACACTAAGCCACATTTCAATCCACCCGATTATAATGGTAAGTTGGATTCAAATGAATTGCTTGATTGGATAACAGAGATTGAAAAGTATTTTGATTTTGAAGGTACCACAGAAGACAAGAAGGTGAAATTTTATTGTATAAAGTTGAAAGGACATGCATCCCTTTGGTGGGAATGTTTGCAGATAAATAGGAAAAGAAAAGGAAAGGAGACCTAATAAAATCATCAGATCAAATGGTAAATAAGTTGAAGACAAAGTTTATGCCTACAAATTATCAAATCAGTTTGTTCCAAAAATTTTAAAATTTAAAGCAGAAGGAGTCAAGTGTGACAAATTATACTGAGGAGTTCAACAAGTTTAATATTAGATCAGGATATTCAGAAGATGAGACCGATAAAGTAGCCAAATATGTGAATGGTTTGAGGTCATCTATACAAGATGAGATCAGTTTGATCAAGTTGCTAAGTGTGCAGGAGGCATATTAGTGTGCTCTAAAAGCAAAAGAGAAGTTCAGTAAAAGACATGATCAAAGATAGAGAGGAAGAGTTGGAAGAATTTTTACTAGAGATGGAAGAGGACCTTTTGCAAATTAGAATAAAGATAATGAAGTCAGTATGAATGATAATTCATATTGCAGAGATGATGGAAAATCTTACAAAATAGGAAGATATGATGGTTACAGAAATGAAGGTTATAGGAAAGATGACAAAGGAGAAGATAAAATATTATTCAAAGGAACTTTTATGAAGTGTGGAGGAGAAGGACATGGAGAATTTGAATGTAATCAAGGAGAAACAAGAGAAAAAAAGGATAAAAAACTTTATTTAGGAGGATCATTCTAGATCATCTAATGGAATGGAAGAAGGAGAAGTGTTGGTGAATAGAAGAGTATTGTGTGAAAGTGAGATGGAGCAAGAACCGTTGTAGAGAAAGAATTTATTCTGAACCAGATGCAAGGTAGTTGGTAAATGTTGCAAAGTGATTGTTGATAGTGGAAGCTCAGAGAACCTAGTTTCTGAAGAAATGGTGACCAAATTGAATTTGGAAATATTGAAAAACCCAAAGCCCTATCAGATAGCATGGATTCAAGATGAGCATAAGATACCGGTAAGTAAACAATGTTTGGTGAAATTGGAGATAGGAAATTACCATGATGAAGTTTTGTATGATATCATGCCTATGGATATATGCCATGTTTTGTTGGGAAGGCCTTGGTAGTATGATAGACACGCTATTCATGATGGAAAGAACATATATACCATTGTTGAAAATGGGATGAAGTAGACTTTGTTTCCCTTGGAGGATGTTCCTAAAATTCAAGTTTATACGAGTCCTAGAATTTGTTTTGTTGATGGATGAATATTTCTAGATAGGTTAATACATGAGAACATGTGATATGCCTTGGTTCCTAAGAAGGTTGAATATTTGAAGCATGTAGAAGAACAACCAAAGGAGATAAAGGAATTGTTGATAAAATATAAATCTATCATTTCAGACAATGTACAGGATGGATTGCCACCTGTAAGAAGTATTAGTCATTACATGGATCTGATTATTTGAGCTAGTTTTCCTAATAAATCAGCACACTAGATGACACCAACAGAGAATGAAGAGTTGAACAAAAAAGTGCAAGAATTGTGGAGAAAAGGTTTGATCAGAGAAAGCTTAAGACCTTGTGCAGTACCTGCAGTGCAAACACCTAAGAAGGATGAAGAATGGAGGATGTGTATAGACTCTAGAGCCATGAACAAGATCATAGTGAAGTATAGATTTCCTTTGCCATGGATGGATGAAATTATGGATTTTTTGATTGGAGCTAAATACTTTACCAAGATAGATTTGAAGAGTGGATATCATTAGATTAGAATAAAAGAAGGGGACAAGTGGAAGACAACATTCAAGATGAATGAAAGATTGTATGAGTTTTTGGTGATGCCTTTTGGACTAAAAAATGCATCGATTAATTTCATGAGGTTGATGAATGAGGTATTGAAGAGATTCTTGGGTAAGTTTGTGATTGTCTATTTGGATGAAATCTTGATTTTCAGTAAGAATAGGGAAGAACATTTGTTGCATATAAGGAAATTTTTGCAGAGGTTGAGAGAAGAGTAGTTACTGGTGAACCTTAAGAAGTGTAGTTTCATGAAGGAGGAATTGGTGTATCTATGATTTGTAATATTTGTGCATGGATTGAAGATGGATCCTAAGAAGGTAAGAGAAATTGTTGTTTGGCCTACACCAAAAAGCATTGGAGAGGTAAGATCATTTCATGGATTCGCTAGTTTCTACTGAAATTTCATTAGGAATTTTAGTTCTATTTGTGGTCCTATGACAAAAAATGAGAGGAGATAAGAAAATTTTTAGGTGGACATCTGGAGTAGATCAAAGTTTTGAGTTGTTGAAATAGAAGGTGATTGAGCATCTTGTATTGCCTTTACTAGATTCTAATAAGGTATTTCAAGTAGATTGTGATGCAAGTGGAAATGCAATTGGAGTAGTGTTAAGTCAAGAGGGAAGACCAATAGATTATTTCAGTGAGAAATTGAACGATGCAAGGAGAAGATATTCAGTGTATGATCAGGAGTTTTATGCCATAGTTCAAAGCTTGAAGAAGTGGAGACACTACTTGTTTCCTAAGGATTTTGTGTTGTATACGGATCATCAGGCTTTGCAAAATTTGAATAGTCAAGGTAAGTTAAACCAAAAACACATGAGATGGGTGGAATTCTTGCAAAGTTACAATTTTCTTTTGAAGAATAGGAGTGGAAATTCAAATAAATTTGTCGATGCTCTGATTAGGAGAAGGAACTTGCTGGCAGGAATGAGAGTGGAGGTTTTAGGCTTTGATGAATTGAAGAACTTGTATGAGGAAGACCTTTATTTTTCAGAACCTTGGAGAGCTTGTAAAGAACCAATTTTGGAGGATAGGAGTTAGTGGTTCAATTATTTCATTTAGGAGGATATGTTGTTCAATGAAAATCAATTGTGTATACCCCAGAGTTCAATGAGAGATAACTTGGTGAAAGAGAAACATAGTGGATTATTGGCAAGACACTTTGGAATTGATAAGACAGTAGCATTGGTAAGTAAGAATTAATTTTAGCCACATATTCATAAGGATGTTAGGAAATTTGTTCAAAGTTGTAGAGTTTGTCAAGTTGAAAAACGGAGTAGTTAGAATGTTGGATTGTATACACCTTTGACAGTTCTAGAAAGACCTTGGGAAGAAATCAAAATGGATTTAATACTTGGTTTCCCAAAGACACAAAGAGGTAATGATTCTATATTTGTGGTGGCAGACAAATTTTCTAAGATGGAACATTTCATACCTTGTAAGAAGACAAAAAATGCAGTACATGTAGCAGACTTATTTTTCAAGGAAGTGGTCAAATTGCATGGATTACCTAGGAGTATTGATTCAGATAGAGATACAAAAAAAATTGGTTACATTTGGAGGAAACTTTGGAAGAAGTTGAAGATAGATTTGAAGTTCAGTTCTAATTTTCACCCATAGATAGATGGACATACAGAGGTAGTAAACAAGAGTTTGGGGAATTCGTTGAGATGTTTGGTTGGAGAGAAGACCATAAGTTGGGAATTAGTCCTTGCACAAGCAGATTTTTTCTACAATAATTCACTGAACAAGAGTACCGGAAAGATACCTTTTGAGATTGTTATAGGAGATCATCCTAGAAGTATATCAAAGTTGTGGGAAATTTGTAAAGGAGATAAAAGGAGTGCAAAAGCAATGGAATTTGCAAAAAACATGAAGAAAGTGCATACTCAAGTGAATCAATAGTTTGAAGACCTGAACCAAAAGTATAAGGAACAAGCAAATGACAAGAGGAGACATAAAGAGTTCAAAGTTGGAGATGAACTGATGGTGTATTTGAGGAAGGAAAGATTTCAAATTTTCACATACAATAAGATGAAGATGAGGAAGTTTGGACCATGTAATATTTTGAATAAATTTTATTCAGGAAATGCATATGAAGTAGAGTTATGAGATGACATGGGTATATCACCTATATTCAACATTGTAGACCTACATCAGTACCATGAAGCAAAATTCAGTGAAGATAGTAAAGAAAAATTGGAATAATAGTTTCCTAAACCATAATTAGACGAGATAGAAGAGATTTTGGATATCAGAGATGGGAGGAAAACTCATGGAAAGCAGTACAAGGAATATCTTGTGAAGTGGAAAGGTAGACCAGTGGAGGATTCTTCTTGGATTTCTCAAGCTGAGGTAGACCATCTTGGTTTCCCTTGGGCCCCAACAAAGTGATAGACTCACTTTTCAATAACACTGGATGTCTAATGCAACAACATCCTTGGTTCCTGGAAATCTTGCATCAACCACAAATATTTCCATTCAGTTTTTGTTCTTGTTTAGTTCTTTTTCAGTTCAAGTTGGCAGATTCGGTATTTCATCATGTTTTCTCACTAGACTGTCAAACTTTAAAGTTTCATAATGGACATGTTCATTTTCCTTATTCCAAGTTTTCAACTTGATTGGATCTTTTTCCAGCAAGTTATCACTTTCAGTTTAAGTGATAGTTTTTGGAACTCACCCCGGAATAATTTCAAACCTAACGGCTAGTTTGATCACTCATGGATCTTTCTCACAGCTTGTGGATCCTTATGGTGTGAATCAAATAATTTTGTGGAGTTTCCTTGACCTAAATTTTTGGTCCACACTTCATCATATGCATCTACTATGAAGAAATTCAAATTTGAGGCCGCCATGTTCATGCATAGGCTACATTTCCTTCATCGGATATTGTAATTATCTTTGGTTGATGTGGATGTTTCCAGATCTATGGATATGATATAAATATTGTAATAGATCATTAGAATAGAAATCAATCAAGATTATGATTATTTAGAAGAATATAGAATTCGATCTGTAAGATTTTTGCTTACATGTATGAGCACTATATTTTGGAGCATGTTGTATCAGACCTGTCAGCCGAATCTGTAAGCTTGAATGTGGCCAGCTATATGTAATTGAAGTTTTTGATAATAAGAATGTTTGTATCTGCATTTTCCTCCATATTTTGTGTTTCTTATGTTGTGTGTCTCTTGTTGCATGGTCCAAATTGTTCTCTTGGAGGACCCTCCTACTGTGTCTGCACCATTTTTGATGTAAAATGTCTTATCTCCTCTAACCTTCTTGGTAAGAAGATGTTATTCATAGTTCATGTATGCTTCACATATTTCTTCAAATGGTGCCTACGAGATATATCCTACCCCAATGAGGTTAAGAACATCCATGCAATCCACATTAATCCCTCTCAAGAATATCAACTTTAGAGACTAATCAAATAGTTTTGGTGGGATTTCTTAAGGTACAACTACAACCTTTCCATGTAGTCTTCCAAGGATTCATATTCCTTTTTTGACATCCTGAAGATTTCATCCCTCTTTTTGTTTATGCCTCTATAGTAATCCTAGTATTTTTCCAAGAGCACTATCTTAGAGCAACATCCTTCAGTGTTGTTGGAAATAGTTTCAGCCCATGTGCATTTGTGGTATAGTCATAAATTTTACACAGCACATCAAACTCAAATGTTGTAATGTATTGTATGTACTTTCACATTGAATCTAGTGCGCTGTTAGCAAAATGTACTAAAATTATACCTTGTTTTTGGTGTTGTAAAGTGTTGTATTAAATTTTCACACTTATCTAGTTTTTCATTAATTAAGTATGGTTAATTGAGCTTAATTAGCCCCTTTAGTTCAAATTTGAGCCTTACTAATGACACTTTTCAAAGGATCTATCTTGACACCCAATAATGATATTAAATGGCATTTAATTTGGAAAATTTGAGGTCCTAGAAAATGGTGTTGAAAACCATTCACCACTAATGACAAATGGGTCATCTCCACATAGGACAACCCTTTTCTTGGCATTTTTGAAATGGGTTTTTGGTGTTATTTCATCCCCCCAAAGCATGGTCCTAGAAATTTGTGCTAGGATCGATTCACCTTTAGTGGCAAATGGGTTCTCCTCACAAAGGACATCCCTTTTTTAATTTAATTGTGGTGATATTCTAATGATTTTTAATCGTAGATCTAGTGTCGGCTTGAATTATTTAAATTTTGAGGTTAATCTCTAGATTTAGTATAAATATGGGGTTAATTCACATAGTTTCATCTAAGAAACCTACAAAAACTTATGTGACTTCATGAGGTCAAGAGAAATAGCATTATAGAGTTTACAAGAGCATTACAACAATTCAAGTTCATTTCATCATGTCAAAGGCATAGTTCATTTAAGCACATGGTTGAGCTATTTTTGTTGATGTAGCATTGAAGATCCACTTACAATAATTATCTCAAATATAATTTGAGATCAATATCTACATTCTTCATGACCACTTCATGTTAGTTTGCAGAGTTATACTCCAAGATAACTTCCAAGGTATCAAAATTTCATTATTTCATTCATATTCATGCTTCAAATTCATCATTTCATCATTTGGTTTGATTACATACAAGGGGTTTGACTTAAGAAAACCCCCATTCACTAAAAATCAACAAGTTTCTACTCTCTTGAATGTGTATTTTCAGATTTATAGGTTGAAGATCAAAGTGAGAACAAGTGAACCTCCAAAAACATATATTTTTGTACTAGGGAGAGATAATTCCTTGACTAGGCTCTTAGGGTTTTTCACCCTAAGAGTACTTAGGTGGGAGAATGAGTCTATTTCCTCTTGGTTGATTATGTTTAAGGCTAGGTTCATTCAAAAGGAGGGGAAAGGGATTTGATGATGGTTGTGAATGTGTGTGATGTGTGGATAATGTTGAAAGTAAATTGGAACTAATATAAATGTATGTAATTGTAAATAAATAAAAACTAAGCTAATGCAAACTAACTAAATATATGCCCTAAATGAGTACTTTCTAGAAAATGACAGAGTGGGATAGAAAGTGTGTACCTGGAGAAATGATGTGACAATTGAATGCTCCGAGAAGCTCCTGGAAAGTGATGAATAATTGCATAAGGAAACTTATGCAAATTGGGGAAACCTAGTCCTCCAACTGGAAAACTTTCTTTAAACAGGTTTCGGGGAAATCGGTATCCAAAAAAATTGAAACTCTTTTCCAGGCCTAGCACAGGGACAAGGTCACCAACAGGGGAGACCTAGTCATCTTGCTGCTTTCCAAGGAATCAAGCTTGGGTCTTGTGGATCCCAATTGATGTTCCCCTATTCTATAGCAACCCATGATAAGAAGTCCCAGAAGTGACCTACAAGCTATCTTTTTATCCTTTCTAGGGCTTGAGATTTGGAGTTGACTTGTGGAGAAGATTTTGCACTTCTTGCAACACTTTGTCCTTCACCTAACCTATATCAAAAGATTTGCAAAAACATGCAAAGACCAAAATTTTTTAGGGTTAGGATATAGAGGTTTTCCTAAGTTAAACCTCTTTGTAGGTGATTAAACCCAAATGAGATAAAAACAAAGGAAAGCAAGGTTGAATGATAAAAATATAGAGTAGCGTACCAAACCTTTGTTGATAGTCTACAACATGCATGAGCAGCTTCAATGGAGGAGGTCTGAAAACCCTTGTGCTTGTATGCTTGCTTGGTTGCTTGAGTACTTTACTTGATGATTGAGAGCAAGAGAGTGAAAGACAAGGCAAGAGAGTAAAAATGAGCTTGGAGAGAGCAAAAATGGAGGTATAAACCCTTATTTATACAAGTGAAACCTTATTTTCTTGAAATATAACCTAATAGGTTGACCCTAGTGTTCAGGAGGCAAGATTCCCTTTGAATCTTATTTAAAATTTTAAATTTACGCTTAGAGGGACTACGATGCCCAAAGTGGTGACCTACATCCTCCTAGGAAATTTTTGATGATTGTTAGGAATTTATTTATGTTTAATAAGGTTTGTTATATTTGCCTCCCGAAACACACTTAGGTCGGGACTAAAGATGCATTAAAAGGACAGATTAGCATATGAAAAGGGTTGATTTAGGGGTGATAAGCCTAGATAAATATGAAAATTCAAAACAACACTTTAGAAAATTTTGTCTTAAGGCTTAGGAAGGTGCAAGAATGTATTATTTAGGTGAATTATGTTGAAAGGATCTTAGAAAAGTGAGGAAATGTATTACAACACTTCACAACACCTTAGTAAAACACCATTAGGTTAGTGTTAAATTGCAAGCTTACAAGGCTAAATTAAGGTAATCAAGACCAAAATCCACTAAAAAAGGCCAAAATGAGTGAAAAAGTGCCAAGGTATACATTTTTTGGTGACACAACAAGATTAGAGAAAAATGTCAAAGTTGTCAAGTTGCAAAGTTGTCTTTGATACTGCAAGAACATAGAAACAAGGCTACAAAACTTGTTACATTTTTTTGGGATTTGATAACCAAGGTTTTAAGAGTGAAAACATCAAGGAACATAACCCAAATCTCAATTTCAAAAACTCTAACATGGACCCATTCATGACTAAAGGCGAATGAGTCCTTTGTGACATATAAGAGCCTTCTTGTAACAAGGTATAAACCATTCTAGCCTCACAAAAACTTCCCTCATAGTTACTATAATAGTTAGGATTGACTTCTGACTATTATTGGCATGATATTGGCACATAATTAAATGTTTTATAGTAGAAATTAGAGGTTCACCATCTTGACCAATTCATTTTGGTGAACCCTATTTTTATATGAAACACATACAATTCTTCAAGTTTATCCCAAACATTCTTAGGTGTTTTACACTCTCCAATATGAAACAACAATTTATGAGATACATGTAAGCCAATGATCCCTTTTGCTTCATCCATTTTACGTCTAAGAATTTTTTTTCCATAATCCCTTGTGAATTCATGTTGTTCAACATCTAATATTGGCCATAGACCTTTAGATTCTAACAATTGGGTTATTTTTAGCTTCCTTGTATGATAAATGTGTGGAGTGAGTGGTACAATTTGCCTTAGATGTATCATGTTGGAAAAAAGAACACCAAGAGAAAGAAGATAATGTAGTACATAAATTATTCCTTTCAGCCCCCCAAAATATATTAAAACTCAACTTGCAACCCCCCCAACAAATTACAATGAAGAAATTTTATAATTTTTACAAGTGGCAAGCTCAAATCAACTGTTTATAGCACATGATGATTTTTACAATTTTAAGAAGAAAGAGCTTTCCAAAACTAAAAAATAAGGTTACAAACAGATTCCTTGTGATTTTCTAAGCAATTTGAAAACAAGTGCCAAATTTGACTTTGTATACAAATGTTATGCCAATTACAAGAAATAAATACACTTGTAGGTCTTTAAGGTTGAATAATTGGAAAACAAATGGAAAAAACTAGAAAAATCACCCACACCATTGTGAAGTTCATCGAACCAACTTTCTGATGATATCTTGTTTTCAAAAATCCTACATTGTGGTGAAATGTTATGAAAATTTCAAAAATAGCCCAAGAAGAGGAACTTTGATCACTAACCATGAGAAAAACTACTACCAACCAAGCAAGAAAAATAAGTCCCAAGGGCTGGCTCCTAGTTGCCAATAGGATCGTGTGTGCAGGCTGAGGAAAAAAATCCAATGGTTAAGTTCACAACTAGTGGTCTTCTCGGGATGGTCACATGCGATGGCTTAACTATTGGTGGTCGTTAATTTTTTTGATTGGCAATCAAATAGAATGATGGCCTCTTAGCAGTTTGCACCAATAGTTAGTTTTTAACTCCTTGGCTAGTGGTTAGAAAGGTGGCGGGTTTTAGACCAAGTACGTAGACTTTAGTTTTTAGTCGGCCTTTAAAAGGCCACACTCTAAACCAAGCACTAAAGTGCTTTGAATTTTTTAATTTTTTTTTTAAATTTACAAAAAAGGTCGCCCAATACATATATTTCAAAATTGCCCAATACAAATTTAAAGTGGGCGGATAAGGCTTGCATGTGCCCGTTACAACCCTACACGTAATTAAATGCCCCTTTTTTCCATAGAAATTAAACTCAAACAATATTTAATTTCTTGAATAAAATAAGATTTAGCCTGATATATATTTTGAAAAAAAAATAAAAAAAGAAAAGAAGCCACCCGAGTAAATAATATTTTTAGAATTTTCTAATTTTTGATGCATGTACCTTCGATCTTCAATCTGCAACACCGAATAACCTCCACAAGAGATAGAGAAGAAAAAATGGAAGATGCTATTCCACCAAAGAATAATTGTAATATGATTCAATATTCAACAATGCTACAATACAATGCTATGCAAAATATGCTAGAGGTGCCTTGCTTATAAGGGAAATGATGAGAGATATGATAAGACAAGATGATGACAACTTTATTAATCCTATCACATGAGACAACTAGTTCATAACTACCTAGGATAATGTAAATTCTAGATGTAACAATGAAAATTGTACACTCTTCAAAATGGTACAACTCCTCACCTAATTTGGGAATAATTAATGTTAAATGAGCCTAATGTCACCTTGATCTAGTCTTGTAATGTGTTTTTCAAATCCACATTAAATTTAGGGCTCTTCTAAGCTAAATAAACCTAACTGTGCCTTAATTTAGTGTTTTAAAGTGTATACATTTACACAAGTTCACATTGGATTTAGGGCCCTTGGACCTAATGTTGCCTTAATATAGTGTTGTAACGTGTTGTACACATTCACATTGGATTTAAGGTCCTTTTAAGCTAAATTGACCCAATGTAGCCTTAACTTAATGTTGTAAAAGGTATTTATTTACACTTTCACATTGAATATTAGCCCCCCTTGCATTTGTGACCTTTATATCATCATTAATAGACCCCTAAGACCATATATTATTCATCATGAGGCTTATTTCAACTTAAATCCTGATGATCAACATATGCATTAGGGGTGGAATATGTGTCCCATTTGGCCCCCTTTTAGGGTTTTGAGTGGGAAATCAGGGTTTTAAATTCATTTTTTTTGAATATCAGCCTTTGGTATCTAATAAATGGTAAATGTGTTGGATTTCCTATATCAAAAGGGTCTAAAATATTTATTTCATATAATCCTTCATGATATCAAGTAAATCACTCAAGAGTTAAGCATTCTAAGACTTCCCAAGAGTATTAAGAGAGTTTACAAGAGCATTTTTAAGGAATTCAAGGGCATATTTCTTCATCAATTATTGCAGTAATTCAATATCCATCATCATGTCAAGATTATCAAGCACCAAGCATGTGTTTTGAGCTAGTGTTGTGATGTTTCATTCAAGATCCAAGATTAAGCATTGTCCTCCACTTATTTCAAGATATATATCTACATCCTATAAGATGGGGAAAATCAAATAGAATAGATAAACTGACAGCCAACACTTCTAAACTAAAATCCCAATCTAAACAAGAGAAAATAATGAAAGCATAAGGAAAATAAAAAAATTAAATCAAAAAACTCCCCATGCTTGATCTTGAATCACTTCTCTTGTCTCTCCTTTTTCTTATGCAATCTTTGCCCTCATATTTTTTGATGAAGTTGTGCAAATACCTGCAAATAGTAAGCAAGAAAGTTGGAGATAATGATTGTTAAATTGAAAATGGAGGAGAAGGGTTGCTTTTATAGACAACCATTCGAATGGATGGATGAGATTGATCTTCTAGAAAGATTCTAAGATCAACGGATGAGGACTCATGAGAGGGAGGTTACGAAATGGATGGCCAAGATCGAGTTTCTAGAAAGATGCCAAGATCTACGGTTGAAAATTGATGCAACCAGAATATGCCATGCATGAAAAAGATATGACGCCAACGGCTATGACGCCTGACGGCTATGACAGACATGCAGGACATGCAGACTATGACATGAAATAATGACAGGGGATCTTTGACCAAAATAGAGGGATAAATAATTTATTTTAAATAATTTATTCGAAAATGGAAGAGGATGACAAGTGGCAAATAAATAATTTATTTTAAATTATTTATTTGGAGGAAATGAAAGAGGAGATTTAATTAAATTCACAAATTTAATTAAAGGAGGAGATAGAAATTGAATATGGATAATTGATTTGGATCAATTATTTAAAGGAGAAGAAAGACACATAAATAAATAATTTCGTCAATTATTAAATTATAGAAGAATAAAAGGTCAAATAATAATAATTATTTGATTATAGAATTGTGATGAAATATAAATAATTAAATAAATAATGATTTATCTAATTATTGAAGAAAGACGTATTAGTGATGCAATTAATTTATTTTAATTGATCCGGATAGAATAAATATTAGAAAGTGAATTAATTAAATAATTAAAAAATCATTTAATTAATAAAAGAATATGATTAGGAATAATTAAATAATTAAAATTATTTAATTATTAGAGGATGATGACTAAGGAAAAATGTTGCTCATAGACTTTATGACATTTTTCAGTGTCTACATTTTGCCCCTCTTTGACATAATGTAGTTCATCGCGTTGTGTCAAAGAAATTTAATTCTAAAATATGCCCTAGTGTAAAGAGAAAGGGGAAGGATGACCAAGAGGGTTGTGGTGTGCCCCCTTGAGAGGACATGCATTTCAAAGAATATTAATGTGCTCTCGAAATGGAAGGTACGACTAGAGGATGAAGAATAGAAGAAATGTTCGCATGAAGGAAATGCGGATGTAGCGTGAAAAGGGGAAAGAAGATAGACAGGAAATGATAAGGGAACCAAATTTCATACTTACATTTTTATATTTATCACCATTGGGCGTCAAAAATTTCACAAATGGACCACAAACACCATGGTATGACATAGACCAAAGTGTGCAAGGTGACCATTTGGGAGAGACAAACAATCAAAAAGACAAGGAATGCCCCAGCTCATACTAGGGACATGATTGTCCCAGTCTTTTTGCCAAGACAAACCATAGGCAAAAAACAAAGAAAAGAGGCCATGATCCATCATTGTCCCTCTAAATCGATTAATAGGACATCCTCGAGGAGACTAGTAACATGACCCAAAATCAGACGAAAAGATAAGAAAATTCAGACCAACAAAGTGTCTTCCAAGATAGTGTTTTCCAGTGGTAGTGATGATTGTTTGATTGGCTAGTTAGGTTGACCAAGTTGATTGATAGGTTGATAAGGATTGATAAAGTGATTTGATTGACCACACCTAGCCTCAGGAAGGACACATCCTAATGAAGGAAAGATTGATTGACCAAGCTGAGAAGATAGAGTGGTGTGACAAAGTTGATTGATAATGATAATGCCCAGTTTCAGGAAGGACACATCCTGATTTAGGAAAGATTGATTGACAAAGTTGATAAGATTGTTTGATTGTTTCAAAAAGATTTGATGAATATGACCAAGCAATGTGATGATACCCAACCGCAGGAAGGACACATCCTGTTTAGGTAGAGGACACATATGATAAAGTTGACCAAGTGACAAGTGTTGACATGACACCTAACTGCAAGGACACATCCTGCTTAAGGTAAATGACAAGGTTGACAAAGTCTAATACCAGGAAGGATGTATACTGATCAAAGACAGGAGATAAGACCGAATGAGACAAATGAAATAATGCCCCACTCCGATATAAGACTAGTGACTTGATTGAGTTGATGATAAGATAATTGATTGATGAAAGATTTAATTTGCTTGTTGTTTCTTGAAGTAGTTTGAATGATGATTTCTTTCAGACCAAGGACATGACCCAACTCGAGGAACCCTAAAGGACTTGACCTAGGGGGCCTTGGGGGCTCATTGATAGATGGCCTTGCCTACGTAGTAGTGCACAAAGACCTCATAGTTCGACATGACCTGACTTTGTCTTATTCGACAAAATACGGGGTCATGATTTTATTTGGACAACCTAAAGGGACTGACCTAATGCCTCGGGGGCTCAATTAAGATGAGCCTTTCCTACGTAGCAAACACATAGAGTTAGCATAGTTCGACCACTCTAACAAAACTGATTTAGACTCTAACCTAGATTTAGACTCTGTTTTTCAGAAGTTTTGAATTTTTCTGATGTTTTTGGATTTTGAGGATTTTATGATTGTTTGGATTTTGAAATGTTTTGATTTTTTTGGATTTTTCAAGACATTTTACGGTTTTTTTGGATTTTTTAGGACATTTTATGCTTTTATTTTTGGGATTTTTTTAGGACATTTTATGATTTATTTTTATTTTTATTTTTATTTTTTGGATTTTTTCAGAACATTTTATGATTTTTATAGATTTTGAAGGTTTTAAGGGGTTGATACCATGTATTATTTCCCATGAAGATTCAAGTCAAGGAATTGCCCCAGTCGAGTATAGGACAAATTTACTAGGCATGATGGGAAGCAACGAATGTAACAAGTGGATATGAAAGTGAAGGATGCTAAATGTCGGTGGTTTTCAGGCCATGGGAAGGATGAAAAAGCTTTATTAAGGATGAGGAATGGGTGTGAATGGATGAAAGACTAGATGGAGTGAAAGTAGATGGAGGAGCATACACTGAATACACATGGTACCTATTTTCCAGGTTTTCACCATGGTACTTATCCAAAGCACCACCGAAGTGGTTTTCACTTTTGAACGAATTATTTTTCTTTACTATTTTTCTAATTTTTTTGATTTTTTTATTTTTACTTTTTGAGTTTTTGACTTTTTAATGGATAATCTCAAAATCAAGTTTAATACTTGCGAAGGTGCATGTTGTTGATGGGTTCAGACAATGGTTCTCCTTCAGAAGTAGAAAGCTGATAAGCACTAGATCCGTATGCTGCTATGACAATGTACGGGCCCAACCAATTAGGCTCAAATTTACTAGGTTTTTCTCATTCTACTTGGTTCTTTGGATTCTCCTTTAGGACTAGATCACCAATGTCAAAATTTCTAGGATGAAACTTCTTATTATAACTGCATCGGAGGCAGTTCTGATATGCTTGCAAGTGTGTCAAAGCATTTTGTCTCTTTTCATCTAGTAACTCTAGCTCATGTAGACGGGATACATGGTATTCTTCTTGGTCAATCAATCCATGCATAGAGACTCGTAGGGATGGTAACTCAACCTCTATAAGAGGTATTGCTTCAGATCCATAAAAAAGGGAATATGGTGTGGCTCCTGTAGGGGTACAAATATTGGTGCGATAGGCCCATAAAGCAGGGTTAAGTTGTAAGTTCCAGTCATGACCAGCATCATTGATAGTCTTCTTTAAGATCTTTAGGATAGTCTTATTAGATGCCTCAGCTTGACCATTACCTTGGGGGTAATACAGAGTGGAAAAATGATGTTGAATATAGAATTTGTTACAGAGCTCATGAACATCTTGGTTTTTGAAAGGGTGGCCATTATCTGTAATGATGGAGTGTGGGAGACCATAATGAAAAATGATGTAATTCAGGATGAATTTGGCTATCTGCTTACAAGTAATGTAAGTCAGTGGAACAACTTCAATCCATTTTGTAAAGTACTCAGTGGTGACAAGGATAAACTTATGTCCATTAGAAGAGGTGGGATGGATCTTTCCTATGAGGTCGAGTCCCCATTGTGAAAATGGCCATGGCGAAGTAAGTGACTGCAATTCCTGAGCTGGTGCATGTATGAGATCTCCATGAATCTGACATTGGTGACATTTCTTCACAAAATGATAGGCATCACATTCCATCGTAGGCCAATAATATCCCGTTCTCATGAGCTTTTTGGCTAAGGTAGGATCAACAGAGTGAGCTCCACATATACCATGATGTACCTCTTGTAAGGTTGTTTTGCTTCATTTGAGTTGAGACATCCAAGGAGGGTACTATCTAGGCTACGGCGATAAAGGGTGTCCCCAATGATGGCATATTTAGATGCTTGGCGGATAAAGGTTTTATGTTGGTTAAGGGACAAGGTAGGAGGTATAATCCGGTTATGTAAATATGCATAAATGTCTTCATGCTAAGGTGAATCAAGACCAACAAGTTCACACACAAATTTTATTTCGGGGACATCGAACGCAGGGATCAACAGTTGTTCTACTAAGAACTCATATTGTGATGCATTATCGGGAATGTCCAAGAGAGATCCAATGGTAGCCATTGCATCAACTGCTTTGTTCTAGATTCTTTGGATTTGTTTAAAAGAAACATTATCAAGGTATAGTTTGAAGTAATCCACCATGCATTTTTAGGGCATCAATTTCTCATCCTTAGTATCATAATCATCATTAACTTGTTTTATCACTAACTGGGAATCACCGTAGACTTGAAGATCCTTGATTTTCTATTTTATTGTTATTCGAATTCCTATCAATAATGCCTCATATTCTGCTATGTTATTAGTGCAGGGGAATGCTATTCAAAATGACTTGGGAATGGAGTCTCCTTGGGGTGTGATGAACAAAATTCTAGCTCCTGAACCATGACTTGTGTAGGATCCATCAAAATATAACTTCCATGTAATTAGTGTGTCTATGACAAAGATTGATTCATCTAGGAAATCAGATATCAAGGGATGATCTGCCTTTATGGGTGCATCTGCAAGTTGGTCTGCTATCACTTGTCGTTTTATTGCCTTTCGATCTACATACTCAATGCCATATTCACTTAACATCATAACCCATTTAGCTAGTCTTCCTGTTAGTGTTGCTTTGCTAAGAAGATATTTCAAAGGATCAATTTTGGCAATTAGTTGTGTCTTATGATTCAACATGTAATGTCTCAATTTTTGTGCTGCAAATACCACTACTAGACATGCTCATTCAATAGGACTATAATTCAATTCATATCCAACCAGGGTGCGACTAATGTAATATACAGCTCGTTCTTTTCCATCATTATCATTTTGTACTAATAATGCTCCCAATGTTGATGTTGTTGTTGTCACATATAAGATCAAATATTTTTCGTCAATTGGAGGCATTAGAACTGGTGGAGTTAGTAAATAATTTTTAATCTAATCAAATGACTCTTGACACTTTCCTGTCCAATTGAAGGGGATTCGTTTTCTTAACAAATGTTGGAATTGGTGGATCTTGTCTGCTAAATGAGCTATGAACCCGCATATTGATTGTACTCTCCCTTGCAATGTCCTCAATTGACTGATGTTAGTTGGTGGTGGAATTTCTAAAATAGATTTGAATTTTGCTGGGTCAAATTCTATTCCTCTACGTGATACTATGTATCCAAGGAGTTTGCCTGATTGGACCCCAAAAACACATTTTTTTGGATTTAATCAGAGTTGATATTTTTCTAGTCATCTGAAAATATTTTCCAATACTCCTAAATTTCCACTTCGTTCTATGGATTTAGAGAGAAGGTCATCAACATAATATTCCATTAGCACATGCATGTAGTCATGAAAGATTTTGGTCATTGCTCCTTGATATGTAGCTCCAACATTTTTCAGTCCAAACGACATTACATTCCAATAGAAAGTTCCCCAAGAACATGTAAAAATTATATTTGGTTGATCTTCAGTAGCAATCCTTATCTGATTATAACCCGAGAATCCATCCATAAGTGATAGCATTTTGTACCCAGCTGTGAGGTCTACGATGATGTCGATGTTTTGCATGTGGAAAATCATCCTTGGGACAAGCTTTGTTGAGATCTCTAAAGTCTGTGCATATTATAATTTGACCATTTGGTTTAGTGATAGGAACAAGGTTTGATATCCAATCTTCATAATCAATAGAACGAATGAATCCCACATATAGAAGTTTCTTCAATTCTACCTTGACAAGGAGTGCGATTTGTGGATGCATTTTTCTTAGCTTCTGTTTGTATGGCTTGGAATTAGGTAGAAGTGGTAAGTGATGTAAAACCATTTCGGGATCCAATCCAGGAATATCTCCATATGACCAGGAAAAATTGACTTGTCTTTCTGCAAAGAATGTTGTGAACTTAGGCTTTTCCTTGGTGTTCAAAGATACTGCTAACTTTATGATCCTGGAATTATCTTGTGTTGCAATATTCACCTCTTCTATTTCTTCTATCAACAATGGTGATCTCTCTTGGTCTATTAGGAGACAATCCAATCCTCCATCCTTAGGTGCCTCAAGGAGGTTTTCACCTTTAGATGCGTCCTTTATTTTTACTTTTTCACGGTCAACAG
>CM021100.1:227583965-227790404 GCA_007115665.2 Sequoiadendron giganteum | reverse complement strand
ACCTGAGTAAATAATATTTTTAGAATTTTCTTGTTTTTGATGCATGTACCTTCGATCTTCAATCTGCAACACCAAATAACCTCCACAAGAGATAGAGAAGCAAAAATGGAAGATGTTATTCCACCAAACAAGAATTGTAATATGATGCAATATTCAATAATGCTACAATACAATGATATGCAAAATATGGTAGAGGTACCTTGCTTATAAATTAAATTATGAGAGATATGATAAGATAGGGTCATGACAAGTTTCTTAATCCTATCAGATGAGAAAACTAATTCATAACTACCTAGGATAATGTAAATTCTATATGTAACAATTAAAATTGTACACTCTTCAAAATGGTACAATTCCTCACCGAATTTGCGAATAATTAAAGTTAAATAAGCCTAATGTCACCTTGATCTAGTCTTGTAATGTGTTTTCCAAATCCACATTAAATTTAGGGCTCTTCTAAGCTAAATAAACCTAACTTTGCCTTAATTTAGTGTTTTAAAGTGTATAATTTACACAGGTTCACATTGGATTTAGGGCCCTTAGACCTAATGTTGCCTTAATATAGTGTTTTAATGTGTTGTACACATTCACATTGGATTTAAGGTCCTTTTAAGGTAAATTGACCCAATCTTGCCTTAATTTAATGTTGTAAAAGGTATTTATTTACACTTTCACATTGAATTTTAGCCCCCCTTGCATTTGTGACCTTTATATCATCATTAATAGGCCCCTAAGACCCTATATTATTCATCATGAGGCTTATTTCAACTTAAATCCCGATGATCAACATATGCATTAGGGGTGGAATATGTGTCCCATTTGGCCCCCTTTTAGGGTTTTGAGTGGGAAATTAGGGTTTTAAATTCAAATTTCTTGAATATCAGCCTTTGGGATCTAATAAATGGTAAATTTGTTGGATTTCCTGTATGAAAAAGGTCTAAAATATTTATTTCATATAATCCTTCATGATATCAAGTAAATCACTCAAGAGTATCAAGAGAGTTTACAAGAAAATTTTTAAGGAATTCAAGGGCATATTTCTTCATCAATTATTGCAGTAATTCAATATCCATCATCATGTCAAGATTCTCAAGCACCAAGCATGTGTTTTGAGCTAGTGTTGTGATGTTTCATTCAAGATCCAAGATTAAGCATTATCCTACACTTATTTCAAGATATATATCTACATCTACATAAGATGCAGAAAATCAAATAGTATAGATTAAGTGACAACCAACACTTCTAAACTATTATCCCAATCTAAACAAGAGAATACAAACAAAGAGAGCAATAAAAATGAAAGAAAATGAAATAAAACACTCCCCTTTGAAGTTGATTCTTTATCTTGTCGTTCCTATTTCTTCTTATGCCAATATTGCCCTTGTTGAAGTTGTGAAAATACTTGGAAATAGTAAGCAAGAAAGTTGGAGATAATTAACTGTTAAATTGAAAATGGAGGAGAAGGGTTGCTTTTATAGACAACCATTCAAATGGACAGATGATATTGATCTTCTAGAAATATTCTAAGATCGACGGATGAGGGTTCATGAGAGAGAGGTTACAAAATGGATGGCCAAGATCGAGTTTCTAGAAAGATGCCAAGATCTACGGTTGAAAATTGATGCAACTAGAATATGCCAAGCATGGAAAAGATATGATGCTGATGGCTATGACAGACATGCAAGACATGCAGACTATGACATGAAATAATGATAGGGGATCTTTGACCAAAATAGAGGGATAAATAATTTATTTTAAATTATTTATTGAAAAATGGAAGAGGATGACAAGTGGAAAATAAATAATTTATTTGGAGGAAATGAAAAAGGAGATTTAATTAAATTCATAAATCTAATTAAAGGAGGAGGTAGAAATTGAATATGGATAATTGATTTGGATCAATAATTTAAAGGAGAAGAAAGAAACATAAATAAATAATTTCGTCAATTATTTAATTATACAAGAATAAAAGGTCAAATAATAATTATTATCTGACTATAGACTTGTGATGAAGTATAAATAATTAAATAAATAATGATTTATCTAATTATTGAAGAAAGAGGTATTAGTGACGCAATTAATTTGTTTTAATTGATCAGGATAGAATAAATATTAGAAAGTGAATTAATTAAATAATTAAAAAACCATTTAATTAATAAAAGAATATGATCAAGAATAATTAAATAATTAAAATTATTTAATTATTAGAGGATTATGACTAAGGAAAAATGTTGCTCATAGACTTTAGGGCATTTTTCAGTGTCTACATTTTGCCCCTCTTTGATATAATGCAGTTCATCGCGTTGTGTCAAAGAAATTTAATTCTAAAATATGCCCCAGTGTAAAGAGAAAGGGGAAGGATGACCAAGAGAGTTGTGGTATGCCCCCTCATGAGGACATGCAGGTTCAAAGAATATGAATGTGCTCTCAAAATGGAAGGTACGACTAGAGGATGAAGAATAGAAGAAATATTAGCATGAAGGAAATTGATGTTAGCATGGAAAAAACAAGGGAGATGGGATGGTAGTGTGAAAAGGGGAAAGAAGATAGATAGGAAATGGTAAGGGAACCAACTTTCATACTTACATTTTTATATTTATCATCATTAGGCATCAAAAATTTCACAAATGGACCACAAAAACCATGGTATGACATAGACGAAAGTGTGCAAGGTGATCATTTGGGATAGACAAATAGTCAAAAAGACAAGGAGTGCCCCAGCTCATACTAGGGACTCGATTGTCCCAGTCTTTTTGCCAACACAAACCACAGGCAACAAACAAAGAAAAGAGGCCATGATCCATCATTGTCCCTCTAAATCCATTGATAGGACATCCTCGAGGAGACTAGTAACATGACCCAAAATCAATCGAAAAGATAAAAAAATCCAGACCACCAAAGTGTTTGCCAAGATAGCGTGTTCCAGTGATGATGATGATTGTTTGGGTGGTTGATTAGGTTGACCAAGATGACCGAGTTGATTTATAGGTTGATAAGGATTGATAAAGTGATTTGGTTGACCATGCCTAGCCTTAGGAAGGACACATCCTAATGAAGGAAAGATTGATTGACCAAGCTGATAAGATTGAGTGGTGTGACAAAGTTGATTGATAATGATAATGCTCGGTTTCAAGAAGGACACATCCTGATCAAGGAAATATTGATTGACAAAGTTGACAAGATTGTTTGATTGTTTGACAAAGATTTGATGAATATGACCAAGCGATGTGATGATACCCAACAGTAGGAAGGACACATCCTATTTAGGTAGAGGACACATCTGATAAAGTTGACCAAGTGACAAGTGCTGACATGACACCTAACTGCAAGGACACATCCTACTTAAGGTAAATGATAAGGTTCACATATTCTAATACCAGGAAGGACGTATACTAATAAAATACAAGAGATAATACCGAATGAGACAAATGACATAATGCCCCATTCCGATATAAGACTAGTGACCTGATTGAGTTGATGATAAGATAATTGATTGATGAAAGATTTAATTTGCTTGTTGTTTCTTGAAGTAGTTTGAATGATGATTTCTTTCAGACCAAGGACATGACCCAACTCGAGGAACCCTAAAGGACTTGACCTAGGGGGCCTTGGGGGCTCATTGATAGATGGCCTTGCCTACGTAGTAGTGCACAAAGACCTCATAGTTCGACATGACCTGACTTTGTCTTATTCGACAAAATACGGGGTCATGATTTTATTTGGACAACCTAAAGGGACTGACCTAATGCCTCGGGGGCTCAATTAAGATGAGCCTTTCCTACGTAGCAAACACATAGAGTTAGCATAGTTCGACCACTCTAACAAAACTGATTTAGACTCTAACCTAGATTTAGACTCTGTTTTTCAGAAGTTTTGAATTTTTCTGATGTTTTTGGATTTTGAGGATTTTATGATTGTTTGGATTTTGAAATGTTTTGATTTTTTTGGATTTTTCAAGACATTTTACGGTTTTTTTGGATTTTTTAGGACATTTTATGCTTTTTTATTTTTGGGATTTTTTTTAGGACATTTTATGATTTATTTTTATTTTTATTTTTATTTTTTGGATTTTTTCAGAACATTTTATGATTTTTATAGATTTTGAAGGTTTTAAGGGGTTGATACCATGTATTATTTCCCATGAAGATTCAAGTCAAGGAATTGCCCCAGTCGAGTATAGGACAAATTTACTAGGCATGATGGGAAGCAACGAATGTAACAAGTGGATATGAAAGTGAAGGATGCTAAATGTCGGTGGTTTTCAGGCCATGGGAAGGATGAAAAAGCTTTATTAAGGATGAGGAATGGGTGTGAATGGATGAAAGACTAGATGGAGTGAAAGTAGATGGAGGAGCATACACTGAATACACATGGTACCTATTTTCCAGGTTTTCACCATGGTACTTATCCAAAGCACCACCGAAGTGGTTTTCACTTTTGAACGAATTATTTTTCTTTACTATTTTTCTAATTTTTTTGATTTTTTTATTTTTACTTTTTGAGTTTTTGACTTTTTAATGGATAATCTCAAAATCAAGTTTAATACTTGCGAAGGTGCATGTTGTTGATGGGTTCAGACAATGGTTCTCCTTCAGAAGTAGAAAGCTGATAAGCACTAGATCCGTATGCTGCTATGACAATGTACGGGCCCAACCAATTAGGCTCAAATTTACTAGGTTTTTCTCATTCTACTTGGTTCTTTGGATTCTCCTTTAGGACTAGATCACCAATGTCAAAATTTCTAGGATGAAACTTCTTATTATAACTGCATCGGAGGCAGTTCTGATATGCTTGCAAGTGTGTCAAAGCATTTTGTCTCTTTTCATCTAGTAACTCTAGCTCATGTAGACGGGATACATGGTATTCTTCTTGGTCAATCAATCCATGCATAGAGACTCGTAGGGATGGTAACTCAACCTCTATAAGAGGTATTGCTTCAGATCCATAAAAAAGGGAATATGGTGTGGCTCCTGTAGGGGTACAAATATTGGTGCGATAGGCCCATAAAGCAGGGTTAAGTTGTAAGTTCCAGTCATGACCAGCATCATTGATAGTCTTCTTTAAGATCTTTAGGATAGTCTTATTAGATGCCTCAGCTTGACCATTACCTTGGGGGTAATACAGAGTGGAAAAATGATGTTGAATATAGAATTTGTTACAGAGCTCATGAACATCTTGGTTTTTGAAAGGGTGGCCATTATCTGTAATGATGGAGTGTGGGAGACCATAATGAAAAATGATGTAATTCAGGATGAATTTGGCTATCTGCTTACAAGTAATGTAAGTCAGTGGAACAACTTCAATCCATTTTGTAAAGTACTCAGTGGTGACAAGGATAAACTTATGTCCATTAGAAGAGGTGGGATGGATCTTTCCTATGAGGTCGAGTCCCCATTGTGAAAATGGCCATGGCGAAGTAAGTGACTGCAATTCCTGAGCTGGTGCATGTATGAGATCTCCATGAATCTGACATTGGTGACATTTCTTCACAAAATGATAGGCATCACATTCCATCGTAGGCCAATAATATCCCGTTCTCATGAGCTTTTTGGCTAAGGTAGGATCAACAGAGTGAGCTCCACATATACCATGATGTACCTCTTGTAAGGTTGTTTTGCTTCATTTGAGTTGAGACATCCAAGGAGGGTACTATCTAGGCTACGGCGATAAAGGGTGTCCCCAATGATGGCATATTTAGATGCTTGGCGGATAAAGGTTTTATGTTGGTTAAGGGACAAGGTAGGAGGTATAATCCGGTTATGTAAATATGCATAAATGTCTTCATGCTAAGGTGAATCAAGACCAACAAGTTCACACACAAATTTTATTTCGGGGACATCGAACGCAGGGATCAACAGTTGTTCTACTAAGAACTCATATTGTGATGCATTATCGGGAATGTCCAAGAGAGATCCAATGGTAGCCATTGCATCAACTGCTTTGTTCTAGATTCTTTGGATTTGTTTAAAAGAAACATTATCAAGGTATAGTTTGAAGTAATCCACCATGCATTTTTAGGGCATCAATTTCTCATCCTTAGTATCATAATCATCATTAACTTGTTTTATCACTAACTGGGAATCACCGTAGACTTGAAGATCCTTGATTTTCTATTTTATTGTTATTCGAATTCCTATCAATAATGCCTCATATTCTGCTATGTTATTAGTGCAGGGGAATGCTATTCAAAATGACTTGGGAATGGAGTCTCCTTGGGGTGTGATGAACAAAATTCTAGCTCCTGAACCATGACTTGTGTAGGATCCATCAAAATATAACTTCCATGTAATTAGTGTGTCTATGACAAAGATTGATTCATCTAGGAAATCAGATATCAAGGGATGATCTGCCTTTATGGGTGCATCTGCAAGTTGGTCTGCTATCACTTGTCGTTTTATTGCCTTTCGATCTACATACTCAATGCCATATTCACTTAACATCATAACCCATTTAGCTAGTCTTCCTGTTAGTGTTGCTTTGCTAAGAAGATATTTCAAAGGATCAATTTTGGCAATTAGTTGTGTCTTATGATTCAACATGTAATGTCTCAATTTTTGTGCTGCAAATACCACTACTAGACATGCTCATTCAATAGGACTATAATTCAATTCATATCCAACCAGGGTGCGACTAATGTAATATACAGCTCGTTCTTTTCCATCATTATCATTTTGTACTAATAATGCTCCCAATGTTGATGTTGTTGTTGTCACATATAAGATCAAATATTTTTCGTCAATTGGAGGCATTAGAACTGGTGGAGTTAGTAAATAATTTTTAATCTAATCAAATGACTCTTGACACTTTCCTGTCCAATTGAAGGGGATTCGTTTTCTTAACAAATGTTGGAATTGGTGGATCTTGTCTGCTAAATGAGCTATGAACCCGCATATTGATTGTACTCTCCCTTGCAATGTCCTCAATTGACTGATGTTAGTTGGTGGTGGAATTTCTAAAATAGATTTGAATTTTGCTGGGTCAAATTCTATTCCTCTACGTGATACTATGTATCCAAGGAGTTTGCCTGATTGGACCCCAAAAACACATTTTTTTGGATTTAATCAGAGTTGATATTTTTCTAGTCATCTGAAAATATTTTCCAATACTCCTAAATTTCCACTTCGTTCTATGGATTTAGAGAGAAGGTCATCAACATAATATTCCATTAGCACATGCATGTAGTCATGAAAGATTTTGGTCATTGCTCCTTGATATGTAGCTCCAACATTTTTCAGTCCAAACGACATTACATTCCAATAGAAAGTTCCCCAAGAACATGTAAAAATTATATTTGGTTGATCTTCAGTAGCAATCCTTATCTGATTATAACCCGAGAATCCATCCATAAGTGATAGCATTTTGTACCCAGCTGTGAGGTCTACGATGATGTCGATGTTTTGCATGTGGAAAATCATCCTTGGGACAAGCTTTGTTGAGATCTCTAAAGTCTGTGCATATTATAATTTGACCATTTGGTTTAGTGATAGGAACAAGGTTTGATATCCAATCTTCATAATCAATAGAACGAATGAATCCCACATATAGAAGTTTCTTCAATTCTACCTTGACAAGGAGTGCGATTTGTGGATGCATTTTTCTTAGCTTCTGTTTGTATGGCTTGGAATTAGGTAGAAGTGGTAAGTGATGTAAAACCATTTCGGGATCCAATCCAGGAATATCTCCATATGACCAGGAAAAATTGACTTGTCTTTCTGCAAAGAATGTTGTGAACTTAGGCTTTTCCTTGGTGTTCAAAGATACTGCTAACTTTATGATCCTGGAATTATCTTGTGTTGCAATATTCACCTCTTCTATTTCTTCTATCAACAATGGTGATCTCTCTTGGTCTATTAGGAGACAATCCAATCCTCCATCCTTAGGTGCCTCAAGGAGGTTTTCACCTTTAGATGCGTCCTTTATTTTTACTTTTTCACGGTCAACAGGCGCCTTTTGATTTTCACCTGAAAACCTATTATTTCTATTTTTTATTTTATCATATTCATTTTTGCGACTACATGATAGGATAGCCTCACCAAAGTATGCAGTATAATCGAGTTCTATGGAAAATCCAGCCTTATCATCCCCACTAGGCATTCCTTCACGAAGTCCCATAAACTCAACGATTTCTTCATCATTCTCGAAAGTGTCCAAACTTGGTGGGTCTTGTTGATCCCAATCTATGAGTTGTGGGTAGACAAGGGGCAAGCCGTCATCATTGTTATCAAGAGTCATGGTGTAGGCAAAGAGGGTAAAGATGGATGTAGAGTCATCAGGTTCCCAGGAGGTAGCGTCGATGGTTTCCCAAAAGTGTTTAATCCATTCTTCTTTATTTAAGGGGGCTTTGGGATGAGGGCTTGGTAGACTTAACATGGAACTAATTGTAAGCTTTTGAATGAATTGTGTTTCAAGAGGAGGCTCATCAAGTATTATGAATAGTTTATCTAAGTCCATAGAGGTAGTGCAAGATAGGGAATCACATTCATATTCATTACAATCAACATAAAAATCCCAAGGGTCCTCATATGTCTCAAACTCATTTGAAGCATTAGCAACCTCACTTGAAGGTAATTCGATACCTTGGATAGTCACTTTTATAGGTACAAAACCTAACCCTTGATGTTTAATCAACTTAGGAGGTTGCAAGGGTTCTATCATTCCTTTTTTATTTAGGCCAAGACCATTGTGTCCATCATATCCTTGTCGTTTCATTATTGGGAACCCTTTTGGATATTGTTCAATTAGCAACCTCTTATTTTTAGTGTCTTCTTCTTCTCTAGACAGCCATGTGAGAATGTGATCATCTAGAGATTCCTTGGAAAGATCTCCCCATTTGGTGAAGGTGGAAGGGGGATTATGAAAGATGACCTTAGGCTGCATGGGATGTGGTTTTCCATAAGACTTTGGCGATTTAGGAAATTTTCCAATCAAAAAGAGACTCTTCATGTTATATTCTCCACATCCTTTGTCTTGGATCTGGATCTTAGGCATGGAGGGGGTAGTGAATGGAGTGGATGATTTGACTAGCGTAGATGGGTCAATGTAGTGGGATAAATTGGTGGATGAGGTGGAAGGTGAGGCCTCTCGATTGATGGGCACTTGATGTTCAGTAGTTCCTCTTAAGTTTGAACAATACTAAAAAGGATTGGGGTCGCCTGGAATGGTGATTTCAATTCCATTGTGTGGAAATTTGAGGCATTGATGGTAGGTTGATGGGATAGCTCTCATAGCATGAATCCAAGGATGACCAAGGAGAAGATTATAATGTAAGTCCAGATCCAAGACATGAAATACTGTATGTTGTATGGCTAGGCCAACTCTTATAGGAAGTGAAATGACACCTTTGGATGAACGCTTAGCATCATCATAAGCTTTGATATTGATTTTCTTTGTTTGGTCTATACAATTCTCAGAGTATCCCAATCCTTTCACCAATTTTAGTGAGAAAATATTTAGACCCGCTCCACTGTCTACTAAAACTCGTCTAATCTTGCATTTATCAACGCAAACTTCAAGATGCAAAGGATCATTATGATCAGATTTTGGTGCAGAAAAGTCTTGCTCAGAGAAGGTGACATGATGTGGCATAGCTAGGTATCCAACCATGGCCTGAAATGCATTGAAATCTAGGTTGGTGGGGACATACGCTTCTTGCAATGCTTTGTCAAGTATAGCTCTATCTTTTGGGGATGTGCGAAGGAGCTCCAAGATAGATATTTTCACGGGAGTTTTTCCCAACTGCTCTAGGAGGTTATATTGGTTCTTGGGCTGAGGATTGGGTGGAGGTCTTGGAATAGTTATCTTTGTTCTGTGAGTAGCAACAACACAATTTGAGTTTGGCTTGTTTATGGTGATGATAGCAATGTGATCATCAAAGGATTTTATGTTAAGAATGATAGTGCTATAGTCGTGTTTGACTATGGCATAGTTGGAACTATTGTTGTTCCCTGAACCGAAGGCTTTCCCTATATCATGGTCTTGCAAGGGAGTTCTGAATATGGTATGATCAGCATTGGTTTTTCCTTGCTAATCTCCTACTGATATAGTTCCATCTTCAATGAGGTCTTGAATAATGTTTTTGAGTGTCCAACATCTTGTTGTTTTGTGTCCTTTGCTACGGTGGTATTCATAGTATTCATCTTCTATCCACCAATCTGGTTTGATCAAGGAAGGTTCATAATTCTTGGTGTCAGGTAGCATGATGGTATTGGTTTGCAAGAGTCATTTGAGAACTAATTTGATAGGTTCACCCAAGGGGGTGTAGGTTCTCTTGGCACAAGGAGGTCCTCTTTGTTGTTGATTGTTTTGGATAGAGTTTAATGTTTGGTTTTGACTTTGGGTTCACGTATCTGACATGGTTGATGATGGGGAGGGAACTTTAAGTTAAATCGTTGGACCTTTAGTTATCATTTTGGCATCAACAACTCCATCATTTGTTACATTTTTGTTTTGGGACCAATTTTTGCTCTTATCATTGTTAGATTTTTGATTTTCTCTATTTATCTTGACTAGTCCTTTGGTGATAAGACCTTTCTCAATAAGGACACCTTTCTCAAGGATCTCTTCAAAGGTTGTAAAACATTGGATTTGGATTCAGATCATGAGTTCTCCATTAATATTTTCCACAAACCTGGTGACCAATTGTTTTTCAGGAATGTGACAAGGGAATTTGCTAACCAAACCTCGCCATCTTTGGTAGAATGAGGTAAGGGATTTTCCTTCTTCTTGTCTAGTGGTGCTTAATGTTGCAAGGGTGACATCATTTTTAATGATGAAGGAAAAATTGTTAATGAATTTTTCAACCAATTCACCCCATGTTCTTATTCCTGGAGGAAGATGTGAAAACCAATCTAAAGTTGCCCCTATAAGACTTCACGAAAATAGTCTCATTAAATAAGTTGGATCATATGAGACTTCCATGCAGGATGTGTTGAATTCTCAAATGTGTTCTATTGGATCCCCTATCCCCTTATATTTAGGCAAAGGTGGTGTTGTAAAATGAGGGGGAAAGGGTGGCATATATAAATTGCGATCAAATGGAAAGGGGCATAATTCCTCCACAAAATAGGTCTTTTTGTTGGTCCCCAATTGCATGTTAGTCATTTGTTGTTGAAGGGTTTGCACTTGTTGTATCAAAAAATCAGCAAGTGATGGTGTTGCATTGATTTGACTTGGTGTCATGATGCTAACAATGAGGTCATAGGTTGGATTTGAATTATGATTGATTCCTTGTGATGTGAGACCTTGATTTCCACATTGATTTGTGTTGGTTTGATTTGGAATGAAATTGGCATTTAGGTTTGTCCCAAAGGTCATGTTGCATGTGGTATGGTGTTTTGGAATTGATGTGTAGACCCTTGATTTTTTATTTGGTTTTGGAAATTAGGTCCTTGGTTTACAAATGAAGGTGTTGGTCCTTGACCAATGTTTTGTGATGAGGAAAGGGCCCCTTGGTTGGTATTTTGAAATGAAGATGTAGGCCCTTGATTGACATTTTGTAATGGAATGTTTCCTTCATTAGAATTTTGGAGTGATGAGGGGGACCCTTGATTTGCATTTTGGAATGATGGGAGGGATCCTTCATTATTGTGTTGCTTTTGGATTTTTTGTGAGACAATGTGAACCTTTCTAGGTTGACTTGAAAATTGGACCAAAAATCCTTGGTTTGTGTTTTGAAGTGTAGGAATGGGACCTTGGTTTGCATTTTGAGTCAAAGGTGTAGGACCTTGTGAGGTCGAACCTTGATGTGTTTTTTGGAAAAGGGGATTTGTAATGGTCTTACCCAAAGAGTTGGAGTTGCTTCCAAGTGTAGAATTTTGTCCTTGTGTAGCAGTATGGGTTTCCTTGTTTTCAAATGTTGGGATATTTGGGATATGTGTGGTGGTGGTACTCATGTGTGAGGTTATCCCAAGGGGCATATTTGTTGCTTGTGATGATGATGGAATGCCAAGTGTAAATGGATTTTCAGTTTCCTCTTCTACAAGGGTTGATACATAAAAACCTTGAGGTAATTTGGCACCCTTTTTAGCTAGTGCATAGAAGTATCTATTAGGATCACCACTAACAAGTTGATCAATCATGTTTAAAATTTTTGGATCTTGATAAGCTCTTTCAATTTCTTGAGGAGTCAATTGTTTGTTGAATTCTTCTATGCTTAGGTTTCCCCATTTCTTGTTGAATTCATCGTGATATATATTGTCCCAATTGTCAGTTTGATCTCTTTGTGGCACCTCTCTATGAGGTGTGGATTGATTTGAATTAAACCCAAGGGTAGTGTCATGAAATGGGTCACTTGAATATTCCATGTCCTTTCTTTTGGATGTTGACCTTGTTTCAACCATGTGAGATGTTTGCAAGTTTGAGGGATAATGCAAGATGTGGATGCCACTAAACTATGTTTTTTCTGTTTTGTTTTGTTTTGTTTTTGGAATAAAGGATGTTAATGCAAGGTGATAATGATGTTTGTCTAAGGAAGATGAGCAATGCAAGGTGAAAATGAGGAATAATATGAAAAATGTTGACTAAGGTAATGACCAATGCAAAGTCTAGATGCCAAATGAGTACTAAGATAGAAGGTATGACAATATTTTTGGATTTTCAGGATAAAATATGCAAGGTGAGGACTAAAATGAGTTTGATGTGCAAAGGTCTAAATGATTTGGAAAAAGGAGCTACTCAACCACCCTAAGCTTGATCTATGCCTCAATTTGAGTCAACAAAGGACTTGTTGGTAGGACAAGATGATAAAGTGAGCTTTCCTAACTAGACTCTTGAGTTGGAAAGGTCTCACAAAAGGACAATGACTAAGGAAAATGATGTTGACTAAGTCCAATGACAACCTACTCTTTGAAGGAAATGATTTCACAAAGTATGGTAGGGTTTTCCTAATCCAAAATTTGAAAATGAAATGAGGATGCAAGGACCGGTTTATGAAGATAATGATGTTCAAGAATGAAACTAAGTTTTGCAAGGATGCGCCTATGGGTAAATGCAAGCTAAAGATATCACTAATGGAAGATTTAACAATTTTCTCTCTAGTTTTCAACAATGGTTGCTAGAGAGAAGATGTTTGATATCAGATTGGACAAATTTGGTCTTGGGTTTTAGGCTACAAAATTTGGAATTGTTTCAAGTTGAATGTTTGTTTCCAAGTTCGTGAAAAGTGTTTATTTGTCTCAATGTCTTAGAAAAACACTTGGCAAACACAATATCTTATCTTTGAAATTTTGAAAACATGCACAATGAAGACAAGCACAACCCTAGGTTAAGCAAGGACAATATTCGCTAGATTCCATGTGGGTTTCCCCAAACGCACTTATTATTAGCATGTGAATCCAAAAGCTTGGATGCACGGGCTCCCCCTTACATTGCACTCACTTCGCAAGCCAACCAAGCTTCCAACCCCCATAAAACTCCCATGGCAGGTTGATCACCTCTACTAAGAACTGCGAGAATGTGGATTCTTTCACAACGACCGTTGTTGCACTAGAAAATAGAAGGATTTTGGCAACTACACAAATGTTTTTAGTTCAGGACCCCTGTTTCAATGGCCATACATAGGGCACAAGATTAAGCCCCATTTAGGAGGCACTTTAGCCTAAAGAGGTTATGGTCAATAGGGTTTTGGGGAGTAGCTTGGCCAAAAAAATTTGTTGCTGGTCTGAGTCGCCGTGGGGTGAGTAATTTTTCCCACCAAGGAAGGCCCAAGTTTTGGAGGCAATAACCATTTCTCTTACACCCAGGATCGCATAAATGCGCAAGGGGAGAGGATACTTCGATTATTGCATCAAAGGGTAACACAAAATTGAAGACACTTGTAAATTTTAATTACCAAATGATAATGTGAGGAGGACACACAAGACAATTTGTTCATTTTAAAAGTTTAACTTGATGTGAAACAAACCAAGTTCATTTTAAACCCATAACATGAAATGCATGTTCATTTTAACCAATGAGTGTGCATGCAATTTGTGTTCATTTTAATCCCATGACATGAAATGCATGTTCATTTTAACCAATGATTGTGAATGCAATTTGTTGTAGTTGTTGAAAACAAGTAAAATTGATTATGTCTAAAGAAATGAAAAGCTCGATTTTTGTTTCTAAAGAAACAATTTTTTAGACTCCCTCCAAGCTGTGCCACAAGCTAAAAACAAGAAATTAGTAACTCAAAAGAGAAGGTTAATGGCAACAGAAAATTAAAAGAACCATAACTTTCTCAAAACTTAACGAAATTTCAAAGTGTTTATATCTATGGAAAACTAAAACTCAAACCTTCAAAACCTAGAAATTATTTTTCCAAGATTCTGCATAAAAAAAGTGTTATAGTCAAAATAAAATGTGGGTTTTAAGAGGTTAAATTTTTTTTTAAAAAATAGCATATAGTAAAATAGCCATAACTTTCTCATATCTTAACGAAATTTTAAACTGATTGATGGTTCAGAAAGCTAAAAACGAGGGCTACAAAACCTAGATGATAATTTTTAAAGACTTTATGTGCCCATTTTTATGTGCTGAAAGGAAGATGACCGGATTTGATGTAACTTTTTGGCTGTAACCTGCAAAACAACCAAACAAACAAGAAAACAAACAATATTTTTTTGCAAAATTATTCGATTCATGTCAGGTTCACCAACATAAGATGGGGAAAATAAAATAGAATAGATAAAGTGGCAGCCAACACTTATAGACTAAAATCCCAATCTAAACAAGAGAAAACAATGAAAGCATAAGGAAAATAAAAACATTAAATCAAAACACTCCCCATGCTTTGATTTTGAATCACTTCTCTTGTCTCTCCTTCTTCTTCTTATGTAATCTTTGCTCTCATATTTGTTGATGAAGTTGTGCAAATACCTGCAAATAGTAAGCAAAAAAGTTGGAGATAATGATAATTGTTAAATTGAAAATGGAGGAGAGGGTTGCTTTTATAGACAACCATTTGAATGGATGGATGAGATTGATCTTCTAGAAAGATTCTAAGATCAACGGATGAGGATTCATGAGAGGGAGGTTACGAAATGGATGGCCAAGATCGAGTTTCTAGAAAGATGCCAAGATCTATGGTTGAAAATTGATGCAACCAGAATATGCCATGCATGGAAAAGATATGACATTGACGGCTATGACGCTTGATGGCTATGACATACATGTAGGACATGCAGACTATGATATCAAATAATGACATGGGATCTTTGACCAAAATAGAGGGATAAATAATTTATTTAAAAATGGAAGAGGATGATAAGTGGCAAATAAATAATTTATTTTAAATTATTTATTTGGACGAAACGAAAAAGGAGATTTAATTAAATTCATAAATTTAATTAAAGGAGGAGATAATAATTCAATATGGATAATTGATTTGGATCAGTTATTTAAAGGAGAAGAAAGACACATAAATAAATAATTTCGTCAATTATTTAATTATAGAAGAATAAAAGGTCAAATAATAGTTATTATCTGACTATAGACTTGTGATGAAATATAAATAATTAAATAAATAATGATTTATCTAATTATTGAAGAAAGAGGTATTAGTGAGGCAATTAATTTATTTTAATTGATGAGGATAGAATAAATATTAGAAACTGAATTAATTAAATAATTAAAAAATCATTTAATTAATAAAGGAATATGATCAGGAATAAATAAATAATTAAAATTATTTAATTATTAGAGGATGATGACTAAGGAAAAATGTTGCTCGTAGACTTTAGGACATTTTTCAGTGTCTACACATCCTTCATGTCTACTTCATGTTGAGTTGCAAATTTACAAGACATCATTCAAAGTATCATTTTCGATGTTTCATTTTCCTTGTTTCATGTTTCATGTCCTTATTTCATTGTCTCATTATTTGGTTTAGTTACCTAAAATGGGTTTGACCAAGGAAAACTCCTATTCACTAACAATTAACAACTTTTTCTCTTCTTTACATGTATGATTACAAATCTAGGTGTCTTGGAGCATGAAGGACCTCTGAAGAATAGGTTACATGCTTGAAAGATTTTTTTTTTAATTGTCCCCTCATTTGCAAAATTGTTATCTTCACAAAAAGTCTTCTGGAGGTTTGAAATCAGGGTTTCAGATCCGAAAGCAAAGTGTGGCCGAAAGAGAAGAGATTGGAGAGTACAATTAGATCTTGATTCTAAAAAAAAAAACACTAGGACTAATATGCCACCTTGGGTATATGAGTCCTAGTATAGTCAATTTTTAAGGTTTTAGGAGATTCAAAATAAGCACTATCAAATTCTAGTTTTGGTGTAGAAAACCCAGTCTGGGACTAAATCATGCAAAATCAAAATTTGTCTTAGTACACACTTTTTATTTTGCAATTTTCTCCTATGTCTTAGACCCTAGTGATGAAAATTTTCTACCTTACACTAGATAAGATAACTATGAATTTTAGATAAGACAACTAAGACTTCTAAAGAAAGCATATATCCTAAGTAAACTTAGCTTGTGAACTAAGACTCCTAAGTTCCTAGAAAAGAATTAACTAGGTGACTTATTCACACAAACAATTTTAAGGGTGTGTGTTGTTAAAAATGATAATTTTTTATCTACATGTTCACCTATAATGGTGTAGTCACTAGCATAAATGTTCAGAGAAAATTTAAAATATATAATCAAGACATTTTTCTATGGTGATAAATATTTTAGATAATAGTGGAACAACAAATACTTTAATGAAAATAATATGTTAATTGATTGAATATGGTGCTATACTAGTGGACCTAATAATTCCATAATATTTCTACTAGATTATATTCATCTTTTTGAAGTTTGGTGTCCAAGAAAAATTCTTGAGACCCTATTTTCATAATATTATATTTGAATAATAGACTACAATACTTGGTTTCAAAAATAATTAAAATAAATTGTCTTGATTAACAACTATCATATTCTATGCTATATATTCAAAAAATACATGTCAATTATTCAACACATCACCTTAATATTTTGAATTTTAGTTGATTTAATTCAATTAAAGTTTAAATTATAATATAAAAATTATTTAAGCTCTTATATTATATATTCCAAGAGGATTCTTATACATATAATGCTTATAAACTTTATTTTGTATATGCACATTTATTTAGCTATAATAAATTTATTTCTATCAATAAAATGATTTACCATGCAAATAATCATAAGTATGATAAGAAAAAAATGGAGAATCTCTAATGATTATGATTGTTGCACTTCTCTTACCCAATATTTTCAATTAAAGGAGAATAAGTAATTTTGGAAGAAAAACAATTAAATGGATTATATCCCTCAAAATTAAAGTCTTGAACTATATACAAACATGAACATTAAGAACCAATTAAAGTATTTAAAAAGAAAACATGAACAAAGATTTCATTTTATAAAGTTGTAGTAAATTTTTTTTTTAAATTTATTTAAACAAGAAATAGTTGAACAATCAAATAATCAATAGTAATTTTACAACTTAAAGTGATTGAAAAATTATGATAAATTATCATAATTTTTGCAAGAAACTACATTGAACTATTAAACATTTTGATTTTTAGGAATAAATCTATTGTAGTACTTATATATCCAAGTTCGGCTTCAAGGCATCTCCTAAATGTCTATTAATAATTAATTTAATAGTGTGAATACTTTTTAAAAAAATTACTCAAGATATAGCTTAAATTTATTTATCAATATATGAAAATTATTTGTTTATTAAAAATATATGACATGTCTACGAAATAGATTGTCTTTTAATAGTGTAGACTTGAATTTTGTAAATATAATATAGTTTTATTGAAATAGTTGGCTTTGAAGTTACATTATTAATGCAATTTTGTATATGACATTAGAACATCTTACTTAACTTAGCCTCATAGATCTATATATCATACGTCATCGCCCATAATAGCATTGGATCCACCTCCTCACACATGATATTATTAGTTGTATCAATGTGATATGCATCATTAACATGAGAAGATCCGTCAGACAATAGGAATGCAAGCTTATCACATTGAGATTGTATATTCATCAACTCTTCTTTCTTGGCTTCCAATTGAGATTCTAGATTGGATATTTTCTTTTTTAGTTCATGGACTACACTAGAACTTCCTTGGATGGGATCCTTCACTCTTGCCCTTGCTTCATACACCAAAGTATTAATTGCATCTACTCTTTGCTTAACATCTAGACCCTGAAGAAACATTACAAGAAAAAAAATGAATCTAAGTAAATTAATATGAAGAGCTAAATTAGTGAGTGAGTTATAATTTTATCCTTAATTACATAAAAATATAAAAATCAAATAAATTTGTGAACATCTTGTGAGTAGGTTTATACATCCATTAGCTAATAAAATAACACTTTTAAATGATACATGACATATTTCATGTCTAAACCGACTACAAGTGAAACATACATCTATACTTAGATCAAATTAGTAAAGGTCAATAGTAACACTTTAGTTTAAAAGTAGAGCTTAATTGTTGATGAGCTATGATTTTGATTGAAGCAAAAAGAATAATGAGGAATAAATAGATTTGCTGTGATAAATGCAATCTAAAACATTTTAAAAATATAAGAAAAACATATAAAAAATTGCCTCATGTAGAGCTAATTAGGCCCATTCTCAAAGATAATTAGTTGTATTTGTGTATATTCAGAGCTAGTTGTATTTTGAGAGATGATGGGGGACATTTTGATTTTTGTCACCTCAAAGCTGAGGCCATGGCACTCCTAATAGACCTAGAACCAACCAATCGCTTTGGCCATAAAAATTGGCAGATAGAAGGAGATTATCATGTCATCGTAAACGAGACTTAAAACTTTGAAAATTAATAGAGTTATAAGTCAAATTTGGCCCTTGCTTGATATACAAGGGACCACGATAATAAATTATTAATATACTTAACATGTCTATATAGAGGGTAACTTCCATGCAAATGAGTTAGCCAACTTTGATAGGCACTTTATGACATGACATAGAAGCGTGGGGAAAACTATTAAATATAGATGAGAGGATAGGAAAGGAAAGGTCCTTTTATAGTCCACGATAGCAGGCGATCTGTTTTTGGGTCTACAGATGGCTTACAGTATATGGGACTCCTCGTATTCCCAATATGAGGGAAGCACCTAACTCGTGCTCCACAATACGAGGTGTACATACCTTACCCCTACAAGATTTGAACTTGTGACCTCTCTTTCAAGAATACAAGTTCTCCCGAAAATAGAAAATAGATTACTGTAAATAGAAAGTCTAATGCCACACAGCCGTAAACTATTGAATATAAAAGTGGACTCTGCCTTCACGGTTTATATCTTTTAGGGAAACACAGAGTACGTGGGCGGAGAATGAAAGAAACTGCAAGGCGCAAGAAAAGGAAAGTCTACAAGTAGCTCCACCATCAAGATGGTTCGATGGCAAAATGAATTTAATAATTTAATATGTGTAAGGGTGAATTTAAGATCAAAGTCCACTACTGTAAGAAAGAAAAAGGCCCCTTCTCTGATTACTCACAAGAATCAATGCAGATGAATCCTATTGAAAACAACTGAGCAGCTCTGTTAAAGAAATCAATAAAGTGGCTGTTAAGCACTTGCAAATCTTGGATACCATAACATACCAGGTGAATCTTAAAACATGGATAAGGAAAATGTTCTGTTCGTATTGAAAAATATGCTGATACTGAAAATAACAAGAAGCTCTTGGAATAAAAGCTGTGAAGAGGGTAAGTCCCAGACTACATTACAAACAATAGAGCAGCAAAATGGGAATAGAAGCCATTAGATGCATCAAAACCAGCCATAAGGAACGAAAGCAACCAAACAGAATAATCCCATGAACGAAACAAAGGAAATAAGAATTAGAAATAGCTCTTCAAAGAAACCAATAGTGCCCATGATCTCAATACAGAATTACATCAAGGAAACATATTTTAAATAAACAAAAGAAAGGCGGCGTACAAAAGCAAGTATAGTTAAAAACTTACTTGAAGCAGTTTGATAATATAGCTGGTTCCATATACTCTCTGCACGACTGTGAACTTGTCAGGATCATCTGGAGGAAAATGTGGAGCCAAAGTACAGTCTTCTGAGCATTTCTTGCGTTGAAGTCTACAGGCAGCGCAGGATACAATCTTTCTCTTACCCATTCCTTGCGATAATAGAATCCTACGATGAATATTCTGGAATGCAGGTTCAATATTTATATTGGAAGCTTTTGAGCCAAGAAGTCGGCTGGACCGACCATTTTCTAGCAGCCCCCCTTCCTATGAAGGAACCTGCTCACAACATTGAATGAATATTCAATGTATCTATGAGATTGACGGTACACATAAATGAAAGAGTACAATGAACGAAGCAACGTCGAAGGTGCAAAAGAAGAAAGTGGGAAACCCCATTACGAACTAATGGGATTGTGCTTCTCTCTGTGTTGGAAACGCGTGAGAAAAGGCAGGAATGTTCAAAGAGAGTACATGGGCGGAAAATACGACAAAGTGTAATGCGCCATAAAAGCCAGGAAACGTCCATAGCTTTTTTGACATTTAACAGGAAAAAGTACATAGGCGGACAATGCGACAAAATGTGATGCGCAAAAACGGTAGGCGGACATATGTATGCCACGACATCAGTAAAGTGACGTCTACCACAACATCAGAATGCACCATCCACTGTATTTATTTATTAATTGAAAATAAAATATATGTTTTGATTTTTAATTAATTAATAAATATATTAAAGGTGCATTCTGCTGTTTTGATAGACAATTGATTGATTCAAACTAACATCTTGATGTTTTTGAACTGAGAATAGTTTTCTTGGGGATCTAAATCAGATTGTCTGTTTTTAGCCATTCTAGCTCTGACCATCAAGATAGTTCTATCATTTAAAATGATATATGATTAAATGAATTTAATAATTTAATATTATATATATTATTATTTTATTTTCTATTTTGCTTGTTGTTTTTTTTTTTAAATATTTTAAATTATTTGTGTAGACACTGAAAAATGTCCTAGGTCTCCTAAACACCATTTTTTCATTGTCTAGGGTCATTTTTCTACTATTAATTAAATTTATTTATTTAAATGACTCATATTTTCTCTCACTATTTGGATTAAATTTTTTATTTAATCAAAAAGTTAATTTGTCTTTTTCTTTTGCATTTAAATAATGTTTCCATTATTTGAAAATGCACTTTCCCTCTCAAATTGAAGTGATTTTTGTAAAAGCAGTCAATTTTCGCATTCTTCCGCCAGTCTCTTTCTATCTTATCTTGTCTCATCTACTTTCATCTATTGATAAAAATAAAATTCATTTAATTTGGATCATCCATTTCACATTCGTCTCTCTATAAAAGGAGGTCTATCATTATCATTTTAATATTAACATCTTTTATGCCAATGCCAATCTTTTGAGGTTTGCATGCATTTTGGTTTGATTTAAGCTATTTTATGCATATTTCTATTTCTATCTATTTTGCATGCATACAATTTGTAGTGACAAATATTATAATTATATATTTCTTTCTATTTGAATATATTTCTACATATTTATGTCTCAACTTATCAATCCATACACATATCTTAGTATATTTTTCTAGATATTACATTAATTGTACATATAAATACAACTATCCCTATACATTCTAGACTAAATATTCATTTAGAAATAAGATATATCTTAGATTATCTAGTAAAAGATGATTTCATTATGATTTTATTTGTGGGTGTACGTTGTTGACACCCAATCTTGTAATCAACATTTTCTTGGCTTTTTGGTTTATAATATAGGTCTTTCAATATAACTGATCTTAAGATTCATTGTGTCATTTTAAATATGTTTACTTAGTTTAAAATGGTACCGTTATGTTTTAAATATGGCCTTGTTTCTTTTTTCTGGCCTTATGCAAATTTTTCAGGTTATGATCTCTTGCTAAGATTCATCTAGTGTAGTTATGCTAGTCTCTTAAACCCTATGTATGTCCTATTTGATGTCTTGGCTAGAATCCCTAATATTTATCAATTATTTATTAGTTAATTTCTATCACTTGTGGTTAATAACTTAAGTGGATGTCTTTCATTTGTGTGGTGATTAGAAATCAACTAGCAATTCAGTCCTAATTCACATAAATAGTGTTTTCCTTGTTCATCTTTTTGGAAATTATAGTGTTTGTCATTTATGTCAAAGGTGTCAAAGATGTGGCAATGCTTCAAGGTCAAAGGTGTCAAATATATGATAGTTTGCTTTAATGTTTTTTCATGCATTTTTTCTTCAAGGTACTTCATGATTGTTTCAAGTGTTGGTAGATTAGGTGTATTCATTCAAAGCATCAAAATTTAAGTGTATTAAAGCAAGATTCAATAACATCAAGCATCACAATAGGAAAAACATCAAAGCAAGGTTCAATTGCATTCAATACATTCAAGGTATTCAAGTTTATTAAGGTAATTGTTTTGATATTAATACTCAAGGCATAATATTCTCCATTAGAAAATATCAAGGGTACAAGTGTCAGTACATGGTAAAGGAAAAACACAATATTGCTTAATGATTGACTTGTGGAGATTGAAGTAATATGGTGACAATTTCATTCTAGGGTTTATCCCTTGTGAAGGATTCTCAAAGGAAATATTGTTTCTTATTATAATTTAGCATTAGCCTACTATAAAAAGGTTAAGTGCCCATTAAATGAATACTTAAGGGAAGTGTTTACATTAAGTGATCGACCCTTACTCCTTGGTCAACCAACTCAACAGATTAGGAACTCTTCTACTAACACCTATCATTAAATCAATGACTATTATACATTTGTTGAACTGGTGGGATTAGTAGATCAATTGTCCTTGTTTAAACCTGATGAACGACTATTGCTCCAAGTTTTTATTTTGATAGTGTATAGATGTCATTGGTTGGGTTTTCAATTATTCATAGTTTTATAGCTATCTACAAGTAGTGATGAGTTGATGTATCTTTGCCAGTGTATGGAGATGCAATTTTCTGAAGTTAATGATATCATTATTTTGAAAAGAAAAGATAGAGAGTTAGACTTTAATGTCAATGCTAAATAATGCCTCTATATGTTTGTCATACAGGATGATTTTTCTTACTAATGATAACCAATGAGTTGAGGAGATTTCAAGGGATGTATGAGATTGGTGTGAATTTTGTTTTGTGACCATGATACAAATTTTATGGTGGTATAATACACGATGAAGAAGACTTGAATATAAGGTTATGAGAGGGTTTCATGTTTACTTAGTATGATAGTATCCTTGAAATGTGCCTTTTTATTTATATAGAAAAATAATCTATATGAAATAACAAGCATATTTAGTTGGTTTATCGTCAATATTATGCACAATGAAGGAGAATTTCAATTAAGTGAACCTAGCCTCTATACAATTGAAATTGTTCAAGCATATCTCTTTCTGCATAGATATGTGTGATCTGAGAGTGATCACAAGTCAAGGTTTTTGTGTTGAAGCCAAGAAAGTGTGTGCATGCTCTGAATAAGAATATAATCATGCCTTGACTGATAAAGTTGTCTATGTGAGTGAAGTTTTTCAATGTAAGAGAATATCATTGTCTTGTTTCATTATTTCCTTGAGTATATGAGGATTAGGTTGTATGTAGAATTTTTATTGTAGTCAAGGTGTATTTTGATGGTGCATATTGTAATAGGGTAACCCCATGAAGTTGTATTTCTTCTTTCATTGATGATTGGTCATTAAGACCATGGAGGATTGGTTAGTGAGACTGTATTATGGTAGTGAGGTTGAAACTAGTGAGGTTCCTTAGCCAGTGAGGCTCCGTAATCAGTGGGATTTTATTAAGCCAGTGAGGAAATTTTTCTTGAGTGGTTTTTTATCCCTATGAGGGTTTTCCACTCATGAAAATAATGTGTTATGTTTCTTTATTTTGATGTCTCTTTTGAGTTTTTCATGTGGTTTAAAGATATGATATTGGCTATCAGATTTTCATTACATTCTTGAAACTAAACATTTGATGATTATAAAGAAGTTTTGTGCTTTGGAAAATCATTTGAATTTGAATTTGGTTATTGAAACATTGATTCACCCCCCTCTTAGTATTTCCCATACTCCAACAAGTGGTATCAGAGCAAGAAACTTGCAACAGGTTTAACCAACTTAAGATTTCCTGATAGTGGAGTACAATGGGCAAGATGCATAGAAATAAAGTTTTTTAAAAAGGAGAAAGGTTTGCATCAAAACAAAGAGGAGTCTATTAAAAAGCTTGATGATGTTTCTAATCTTCTTGGCTATAAATATTGTCAAGGAGGAACAAATGATGAATCTCAATTCATAGAGATTGCAAATGAATACCAAAATAACCAAGAAACTGATGAAGGAGGAGTTGTTGATTTTGAAGGAGAACTTGTTGTTGTCCTAGTTGATGTTAAAAACCTTAGATTTTAAGAGAATCGGAGACTCGGGGTAAGACTTCGAGAAAGTATTAATGTTAATAAAGTCCTAGGACAAAATCGTAATGAATTTGAAAAGACAGTTGAATTTATTAAAGTTCAAGTTGTGGAAAGAGAAAAGGGTTGAAGAAGAAATAAAAAATAAAATAAAATAAGAAAGAGACATGTAAAAATCTAGAGAGTGAGATTGCCTCATTGAAAAAAATTGAAAAGGAAAACTCTTTGTTAACAGAAAAAACTATAAATGATGTTGTGATTATCAATTTGAAATTAGAGATTGAAGAAAACAAAGGATAGATGATGTGACAAGGCTTGATTTGGAAGTCAAAATATTTGAATACCAAAATCTCGAAGGAGAAATAGTTTCTCTAAGGAAATATTTGTTGAAGATTTTTCCAATAGAACCTAATAGTTCTCTAGAGATTTGGCAAATATCATAATGAAGAAACTGTAAGGTTAGTGGCCAACACAATGAGCCCAAGATTTTTTGATCCTTGCTCCTTCACTTTTGGCTTTGTTAAAATAGGGAGGGTAATCCCAAATACGCTTTCATGAAGTATATCAAATTAATAACAGATTGATTCCTAGTCAAATGCAAATAAAGCCCATCCCACTGAATATTTGGCATATCCCCTAAGTGAGTGATGACTTATTTGATACAAATAGAAAATAATTCCATCCCATACACAATTCCTTGAAGGGGGACTTTAAATGAATATTGTTCTTATTTTAAGTTCAAGCCTAGGTGTGTTACTTCCTCACATTTAATGGAATATTTTCAGGTAAACTGGTCAGTGTCTTATCAATTAGAGCACCTAAGTCAAATATGCAAGGACTTACAATTTATGAACTACTCATTTTAGAAGTAGGTGAACTACCCTCATACTGCTTTCCAAATTATGGAAACTCAAAATGCCTAAAAGAAACACTCACTAGTTACTAATCCTCAGCAATTTCTTGCAAATTTTATACCCTTTTCAAGAATTTTAATCAACTCTTTGAGTTAAAGCTAAGAACAAAATAATGCATTCAAATAAAAAAATTTGAAGAGAAATGTTAACACCATTAGCATTTTCATTCATAACTTGTGACAAATATACATAGGAGAGTATTTGTTTCTAGGAAAAGATATGTTTCTACATCAGTAGTTTATATATAACAAATTTAAGATTGTTACATACATAAATTCATTCCTAAGACCATCTACTACCATATTTACCCATATTTTTTATTCAAAATGCCTTTTTTGAGAAAAGTATTCACCCAAAACCCTATTGAGACTGAACCACCAAAAAAATATACAAAGAGGGAAAGAGGATTCCCTTTACTAGTCTCCTAGGGTTTTTCACCGTAGGAGCACTTGGTTTAGGAAATAAACTCTCTTTCTTCTTTTGGTGATATGCTTTAGGTGATTGCATTCAAAGGATAGGGGGTTGATTGGATAGGGTTTGTGATATGTGCATGTGTATTGTGTGGCTAGAATTGAAAGTAAAATGATGTTAATCTAAAGGTATGCAAAGAAAATGAAATAAAACTAAACTAATGAAAACTAACTAGACTATATGCCCTAAATGAGAGTAATCTGGAAAATAATAGAGGAGGATAGAAGATGTGTACCTAGAAAAGTGATGTTGTAGATGAATTATCTCATGAACCTCTAGAAAATACTTGAAAATAGAAGGACAATTACGCCAAGTGGGGTGACCTAGTCCTCCAATCAGGAAACTTTACCAAAATAGGTTTCAAGGAAATGGGTGCCCAAAAATACAAAAATCATTTTCCAAGCCTAGCACAAGGACAAGGTTGCCAATAGGGGAAACCTAGTCCTCTTGTAGCTTTCTAAGGAATTAGGCTTTGATCTTGTGGGTCCTGGTTGATGTTTCCCTTTCCTGCTGCAATCGATGATAGGAACTCTCAAAAGTGACGTGTAGGTTGTCTTATTGCTCCTTATAGGGTTTGAGGCTTGGATGTGACTTGGGGAGAATGTTTGTACTTCTTGCAACACTTTTTACTTCACTAAATATGCATCAAAACCTACAATCACATGCAAAGACCAAGAGAGTATTTGGGGTTAGGAAATAGGGGTTTGCCTAATTCAAACCCCTTTGTAGGTGATTAAACCCAAATGAGATAAAAGAAAAGGAATGTAAGATTGCAAGATAAAATCAATGGAAATGCTTACCAAAAAATTGTTATTGATGGTCTACAACATGCATGAGCAGCTCCAATGGAGATATCCTAAAAACCCTAATGCGTGTATGCTTACTTGGGAAGCTTGAGTGTAAGAGTGATTGTCAAGATGAGTGAAGGTGAAAAATGATCTTAGGAGAGGTCAGAATCAGGATGAAAACCCTTATTTGTACATGCAAAACCCTAATTTTCATAAAAATGACTCATGATAGGCCGACCTTACGGCTCAGGAGGCAAATTCTCATTAAGATATTGTTTTAATTTTTAATTTTATTCCTAAAATGACTAGGTCACCCAAAGTGGTGACCTAGTCCACTTGGGAAAATCCAAGTGGTGGTCGGTAATAAAATAGTGATTAATGAGGTTAATCAACCTTGCTTCCTAAAACACACTTTAATCGGGCCTAAAAGTACATTAAGGGGAAAAATTAGCATTGAAAATTGTAAAAAATTCGATGAGAAGCCTAGGAAAGGGTGAAAATGTCTTACACCACCTTGGTACAAGGCTTGGAAAGGGGAAAAAGGGTGTTATTTAGGTGAATTGTGTTGAAAGGGTCTTAGAAAAGTGAGGAAATGTGTTACAAAACTTCACAACACCTTAGTAAAACATCATAAGGTTATTGTTGAATTGCAATCTTACAAGACTGAATGAAGGTATAACAACACCAAAATCTAATGGGAAAGGGAAAAAATGAGTGAAAAAGTGCCAAGGTATACACTTTTTGGTGACATAGAGACATAAAATTTTGACCCCTGTAATGAGCCCAAAAATCCCTTTTATAGAATAAGGGAGTCACAAGCATCATGCTCAATTACATATACATTTCATTTCATTTTGAGATCATTTGCACTAGAATTTGAGGTGTCCCCATTTTGTTACATGCAATCATTGAGGAAAATGGAAGAGTAAAAGACAACATCCCACATCCCGTATATGTAGACCCGCCAACTCATCAAAAGGAAATATTGGTTGTAGCAACATCATCCTAGTCCTTACAAACCAAAGAAAATTCTCCACACGTAGTCTCAACAAAAGCATACATACTACCCAATGCTAGGAAGTGTGGCACCTCTCCTATACACCGGCCCAAATAACTTCCATATCAACACTAGAAATAAGAAATCACATGAATGCTGAATAGTACAATCCTAACGATAGGGCCATGGTGTCATTAAAAAAAAAAATGGGGCATAGTCATCACCCTGAGTCATTAGCCTCAAAATAGACTAGGCCACACCTTGCTCATGGTGTAACCAGAGGAATTGTCACCAGCACCTCATCGAATTCGTTAGATGGTAAAAGAGAGAGGTGATAATATTCACCCTTTGAGTTAGTGTCACCCTCAATTTATAGGGGACTATCAGAGAACTCACCAAAATAATTAAGTCCTCCAAAACAACCCTTATAATAATTGCACTTTTCTTTGTCTTCTTTTCATATTCCACTAACTTCTTGCCTTTGAACTTGAAAAATTCTTCTAAAACCGTTCAGTTCATTAGTTGGTAGTTTCTCCTAACACCATACTTTTTAAATTTCTTGCATCCCCTCAAATTCTTTGGTGTATAAGGAGCTCCTTGTGTATCAACCTCATCCTCTGGGGCATTCTTCTTAGAATCTGGAAAACTCAATCTCCTAGACCTTTGAACTGGTCTAATAGACTCTCTTGACTTACTCATCCTTCCAGCAAAAAGAACTAGAAGACATCTAACAATTTTTCTCTCAAACTCAAACTTATACAAATTTTGAATGGGAAGTATGGCAATTATTCCTCCTTATAATGAGTCATGCAATTGTGCAAACCATTAATTATTCAAAGAAAACCAATGCACCTAGGCTGACAACAAATCTTCCTTGATCCATTTAATCTTCACCATTGATCATTCTTTAAAAGATAAATCAATGGGTGAATCACAACGCAACCACTTCCAATTAAGTTTTAATTGTTCTTTAATGCTCCTTTAAATAAGAAAGGCTCTGAGTAGATATACATCTACTCTGTACATATCACCAATTAAAACTTTCTTGCCATAATTACCTGCTCACCCGTAGGAATTATTTCACTTGTATTTCTTCTTATCAAAACAATGAGGATTGAATTTGATTTCGTCTCAAAATATCAGCTCGTACATTGCCATGCTTTGTTCCACCTTTTCCACCCATATCATTTGCAGTCAGAGTTGATGATTGAAATTTCAAGCATGCGCCTTAAAGATTCAAGGTTGGAAATAGTGTAGTTCAAAAATAGCATCTTCTCAAAAAAATTTGGAAGTATTTCAACTTTATTTAGAGCCCACCAAAGCTTTTAATAAAGTCCATATGAAACTTGACCACTTTCCCATTAGAAGACACAAAACATGGATAGGGCCGGTATGGGATTGGTCATGATTTAGCCACATCATCGACCATCGACCGTTGAATTAATCTTTGACTAAACAAGCCTTCACCTATGAAGACTAGTGGGTCCCACAAAGTAACATGCGTCACACCACCTGCTAACCCGTGTGACCAACCTTCCTTACTACTATAGATGAATAAGAGCACAAGGAACAACTTTGATGAAAAAATGTGTAATGACATCCATCATTGATTTCCATTGGGAAAAATCCACTTCATCATGGAGAAACTAATCCCACCATCAAATAGTACCACGTGGCCATCACCCAATAGCTTGTGTCTTTAAAATAATATGCAATAAATCAAGAAGAGCTCGTGGGGAATGGTAGAGATATGGCCATGTCTTCAATTTCTCAATCGTTGATCTTCTTTGCAAAGCACTAGTCATCCTCACCGAGGAGATCGATCCTACCAATAAACTAGACATGTGGTCGAAGCCTACCAGCCCGTATGAATAAAATAAGAAGAGGTAAAGCTACATGTGCATATGGGGAGAGGCTAGAATTAAATTTGACAATCAAACGACCAATCATGAAGCATCATTTTTGCACATGTAGCAAAATTTATTCATAAAAAGGGGCCATCTCGAAGTAATGAGATATTGAGCCTCCACAATGAATGCTTAGGATATAAAATTGTTTAAGATTAAGCCTTTGATCACTAGAAATTATGACCAAGAAAATTATAAGGTAACCGAAAAACCTAATCATAAGGGCCAGTAAGATATGGTATATGATGAAAGAAGTTACAACTTTAAGTGACCAAGAATGGGGAGAGCATGTCAATGTAGTTTTAAAATGACCAAGGGTTCTTGATTAATAGTCCAATCTTGAGGAGTGGTAAGGATATAAAACCCTATTATACATAAATGAATATGACCTAAAATAAAGAAACAAGGGACCAAACTAGACTTTGGAGAATAATTAGAATGAGACCAAAGTTTTTTGGAAGGGGTCCATTAGTCTCTCTAGTTGGGGACACATGCCTTATACATGTATGGTGATATCCCATAATCATTGAGTGAAGCAAACTAGGTAAAAAGGAAAAAATAGAACAAACAAAAACAAACAAGCAGAAACAAACTATTCACATAATCATACAGAGGCCCAAAAGGCCAAAAGTAGGAGATCCAATCTTCATTCTATTAGAAACCTTCTTCTGAGGTGCAAAATCTAATATGCATCCTTATAGATAACCTAGGTTTCCCTTTTCTATAGGTCACACCAAGCCACAAAAACCTAGGACCAATTCCCACCCCTATCAAAAATCAACCTTTTGAAAGAACTATTGTCCTTCCATCCACATTTTCCTTGTCATCCCATTGCAACAAACATAGCTTTCCTCTCACAAGGAGAAAAATGTGGTGACAAATGAAAACTACTTGATTATAAATACTGCCACTGACCATTCTTAGTAAACTATTATAAATGTAATATTTGTCACTCCTCTTTGTATAATTAGGCATAAATTGGGACCTTTCATTATCACATGACACATATGTGTTATATTCATCATATGGAATATGTTAAAATTAAAAAAATATTCCTTACTCTTCGTTTCCTTGTCATGTTTCATCATAATACATTCCATATGAAATGGAAACTAAAAATGTTCAATTTCCTCCAAGTAGCTAGCATCATGATACTCAACCTTGTCAGTAACATATGTATCAACTGTAAAAAAATCATAGGTAATGCCTTCAAGGAGTTCATCAACATGTTGATTTATTTTCTCAGGACCCCATTCTAACTCTATATTAGATGCATCATCAAAATTCTCAACAAAAGGTGAACTCTCTCTAATCCAATGAGGATTACCATGTTTATCCATTAATGAAGATGGAGGCTCATCAAACAAGGTATTTTCCATTAAAATTATTTATGTCATAAAAGCATCATCTTGCTCAACATGAAGGTCATCATTTTAAATAAAATTTACTCATTTACTCCCATGACCTTTGTTAAGGTGGCCAAGTAACACCGGTATTCCAAATCGATGTCAGATTCATTATCATCAGAATCAGATATGACCACAGAGGATGAGCAACGTACTAGCTTCTTTCTAGTACTCCTAGTAGTAGCCCCAAGCGCTATGGAAGTAATTGGCTCCATCATGACTGGAAACCTTTGGGCTCCCAGCCTCACACTCCTACATTCAGTTGATTTGTCTATAGAGAAAAAAAAAGCCTTACAATACACCAAAGAAGAAACCTTCCTACACAAAAACACGAATGCAATGCTAAACACAAGTAACTTGTTCAACATTAATAGAATGGCTTAGTGTGCAGGATATAATTGCTTGAAAGCAATTCAAGCACTTGAACAATTAGTGGCTAATACACCCATGCATGTTTTCAGTAGGATGGCATTGTTCACACATCGAAGAAAATCAGGAGAAGATCCTCTGCAAAAATTCATGCCATTAATGAAATTAGCAACAAGAAGGCAGTGTATGCCACACAGATGAATCACACACCCCTCCTTTGAATTTGAACCACTAATGCGGAACACATCTGGCAAATCAGAGGATTGAGATCAAGTCAATGAGTATTGAAAATCCACCTCAGCACTAAGGAAAACACGTCCAATCAAAACCCATGAAAAAGGAGGCGTGAACCAGATATTGGGGCCCACATAGCTCCATTGGCCTAAGAAGAAAGACCACATATCACCCCCTCACAGACCTCATAGTACCTTTAGGAATATTTACTCTCATCATGTGGGGTGCGCGAGAGTTCATAATTAACCTCGTTATTAAAGACCATTTCCACACATCCGTTCATACCAGATGGCAACATCTCGCACACCTCACACCACTATGGTGATGCCAGCAAGAAAACCTATGAGGTCGGCAAGAAATGGCCTATATTAAAACCTACGATCAAATGGTTAGCCAAACATCAGATGCAGGATTCAGGTGGGACCGACCAATGAAATCCCCGGCGGTATAAAAACTTAAACCATCCCAGCAGAAAGACTGAGAAGCTAGGTGAAAGGGGTCGGTAAAGACACAACCCAAGAGGGATAAAACCTTATTAAAATAACCAGTTACCCTCGGTAGTAAGTCACTGTTGAAACATAACAAGAGGGTTTTCAAAATTCGATACGTAAAATCACCATGGGTAACTTTGAAACCTTAAAACCCTAGCTCGCATCACTTAAAATTGAAAGTCCCATCACTACCTAGTTACATAAAAAACAAAAATATAAATTGTGGCATTAAACGACAAGCTAGAGAAACTGTACATGGATATTGCATAAAGCCAATGGAGATCAATTTCTTCCTCTGATAGGCCAATATTGCAAGAACATTTTTATTGGTGAGATTCTATTGAAATGGAACTCAAAATCTCCCAATTCATTCTTTTCAACTACTTCACTTGTACAACCCTATCGTGGAAAATACCAACTGATTCTGGAATGATTGTCCTCTGACAAAACTGCAAGAATTATTAGGCACCATGCCTAATTAAGACCCTACTGATAGCCAAAATATGATACACTAGAAATGGAATGATATGGTGATCATTGTGACTGCTTGGATGAGTGAGACTTTAAGTGGAAATGGCGTTAGCATTCCAAGGCTTTCACACATGACACCCTCCAACACCCTTCCAAATTTATAATAGCCAATATCACACTTTTATCTTCCCCTAGACTCAAAACATGCTCAAGTTCCCTTCAACTGACAAGTGGCACTATCCAACACTCTTCTAATTCCTTTCACTTTTCCTTTTCAAGAAACCTACTCCTGAGACACATGGCACATAGGTGGAATTTTATTAGGTATTCTTTCGAGCTGCCTCCAAGAAATCTCGTGGTGCTGACACATTGCACCTTCCACCATCTACCACTTCAAATAATAGAATCTTGATTGAGATTGTGCAGGGGCCATCATGTAGAAGCTTCATGCACCTTCGAAAGAGAAAGTGGCCATTGTCTTGCATGGAATGACATAGTGCTGAAACGTGGCATATTTTGATGGGGCAATATGGAAAAATTCATGATATCCATAGGATCACTTAGAAATAATTTAGAACAAGTGTAAAGGTTATGGGGTAGTAAAAAACATGAAATAAATTTCAAGGAAAATGATTAGTGAAATAATTTGGTAAATGAGTTGTAGAAGATTTGGTCTACAATCCTTCCAAATTTAGGGGTGCTCTTCCTATGGAGACACGAACCCAAAATTTTTGGTTCAACATCAAATAGTGAATGGTAAGAAGAAATGTGTGGCCTTAGAGCTTAGGGAGCATATATTGTAAGGGTTCTCAATGCTCCTCTAAAGATTGTACTAGCATATTAAAATGTTAGAAAATGAAACTAAAGATTGGGATAACAAACTGAAAATAAACAAAGGTTCACCTAGAAGATAGATGAGGTTAAAACAAGCTCTGAAACCATGAAATATTTATATATGAAGCTCGATAGGACTCATAATCTAGTTTGGGTGAATTAGTCTTGGACTAGGTTTTATGTGCATAAACTAGAATCTCATAGTGTCTGATCTGAATCCACTAAAATCTAGAAAAAACATTGTACTGGGACTCATACACCAAAATTTGCATATTAGTCCTATTCTACATTTTTGGAAGGTAAATATCTGAATCTATTCTCCTATCTCTGCTCTTCCTTCCAAACTTTGTTTGCAGATCTCAAACTTTGAATTAGGACCTATCGGTGACTTTCCATGAAAATAGAAAATTTGTGATAACTTGAAATCTTTCCTCAATCTTGCAACTTAGTATTTAAAGGATCTTCAAGCCTCAAAGCACCTATATCTACAATCACATATGTAGAGAGAAATACAAACTTGTTGATTGTTGGAGAATAAGGGCTTTCCTTGGTCAAACCTTGTTTAGGTAATTAAACCTTATGATGAAAAAATGAAACATGAATTAATAATACCTTTGATGATGTCTTCAAATATAAATATGCTATCTAACATGAAGTGGCCATGAATAATTTAGATCTTGATCTTGAATTAGATGTGGAACAATGTTAAACTTGGATCTTGAATGCTACGTCACAATACTGGCTCAACAACATGCTTGATTCCTTTGACACGATGATGGATCTAGAATTGTTGTAATAAATGATGAAGAAATCTACCCTTGAATGCTTTACAAATGATCTTGAATAATTTATGATTCTCTTGTGAACTCTTAGGATAATAACTCTTGATTTCTTAGTTGATATTATGATTGCTTAGGAAAAATAATTATTTCAAACCTTGTTTATATAGGCATTCCATCTAGCTTACCATTTATTAGATCCCAAATGCTAACATTAATAAATATATACAAAGGTGTATTCTCATGTTTTGATATGCAATTTTTTCAGAGTCTAGGTCAGATGGTCTACCTTTAACCATTTTAGCTCTAATGTTTAAGATGATTCTACTATTTAAAACAATATATGATTACATGAATATAATAATTTCATATTATATATTTATCTCATTATTTTACTTTTTTATTTAGTTTGGTGTTTCTTTTGAGAAAATATTTTAAAATATCTCTAGATTGTTAAATATTATAATTATATATTTGTCTATATTTGTCTATATTTCTACATATTTATGTCTCAACTTATCAATGCATACATGCATCTTACTATATTTTTCTAGATCATACATTAATTTTACATATAAATAGAGCTATCCCTTTACATTCTAGACTAAATATTCATTTAGAGAAGGATATATCTTAGATTATCAAATAAAAGATTATTATTTTGATGATCTTATTTGAGGGTGTAGGTTGTGGACACCCAATCTTGTAATTAACATTTTCTTTGTTTTTTGGTTTATAATATGGATCTTTGAATATAACTGATCTTTAAGATTCATTATCATTTTAAATATGTTTACTCAATTTAAAATGTTACCATTATGTTTTAAATATGGTCTTGTGTCTTTTTGCTATCCTTGTGAAAATTTTCATCTTATGAACTCTTTATAAGATTCCTCTAGTGTAGTTATGCTAGTCTATTAAACCCTATGTATGTCCAATTTGATGTCTTGGCTAGAATCCCTAAGATTTATCAATTATTTATTAGTGACTTTCTATCACTTGTGGTTAATAACTTAAGTGGATGGCTTGCATTTATGTGGTGATTGGAAATCAACTAGAAATTCAATCCTAATTCAAATATATTGTTTTTTCCTTGTACCTCTTTCTACAAATAGTGTATAATGTTAACCAAAAAATTGAAACTAGTGGTATTCACGTTTAACTATCTATTATAGTAATTACCACAACATAGCACATAAATAAAAATACTATAATATATGTGATAATATTATAGATTAATACAAAATAATATGCACACATATCAATTCATAATAGATACATTTTTTACATAATTGAAATATTTACTATATTCATCATAAGTATAATATATATATCCTTGATATAGTATATGATATCTCCCTATTACATATTTCATTTGACTTTTCTTCTTTCAATATCATATATTCTATTGTTATACGATATACCTATTGCATCTTTTGATGCAAGAGAATCTCAATATAAATTTCCACACTTCACAACATAATCTCATTTCAGTTTGCAATAGAGAGTTAGAGATCTATCATAGCCCATGATGCATATTGTGTCGATAAAATAGAAACTATTTTAGATAAACTTAAAATAGTTTATCATTACCATAAGCATAATAGTTTGCACTAAATGTTGAACAAAATATTTGAACATTGTAAGAGTTTATGATGAAATTATCAAAACCTTTGGATCACCTACAAAATAAAATAACTTACATAAAATATAAATAGAAAAAATATCATACTATTATTATGGATGTAAGATTTCTATATTGAATATGATTGTTGACTGATTTTTTTTTCAATGTACATATGATGGATTTATTATATAGGCAAGGTGTGATGATGTACTAACATTAAATGATTGTGTCATAATAAAATGATATGATCCAACATTAAATAACCTAGGAAACAAGCATTGAAGAAAATATAACTAGATAATTGATAGCTATTTCTTAACTAGAAAGGTTTCTTCCTAGGACCTAAGTGGACTTAACATGTAAATAGGACCTAGATAGGTAAAAAACCTATTTACATGAACACCCACCCATAAGTACAACATAGGGAGTACTTATGTAAATCACACAATGAGTCATGAATACAAGGCCATGTTAGGTACCCAATAAAAATTCAAATACAATCTCTCAAAAATGGAGAAATGGAGAAAAAATTTTGGGATAAAACTCCTCTCAAAAAGAGAGATAAAAGAAATAATTGTCTCAATGAAAAATGAAAGGGAAAAAATCTATTTGAGGAAAAAGACCCCCCATAAAAGAGATAAAGAAGAGACATTCAAACATCCCTTAATGAAATAACCTATTGTAAGGAAACATTAGAAACACACTGGTATAGTAACATTACAATTCTTAGTTAGGAAAAAAAAGGAAAGATAATTCTGATGTTAGAAACCATATTAGAGTCACTCAAGGACTCAAGTCAAAATCATGATAAAGCAACTTTAAACCTGATGCCAAGGAACCCACTAACCCACTAACCTTTAAGGTTACGTAATGAAAAGACCAATATCTCATCTATTGGAATAATCGAGTCACATTTGCATTAACTAGAAATACATTATCAATTTAACTCATTAATTGGTAAACTATTGACATGCTACCTTGCATTATTCAACTCATTATGCAGGTAAAAAATAACTACTTATCGATCTTATGCTCTTTCCTCAAAAATATATTGTATTAAAGATAAATTTTCAGATTAATGCAAGTAACATAATAACTTAAGAAGAATCAGAACTGTAAATAAAATCCTCTTAGCTAAGAAAATTTGGAGAATCTTCTCTTCTTCTGGGGAGTGGATTGATATTCCGGCTAGCAAATATTTAGAAAACAACTGTTCTTCCATTATTAAGAAGGACCCCCACCTTCTTCCTAGAGGGTCTATATGCTGGAACAATTTAATCATTGGAAAAAAGATTGTGGATAATGGTATTGGATGGCAAGTGAGAAATGGTAATCGTACCAGATTCTAGGAGGACAAATGGCTCTTTAAGGAACCCATGATAAAAATCAACTCCTTCAGAGAATGGGCTGAGAATTGCAAGGCATGGTTTGGAACTTATGTGAAAGATTACAGAGTGAATGGTAATTGGGTGGACTTGGGCAGTGTCAGTCAAACTTTGGCTCCCATCCAGTCTTCGCTGATGGCTGTTAGACTTAGTTCTGAGTAGTTGGATGATCATGTGGTTTGGATCGATGAACTCTCTGGAAACTTCTCTGTGTCTTCCACTTTTACCAAGATCACTTTTTCTCTAGATCATCCTCCCTTCTGGTCTACAGCTTGGTTCAAATATCTGATACCTAAAATTAATATCTTCTTCTAGATCCTTCTCCAAAATAAGGTGCTCACAATTTACAACCTGTGTAAATGCGGATTTCAAATTCTAAATAGAAGCTTTCTTTGTAAGATGGAGGTTGAATCTGTGTGTCATTTATTCCTTCATTACTCATTTGCTGCTTATCTTTGGGAAAAATTCATCAGGTTATGGAACCTTCCTTGGGTTTTCCCTTTATCCATTGAAGATCTCTTCTCTCAATGGAAAGCCCCACAAGGAATCCTTTGCTCGGATTTTTTGGGATTTATCCTTCCCTCATATTGCTTGGGGCCTTTGGAAAGAATGCAACAATAGAATTTTAGGGGAAAAGAAGCCTCTGTGGATATTGTCTTTGATAAAATTGTTAGATCCCTGAAGGAAAATTTCAATGTCGTGGCCTAGAAGGACAGGAAGATCATGAATGCGGAGTTTTCGTACTATGATTTAATTGTTGCTAAGGAATGGAACATCAGTCTAAATTTGTCTAGTTTTGTTATGAAGGCCAAAAAGGATAGAGAGGGAGTTTGCTGGTCTTTTCCGCCAAACAGGTGGATCAAAGCTAACTTTGATGTCGCGGCTAAAGGTAATCCGGGGGCAGCGGGCTATGGAGGAGTTATAAGGGATTCCTATGGCAATTTCATTGGAGTGATTGCCTCACCTCTTGGCTCTCAAACTAACCATCTGGCGGAGGCTGCTGGCACTTATCACATCATAAATTTAGCACAAAGTCTTAACATTAAAAATTTCTGGCTTGAAGGAGATTCCAAAAACATAATTGACTGCCTTCGTGGCAAGTCTCCCCCCTCGTGGACCATCAATTCATGGATTGAGGAAGCCATATTGAACTTGGCTAAATTTGAAAAAGTTAAAATATCACACGCCTATAGAGAAGCCAATACTGTTTCAGACTTTTTTGCTAATGAAGGAGTTAGGAGTAAAGAAGTGTGTACCTGGCTAAATATTAGCGAGCTAAATTCTAATGTCTGTGCCCTATTAAATTATGATAAATCACATGGTAAAGCGACGTGTTATCCCTTTAATGAGGACAGGTTGGATCTATCACATCACAATCACTAGAATGCATGGGACTGAGCCCAGTGGAGTAATCTGCAAGAGAACTCTACACGCTTTGTGGGTTCTTAGATTTGGCGGGGCCAGTTTTAGTAAAGCTTGTGTTTGCGTCTACATCACTATGTTGGCCGATATGGGAGGAGATAGAAAGTGAACTGAGCCAGACAACTATGGAATACATATGAAAAATGCCAAGGTTTGGAACAAGATTAAAAGTGGAGGGTCGATTCCTTTCCTGGAGAAGCTTCATGGCTCTAACCAGGAGGCTATAGATCTCTTTTCCAAAAAATTGGAATGATGGTAATTTGACCTTGTTTGGTAGGAATGTGGAACTCAACGAAAATCTTATTGCTGATGTTGCGGGATTATCCATTGAAGGGAAGAAGTTCTTTAGGGACAAGGCTTTTTCTGATGAAGCGGTGATCAGATTTCCTAAAAAGGACAAGGAAAGGCTAAGTACGGTTAAAATTGATAACAGTTACTATGATGTTGATTCCATAAAGGCTATCTGGAGAAAGGTTCTGTGGGTCATCATGGAGTACATTACGGTGGGCGGGCGCTTCACAAAAGTCTATGGCTACCACTTTTCTCTTCTCAACCATTTCTGATACAATGTAAGGGTCTCTATCCCCTATTATCTTTTCTGCTCCTTGAAGAAAAGCTTGGAGGACAATAAGAAAAACCCTAAAAGATTCCCCATTTTGCACAATGGGTTAATAAGGTTGATTGTTGAATATGTCCATGTGCTTGCTCCTGCTATTTTGGAAACCAACCCTAATTCTGAGAGTGATGATACTGAGCCTAGTGGCTCGGAGTATTTTCCTAACTCTAGTCCAGCTAGAAAAGTCCCTAGCTTGCATGTTGTTCCTTCCAGGAATTGTGGTAAAACCTGCATTGAGCTTGAGCCTAATAGTCCCTCCCTTAAGATCAACTCTTTTGACAAGAAAACCTAGGCCAAAGGCCTTGTTTCCTACTTTGAAGAGTCCTCTGAGTCGGAGGAGTCTAATGCCAACAAAATTGAGCTTTGTGCTAATCCTCTGCTGGACATACACATTAATGACAAGTACCCTATTACTCCTAACCCTGAGAATACTTGCCCTAATACTGGAAAAGAGCCTTCTCTGGATTATCTAAACCTTGCCAAAACCAATTCTGAGTCCCACTCCAAACTCTTGGATTGGACTTTCTCTGAAATTGATGAGCTGAAAATTAAAAACTAGGTCCTGCAAAGCAAGCTTGATGAAATGGGCGCTAAGATTGCTGAGATGGAAAAGAAAGAAGTGGATCATAGAAACATAAATATTGACTCCGAAGCTGAGAACTTATGGAATACCATCAAAACCGTTACTGAGCAAAACAACCATATGTCAAGACACAATGCTATAATCATTAACACAATGACTGAGAAGCTTGATAAAGCCTAGAAGGGGTTGCTGGTGGTGGATCTGGAGGATACTGAGGATAAAAGCTAGGATACAAAAGCTGGAATTTCAAGAAGAACCAGAGCCAATCTAAAGCGCAAGGCCCCCCTTACTCCAAAAATGATTCAACCTTTTAAAAAGGGGGTTAAAGATATGCAAAATCTGGAGGCAGAGACAGAGTCTGTCCTGAGGAATCTGAATTAATGGCTAGGGTTTTCTTTGTGCTGTCTTTGTTGTTCCTTCCTTTTTGACCTTTTTGGTCTTTTTCGTTTGGTGACTGCTCATCTTTTCTCGGGCAGCTATTTTTTTTGGTGGGACTTTGGTGTCCTCTTTTCTATTTTTTAAACTTTGAGGTTTCGGGTCCCTGTAAAACCTGTTTTACACTTTTATCAAAAAACATAATAACTTAAATCCCTAATAACAATAGAGCACAAAAGAAACTAGAAGCATAATAATATTGAAACAACATCACCTAGTCTTAAATCTCCCATTGATTGACCTCCATTGGCCTTCTCCATATTGTTGAAAATGATATGATTGCCCTCAGATTGAGATGTTACTATCACCTATGTCTAAGCCAAGAAAAATATTGAAGTATTATGAGTGCTCAAGTGCCCAAAGCTCTCAAGCATGCTGAAACTAATTGTGTGTGTAAAATGGCTTGAGAGTGATCCTTTTAAAGAATTCCAAATTGAGAATTGATGGCCAGGATTAGAAGTTGGTAGATCCCTAAGATCAACGACTAGGACTCAATGTGATAAGGATCATTAGGGTTAGAGCAACATTAGATTAAAGTTAGGGAAATATTTGAAATGAATGGCTGAGATTTAGAGAATTAAATCAATGATGGACAATAAATGAGATAGAAATCAAATAATAGAAATTATTTGATTTATGGAGGAATGTTGATTTATGAATTAAATAATGGTTTAATTCATAAATGAGAATGAGACAAAAGGAAATTAATTGTTTTAATTATTTATTTGATGAGATGGAAAGTGGTATAAATGGTAATGTTATGGAGGAAATAATCATGGAAGGATAATTGGAAATTATGAAATTAGGATATAATCAAATCATGAGGATGTTTTACATAGAAAAATGCAGCTCGGGAGCATAAGTCATTTTTCATGTATCTACATTTTTCCCCTCTTTCCCATAATGAAATTTATCATGTTGTGTCAAAGAAAACAAGTCAAAAATATTCCCCAGTGTGAAATTAGGGAGAGGAAGGATGACAAGGAGGTAATGGTGTGCCCCCTCGAGAGGAAAGATGAGTTCAAAGAACATGAGTGGGCTCTTGAAATGGATGAGAAGACTAGAAGATGAAGGAATAGAAGAAATGTTAGTGTGGAAGACATGAATATTAGGAGGAAAAATGAATACTTCAATATCTTGTGAAAGAACATAATAGGTGCTGCATAATCATCATTGGGCAGTAAAATGTTTCAAATGGAGAACAAACACCATGATATGACATAGACCATGGTGTGTAAGGTCATCCACTTGTGAAAAATAAACTGTCTCAGACAAGGAATGTCCTAACTCATACTAAGAGCCAAGTTGCCCCTGTCTTTTTGTCAAGACACACCAAAGACAACAATCAAGGAAAAATAGGTCATGAGACGTCATCGCACCTCTAAATCCTTCACGAGACATCCTCAAGGTAGCTAGTAACATGACCAAGAGAAAAAACAATATAAAGAAAAGAAAAAATAGACCAGCAAAATCAATAGCCATTCAATGTGTTTGCCAATGTTTATTTGTTGAAGGTTGAGTGCTTGACGATTTGATAGTCTGATAGCTTTGACAGTTTGATGATGCCTGTCCTCAGTAAGGACACATCCTGAAAAGGCCAATGATTATGTGACAGACCTTGTCATCAAGAAAGACAAATCTTGAAAAGGCAAATAAAATTTTCACGGAGCCTGTCATCGGGAAAGACACATCCTGAAAAGGCAAATGACATTTTGATGGGTCCCATACCAAGAAGGACACATCTTGAAGGGGACCATAAAGTGACTACTTGTTGACATTGTTGTGGCAATTTGACTAGATTTTGACCTGATGATTGACTGGACAATGTTGTCCGTTGGTGCATGATTTAAATGTTGATGTTTTGATGATTGTCTTGTGTTCAAGTTTGACTTCCTGAATTAGTGGAGTGATGTGACAAACCCTAAAGGAATGACCTAGGTGGCCTCGGGGGCTCATCGACTGATGGCCTTTCCCACGTCATGCACTGAGAGACCTCGTAGTTCGACGTGACCCTTGACTTTGTAATGAAAAATGACTGAATCATGATTTTATTGTTTATTTGACAAACCTAAAGAACGAACCTAATGCCTCGGGGGAGCATCGACAAATGGCCTTGTCTACGTCCAATCACAGAGGCAACATAGTTCGACAATGAGAAAGACTGACTTGACTGAATCTGAATTTTTTTTGGGATTTTGAAAGTTATTTGGATGTTTTTGTATTTTTGACATGTTTGATATTTCTAGGATTTTTGGAGTTTTATGACTTGTGCTTTTGTCTTTTTTGAATATTTGATTTTTTTGTCTTTTTGGGAATATGCTAACCTCCAATGACAAGTGTAGAATCCAAAAAAACCAGGTGTTAGAAAATTGCCCCCAACCAGGTCTAGGACTAACCATCAGGGATGGGATGGGATAGGGATTTATTATGGATGGAAGATGGAGGAGAAAGGACACAAGATGTCAATTGCTTGAAAGTCATGATAAAGATGACCAGGCCTTATGATGGATGTCAAATGGGAGATGATGGGAGGTAAAGGAATTGTGATGGATGAGGGTGGAAGACCAAGTAGAGTGATAGTAGATGATAGAGTAGAGACTAACTACACATGGTGCCTGTTTTCTAGGTTTTCACCATGGTAATTATCCAAAGCGCCATCAAAGTAGTTTTCACTATTGGATGGTTTTATATCTCTTTACTATTTTCATGATTTTTTTATTTTATTTTTTTGGCATTTTATTGTTTTAGCATGGCACTCTGAAGCTATGTATAGAACTTACGTAGGTGCAAGCTGTTGACAGTCTCGGACAAAGGTTCCCCTTCAAGTGTGGACAACTGATAAGCACTAGAACCAAAAGATGTTGTTATGACATATGGACCCAGCCAGTTGGGCTCAAATTTGCTAGGTTTTTCACGTTCTGCTTGATTTTTCAGATTCTCCATCAACACTAAGTCACCAATGTCAAACTGTCTAATAAAAAAAAAATTGTTGTAACTATGGCAAAGGCGATTTTGATATTCCTGTAGATGAGTCAAGGCCCTTTGTCTACATTCATCAAGTAATTCTAACTCATGCAACCAAGATATACGATATTCCTCATCATCAATAAGCCCTTTCATGGATACCTGTAGGGAGGGCACTTCAACCTCAATAGGAAGGATAGCATCTAAACCAAAGACTAGAGAAAATTAAGTGGTGCCAGTGGGTGTGCAGATGCTCGTGTGATATGCCCATAGGGCAAGGTTAAGATGAATTTACCAGTCACGACCAGCGTCATTAAAAGTCTTTTTAAGAATTTTGATTATGGTCTTGTTGGATGCCTCAGCTTGGCCATTGCCTTGTGGGTAATATGGTATGGAAAAGTGATGTTGAATGTGGAATTTCTCACATAACTCATGAACATCCTGATTTTTGAAGGGACGACCATTGTCAGTGATGATGGTTTGGGGAACACCATACCGACATATGATGTAATTGAGGATGAATTTGGAGATTTCTGTGCTAGTGATGTATGTCATAGGGATGGATTCAACCCATTTTGTGAAGTATTTGGTGGTGGTGATGATGAACTTATGGCCATTTGATGAGGTGGGATGAATTTTGCCTACGAGGTCAAGTCCCCATTGGGAAAAGGGCCATGGTGAAGTGATAGGTTGCAACTCCTGTGTAGGTGCATGAATGAGGTCACTATGTATTTGGCACTATCAAAATTTATGCACAAAGTCATAGGAATCTTTTTCCATTGTAGGCCAATAGTAACCTAGTTGCATGATCTTCTTGGCTAGGTTCAAACCACTAGAATGGGCTCTACATATACCTCTGTGTATTTCACGTAAGGTAGTTTGTGCTTCATTAGTCTCAACACATCTGAGTAAGGTTGTGTCAAAGCTACATCGATATAAGGTATCACTAATGATGTCATAGCGGGCAACTTTATGGATGAAGGACTTGCGTCAAGATTATTGGAAAGGTTGGGTGGTAGGGTCTGGAAATGTAAGTAGTCATAGATATCTTGGTACTAGGGGGAATTGGGGCCAACAATATCACATACCATCTCAGAATCTAGGACATCAAAGGTAGGGACTAATAGTTGTTCCACTAAGAACTCATAATGCGACATATTATTAGGAATATCCAAAAGAGATTCAATAGTGGCCATGGCATCTGCTACTTTATTTTGAACATGTGGCACTTGGAAAAAGGAGATGTCAGCAAAGTATTGCTTGAAACTATCAACCATTCTTTTGTATGGGGTCAATTTCTCATCCTTAGTATCATAGTCATCGTTGACTTGTCAAATGACCAATTGTGAATCACCGAAGACCTGTAGACTCTTGATTTTCCATTTTATTGCCATGCGTAATCCTATCAACAAGGCTTCATACTCTGCAATGTTATTTGTGCATGGGAATGCTATCCTGAAAGATTTCTGGATTGTATCACCTTGAGGGGTAACAAATAGTATACCTACACCTGATCCATGATTAGTATGTGAGCCATCAAAATATAATTTCCATGTTGTTCCTGTGTCCAGTGTGAATATTGACTCGTTAGGAAAGTCTGAAACTAAAGGTTGATTGGCTTGTGTGGGCACATCTGCTAGTTGATCAACAATGACTTGTCCTTTTATTTCCTTACGATCCACATACTGAATGTCATATTCACTGAGTATTATTACCCATTTAGTCAATCGTCTTGTTAATGCCACCCTACTGAGTAGATATTTTAGGGGATCTATTTTTTCTACAATCTTAGTCTAATGGTTTAACATGTAGTGTCTCAACTTTTGAGCAGCAAAGACCACTACAAGACAAGCACGTTCAATTGGATTGTAGTTAAGCTCGTACCCCACCAAAGTGCGATTGATGTAATATATTGCGCGTTCCTTTTCCTCGTGGTCATTTTGAGCCAGCAATGCCCCAGTGTGGTTGTAGTAGTTGAGATGTATAGAATTAGGGGTTTTCCATCAATAGGTGGCATTAGGACAGGAGGTGTCAAGAGGTACTTTTTGATCTGCTAAAAAGATTGCTCACACTTGTCTGTGCAAATAAAAGGAACTCCCTTACATAACAAATACTGAAAAGGCTGGCATTTATCTGCAAGTTGTGTGATGAAGTGCCTAATGGACTGGAGTTGACCTTGTAATGTTTAGAGTTGACTGATACCTTTAGGTGGAGGCATGTCTAATATTTCTTTGAATTTTTCCGGGTATACTCCAATGCCTCGATGGGAAACAATGTATCCCAAAAGCTTTCCTGATGTCACGCCGAAGACACATTTATTGGGATTTAGGTGAACCTTGTATTCTTCTAGCCTTGTGAAAATCCTATCTAGGACTCTTAAGTGATCACCATGTGTCAAGTATTTTTCCAAAAGATCATCAACATAGTCTTCCATCAATGTGTGCATGAGATCATGAAATATTGTGGTCATAGCTCTTTGATAGGTTGTGCCTGCATTTTTTTGTCCAAAAGGCATGACATTCCAATAGTATGTACCCCATGGGCAAGTGAATGATGTCTTTTGTTGGTCTTCAAGAGCAATATAGATCTGATTATACCCTGAGAAGCCATCCATGAGGGACAACATCTCATAGCCTATTGTCAGGTCTACTATGATGTCTATATTTGAGAGTGGGAAGTCATCCTTCGGACATGCTTTGTTTAAGTCCCAAAAGTCTATGCAGATATGGATTTGGCCATTTGGTTTGGTCATTGGTAAAAGGTTTGAGATCCAATCTGCATAGTTAATAGGTCTTATCAAGCCAACATCCAATAATTTCTTGAGTTTAATTTTGACCAACATAGCTATTTGAGGGTGCATTTTTCTAAGCTTTTATTTAATGGGCTTTGCGTTTGGATGCAATGGGAGATGATGTAGAACCAACTCGGGATCCAACCCTAGCATATCAGCATAAGACCATGCAAAATAGATTTGGTGTTCGGTGAAAAATGCTTGAAATTCGAGTTTTTCCTCTTCTATCAAGGATGCTGCAAAGAGAATAGTCTTAGGATTATTTGTCAAACCAATGTTGACTTCTATTATGTCTTCGATCAGCATTGGGTATCTCTCTGGATTGATAGGGAGAAATTCCAACCCTCCATCCTCGGGTGCCTCAGAGAGGTTTTCACCCTCGGATATGTCCTTTCATCTTACTTTTGCTTGATTAGAAGGCGCCTTGAGGTTTTCACCTAAAGACTGTTTAGTTTTTATTTTTATTTTTTCATTTTTACAACTAGAGGGTGGGATAGTCTCACTAAAGTATGCTGCAACATGAAGATCTATAGTGAAGCTAGCCTTATGGTCCCCATGTGGTATTCCCTCTCGTAGTCCCATAAATTTTGCAATGGCCTCATCATTTTCAAATATGTCCAAGTTAGGTAGATCTTGTTGGTCCCAATCAATCAATTGTGGGTAAACGAGGGAGATTCCATCATCAGTGTTAGTGAAGGATGGGGAAGTAGCTGATAGGGTAAAGATAGAGGTATTATCAAGGTCCCAAAAGGATTTGGTCCATGCTCTTTTGTCTATGGTCTTTGTTGGGTCAGGTTCATAAAACAAGTCAACGCGAATATTGATATCCATGAGGTTGGTAAGGGATGGGCAGGGTATGTCAAACTCTTGGAAGACATGATCAAGCTCATAGTCACTTGTGGTGCAAGAGTCCCACTCATAGTCATTAGAGTCAGTGTCATCATAATAGATGTAGGTAGGATCCTTAGATGTCTCAACATCTTCTAAAGCACTCACATCCTTATTTGAAAGCACCTTAGTACTTAGAGCACCAATCTTAATTGGTATAAACCCTAACCCTGAGTTATTTGGTTGCTTAAGAGGCGTCAAGGGTTCTCTAATTCCATTTTTATGTATACCATGTCCACTGATTCCATAATAACCCATTTATTTCATGAGCAAAAAACCTTTGCCCTATTGTTTCATTGGTAGCGATGGCAAATCTTCCTCATCTTTGAAAATCCAAGCTGAAATATCATTAATGTCTTTTTGTTTACCTCTCCCCATTTTGTGAAGGTGGTGGTGGGAGGAACTTTAAAGACAACTTTGGGTTCCATCTTGAAACAAGGCATATGACTTGGGAGACTTAGGTAGCTTTGTGATGCAATAGGCAGTATTTAGTTGATACTCGCCACAACCTTTGTCTTGGATCTTGATTTTGGGGTCAATGGATGGGGTTTTGGATGTGAACGATTTAATGAGGGTGGGGGGATCAATGTAACTAGATGAAGTGGCTATGGAAGTGGATGTAGAAGATTCTCGATTGATAGGTACTTGGTGTTTGGGAACTCCCCTTAAATTGGTGCAATATTGGAAGGGATCGGGGTCACCAATGATCGTGACTTTAGTGCCATTATATGGAAATTTCAAGCATTGATGATAGGTGGAAGGCACAACTTTCATGGCATGAATCTAGGGTCTACAGAGGAGAAGGTTATATGGGAGTTGAAGGTCCAAGACTTGGAATGTGGTGTCCATAATTGCGGGTCCAACTCTAATAGGGAGTGTGATAACACCCTTGGAAGAGAATTCTTCATCATCATAGGCCTTGATTATAATACTTTTGGTTGTGTCTACACATGCTTCATAATAGCCTAATGCCTTGACCAGTTTTAAAGTGCAAATGTTTAGTCCAGCTCTGCCATCTACCAGGACTCGTCTGACCTTGTGTTGATAGACAAATACTTCAAGGTACAATGGGTCGTTATGGCTAGACTTTTGTGTAGAGTAGTCTTTTTTAGAAAAGGAGACATGGATTGGATTGGTCAAGTGTCCAATCATGGCTTGAAATCAGTTGACATCCAATTTGGTAGGAACAAAGGTTTCTTTCAAAGTATTATCGAGGATAGCTTTATGTTTAGGTGATAGGCGTAATAGCTCAAGGATGGAAATATGTGCAGGTGTCTTTCCCAATTGGTCAACAAGATTATATTGGGCTTTACATTACAGCTACTTTGAATGACTAGATAAGGTAATCTTAGCCTTGCGGGTAGTGACAGCGCATTCAGGAACCTTTTTAATGGTGATGGTTTTGACATAGTCATCAGCGGCACGAAGGTGATCAATTATCTGTGAATAATCAAAGGCATTCCTGGTATAATTGGCTTGATTGTCTGTCTGTCGACCTCAGGTGGAGGGCTTTCCTAAACCATGGTCTCATAGTGGATTCTTGAAGATTATATGGTCTTGATTGGAAGTTTTTTGTTGTCCTTCAACCTCTATAGTACCATTTTCAATTAGGTCTTGAATTATGTTCTTCAATTGATGACATGATGAGGTCTTGTGTCCTTTGATGCGGTGGTAGTCACAAAAGGCATTGTCATCCCACCAAGATGGTTTGAACTATCCTAGGTCATATGGTTTAGGTTCTTGAAGTTGTATGATGCGTGATTGTACTAGCTTCTTCAAGACATATTCAATTGGTTTTGGTAAAGGAGTGTATTGTCTCTGTGGGTATGGCCTTGGTTGTCTTGGGGGTCCTCGTTCTTGAGTATTTTGGACCATGTTAGTTGATTGGTTGGAAACATATTGTGTATTCTTGTTTGCATTGGGTGCTTTGAGAGTCAATGTGGGACCTGTTTAATTCACAAGTTTTGCGTCTACGACTCCATCGTGTGTTATATTCTTATTGCGAGACCAAAACTTGCTTTTGTCATTAGAGGTTTGATGGCTGTGGTTGTTTTTGTCTCCATGCATAAGTTCACCTTGGGCGATTAGGACCTTTTCGATTTTCATGCCTTTCTCAACTAAGTCTGTAAATGTGGCACAATAATGCACTTGTAAATGGTGTTTCAACTTTGACTTGAGGTTTTCTACAAACATGTCTACTTTTTGTTTTTCAGGAATCTCGATAGGACATCGGCTTGCCATACTATGCCACCATTGGAAGAAATTAATAAAGGAATCTTCCTCATCTTGTGTCAAGTGGCATAAGGTAGCAATTGTGACATCATTTTCAATGTTGTAAGCATAATTCTCCACAAATTTATTGGTGAGGTCATCCCATGACTTTATAGACCCTTTAGGTATCAGTGCAAACCATTCAAGTGTAGGCCTAATAAGACTTCTAGGGAAGAGTCTCAAAAGGTACGAATGATCGTATATGACATCCACGCAAGCAGTGGTGAATTCTTATATGTGCTCAATAGGGTTGCTCTTTCCCTCCTACTTAGTGAAAGTAGGGATGACATACCCAGGAGGGAAAGGAGGCATGTATATGCTAGTGTCATATGGATAAGGATGTAGGTCATGTGATAAATATGTCTTCTTGTTTGACACTTGCATCCCTTCTACTTGCTTTTGTAGGGCAGCCAACTGGGTAGTCAGTGCATCTATTATAGGATTGTTGGCAACATTGTTATGAGGTCCCAAAATTGTGTTGTGTGGTCCCATGTTTGGTTGTGATGACATGTGTTGGTTTGGAATGTTGTGCAAACGTGGTGGATTTTGATTGTGTCCATGAGTATGGATGTGTGATGTGTAGGTTGGGATGTGAGAAGTGGTTGAGATATGTTGCAATGGTTGAGTGGGTTGTCCATGTATATTTTGGTTGCCAAAAAGGATTCCCTGTGTGTAGCCATATGATATGTTAGGTTGTGTCATTTGTGATCCCTGCCCTTGTTGAAAAGGATTATAACCATGTGTAGTGTTTTTATTTTGACTATGTGGAGAATTCATGGTTTGTCCTTGTAAGGTGGTTGTATTGATATGAGGACCTTGCGACATTGTGTTTGTGTTTAGTTGAGATCCTTGGATGAGAACCCGTCTTGCCTTAGGTCTACCAAGGATGTTAGATGTGGATGCCACTATGGCCTAAGATGATGAACCAAAGGACGTGAATTCCGAGCCAAAGGGTCATGTTGTGAATAATGGTTGTGAGGTGGTTTGTGTCATGGGCTGTGACATAGATTGTGTCATAAAGATGGACAAAGTGTTGGTAGTTGTGGTATTTGGGCTTGTGGTTCCGATGGGTATGGAAATTGTGAGTTAGATTGTCCTTGGCTTGTTTGTGTGTTTTCCTTGGGTGACGTTGTTGCACATAAGGTGTTGACATCAAATCCTCGAGGTAGTTTAACACCTTCATGTAACATTTTGGCTAAATATCATTCAGGGTCCAACATGACAATTTCATCCACAAGAGAGGAAACTTCTGGATTTTGTGAGGCAGCCTCTACTTCTTCTATGAACACATTTCTATCTTTGTCTCTAACAAGGAATTGTTCAAAAGGATTGTGTGTCTTTGGTTGTTGATAAGATGACCCCAAATTGATATTGTCATGACTTTCAAGGTGGATATTATCTTGAGGATCATCAGTGGTATTGTCATAGTTGAGGGTGTTCATGGAATTGTAAAGGTCCTCATCATCATGAAAGAGGTCCATTTCTTGACGCTTCTTTTGCAATCTAGTTTCAACCATATAAGGCTTGCTCAAAATGAAGGTGGAAAATGCAAATGGAATGAGACTAAGACTATGTTTTTGGTATTTTTTTTTGAAATAAGGTATGTCTAAATGTAATGCAACTATTTTTGGATTTTTGACAATAAAAAATGCAATATGATAATGTTTTCTAAAGGGAATGACTAATGCCAAAGGACAATGAAGACTACGATGACAAGTTATGACACTAATTTTTTTATTTTTTGTATTTTTGGAATAAGGTATGCAAAATGAGGACTAAGATGACTTGAATGTAAGATATGTAAATGCAAAGGTCTAAGTGTTTTGGAAGAAGGTTACTCAACCACCCTAAGCTTGATCTATGTCTCATTTTTGGAATATCAAAGTACTTGTTTGAAGGACTAAATGACAATGACAAGATGACTAAGTGATGTTTCCTAACTTGACTTATGAGTTGCAAAGGTCTCACAAAAGGATGATGACTAAAGGAAATAATGATGACTAAGTCCAATGATAACCTACTTTTGAAGGCAATGATTTTGCAAGGTATAGTAAGGTTTTCCTAACCCAAAATTTGCAAATGAAATAAGGACCTAAGGACTAGTTTATGACTAAAAATGATGATGATGAATGGTAAAGGATGCACCTAAATTTTGCAAATATGAACTAAAATGTGCAAGAAATGGAAGATTTGAGCAATTTTCTTTATGGTTTTTAGCAGAGAAATCAAAGCGAATGCGTTGCAGATAGAATGATTACTCAGTTTGTTTGCAAGTTTGATTGAATTTTCAAATGTTTCAAGTTGAATTTTTGTTTCCAAATTTGTGAGATAATATTTGTTTGTTTGAATGTTTCAGAAAATACTTGGCAAACACAATATTTTATCTTGGATCAAGCACAATGAAAACAAGCACAATCCTAGGTTAAGCCAGGACAATATTTACTAGATTCCATGTGCGTTTCCCCAACTGCACTTATTCTTAGCGTGTGAATTCAGAAGCTTGGCCGCACAAGATCCCCCTTACATTGCACTCACTTCTCATGCCAACCAAGCTTCCAACCTCCATGAAACTCCCATGACAGATTGATCACCTCTACTAAGAACTGCGAGAATGTGGATGCTTTCACAACGATCGTTGTTGCGCTAGCAAATAGAAAGGATTTTGGCTAATACATAAAAAAATTTAGTTTGGGACCCTCGTTTGAGTGGCCACACATGGGGCAAACATTAAGCTCCGTTAAAGGAGGAATTCTAGCCTGAAGAGGTTACACTCAACAGGGTTTTGGGGAATTCTACTTTGTCCGTGTAACACATCCGCGCTCATAATCCTAAGTTTTCCATTAGGATTCACATTTATATACTGGTCGGGGGTAGTTCGGCCAAAGAGCTCCGTTGCTGGTCTGAGTCACCTTGTGGTGAGTACTTCTTCCCACAAGGGAAGGCCCAATTCTGAGAGTCAATAACAGTTTCTCTTGCACCTAGGATCACACAAGTGCGCAAGGGGAGAGGATACTTCAATTATTGAATCGGGGTTACACAAATTTTTAAAATAAAGTTTATTTTGAATGCCCAAATCCAAATGTGTGGGTGGTTGTACAAAATGTCAAAAGGTGTTTCTGAGTCTCAAGATCACCAAATGGCGCGAGAGAAGCACATACACACCTAGAAACAAAATGCAAACCACAAGACAATGCAAGCACAGGTAAATTTTAATCCTGCTTATGATGTCAACTCAAGCACTCAAGTTCTTTTTAGGCCCACTAATCAGTCTTTGTGAAAAAGGCACTCAAGATAAAGCAAAATAAAGCCAAAGCCTTGCAAAGAACGATTAGTAGTGTTGGCCTCCAATCTTTGACAAACAATAGTTGATGTTTTAGAGTTCAAATTGTGGACATTCAACCTATAAAAGAAAAAAAAGATAAAAAAAATTAGCCTAAGATCACCAATTAAACTAAAAAGAAAACTAACATTTAATGTAACTAATAAATCTAAGTTGAAATTTAATTAAAATATCATTAAAATACAAATCTAATTGAAAATATAAAAATAATTAAAACCTAATTAAAAATCTAAAAAAAAAAACTAATAAAACGCTAAATCTAATTAAAAAATGTTAAAATCTAATTTAAAAATTAAAAAATTAAAATTAAAATCTAGATTAAACTAAAATCTGAAAAAAAAAAAATCTAGATTAAACTAACATCTTAAATAAAAACTAATTAAAATTTAAAAATCTAAATTACTCTCTCTAAAAAAATACGAATGAAAATTTAAAACTCTAAATGAAACTAAAATCTAAAACTAAAAAGTAAAGTTAAATTAAACTACGACTAAAAGCTAATGCCACAGTAAATTAAAACTAACAACTAAAGATTAAAGTTTAAAATTAAAATCTAAAAAAAAAATCACTCCCTTGTGCCGTAACAAACTCTTATACAGACGACTCTGCGGATAAGAAGATAGAGCTGCAAGTTGACTCTTGGTGCCGTAGAGTGTAAAAAATCTGCAGAGCTGGAAGGAACACGTCCAAGCAGTGTCAAAATTAATTAATGTACTCCCGTGTGTTCAACAACTTTCGGTGCCGAAATATGCAACCAACAGAGAACTGCGATAGTGTGGCTTGCTCCTACCGAAGCCAACAACATTCTACAGACTGCTCCCTCCATTTCGAAAGTGAAAATGTCAAGCAACATTAATGCATCCATGCTGTGCGTCAGCCAACTTTCGGTGCAGCATTAATGTAATCAACTTTCGGCGCTGGCTTTTATGAGAAGAAGATAGCGTTGCACTATCTTAGTCATGGCATGAATTGCAAACAAGGATCAATTGAGAGTTGCCTGTGGAATACTGTGAATGTAATTGGAAGAAATCAACTAACATCTCATCGCCCCGCAACACTCTACAGACAAAGGTAATTGGAAGAAATCCCACGACTGGCAACACTCTACAATAGTGACAGCATAATTTATATCAAGTTGCAAGAGTCAATGTCAAGCCCGCACCCCTTTTTAGACAGTCACATCTTCTTCCCCAGACCCGCGATTTCCTGGTTATAGCAAGCAATAGTGGCGGCAGGGATAAAGGAGAGTTTAGGAAGGAGCAAAATAGCATGCAACCGAAAATAGATTCATTACATACATGAAAGAGCAGGTTCTAGGAAAATTCACTGCCAGCAATTCATCGATGGAAAATTCACCGCCAACAATTCACCATAAGAAAATTCACCACCATGAAAAATTCATCCTGAGAAAATTCACCGCCATAATACACCGCCATAATAAATTGTAAAGAGAAAATTATTTTTTTGTAAATTTTTTTCAAAGTTTTCGAAATATATATTAAAAAATATTAATATGGTTAATTTTCCGCCTCGGTGAATTGCTGGTGGTGAATTTTATTAAATAATTTGTCATGGCGGTGAATTACAGTGAATTTTCCCACCGTGAATTGCTGGCGGTGAATTTTCCATCAATGAATTGCTGGCGATGAATTTGCCATATGCCAAAAGAGCATGAAAGTTGTGCGATCAAGCATGTAGCTGAGAAAGAACCATTTGATATTTGCAACAAAGCTCGATTGTTTTGCATCAATAGAATTGTCTCCTCCTTCACAGATGCATGAGACTTACAAGAAGATCCAAAGATAACAACAAATATATATGGGCACGTATATGATGAAAATTAATTATGATTCAGAGCTCGATGGTCGGCTGCTAGGACAGTATAAGTTTCATAGGACAGTAAGACAATAGGAGGTATCAAAGCTCTGTGATTGGTGCTCTATGGCTGCTAGATAGTTGTGTTGCCTTACAGGTGGATTTTTTTATTTTTTTATTTGTTTTATTTTCAAGCTTATGATGGGCATGTATACTGAGAACAAAGATAACAATCAGAGATATATTTAGCTTTGCCTTAGCTAAATCAACACAACTGTTGCCAAAAGTCAAGGATTTACAAGAGATATATTATATCAAAACAAAACCTTTCAACCAACAAAAACTTGTCGGGTTCACCAAATGTATAAAGGATAAATTTTCAGATTAATGCAAGTAACATAATAACTTAAATCCCTAATAACAATAGAGCACAAAAGAAACTAGAAGCATAATAATATTGAAACAACATCACCTAGTCTTCAAGCTCCCATTGATTGACCTCCATTGGCCTTCTCCATCTTGCTGAAAATGATATGATTGCCCTCAGATTGACATGCAACTACCACCTATGTCTAATCCAAGCAAAATATTGAAGTATTATGAGTGCTCAAGTGCTCAAAGCTCTCAAGCACGGTGAAAATAATTGTGTGTAAAATGGCTTGAGAGTGAGCCTTTTAAAGAATTCCAAATTGAGAATGGATGGCCAGTATTAGAAGTTGGTAAAGCCCTAAGATCAACGACTAGGATTCAATGTGATAAGGATCATTAGGGTTAGGGCAACATTAGGTTAAATTTAGGGAAAGATTTGAAATGAATGGCTGAGATTTAGACAATTACATCAATGGTGGACAATAAATGAGATATAAATCAAATAATAGAAATTATTTGATTTATAGAGGAATGTTGACTTATGAATTAAATAATGGTTTAATTCATAAATGAGAATGAGACAAAAGGAAATAAATAATGGTTTTAATTATTTATTTGGTGAGATGGAAAGTGGGATAAATGGATAAATTTATCTAATTCAAGGATAAATGGTAATGCTATGGAGGAAATAATCATGGAAGGATAATTGGAAATTATGAAATTAGGATATAATCAAATCATGAGGATGTTTGACATAGAAAAATGCAGCTCACGAGCATAAGTCAAGAAAATCACATAATAGAGCATATGTTTTAGAATTAATAACTTCTTTTATTACTATTGCTATTGTAAAATTATTTTAAGGCCATTACATACATGAATCATACCCTAGACTCCTTATTGAACTATTCATTTGTACATTGATTTAGATTCTTTTCCTTTTGAGACTCAAAACTTGAACACTTGTAATCAGGCTTGAAATCCCTTTTATAGAATAAGGGATAAAAAAGAAAAGGGTTGAACTACAATTACATTTCATTTCACACACTTTTCACTTAGATTTAGAAATTTCTCAAGCAGTTACACTTAATCATTGTAGACATCATATGGTTGAATTATACTAGCTAGCCTTCCAAAATAAATAGTTCATTGCTACAGTAGCACCAAATCACCTTGTCCTTGTTGACCAAAGGAGATTCCCAATTAGTAGAAAAAACAAAAATATATATACTACCCAGAAAAATAATACTTGTCGTTGAAGTTAAAAAGTTTGACATTTCTCCAATATAGAAGTCCAAAAGATTTCCACATTAGCACAAAATACAAAAAAAAAAAAAATATGCTAAAGAGGACAATCCTAATTCAATGGCAATGGTGTTATCAAAAATAGAAACATGGCAAGGATACTACTCTAAGTCATCAACATTAGAGTATGCTTGCCTACTCCTTGTTCATGATGAAATTGGAGAAACCATTACTGCTCCCTCATCAAAGTCTTCATACAACACCAGGGAAAGAAGATAATGGCCATAATCTAGGTCAGTATCATTGCCACCATCTGAAAGGTTATCAGAAACCTCAAGGGGAGAATCATGTCTCCCTAGGTAAGCTTTACAATACTTGTTTCTCTTATTTTCTTTCTTCGTAGGCACAACCAAATTCTTCACTTTATTCTTGACCAATTATTCTAAAATGGTCCTCCCTCTTAGATTATACATACTCTTGATAACAATCTTCTTAAACTTCTTCCATGCTTTCTTCTCCTCTAGTGTTTCAAGACCTCCTAGTGTCTCAACTTCATTTTCAAGAGAATTGTCCTTGGACTCAAATAGATTAAGTCTCCTAGACCTTCAAACTGGTTTGATAGAATCATTTGGCTTACTCATTTTCAAAATGACTAGAACAAGAACAAGGAGACTCCAAATGTAGAAAAAAACCCTCATAGGTTTACTCTTAAAAAGACTATTTTTTAATAAACAACTCAAGCCTCCATAGTTTCTATCATCTTATAAAGAAATTGTAGAATATAAAACATCACCGCCCCATGACTCTAAAACCATAAACTATTATAACCATTTTGAAAAGATAAGGTACGAGTACCTACTTACCTAGGGAAAGGTTTATCATGATACCTCTGCAACCTTCTATCAAAGAAATTCTCCACCAACCTGTTCATGGACTCAACTTGTGATTTCAAACTATGAAACAATATATTGCCATCGATCCTCATTATATTGAGCCATGAAAGCATACCAACCATTAATACTAAAAAAAATCTTGTGCTAGTGAGCTAGCAATAGGCTGCTTGATTTTTGAACCTTAGTCATTGATGACACATTGAGATAAATCAAAAAATAGTTACTATTAGAGTGATTAATTATGAAAAAGATTAGTTGTATTTTATTGATTCCTTTTCCTAATCAAAAAATCGTAAGTGGATATGCATCCACTCTATCTACACATTTAATCACATACTTAGCATTAAACAAAGACTCTTGTGTCATATTTACCCACTCGGCCATGGGAATTAATACACTTGCATTTCATCATAATAGGATAGCGGGGAGAAATATTGATTCAATCTCAAAATATTGTCCCATACCCTACCTCACTTTAATTTCACTTTCCCACATATACCAACATGTGACATAATTGACGGTCGTAATCAAAAGCATTTCCCAAATCCAGAATATGTGCCAAGAGAATTAGTTCTAATATGGCACCATTTTAACCTTAGTTCCATCTCAGTCAAATTTTAGAAGTATTTTTTCTTCACTAAAATCCATTGGAGCCCTTTAAATAGTCCGTGCGGTAGCCACCTACTTGCACGCTAAGAAACACGAGGCACAAGTATGTCGTTCATGGGATAGCGAGGAGCGATCAAGTTTGAACCATGTCAACCACCATTAATCATTGATATTTTTATTCATAAAACGTTTCCCATCTCCAAATCCTAATGGGTCCCTCCATGAAGACATAGATGTCAATCTACCTGCTAGCTCATGAAATTTTATAAATATTAAATAAAACTAGATGGGGTGGCAAGGAGTCGCTAAGATGAAACCACGTCACCCATTGACCACTATAGATCTTCTTTTAATACCATTATATCATAAAATGATATCAAGTCCACCAAATAAATACAACACGTGTCCTACATCTGCTACCCCGTGTGATTTCTTGACTGCAATACATACAAAAAATGTGCGTGTGGGAAACAACACATATGAAGACGCATGTTGTAATGTTGGTCATTGGTATTTATAAAAGCTCTTCCTACAAACCCTTTGGAAGAGATGGACCCACCATTAAACATGACATGCAGAAACTTCTTACCAACCCACTTGATTATTTTAATGAAAAATGTAACAAAGTAGGCATGCGAGGAATGGTCAAGATTTTCTCGCCAAGATCAGATGGTCATTACTAAACCAAAAATTTACACATGCCACAAATTCTAGTTTTAAGAAGACGTCCATTAGCAGGAGGATGAGAAATGATGACATGAAGACATGGATTAGTGCCTTAGGAAAATATTAAAACCTAATCTTAGACCCACGGAAATTTTCATAACATATTTTGACACCAGAAAATGGTGACAACATTTTAAGGTGATAACAGGCATTGATCAATATCATTAGGACCTAGGGAACGATAAAAGAATGAATTTGATAGCAGGAGTCACAACTTAGACAACTAGGAACATACATCAAAAGGCCAACAATAAATTATAACTCCAATCAAGACCCTCAAACTTAAGGGTTAATTTGGAAGGGTTTTGACAACAAAAACCCTACAATAATGATGAGGAATATAACCCTAAACCCATGGCAATGAATTAATCCAACTTTTGCAAGATTTAAAATGGAACCAAAGTAAATATTTTAGGGGGTTCCATCAGTGGCTCCTATTGGGGACACATACCTCTTGTAGGCATGGTGAGATCCAAGAATTTTAGGTGAAGAAAACCAAGCATAAAGAACCAAAAACCAAGGACCTTCCCGAACGAGGAAAGCAAACCAAACTAAAGAAAACAAAAAATATGCAATATTTACACAAGTTACAAGATTTAAACCAAGAGATCCAATCTCCATCTACTTTGAATCCTTCCTTTGAGGTACAATTTCTCAATCTACACTTCTACACTTCCACCAGACCTCAAATTTAGTTCGTGGCACTAGGCCTCCAAACTTAGGGCTGATACTTACCCTTATCAAAAACCTTTTTTTCCACTATATGTATCATGTCAAGGCTTCAAATATTCTTATGTATCACCCACGTTTTAATCATTTCGTGGTCATTGCAATTAATCACTATGGACATATGTTTGAACTTGGTGCCATCATTACTAACCTTGTGCAATTGGAAACCATAATCAGAGACTATTTGGAATTCATAATCAATGTAGCATTCTAACTTGTCCAGTTCATAACCATACCCTATCAGTTTCTTCTCTAATAGGATAGGGAATTGGTAATATTCATAATCCACTTGATCATTATCACCATAAGGGCTAATATCAAACTCAATTTTTCATCAAACTAGAAACCCTCATACATATTTCTTTGAGAATAATCATTCAAGGACACACATATTATCCCTCTAGAGTGATACTAAAATTTTGTTTCTATTATTTTAGGATCATTTCTATCTAGATTCTATTCCACACCAAGCACAAACTCACTTTGTAGGATAAACAAGAAGTGTTCATATATAGGTTTCTATTCAAATTGGTGTTCACATTCATCATAGTAGTATAAAATAGTTATGTTGACTAATGATTTTCTTCCCTGAGAAATTAATACATCAGACTCCATAGAACTCTTGCTTTGAGTAAAAATATTGTCCTAGACATCAAAGAATATTTCTATCTCAGGTTCATCAACATTCTCCAATCCTTCCTTCCAATTATTGATTGAATTGAAAAAAATGATTCAAAGGATGGATGAAATAACTGGGTATGTGCAGGATCATGATGGGCCAAAATGTGGTGATATGTAAGCCATATGATGGCCCATTTGGCTGACGACTTCTTTTTTACCCAAAATTGATGAAACGAAAAGGGTTTTTAGAGGAGATTCTCAGCTTTCCACCAATATAAATTATGCTTTACTTTGAATTTAATAAATAATTATTATTCATTTTCTATTATAATTACGAATAAAGTCCTAATTGATAGGCTGATTGAAAAACATCTATAACTTTCGAACGGTATCACATTTTTTGAGTCTGAAACATGCGTCACATTGTATGCTTTGCATACTATAGGATTAAAAATAATAAAAATGAATTTCATGAATTTTTAACCAAGTTAAGGTGGTTAGACAAATGAACTTTTATATTTTTTAAAAGTTGTAATAAAAAATTCATAATTAATTATTTACTTGGAAAAAAATTATAAAAAAATATGCATCACATCAGGACATGAGTCCTCTACTTATATCTAAAATATTATAAAAAAATATTATCATTTTATTGTGGTTAGGGTGGTCAGACAGACACCTACTTCTTATTTTTACCCTGAAATTTAAATCTACTGCATTGAAATTTCAAATTTTCACCAAATAGATTTAAAATAAATAAATAAAGGTCTAGTATTTTAGAAACTACATTCAATTTTCTATAGATTCTATTTTTACATTTTTTTGAAATAATATAGATAACTTATTCAAATTTTTATGTGAAGTTGTCTAACTCTGATTTTTTGTCTTTTTATTGCCACTCAAGGGCATGTTTTTTCCATGATGATCCTACACATACCCAACTTAGAATTGATATGATAAGTAGTAGGGTATTTAGGTGCATCATTAATTGATAGGTCTACTAACCCATAACTACAAGAATTGTTGCACAACTTGAACATTTATTATTTTCAGCCGAGAAGAGTTCTTCAACAAATTTCTTATTAAAAACTATCTTGTCTATCTCTGCTACGAAACTTTTGAGTTCTAGTTTTGCTTCATACAAGCATTCACAAACATTACCAATGTGGCTGATATTACCAATCCTATTGCTTCTAGAACTAGACTCAAGTTCAAGACACTGAATACATACATCCTTATCATAAAATTCATTAGCTATCATACCACCAAGACATTCTAGTTTTTTCACAGCTAAATTGCATCTCACAAATCCATCACATAAAATTTATTTATCCACTAGTGAGGGAAAAATCTCATGAACATTGATATTGATACTTTCTTTAGGAAAACATGATGCCTTCAGGTCATCCTCACAAAAAAAATCATATTCCTCATGAGAGTAAACAAAATTTTCATTTTCATTATCTTGGTTCTCAACATCTAAACATGTATTAGAAATACTTGTGAGTATAACAATGTAATCATCTGTAGTACTAGATAGGTATTAGTCTGTAGAAATATCTTTATCCATTTCTTGGATAAAACCTTGACCTTTGACAATAGGGTGAGCACGTTTACCATTCTGAGGCCTCAGTTTTTTATATAGTCACATTTAGCCTCCTCAACAATTTTGATCCAATTAATTATCTGATCAAAAAATTTAGGTTTTAATTCCTTAAGCAAGGTACTAAGCCCTTTCTCATAAATTTCACATAATAGATCAATGCATAATGAGTCTTTAGGTCTTGATGTTTTGGGAATTTCTAACAAGGAATCCAAAAACCTTGCTAATAATTCATATGGTAGTTCTCCCTCATGTCTCTTCATGCTAGAAAATATGAGTAATCAAAATTAACCTCACCTTGATCATCCTTTTCATTCTTATTTATTTCATTTAATAGATGTGTACTAAGGGAACAAACACTTGCAACTATATATCCCTTCATCATTAAGTATTTCATAGTGTTCTCAATATCCATAGTAATGTGCTATGTTTGTTGTAATGTTTTGGGTTCCTTATCCCTTAAAAAAAAACTCATTTCATTATCAAATGCACCTATATACACAATCAAACATTCATCATCACTAGGTTTAATGTGTTTAGGGATATTTCTTACCACTTTTGTAAATCTGAGATTGAAGGCTAGAACCAACTCATCTTCATCTCATTCGATTTCCATAAAACTTTTTCTTATCCCACTTGGACTAAACCTTTCACAAAAATTTCTAAAGATGCTATCATGAATTCATTCCATGAAGTTACAAAGCATACTATTAAATATGAAAACTAGTCTCTAGCATCTTCCTTTAAAGACTGAGCAAAAAGCTTCATGACAACATCCTAATGACCTACCTCAAAATCAACCATTAAATCTATGAATCCATTTAGATGCTTGGAAGCTGACTCAAAATTTTGCCATATAAATTTAGGCAATTTTTTCTAATATCATTAGGAAAATTATTTGGGGAACCTTGAATACCAATGAAATCCAATGGTATATATCTCTTAGTAGAGAAAATACTTTGAGGGCATTATCAATGCTGCATGACCTGCATATTTTTACTTGGTATTCGACAAGGCGATACAAAGGGATGAAACATCTTTTTTGTACCCATAATCAATACATAAATATTGAATTATAGTTGATTGAATACTACCTCATTCTTTAGTTCAATTATGACTCCAAAATGCATAGATCAAACACATTCATGCTTTGAAGCTTTCTAAAAGGCGGGATAAACAAACTTCTTCAACCCAATATAGATATTACAAATTATACCTTAGAAGTAAGTAAAATAACTACAACCATTCCCTCTATCAGTGCTCAATTAACTTAATAGGGAACAATATATTTCATTTAGATCATTTAAACATGAATTTCATAAATATTATTTCTTCTTTATAAACATAACAAGGGAGAATACCTTGATATACTGCAACTATTTTGCATTGTCCCTTATTAGGTTCTTTGTAGAGAGTCGCTACCCTCTTCATAGGGGGAAAAAATTTAAGAATATGAAGTTTCTTTCATAGGTCGATTTCACTTTAAGGTTCATCAATTAGTAGAATCATATAAATCCTCTATACTTTCTTATTTTGTCTCTAGCAACTCTTAATTCCATTTTACTAGAGCCTCTCAAATAATTCACACTAGCGCATAGATCTTCAAATTCACCGTACAAATTTAGTGAGAAATTTTATGCAAATATCATTGGAAGTGCAATAAATTTTCAATGAGAATTTGTAAGAGATATAGAAGATTCATGAAATATTTCTGAAGATTAATTCATTGATACCCAAGATGAAACTAGAAAGTGAGCTTTCATAAAAATATAAAACCATTCTCAACGCAGATTCTAATTGTGTTCCCAGGAATTTGACAATATATGATTTCCCATTGTTTTAGAACCTCCACGACTCTATTAAGGTGAGGTAATCTCCTATCACATTTTTCTCAAGTAAGTTGCCAGCAAGCTCTCCATTTCTACTCATTATCATTTGACAAACCAAAATTAATCATACAATTTACCTATGAATTTGCTAGAATTCAATTATTAGCAAGGGTAAGCATTGGCCAACACACAAGTAAGGATTGTGAGGCCCTTACTTCTTCACTTCAAGCTCTGTGAAACCTAGGAGGGTAATGCTTACTATGTTCATATGATGTTAATTTTTTCAAGAACATTTCCCAATATAGATAAATTCCTATAAAATGTAAATACATATCCTTCATTAAAGATTTTTTTGACCTTTGAACAAATTACTATCTATTTCCAGGAATACCTCAAATTGGTACATTGTAATTGAAAGGGTTTAGATGATTGTAGTTTTCATTTTGAATCCCTCGGTCCAGTGAACAACTAACCCACTTATCTTTAAGGCAACATAATTAAAAGACCAATTTATCATCTATTGGGATAATGGAGTGATCTTTGTAATAACCAACAATACATTAGCAATTTAACTCAATAATTGGTGAACTATTGATATACTAACTTGCAATATTTAACTCATTATGCCTAAAACATAACTACTTATCCATCCTATGCTCTTTCTTCACAAATCTATGACCTCACTTTAGCATTTTAATCAATTCTTTGAATTCAAGAAAAAAATAGACCCACACATTCAAGTAAAATAGGTGAAGACAAATGAAAAGATCATTAACCAATCCATTTATAATTCAGGAGAAAAGTACATAAGAGAGCATATATTTTAGAACTAATACCTTCTCCTATTATTGCTGCTACTGTAAAAATATTTGAAGGCCATTACATACATGACTCATACCCTACAATCCTTATTGAACTATTCATTTGTTAATTGATTTACATTCTGCTCATTTTGAAATTGATTTTTCCTCTTGGATCTTTCTGAGACTCAAAAATCAAATAGTTCTAATGAGCCTTGAAATCCCTTTTATAGAATAAGGGAGCAACACGAAAAGGGTTGAATTACAATTATATTTTATTTCATGCACATTTCACTTAGGTTTATAAATTTCCCAAGTGGTTACACTCAATCATTGCAGAGTATGGAAGAGGAAAAGACAAAACCCCACAACATATGTTTGAAGTAGGTCAACCAACCTTCCAAAAGGCATAGTTTGCTGATTTAGTAGCACAAAAACACCTTGTCCTTATTCAGAAAATAAGATCCTCCATTAGTAGCCAAAACAAAAACATAGATACTACCCAAAAAAATCATACCTTTCGTCAAAGTTAAGGAGTCTGCCACTTCTTCAACACACCAGCCCAAAAGATTTCCACATCAACACCAAAAATGAAAAACCACAAATATGTTGAAGAGGATGATCCTAATTCAGTGGCAATGGTGTCACAAAAAACAAAAATAGGGTAGGGACTCTACTTTGAGTCATCAACATCAAAATATGCTCGCCCACTCCTTCTTTGTGATGAAATTGGAGCAACCAATATTGCTCCCTTGTTAGAGTCTTCATATGACACCATGGAAAGAAGATAATGACCATACTCTGGGTCCATATTTTTCCCCTATCTTAAGGGTTGTCAAAAAATTCAATGGGAGAATGATCTCTCCCTAGGTAAGCCTTACAATATTTATTTATCTTCTTTGCTTTCTTTATAGGCATGACCGAGTCCTTCCCTTTAAACATGATCAATTATTTTGAAATGGTCCTCCCTCTAAATTTATATGTGCCCCTAACAACAATATTCTTATAATTCTTGCATGTTTTCTTCTCCTTTGGTGTTTTAGGAGATCCTGGTGTCTCAACTTCATTTTCAGGAGCATTGTCCTTGGACTCAAACATATTTCCTAGACCTTCAGATTGGATTGATATACTAGTTTGGCTTGCTAATTTTCACAATGATTAGAACAAAAACAAGGATATAATCCCTCACCACCCTAGGATTCTAAAACACATAAAATATTATAATAGTAATTGAAAAGAGAAGGTATGAGTATCTATTTACCAATAGAAAGGTTTATCACAATACCTCTGCAACCTTCTATGAATTAAATTCTTCACCAACCTATTCACAAAATCAATGTAATTTTCAAATTTTGATTGAAAAGTATGAAAATATATATTGTCATCGGTCCTCATTATATTGAACCATGCAAGCATGCCAACCATTAATACTCAAGAAAATATTTTGTGAGTGAGCTAACAATAGGTTGCTTTATTTTTGAACCTCTGTTGTTGATCAAACATTGAGATAAATCAACAAATAGTTACCATTAGAGTGATTAATTATGAAAAAGATTAATAACATGCAATTGATGCCTTTTCCTAATCAGAAAATCCCAAGTGGATATACATCCACTCTGTTTGCAAAATTAATCACATACTTAGCATTAAATAAATCTTGTCATGTCATATTTACCCACTCGCCCATGGGAATTAATACACTTGCATTTCATTACATAAGGAAAACAAGGAGCAATCTTGATTCAATGTTAGAATATCGGTTTGTACCCTACCTCACTTTAATTTCACCTTCCCACATATATCATCATCTGACAAAATTGACAACCGCAATCAAAAGAATTTCCTAAATCCTGAACACATGCCAAAATAATTAGTTCTAATATCGTACCATTTTAACCTTAGTGTCATCTTAGAAAAAATTTAAAAGTATTTTTTCTTCACTAAAATTTGGCGGAGCCCTTAAGATAGTCCATGTGGTAGCCACCCGCTAAGAAACAAGAGGTACAAGTAGGCCCTTCATGAGATAGCAGCGATTAGTTAGCATTGCCCGATGTCAACCACCATCAACCGTTGATCTCTTTCTTCATAAAACATTTTCCATCTCCAAATCCTAGCAGTTCCCTCCACAAAGCAACAAATGTCAATATGTCCACTAGTTTGTGACATTTTATAAATATTAAATAAAATTGGACGGGGTGGCGGGGAGTGGATGAGGTGACATATCATAAAAGGATATCAGTACCACCAAATAAAGATAACATGTGTCCTACACCCACTAGACCATGTAATTTCTTTACCACAATATAGAGAACAAACTAGCACACGGGGAATGACCCAGATGAAGACACGTGTTGTAATGTTGGTCGTTGATCTTTATTAAAGTTCCAATTTCCAACCCTTTGGAAGAGATTGAACCACCACCATACATGACATTGGACAACCTCCCACCGACCCTCTTGATTATTTTAATGAAAAATGCATCAAAGCAAGCATGCAAGGAATGGTCAAGATTTTCTCGCCAAGATTCAATGGTCATTACTCAACGAAAAATTTGCACATGACATAAATGTTAAATTTAAGAAGAGAGCCATTACTTGGAGGATGATGGTTGGGGATGTTAAGACACGGATTAAGACCTTAGGAAAATATTAAAACCCAATCTTAGACCTAGGTAAATTTTCATAACAGATTTTGACCCCAAAAAATGGTGATTTTTTTTTAAAAGGACAACATGTGCCAATAGGTATCACTAGAATGTAGGGGTCAGTAAAAGAATGAAATTGATAACATGAGTCACAACTAAGACAATTAGGAACTTACATCAGAATTTCAACAAAAAATAGAACGTCAATCAAGACCTTCAGACTTAAGGGTTAATTTGGAAGGGTTTTGAAAAAACAAACCCTAAAATAACAATGATAAATATAACCCTAAACCCATGGAAAGGGATTAATCCAACCTTTGCAATATTTTGAAATGGAACCAAAGAATTTTTTTTGGGGGGTTCCATCAGGTTGATTATAAACACTATTAGTGAAAGAGTTGGAAAACCCAAGATCCACAACAAATGGTATATCGTGGGATGACATGAGTATCAAACTACATCTCACAATAGTATTGCTAATAGGACACCAAGTTGTAAAGCTAACACAAGTTTCTCAAACTTGAAATGTAAACCCAAAATGGAAAGAGGGTGAAATGCAATGCAATGACCTAAAATGTAATATGTAAATGCAATTTTTATATTCTAAAAAAGGTAATTTTCTAATTACACATTGTAGAAACTTGAAAACGATGTCTTGTAAATACAATTTTGAAATCACACAATGCACTAGATTTATCAAATTAAGCTAAATATGACCAATTTAACTAAAGACAAAAAATGAAATGTAGAAATAGATGTTTTAGTGCCCAAAAATTAAAAAAAAAAGACCTTGATCAGGGACTCATTCACCCTAGGGAAACTGGGTCCTAGTTTATGGTTTTTAAATAATTTTCTTACAAATTTATCAGATTATTTTAGTTGTTTCCAGATTCTTCTAAGAAACAACAAGTTACATATTGAATTTTTTGTAAATTTAATGTTGAATGCAAGTGAGAAATGTTACAAAATGACAAACTAGGAGACCTAATTTGATGTGCAATTTTGTTTCAATTTTAAAATGCAATTGAATGATGATGCAATGCTATGTAAATGATTTAAAAAATGACTATTTCTTTTGTATTTTTTAAATTTGAGGAATTCAAAAGATCCAATCCTAAAAGCCCTAAATGCAAAGAAATGAAAGATACACAACCTTAAAAGAGACTCAATTCAATGCAATGAAATGAAAATGAATGGAAGTTCTAAATCTAGGGTGCAAATGGACTCCCTAATCAAAAAATTATAATGCTCAAAAGGTTGGGTTCACCATAGTGAAACCGAGAAATAATAGGGTTGGGATCCAAGACAAATAATGGAAAATGGGGGATATAATGAACCTATTTCTCTAATTTTTTTCAAGAAATTAGATCCGAACAATGAAATAATTGCCAACCAAAAGATGAGTCAAGTCAAAGTGTGAATCTACAAATTTTCCTTTTATGCAAGGATGAGGGTCCTGATTAAACAACACTTTGGGGAGAAAGATTAAAAATAGAAAACAAACTCCAAAATGCAATCTATAAAGTGAATCTAATAGATTAACCTCAATTATAATAGAACCAGAAAATAAAATGTACGTATGAGAATGGTAAAATGGTGTGTACCAGTCACCCAAACTAGTTTTTAAAAGCTTACTGAGGACTCATTCACCCTATGACAAATGGGTCCTAGCTAGGACTCTATAAAATGGTTTCTCAATTCTCTTGAACTATGTTTGCACTCCCAAATCCTTGATTCTCAGAATCAAACAACCAAAAATAAATCATGTAGATGTTTTTCAAGAAATTACAAGAATGATGACAACAAATGCAACTTTGAGAACTTTGAAAATTTACTCTTCAAGAGATATTCCACCTCAAACCTAAAAACAAACATCTAGAGGGAAAAATGTTTTGTTGTTGGTGAATGGGGTTTTCCTTGGTCAAACCCCATTTTGGTAATTAAATCTTGTAATGAAATGTAATAGTATGAAGGAATGATGAATGAATAAATTTCTGTCACAACTCACCAAATATTTGGATGAACCTTGGAATATGGATTTTCAAATTGCATGAAATGACTTCAATGTCTATGGATCTTGATCTTGAAATTGTCTTGAAACAATGCCTTTGAATGCTTGAATGGATCTTTGAACAATACATAGACATATTAGCTCAAATAACATGCATGATACAAGAATACTTTGACATGATAATATAATCTTTATTTCTATAATAATCTTCAATAAATATTCTCTTGAATTCCTTGGAAAATCTCTTGAGATGCTCCATTAATGCTCTCATAAAAAAATATTGGTTTCTTGAAATTATTAGATTTGCTAGGTGAAACATAGTGAAATGACCTCTTATTTATGCATATATTAATATTAATTCCAAAATTTCAAATGAAACAAGTTTACATGTGAACATACATTTCAAATTATTTAAATACCTCCAAAAATATAATTTAAATTAAGGTCCTAGGTCTAAGTGAGAACCCATTTTCCCTTGGACCAATGGGTCCTAGGTCGCCCACCTGAGACACACATTATCCAATGATAAGTGTTATGTTATGGAATTTATGAATTCCAAGCATTCCTCTTCAAAACTTCAAATTAACTAGGCTTGGACTTCAACTAAAGGGGCCAATTAAGGAAAATTAACCTCAATTAATTAATAAAGCCCTAGATAAGTGTGAAATTTTAAAGGTACACTTTACAACACCATAGATAAAGCACAATTAAGTCCATTTTATTAATAAGGCCCTAAAATTAATGTGAATATGTAAAAGTGCATATTACAACACTAAATTAAGGCATAATTTAGATCATTTATTTAATATTTAATCCCAAATTAAGTGTGAAAAAGGGATACTTTTTCCTACACTGTACATTTTTTTGTAGTGATTCTCAATAATCAAAATAATATTCTCATCAAAAAACCAAAAAAAACTAATATGTTGTGGCCCAACAAGATGATGGATCGAATGGGGACATACCAAACACAACTAATTATGCCACCCATTAGAACATGCTTATTGTCTATTGATCCTCATGACCAATATGAAATATTTATTTGATTGACTCCAACACCCGAATACATACACTAGTCAATAGAGAGCTATTTCATACACTAAATGATCAAATCACCGGACATTGGGTTCAAATCATAGACAATAAGGAATATGTTGCAAAAGGAATTGGAAATTTCACCATTCCTCTAAGGTCAAGAAGAAGTACCCTCATGAATGTTCTTTATGTTACTGTCTTTCTAAAAAATATTTGGTCTATAAGTAAGATTTTCAATCATATAAGGTGGATTTTTACATATCATATGTCAAACCTTGTTTGATCTTGTGAGAAGGTAAAATAATTTTTAGATATTTTATGAAGTATTTTTAATTTGTAGTTGATCCAATCTCATCCTTTGTATCTTCTCTATCTACCTCTATAGTTTAATTTAATCTTTAATGGAATTATCAATATGGGCATCTTTCTACTAGCTCTTTATGGGTATGTGCAGGATCATCATGAAAAAAATAGGCCCTTAAGTGGCAATAAAAAGACAAAAAATCAGAGTTAGACAACTTGACATAAAAAATGAATAAGTTATCTATATTATTTCAAAAAAATGTAAAAATAGAATTTGTAAAAAATTTAATGTAGTTTCTAAAATACTAGACCTTTATTTTTAAAAAAAAATCTATTTGGTGAAAATTTGAAATTTCAATACAGTAGTATTTAAATTTCAGGGTAAAAATAAGAAGTAGGTGTTTGTTTGACCACCCTAACAACAATAAAATGATAATATTTTTCTATAATATTTTAGATATAAGTAGATGACTCGTGTCCTGATGTGATACATATTTTTTTATAATTTGTTTCCATGTAAATAATTAATTATGAATTTTTTATTATAACTTTTAAAAAATAAAAAAGCGCGTCTGTCTAACCACCTTAACCTGGTCAAAAATTCATGAAATTCAATTTATTTTTTTAATCCTATAGTATGCAAAGCATAAAATGTGATGCATGTTTCGGATTCAAAAAATGTGATACCATTTGAAAGTTATAGATGTTTTTCAGTAAACCTATCAATGAGGACTTTATTCATAATTCTAATAGAAAATAAATAATAATTATTTATTTAATTCAAAGTATAGCATAATTTATATTGGTGGAAAGCTAAGAATCTCCTCTAAAAACCCTTTTCGTTTCATCAATTTTGTGTAAAAAAAAGGCCATCAGCCACATGGGCCATCATATGGCTTACATATCACCATTTTTTGGCCCATCATGATCCTTCACATACCCTTATATCAACTCAATTCCAACGATATGATAAGATGAATTCCTCAAATTTCCCATTCATTTCCTATATTTTTTGGATGCATTGTAGAAAAAATCAAGATCAACTTGAGTCAAGTACCTTCAATACAAAGAACTATCTTTTGGTTATGCATATTTATTTGTGTAGAACCCTACCCATTTCGTTCTTGGGATTCTAGTACATCTGGTTATTGGTGGATAAATTCTCTCACAATACATGTGTATTCTTTTCGAATAAAAAGAGTTTGGCCTTTGTAGAATTTTAATAATTATAATAGTGAGTAACTTTACAATAAATTAAAAAAAATCTCTTACTTCTCTTCTTAGATTTTGGAGGGAAAGTCACATCAAAGAATTTCTTGGAATTTTTGAAGCATCATGAGTTCAAATAACGTTTTACTTTCTCTTATACACCATATTAGAATAGAATTATATATCCTATGCATAGCTAAGTTGGAGGATCAATTTTTCATAGTATTCTAGAAAAGTTTGTATCTTCTCAATAGGGAACCTATAAAGATATTGAAAGATAGTCCTTAATATAAGAGGTATGGAGATGTCGTAAGACTTCAATCTCCCATCTTAGGGTATTTGGTTGTGAAACAAATATTCATGTATGATGCAGTATGTCAAGAGAGGAATCAACACCTTCAACAATCTTCAACAAATACCTCTACCTCACCTTTCTTGACACATATATTCAACTATATCTCCCTCTGAAACACCATTCAACACAAAAAAATTAGAGTAGGAGTTAAAAACTTATCCAATGACCTTCAAGATACCTGAGCCACTTCAACTTTACCCAAACAATCCAATTACAAAGTCTTACCTTTTGTTCAATTCCATTGTCTTATGATGTAGACCATGGCACTCTTGCTACAAACATCAACTTTATCTTATATAGCACAAATCATCAAATATCCACCAGATACACCTTAATTAGGATTGATTCAACATGTTTAAATTATTTTTGACACTCATACTCATGGTTTCAAAAATTTGATAACCCAAACCCTGAATGGCTAGTAGCCATACATTTCTAAACTATCAAAATTAACTCACAGTACAAACCTTATTCACTGACTCTAATACACTTCTTAGATACCCATTTTCATTCCCTAAAATATATCAAAGGTCTAGCATAGGATTCTTTGAGTAAACCTTTTCAAAAGTGACTTACTACGTTGCCAATTAGGCCAATTTAGGCATGGTCACAATAGGGTTATTGATTTTACTATCTCCAATGTTAAAATCTCACAAACAATGCTTGGAAAAAAATGAATTTGACTCACACATGCTCAATTGTTCTTTTAGAAATCATTCCCATATGCATTTTACCAAACCCTAAGTTGAGTTTCCTCTACCTACTCTATCACAGGCTGATTACTCAACAAAAATCAGTCAAAATTATAATCTACCATGCTTAATTCTTATGAACCTGATTCAAAACCAGTTGAATATGAAATATTATACTAACAAGAACATTATCCCCAAAAACCAGATGATTAAATCAGATATTAAGGGAAAAACACAATAGTCACAGTCACCGTTCACCCTAATCTAGGGTTTTGACAGTTTTCACAAAAATCCCAAATACTTTCACATTACTCTATAAAAATGAATGAAAATTGTTTCAGAGGAAGGTACAAATGTAGATACAACATTTCCAATAACTGCATGATGAATTTATGATTGTATAAAGCTGTATAGTTCACTGCAACACAATTGTTTGCTAAAAAACAAAATTTTCATAGAATACAGTGGTTCTTCTTATTGATATTCAATTTCTGCATTCCTCTTCAGTCTTCCTTGAGGTCCTACAAGCATTAATAATATTATTACATTAAAAAAAAATTCCTACAATTGATTCTAGGCCTTTCATTCACCAAATGACTCTTCAAGTTCTCTACTTTGCATTTTATGCAAAAAGACTCTAAAGACCTCCTTAAGCATTGAAAAGGCCTTAAAATGGCCTTAAAACATTGAATCCACCAATACTTCCTCATCCCATTACATATTCACACAACATGCTATTATAGCTACCTAACTAACAACTTGACACTTTTCAACAAAATGACAATATTTGAACTATCATCCTAAATTGACTCAACCTAATAAGTAAATACCAAGAAAGGACTCAAATGATTAATTGAGACCTAACAATAGCCTTGGAACATTAGATTTGAAAAAAACTTCAAAAGTGGCCTCATGGAGGCTCTATTTTATTAGGGTGCTCCTGCACCATACTCCTGGGGTGCAAGAGATTCATGCCCCATGAATCAATCTTCTCATCTTCTTCAAGAAACTTCACTTCTCCTTTAAACCTGCTCCATGTCATCATCATTGATAACTTTCTCCATGGTACCTTGTACCTTGCACTTGCTTCAATATTTGCTTCATTAATTTCTTGTACTTGCTTGTCCTGCTCCAAAGGACTAGATTGTTACTTCATGTCTTCATGTACACCTGTAAATGGTGTTCTCCAAGCTCTACTAATTGCATACAATATGTCAGTACTAAAAATATTATTCACCACATTCTTCCCTTGTTTACTCATGGGCATACATCCATTAATCTTTCCCTCAATCTTCTTATTCTTCATATCAGGTTTCAAACCTATGTCCTTTATTCCTTCTTCCCCTTGCACATCTAATACCTTCACCTTCACCCCTGGTCTCTGTGTTGCAATCCCATGTTTCTTTCTTCTAACCATTGGTTCTACCTCTTTCTTATGACACTAATTCATATCAACACTCAATGTTGATCTTGCAAATATCATTACCTGTACTCCTTCACAACTTATTTTAGCATTGTGCCCATTCTTGGCATTCCATACCTCATTACTAGGTATCAAAACCTTCATCATTGCAAGCACACAATCCTGCACAAAGTGACTCACCACTAAGGCAATGTTTGGTTTCCTCAAAACATCTAGGCTCTTGTTAGGACATGGCAATTCCCCTTTGATACCTTGCCCCAATATCATTGGAGGCTCCTCAACTCCACTCTTCTTGGCATTTTCTTGTCCTTTCACTTCCTTCTTTATCTCTATCCTTTATAGGGTCTCTCTTGACCTCTTTGTCTCCTTCACTTCACCCCTTGAGGTGACTACCTTATCCACTTTCCTTTCATATGGGCTCTTTGTTTTCTCATTCTTTGCCCTTGATATCATTATCGACTTTGGTTTCTCACCTTGGTGCTGCTCACCAACTTCTTATCCAATGAATGGACATGCCAACTCTCCAACTACTACCTCTGTCTGTTGTACAAACGTCTCATGCCTTTGCATAGGCATTTCTTGATTTCTCTCTTCCTTGACAGTCCATGAATGCCCTTCTTCTATAGTTCCTTTTATAGAACAAAAACAAGTTCCTTCCATCATTCCTTGATTCTTCTCAAGCCACTCTTTTATTTCCATTTGCAACACATCCTTGATCTTTCTATTCTCCTCTTTTATCCTTGTCTAGATGGACTGTGTTTTCTCCTTTAAGGTTCCCCTAGACCTACTTCTCTCTAAGTTTTCCTTGACAATATATGAATTTCCACTTACTATTTTCTCCTTCAATGGGCATGTCTCTGCCCTTTCTCTCTTCTCTTTACTCTTCCCGAGTTGTTCATGGGTTTCTAAGGTCAGCTTGACCTCCTTTAACTTTTTTTTCTTCAACAACACATCCTCAAGATTCTTTCCATTGTTCATGGTGTCTCTACTATTCTTCTTTTCATTATCTTCTGCTACTTTCTCATTGTCTTTAGGTTCCCCTTGGCTTAGGAATTTCCCGCTTCCAATCACTCCTATCCTTTTTGTTTTATCTTGTCCTTGTTCATTTTCCATCAATGGTTTATATAAATGAAACCCCATCCTTCTTAATCTAGTATGTATTAAGCCTTCGATCATATAGTGAAAACCTATCAAATTTCCATGCTTTACCTAAAATCATGTGAAAATCCTTTAATGGCATGATATCACAAAGAATAACATTAGTGTAGGGCCTAGTTTTAAGGTCTACAAATGCTTGCTCCTTAATTTCACAATACTTATCATCATTTACTCCAGATGCTTTGTAAGGCCTTTTGTTAGCTATCCTTGTCAAATTCAAATTTGTAACCATTTCTTCTGAAACTATATTGTCCAATGAAATTGAACTAATGATTACCTTGCAAACATTACCTCTACACTTACACTTTCTCTAGAATATGGATTTCCTTTGCTTCATTTCTACATACCTTGCTTGGATTTCTTCAACCTCTATTCTTGAATGCATGATGGCTTCGCCCACTTTTCAAATTTCAACCTACAATAGATCTACTTGCTAGCTCTAATATCACTCCTAATGACCAGAGGATGGTGAAGCTTATCGGGGCAGTTAAAGGTGATTCTCATAAGGTAAAAGTTGACCTTCCTGTATATGGTGGTAATTTAAATGAAGTGGAATTACTTGATTGGATAGCTTCTATGGATAACTATTTTGAAAATGTGAAGAAATTTCAGTAGAACAAATGGTGAAGGTGGCAAAAACAAAGCTAAAGGGGTATGCTCTTTTATGGTGGGACTATGAGAAAATAGAGAGGAGAAAAAATGGCAAGTCAAGGATTACTTCATGGGACAAGATGGTACAAAAATTGACAGTTAAATTTATTCCAAAGGACAATGAGGTTTAATTGTATAAAAAGTCACAAGGATTAAGGCAAAGGGAACTAGATGTTAAAGCCTACACTTATGAATTTTACAAGTTAAGCATAAGAGCAAGAAGGGATGAATACGAGGTTGAAAAGGTGGCTAGTTATCTTTGTGGTCTCAAATTTAATATTCAAGATGAGCTTGTTGGTTCTAACCCCAAGTCTGTTGAGGAATGTTTCCAACTAGAAATCGGGGTGCAAAAGCTTAAAAGGAGAGAAGAAAAATCAGTTAGAGGAAGAGGTGGTACTAGTGCAAGAGGGAGAGGAAAAATCCATATAGAAAATCATCAAAGTGAAGAACAAGAAGGAGTAAGCAAAGGTAAGGAACAAGGTGTTGACACTAGAGGTGGTTTTAGAGGTAGAGGAAGATTTAGTGGAGGAGGGAATTCTAATGTTTTTGTAGGGAAGTTATATACCTGCAATGAATATGGCCATCCATATTGGAAATACCCTAAAAGAATTGGTAGTTAATATAATGGTGAAACGAGGACTGAGATAAGATCACAAATCATCCAAGAGGAAGAATGTGAAAGAACATGTTCAACAAGTTTGAGAGCTACTCCTAAAACAGGGGAGATGTTGATGGTGAGGAAGATAAATTTGAAGGAAACAAAAGAGAATAAGCCCTTACAAAGGAAAAGTCGAGCTTCAAGACTAATTGTAAGTGTATAAATAAGGCATGTAGGGTTTTAATTGATTCTAGATCAACTAAAAACATGGTATCTACTTAGATGGTGAACAAGCTGGGATTGAAAAAAATACCTCATGAATTTCCTTACAAGGTGTCACGGTTCAGTGATGGATAGTCATTTTTGATAAATGAGAAAGCAGTGGTAGATTTATAGATTAGAGACTATAAAGATAGTGTGGTTTGTGATATTATTCCCATGGATTTCAATCACCTACTCCTAGGTAGACCTTGGCAATATGATAGGCGAGCCTTATATGATGGCAAGGAAAACACCTATACAATAATGAAAGATGGGTACAAGTTTGTTTTGACTCCACTTGCGAAAGATGTCAAGGGTTTAAGCAAAAGATAATAATGTGTGACAATAAAGAATTGATAAATATTGTACATGAAAAAAAGAATACTGATGTTGTAATCATACCTAAGACTGAGAAGAAAGGGACAATATATGTAAAGGTAAATGCAAGGTTGCAAGGTAACTTTACAGTGACAAAGAAAGACAGTTTGATGGTAGGGACCATTGAGTTTCCTATGGTTGTAAATGAAGTTGAGAAATTGACTAAATCTATAGGTACAATGAATAGAAGGTCTGACAAAACAATGATAAGGAAAGATGATAATGGGATAGTTAAGGATGGACAAGAGATTGGATACAAACATGAAGCAACCATAAAAGTGAAGTTAGATTAGGGAGTTGCTAAGAATGGGTTTTTTGCAGGTTTAGAAGAAGGAGTACAAGTAGTATTTGATCAAGGAGCAAGTGGAAGAACATTATCAGATCTGATGAGAGAAATGAAGCCACATTCAAGCTCAAACAAAGTTGAAGATGCATGATACAGTGCAAGATTTTAGTATATCCGGACTAGTGGAAGGGATTTTCAGACTAGTATAATATGTCTGAAGCTTGGAGGAGTTTCTACCAACCTCAACTCATGAGGCATGAGTTTTTTCCAGTGGGGTTGTATGGTGTAGGACCACCTACAACCATACTGCCAAATTTGATATGGTCAAATACAACTAGTTGTTGGTAGTTGAGTCTAGGGTGTTAAAAGTTTTTTTATGTTAAATAACGTCTAATCAAGACCATTTTCATTCTATTAGGGTGGATTTTGAGTCTTGGGTATTTAATAGGTGAAAGTTGCTCAAAATGCAATTTAGTGGAATATGAAGGGTTAGCATTTCAAAAGTTAGTTAGGGATGTTGGGGAAGTTGAAAATAAATTTTAATTTTTATATAAATCCTTCCCATGCATAAAAGAGGGGTGATTGGATGTTGTACTGAAGACTCCAATAATAATACAATGTTGTTTCTGTATATTTTCTGATTTCCTAAACTTTACTGTATCCGTAGAGGCTTGTACTGTCAATAACTGCTTTGAAGCTCATGCTATTCTATTATGGTATGTTTTTACCTTTCAATGAATCCATTCTAAGAGTCTAACACATAGGTTTGTGGTGGTCTTTCAATATTTTCTCTAGTAGTTAGTTATCATAGTGTTAAGGGTTTGATAATAAATTAAAGGAGTCTAGTTGTCAATCCACCTGTTGTCCTAACCTGTTGCTTGGTGGATTGAATTTTTTGATGGTAGGATAGGCTTTGGGATGTTTGGGGGATAAAGGAAAGCAAGCTGCTTGGTTTGGGATGATACCTAGGGTGAAATAAGGCATCTTTCCAAGTGAAAAATGAGGTATTGAGATAGGGTTTTGACAAAATGGTGATGGAACTCACTATATGTTGATAGACTAACCTTGTGTAGGATATTGGTGATCTGTTAGATACATTATTTTGATTATATAAGCCTAAGAGATTGGAGTTTGAATAAACCCTTTGATTTTGAAAGGAAAGTGAGGTTGTGGTGGTCCTAGTAGAAAAAGTGTCCTATACCTACAAACCAATGGTGAAATTTGTGATTTGAAAACCTTAATAGTGTTTTTCAATTCAAAAGAGGGTAAAAGGGAAAGTTTATCAACCACTCCCTTTGTAAAAGTAACCTATTTCTAGGATAAGGACAATGGTGCAGGTGTTGGTTCTTGTAGGTGTTCCAAAAGAGTCCCCATTAGAGTTGGGATATGTCATGTAAATTTCAAAAGGGTATCTAGAGCAGTAATCTAATTGGGAAGTCCTTTGGTATGTTTAGGATTTCAGGTCCAAAAATAGAGTTTGTTCACCTACTAGAACAAGCCTAGTTGGAAGCTAAAAAAGTGAAAAGATAAGGACTTGGGAATTTGAAATATGGGTGGTACCCTTCCTAATGTGTTTTTTAAGTGTTTGACACCCCTTCTTGCATCAATATCCCAACTAATAAGATAAATATAATTAATCCCAAGATACTAGTGCATCCTTTTGGAGTAAAATACTATCTCAAAAGGATACTGTCTCATAGAAATTGGGACAAAACATTATTTAGAGTTGAGACATGGTATGTGATGAGTCATCATTTACATCCTTGATGGATAAAGGAGATTAAAAACTTACCAACTCTCATAAATTTCTTTCTTTGTTAAATAATGAGCATAAATAATCCTATCACAAAAAGGATGACTTGTAAGGAGAATTGTTTGTTCCTCTTCACAATTTGGAAACTAATTCTTCACATGACATGTACTTTCAATGTTTAAAATAGGTCTAAATCACCGTTAGGGATTCCCACTTGAAATCTCTTCTACATATTTCATTACGAGTTAGAATGAGAAGACGTATGAGAAATGAGGTAAATTTTACACTAATTAGTTTAGTTGTTGACAATAATGAACTTGATATAGTTTGAGAGGCACTAATTAAACCATATTAAATAAACCCATTGGTTGCAAATGGATTTTAAAAATAGAATACAAGATGGATCTATTGACAAATACAAAGCATGAATTGTTGCAAAGGGATATGATCAACAAGAGGGTATTGATTATTAAGAGACATTTGCACCCATAGGGAAGATGAAAATAATTAGATTTGTATGTGTATTGGCAACATATAAATGATATAAGCTTCAGCTAATGTACGTGAAGGGTTCTTTCATACATGGTGATGGGTGATCCCACAATAGTGGTTTACAATTTTTGGGCAAACTGGACACTGCAATTATTATTTTTAACTAAATCTTCACTTTCGGGCTATTGTAGCGGCTAAACCTTGAGGAATTTGAAAATGATGCAAACTAGAGTCTCATCACATTTTGTCTCTAGATTCTAAAAATATTTTTTTCAAAATTTTTCGAATCAGATAGTACTTTTTTTTCCATCTCCCACGAAAACTGGTTTTTTTCAAAAAATAGCATTTTTAAAAAGTGACGCTCACCATATACAACATAACTTTTTTGTATGAAGGATAAAATTCTAATTTTTTCAAATTTAGATTTTTAACTATGGTATCTAGCACTTTCATTTGGTCTTATAGTTTTTTATTGAATATTTTTTCCTTAATCAAGTTTCAAAGTCAAACCAATTGCAATTCAGACATAGGCGGGATGTATACAACATAACTTTTTCTGTATGAATCGAAATTCAACTTATTTTTTTTAATGGATCAAGGACATCAATACCTAGCCTCAGCATATTTTTAAAAAATTTATTTTGATAATCTGCTATTTTTCCACATGTGCAGACTAGAGATTTTGATTTTCAATGAAAAACCTATGTTTAATAAAACTAAAAAATAAAATACATAATAAAAGAAAATCATATTAAAATTATATTTGACGGATAGCTCATTCTGAGGACTATCATTATCTAGTTGGGTTTCTAAATTTTTCTACATTTTCATTTTCAAATTGAGCTTCGGACGATAATTTTTTACAAAAAAAATCATTTTTTTTTTTAAGGGGGTTCGGCCGAACCTACTTACATTAAAATAAGAAAAAAAATTCACGGGGTCCGAGAAAATGACGGGGTTTTTTCAAAAAAAATCCTTATTAAAGGGGGTTCAACCGAACCCTAGTTCGCTCGAACCCCTTTATTTTAATATTTCCGCTCACATCTCAAAGGGGTTCAAGCGAACAATTTGGTTTGACCAAACCCCTTCACTTTGTGTAGAGGGAAGAAATGACTTTTCCCTTCCTCCACAAAAGTGTTCACCACTTATGTGGGTTCACCCTGATCTAAAATAAGAATTATAGCTATGATCCAACCCGAAGGTTTGATTGATAGAAATCATCCTCAAAATGTATGCCATTTCCTTAAGTCATGTTACTAACTTAAGAAAGATAATAAGGCACAGTACGTTAAAATAAATGGTCACTTGTTGTAGATATTTTATTGAAAAAGGGATCCTAGGTCTAATTTATAGATCACTAACATCAATCCTTTACAAAGAACACTAGGATGCAAATTTACAAGGAGATTAGATTGACTTCCAACCTTGAAGGTGAGTCAATCAGTCTTAGATTTGATCATTTTATGCCTTGTACATTAATTGAAGTTTATTTGACTTTATTTACTTAATGAAACTATGTTGCCCAAACTAAAAATACAACTTTTTTTATTATAGAGAAACTATAAATCTAATTTAAATAGTAGAGTACTTTTTACCTATGGTTTGCATCCTAGCTTAAGTTGAATGGATAAAGTCACATAGGATTGCTATCTCCAAGTGAAAAAATTTATAATATGTCTTCATAGAAGCCCTTAGTTTTCATATTAGAGGCTTCTTCCTTCTAAATATCACTGTCAGATCTTTGTGAGATGTTGAGATATGAGTTTCTATATCTAGTCATGATGTAGGGTTTCAATGTAAAAATGAATAAGTCATCTTCAATCCTCCTCCAATATTCTTCAAATTATTAAATCATGCATTCAAAGAGAGAGGAAGGGTTGTGCCATATATGTTTTTGCCTCAATCAAATCCCATGAAATTGTTTCCACCTACACAATGGAAAAATTGATGATAGAGAGCTCATCCTTTTAAGGGATATATGATAAATGATAAATGAACGATGATTCAATAAATGGATGTAACTCTCCACTCAAATTTTATTTCCTTGAAGGACTAAAGTGTACATCTCCTCAAGGTTGATTATATTTTGGCTTGGCTTTCTTTAAATGTATGCATAAACATGAGCATACTCACATAAAATTTGATGCAATGTTTTGATGTTGAAATGTTTCCAAAATTCTATTCTTGACTATCCTTGATTGATTTTAGGATCTATAATTTACTCCAAAATTCCTCTTCTTCTTCTTAGATTTAAAATAGTGAAATGACTAGATATTTATATGTAATTAATCTAATTTCCCCAAAATTAAATCTCTATAGCTATCATTTGACATTTAAAATTTAAATAGTAAATTACTATCCTTGACATATCAAAAATTAGATGAAATTTTTGGGGGATAAATTCACCCTAGGCATAATTATCCCAACCCTATTTGCAAGGTGTAAAGTGTCAAGAAAAAAATATTAAATATTTTCCTTGGTTTTGTATATGTGATTTCTTAATAAATGTATAATTTAGGAAATTAGGTTTCCAATCAGGTCCATACAAGTAGTAGGGAGAAAAATATAGTGTGAAATTGTCAAGGGTGAAAATTTATGATGATACAATAGCACGGTTTCACCTATAGCCCATCATATTAAAATTTGTATAAAAAAAATTCACCATAGATATTGTCATTCTTATTTTGTATGTGGATGATATTGTGATCACAAGAAATTCAAAAATTAGAATTGATGATGTAAATAATGATCCAACAAAATCCTTCAACATGGAAGACATGGTACTACATCACTACTTTATTGTATTTGACATATGGCAACAAAATCATCACATTTTTATCTTACAAATGTGATATACCAAGTCAATCTTAGAAAATAATTGGATACCCAATTCTAAAAAAAATTCCAGTCCAATGGATAAATCATTATAACTCTCTCAATTATAGAATTCACTTCAATTAGATGTAACTCTTGACAAGGCTATTGGAAGTCTCGTTTACTTGAATTAAATTATACCAAACTAGACTTATGCTTTTCTATCAACTATCTTTTGAGATTTATATAGGATGCAAATAAATTTCATTTAACTAAAAATAAGAATCTTTAAGGTATATCTAAGTTATAATTCATTATGGTATAGAATACAGGAAGAACCCTTATTTTTTCTTATAGGGAAGTTAACAACTTGGACTATGCTAGATTTATTGATGATAGAAAGTCAACTACATAATATGTTTTTAATCTTTGATCTAGACATATATTTTGGATTAGTAAGAAACAATTTGTTGTTTCTCTCTAATCTATTAAGGTTTAATATCATGTTTCATAAGGAGATGTGTGTGAACTAATTTGGTTACATTAAATTGTGGCTGGCATGGGCATTACTAATGAAAACCCACCTATTCTATACTAAGAAAATTAGAGTGTGTTGAAGCTTGTGAAGAATCCCTTTTTCATAAAATAACAAAGAATATTAGGGTCAAATTTAATTCCATTTGAGAACAAATCTTGAACCACCAAGTCAGACTCTAGTAATAACAAATAGATTCTTAAATAGTTGATACACTCACCAAGTTTTTTGCAAAGGTGAAATTTGATTTGTTTTAGGGATACATTTGAAAAAGGAATTGAAGGTAGAAGAAAAAAATTGTAAAATAATCTTGAGAGTAGGGTAATGTATACCTTTTTATAAAAAGCTACAAAAATCGAGCATATATAAGAACAAATTCATGCATACCACAACATAAATACTTGCATAGGGAAAATCATTTTGGTGAGAGGAACCCCACACTCCAACAACCACCCAATATATTATTCAAAAATTATGAAGATTACAATAGACTTGTAGAGAAATATTCTCACATGAATATCAACAACTAGAGATCTGGAGGCAACACAAAAATTATCGAGCTCTTAGAATACATCCTAATCCACATAATTGTATTATAATTCCATTATTTTAGAGTTTAAAATTAACCTAGTTGAAATTCCTCTCCTACACCCACACATTGTCTTTGGACTATCGATATAAATGAGAAAATAACCCAAGTTTTCTACACAAATAAAGACCTAGTGAACATGCTCTCCCTAATTTTTAGCACATGTCAAAGGATGTGACCTACTAACCACTCTATTTTATTCATCAATCATAGTTCATATGCTTTTATTAACATTGTTATTTGTGTTGATTTAAAATTTCTCAAAAGCTATAATGTTAAGTTTAAAATTTAACACTATTATTTCCTTTCAATGCATATACAATGAGTAGACGATTTAAATTTATCTTGTATTTGGACATATTTGTTAAGATATTTCAAATAAATTAAAAAAAATTGTTATTTATTTATCTTTAGATTATTTTTTTCTATTTTATCTAAGGTTAAATTTTGTTTAAATCTTATGTTTAATGGATTTGGAGGTATTAAGAAGAAGACAATAGAAGAAAATACATACCCCATATTGTAATATCAAGTATCATAAATATTGATAAAGTGTATAGGATGAAAGCTTCTATTTATCTCCCTAGAGATCACATAAAATGTTTTTTTGGTGGGAAGGTATTGTTGAGATGCAAAATTATTAGGTACATGAGTGGAACTCAAAAGAAGATTGAGCCTTTCTAGAGAGTAAATATAAGAAAAAATTGTTGAAGGAATTCTACAATCATAATAAAGGATATGTGAAAGGAGTATTAAAAATTTATCTTATCCTTTGAGGAAACCACTCTTTTGTATTAATATAGGGGATAAAATAGAGGAAAATAGTATGTTTTTAATTTTATAGTAGACCAATTTATTCTATTTATTTAACAAGCCCCTAGCTAAGGACTATTAAAATATAGGAAAATACTCTTTAAGATTAAATGTCCATAAAATTTAAAAAATATTATGATAAAGAAGAGAGAATTTTCATAGAAATGAAGGAAAAATCTCGTCTTGATTATAGCTTCAACCATATTAAATCTCAATTTCCCTATTCATTTTATCCTAAATTTTTCTTCCTAGTGCTAGATATTTATGGGGTGTTCATTTTTTGAAATAGAAAAAAATTCTCTACAAGATTCAATCTATTGGGATGTAGTCTAAAATAATGAGGGAAGTTCATATATTAAGTATATAAAATGGAGACATTTTATCTATGGTAACAATTTTTATAGGCACTATTGGGATGAAAAATACTATAGTGCAAAGAACATGTCAAATAATTTCTAATAGTTATACTAGGGTACTAGGGGACATGGGGACATGATAATTCCATAAAATATTCAATAAATTATACTCATCATCCTAAAATATGATGTCCAAGCCAAAGTTTTTAGACCTTATTTTAGTAAAATTAAAATTTGTTGAACACAAAGTGAAAATTTTAAGTATCCTCATGAGTTAGCTGAAAATCACTTGAAATAAAATCTAGAATATCATGTTCCAACTATTAAATATATATGTGAAGATTTTTTCACATGACCTTAATTTCAGAAATAAGAGAATTTTTCATGATGATATATATATGAAATAATTTTACTTTTAGTTGATTTATTTCAATTAAAAGGAAAATTATAATACAGGAATGATTTATGTTATTATAAAGTATATATTCTAAGAGGATTCTTTGTGGTATAATACTTATAAATAATATAATAACATATATACATTAATTTAAGTATAATAGATTTATGTTTATTGATAAAAGGATGTGTCATAAATAATTGTAGAGACAACAAGAATGTAACATATCATCTCTAATGAATGTCTCACATCTTGCAATAGTAAGCTCAGGGACAATCTCCCTCAATATACAAGTCTAATCATATTTAATAAAAATAAATTAAAATCATCAAATAGAAATATGAATTAAGTTGTTACAAGCCTAATCATATTTTAATGAAAATCAATTAATATTTATTAAATAGAAACATAAATTAAGATGTTATTTTAAAACAGAAATGGTTCTTTTCATTATACTGTTTGATTTTTAAAAAAAAAAATCATCTTTCTAATACTTATAGATCTAACATTAGCTTCATGCAGCCTATAAAGGTACAATGCGATACTTATAGATCTAACTTTAGCTTCAAGCAGCCTATAAAAGTACATTGCTGGTTATATTAATGGTGTCAATGCTATAATGCTATCAACGGAGCATATCCAAGATACAACAAAAAAAACCTATTTACCTGTATCTGAATAATATGGGGTTATTAATATACTATTTCTTATAGTAGTGTGGATTATAGATTTCGAGAAAATAAAGAACAATCTTGTATACATCCCCCATCGGCTTCCGCAGCAGTAATTATGTATATGGCATTAGTAAAACAGCTTGCTGAACTCCGCCTCATAAATCTATACGTCCCATATTGGCTCCCACAATAGCAGTGGGTCCACATTTTCATTCATGAGTTCTTCAGTTGTATCAGTGCGATACACAACATCTTGAACATCAGGAGACCCACCAAGCAGGAGGAATACAAGTTTGTCATACTCTGAACGCATATTCATGAGCTCTTCTCTCTTGGCAGCCAACTGAGACTCCAGCTCGTCTATTTGCTTCTGCAGCTCACGGAGTACACTGGTACTTCCCTGGGCTCCTTCACTCTTGCAGTTGCTTCAGACACCAAGCTATTCACTGCATCTGCTCTTTGCTTAGTCTCCAGACCCTAAAGCAACATAGCATAAATATATGAGTCCCTTAGTCAAATTAATGAAAAAGCCGTGTACACTTTATGACGAATAACCTACTCCAACGTCAGCTGGATTTAACATTTTTGGATTTTGCAGCCTTGAATCAAAATCAATGGCAACAATTTGCAATAACCCCAAAGTATTTCAGGGATAGCATTTAGAAAACTACAATGTTACAGGTGATGGTATCACAAAAGTCATTTTAGAGAGTTCTTAAGTTACAAAGAACATAAGTCGTAGGTGGGTGGGTTTTAATTTTATCTCTGATCAAATAAATTAATAAAAATTCAAATAAATGTATGAACATATGCAGGCAAGTTTCCAAATCAAATTAAAAAAAATAAAAAATAAAACAAAGAAAACAAATTAATGTATGAACATCTGTAGGTAAGTTTCGAAATCTGTTAGATTATACAATGACACTTTTGAAATCGAATACATTTACTGACTTCTGTAAGCAAGTAGAAAGAAGAAATTTGTAAGTACAGCTTGATCATCAGTAAATCTAGCATGTTGTACATGGCACATAGATTGTATGTGCTAGTTCCCATACAACTGACTGAGCTAAGGAATTTTGTCGGACCGTACAAACAGGTTGTTCAATATTAACTCTAAATGCATGCTTGTTTCCTTTTTGCTAGATGAGGGCGTACTGTAGAAGTTTTATTTTGTGATACTGATGCGAAGCGTGACAGGCTTGCAAAAACCATCCCTGCCTGTCACACATCATCCCCCTATGTAAAGTTTGCCTAATATCCTCAGTTGCCTGGCATTTATATTCTCCCTAATCACCAGCTTGTTGAAATGATTCCAACATTTGCCAAATTCAGAATCCAAGAAAGCGTATACAGTTATTGCAGAAGGCTGTACAATGAGAACTTGTTGCAAGGTCTGAATGACAAGTTATTGCTTGAGGGTTGTGAATAAGAAGAAATACCAGGGTACCATATTGAAATAAAACAATGTAAGACTTATGATTGCATTGTTGGAAATAAGTCACATTTGCATTAATAATGTGTTGTCAAAGATGGGATAGTAGTTCATTTGATAGAGCATCTCCAACAATAAATGGAAAGTCTTAGGTTTGAGTCCTATCTGGTTTATATGAGATGTAGCTCAATATATGGTATCAGAACTAGGCTAGGAGCCTCAAGACCATACACTATGACTGAAGGGGCTGTTAGCAAATAGAAGGTTTTAGGTTTGAGTACTGACTGGTTCATATGAGTTGCAGCTCAACATATGGTGTCAGAGCTAAATCAGGAGTCCCAAGCACCTGCACTAAACTTTAGAGGGGTGTTAACAAGTAGAAGTTCTTAGGTTTGAGTTCTAGATGGTTCATATGAGCTGTAGTGCAACATGTGATATCAGAGCTAAGCTAGTAACTCCAAATGCCTGCAGTGTGGTTTAGGGAGGTGTTAGAAATAAGCCACCCTGACAAATAAGGGATTGCTAAAAAATGATTTAGTAACTTAACAGATAAAACACTCCAACAACATATAAAAAGTCCAAGATTTGGATCTTAGCTGATCTATATAATCTATAAATCTAACATACAAAAATTATAATACTGTTCCGAAAAATAAATAAACAAGAGCCATACTACAACAAACAAAAAAAAAAAATTGTTGGTGAATACCAAGCTGTATGATAGAAGTGGAGTAGTAGTTTGTAGCAAAATTTCCTTGCCGTTTAGTAGCAGCAGAGCTCTAACTCTTGACCAAATCGTACCACACAGAATTTATTACAACAGAACCCTGCGATAGAATTAGGATGCATAATATGGTGAAAATAACCAGTCACATATATTCTTTAATGGAATGGAAAATTAGCTAAACTAGTACCAGATCATACTTTACAATGGAAAGGAAAAATAGCTACTGGCTCTATACAGAAAATGACAAACCAGTATCAGTGTCTAAACTGAGCAAAAGTGAATCCAGTTATTAACAATTTCTTTCAGTTTTCTTAAATATAAAAGAAAAAGTTAGTAACCATCAGTTTTAAAACTTCATCTAACAAAAAAAAATGAATGTGAGAATAACATTCTGGAGTAAAGCAGAAAAAATAAATAAAAAATCCAGCAGCTATGATTATGATTTAGAGACTCAGATTAGTATGTTTGTCTTTTAAGAGACATTAGATTGTCACAGTCCCTCAACTTTGGAAGGAAACTGTACAAACTTTCAATTGGAGGAAAAAAAGCGATGAATCAATAAGAAATAAAAATTTACAACATCAATACTATAATTTAACCAAAACACTATACATTTAATTTTATGTCAACTTAATGCTCCACAGCCCAAAAATTGCCTGCTCTCGTAAAAAGGGGAAAAATCTACAGATTTTTTGAGTTCTACTTTAAGATTTAAGTCCAATACCGTACGAAAGAAAAAGAGCCCTAGTCTGATTAATTACTGACAAACTTTAGAAAATACAATTTATATCACTAAGAATTGATGTAGGTGAAGAAAACAAGTAGAATCATAATAAAAGCCAGCAGACAATATGCAATCCAGGAAACAAACTCAGTTTTTAAAAAAATGATCTGCTCTTTCTAAACAATCAATTAAGTGGCCGTTAAGCACTTGCAAATCTTGGACGCCATAGCATGTGAACCTTTAAGTCATCGGTGAGAAAAGAAATTTCAAAAACAACTACATATGGTTGCAAAATTAAAAAACAGTCTCAGGAGAAAAAAAAGTCGGGGCCATGGTTTAAAATTACTTGGAGTAGTTTGATGACATGGCTGGTTCCATACACTTTCTGCACAACTGTGAATTTATCTGGATCATCTGCAGGAAAATAAGGCGCCAAAACACATTCTTCTACACATTTCTTGCGTTGCAGTCTACAGGCGGCGCAGGGTACAATATTTCCTTTTGCCATTGCTATTGTACCAAAAGCTCTCAAATAAAATATTTTATACTGCAGTTCTAACATTTTATAGAGCAAAAACGTTTCCGTGGGCTCCAAGTTTCCACTTTTTGAAGTCCAGTGGTTTTTATATTGATGAACTTTAGTAAGACACTGAATCACAATTGAACGATCACACTTCATAATTTAGTACATTAAATCCAAAACATTGGCATTTACAAACACCCTCTATCACTATTATTAACTGTGAAAATGTTCTCTTTGATTAAAATAAGCGATTTCATCTGTGTAATTCCCGATCTTTTACTCTTACCAAGGGTTTGCGATGTTTTCGGAAGACGACGCCCGTAAGATATGCTTGAGTCATATGTACGTTGGATTTAAGAGTTTTTAACTAAATACTTTGTTCTCCGGTTTTGAATTCATGGGCGGAAAGTACGATAAAATGTGAGGCGTGAGAAAAGGTAGTCGGTTACGTATTTGAAAAAACAGAAGGCTTCTTTACACATGGCGTCTAACATTTCGATGGCTATACTATTCACAAAGATTTTTCAATTTGTACTATATTTTATAATTATGATATTGTATCACGATTCAATCCTGTAGTTTTTGGGTCAAATTTATTGACTTATATTTTATGAGCATTCTTTACACAATCTATTTTTTATGATAATGAATGGTCCATTAACACTTGTTGACAAATATTTCATATTTATCTACATTTTAAAATTTGACATGTGATATTTTTATATGATTGTATAAGATTTAGTCATAAAAAATATTATAAGAAAATATAATATAGTATTCTAATTCATAATATAGATCATTTGATAATATTTATTATAAAAATACATATGAATTAAGAATATTTCAATAAAAAATTCATTAATGTTTTTTTTAAGATAAAATATAATAAAGAAAAGGGAGTCTATAATCATTTACAATATGTATATTTTTATATAGTCATCCACATAATAAGATTAGAAGAAGAAAAAATAAAAGGAGTTTAACAAAATATCATTAGTTTCACTAGACAAGACATGGACCAAAAATGGCTCATACATCTAAGAGTATTCAACAAGATGAAATTAAATTCAACCATGATTAATGGATTGAAGAAGTATCTCATATCTAGTTGAAAGAAAGAACCCCAATCAATGACATTCCAATTCCCAACAATTTTAGTAGCTCGCTTAACCAAACAATCTACCACCATATTCCATTTTCTAGGAATATGAACAAAAGAAATGAAATCAACATTAGGGACCAAACACATACCATTGTACAAGAGAAACCAACTTCCATGGTATATTATAAATATTTCTTGATTCAAAAATATCTCACAAATAATGTTTTTATATCCCAAGTTTTAGACTTTAGTGAAAACCACAAGAACGTAAGAACCCCCAATCAATGATATTCCAATTCCCAATAATTTTAGTTGCTCATTTAAGCAAACAATCTACCATCATATTCCATTTTCTAGGAATATGAACAAAAGAAATGAAATCAACATTAGGGACCAAACACATAATCCATTGTACAAGAGAAACCAACTTCGATGATATATTACTAAATATTTCTTGATTCAAAAGTATCTCACAAATAATGTTTTTATATCTCAATCTTTAGACTTTAGTGGAAACCACAAGAAGGTAAGAACCCCCAATCAATGACATTCCAATTCTCAATAATTTTAGTAGCTCATTTAACCAAACAATCTACCACCATATTCCATTTTGGAGGAATATGAACAAAAGAAATGAAATCAACATTAGGGACCAAAGACATAATCCATTGTACAAGAGAAACCAACTTCCATGATATATTACAAAATATTTCTTGATTCAAAAATATCTCACAAATAATGTTTTTATATCCCAATCTTTAGACTTTAGTGAAAACCACAAGAAGGTAAGAACCCCCAATCAATGACATTCCAATTCCCAACAATTTTAGCAGCTCATTTAACCAAACAATATACCACCATATTCCGTTTTTTAGGAATATGAACAAAAGAAATGAAATCAAGATTAGGGACCAAACACATAATCCATTGTACAAGAGAAACCAACTTCCATGATATATTACTAAATATTTCTTTATTCAAAAGTGTCTCGCAAACAATATTTTTATCCCAATGTTTAGATTTTAGTGAAAACCACAGGAAGGTCAATAGTCTCCATTTGAATACTTTTTAATATCAAATTAGAAGCTTGCTTTTAATTGTAATAATAATTTAATTTGTATACATATATATATAAGCATTAAAATTGTCATTATTATTATATATATCTTATTTGTAAATTTACAATTATACAAATCAAGAAATTTGTTAGCAATTTAAAATTTTATTTATTTATGAGTAAACTTTAAATTTGTCATTATTTTTTATATCTACACTTTGATACATAAATTTACAATTAGAAAGATGGAGAAAATTTGTTTCATTACACAAAGATAAAAAAACCTTCTTCCCTAGACTGTAATTTGTAAGTAACATTGGATTTCTTACATTATTAGATCATCCTCTTAATCCTTTTTATTTTAAAATAATACTTTATAAAAAATAAATATTTTTAATATAATATTTTACTTTAAATATTTTTTTATATTAAATTTTTTACTTCTTAAAATAATTAAAAATCATTTATGCCATAATTGGGATCTACTCTAATTAACGAATTCCAAAGTAGTCAATAGAAAATTAAGTTCCAAACCTAAAGATGTACTCTTTTATGTTTTGGGAGGAAATTGTGTCAATCATGTTGATTATAATTGGTGAGAACCTACACATAAAAGAATGTTAAGGTTTAGATTTTTTTTCTAAGATTTATATTCCAAACCTTTCATATACAGTAAGAGTCTTGGGTGTTTTTCTTATGCATGGTTAAAATCCTACTCATACTTTGCACCTAGGAGATCTTGCATACAAGGATATACATAAAAAGCTTCTCTTATAATGCACAATATTTCACATATTCAAAGGATTTCTTCTCTGAGAGATGATTGACAATTTAACCTAAGGCTAGATCTCAATACTATAGAGGCCATGCACATGTTTATTTATAGATCACATACATTTAAACCATGAAGAATATTCTAATCAATTTGTTTATCTAAATCTAAAGATTGAGAGAAAGTTTTTTTTTCCATTCTGAATATTGCATACTATGATGCTCTTCATTGATATTTACATGGTGGTTTTTACGTGTTGATCATAAAAATTATGATCCGCAATCTTAAAAACTCCACTCACAATCGAGACCCAAGGATGCATGTCAAACTAGAACAATGTGAATGAATCATGATTAGATCATTGGTAGTTAAGGACAAAGTTACATGAGTGAGAACCTCATATACACTTATAGATCTTCTGCACTATAGAGGGTGATCCTATAGGTCATCAACAAGATAATGACAAAGAAATTCAATATGATTAGACCTCTAAAAATAATTTCTAATGTATAAATGAATTCTATTTGAGTACTACTAAGCTAATTTTATACTCCTTTCTACAACGAGACATCTAAGACCTCTATGAAGAGTATGAAATATTGATTATACATGCATCAATAGATATATAAATGATTGTAACTTTCCTTGAAATAAACTCCCTTGACATTACTTATCTATACATATAACCTAGAATCTAAATGTAAAATAGTCACAAGCCCTAAAACCATCACAATTTATTCTATTAGTTTTCATAAGATGGAAAAAACACACTAGACATAACAATTAAACATGTAAATGGATACAGAAGCATGAAAGTAAAAATCACAACCTAGAATATAAATATAGATATCAATATAAATGATTATTCTACTTGACCAAAATTTCATAAACAACATTTATTACAAATATATCCTATATCATAGAACATAGTAATTTTAGCATCAAATAATCACGAGGCTTCTAAATATTTAACACAAGATATCCTTTTAAGTCGTATAACTTGGAAGAGCACCAATATCTATAACACTCTAAATTTATATAAGTATAATCTCAAAAAGGTAAAATAGAGTTTATGTTGTTGAGCTATGTAGACTCGAAAGACCTAAAACCAATATAAAAATACGAAGAGGATATAAATAATACCCTAAAGGGTTTGGTCACTCAACCAAAGAGGATTCGTCCTTATTCCTTGGGAAATAGAAAATCTAGAAATAGGTGAGACTCACATGAATCTATAAATAGGAAATAGATTCGCATATACCTACAAACCAATGAATAAAAGACGTACACATACATATGTTTTTCATAATAAATCTACATACAGATGGCTCGCAATCAAGACTTTTTACAGAATAAACTTTTTCGAAAGGATTCCTAGCACTCAGAGCAGGGACTCGAGGGTGGTGATGTGGTCAAAGTTATTTTATCTGATGAGGCAAAGGTAGAAATTGACTTGCTAAAGAAGTCTAGAATAATATGTCAATTCATTGGTCCGAAGCAGACGAGGGAAAACATTGCAAATTGGGAATGTGAAAACTGGCAATGTAAATTTATTTTGAAGCTCCTCCCTGAAGGATTCGTTGTTGTCGGGAAGATCGGAATTCAATCCTTACAAATGGATTTTGGAAAATGAATGAAATTCCTCTTTACATGCAAATGTGGGAGCCGAACTTCAACCATAGTAAGTTTATACCCTATGCCTTATACAATCTCCTGCTAGAATACTGGTCGAAAGAGTGCCTAACAAAGATTGGGGGGACTCTTTGAACATTAATCAATCTAGACATAGACATCTTAGAAGAAGATTCCTATATTTATAGGAGACTTAATGTGGAAGAGATTAAGGAACTTTCGAGGAAAATATCCCTCGTAGTTGGAGACGAAAAGTAGAAACAAACGATTGAAATAAACGGATTTTTTTTTTGTTTTTTAAATTATTTTTTGAAAGAAGAAACCATTCTATGGCAATGTGCTCTTGTGCTCCAACTGAAGAAAGTAAGACGAGGGCTCTTAAAAATGCCAAGAAACATATGGCCTCGAAGGAAAAATATTGCAAAAGGTATTTTGGCCTCTTGTTCTCCTCCTGAGGAAGTGATAATCCAGTCAAATGAATCAAACTCCCCGGCTTCCGCCTATACTTCCAGTGCGATGACCTTTGATAATAAGCTTCAAATTATGCTTTAATCCGCACCACTATTGAAGTGCATCAAGAAAATAATTCTGAACCAGAATAAGAGGACTTAGAAGGGTTGTCTAATGAATTCAAGAATGAGGACAATATTAGATAATTGGATCCCAAAACAATTGATCAAGTGACCTCAAAATGAAAGTAAGCAAAATGAAGAGTCAAAAATCTAATATGGCACAACTTGTGGAGGATTCTACTCTTAAAAGGACAACCTGCCATTAACAAATTTTTGATGACTAAGGGAGGAAACCCCTCTCTTAGGGTCTAATGAAGATTGCAACATGAAATGTTAGCGATCTTAATACCCATAACAAAAGCGTCTAATCAAGCACCACTTATAAATGATGGTTGTAGACATTATCCTCCTTCAAGAGACAAAAATATTTAAAGAGGATGGTAATACTTTCATAAAGCAATGCTTTAGATGTGATGAAATTTTTGGCTCACCCAATAGAGCTTCTCATGTTATCAACACATTATGGAGACCTCAACAAGTAATCTTCAAAGACTAGAAAGAGAACAAATTCTAGTTGAAAGCTCGGATTACCCACATTGGTTCAAATCTCCTCTTCTTGCTTAAAGTCAATGTGTATGGACCAATCAAATACAAGAAGAATCCAACTTATGGTTTGAAATCAACAATTTCATTTCTATTTTACTGGTGAAGATTTCAACACCATTCTAAACCCCAAAAAAGAAAGGAGGGCTAAAGCTTGAAATTCAAAATCATAAATATTTTAGGAAATTTGTTAATGACAATGCACATTAATCAAATTTTTCCCAAAAATTGGCAAGTTCACCTTGACTAATCAAATATAAGGTTTCACTAATATTGAAGAAGGATTGGACATATTTATTGTATCCTCTAACTAGCACAAACTCCCCATTTCAAAGGATTCTTTTATCCTATAAACATACTTGATTAAGAAATTTTGTACAAATTAATTTCAAACATAATCTCAGAGGTTAATAATAGAACACTCACTACCTTGATAACAAAAAAGAGGTTAGAGATGGCATTTTATAGTTGCACCAAGATAAATATAGTAGGAATAATCTAGTTTTTTCCTTGTTCTATCAAGAATAATGGGATATTGAGTAATGATAGATGTTTTGTAGTCATAAACTTGAGAAAGTTAAAATGAACTCTCAATAATATTAACACAATATTTATCATGCTAATACCAAATAAATCAGATTTTTCCACCTTTCTGAACTTTCGCCCAACTTCGCCCTATAATACAATCTACAAGATTGTGTCTAAAGCAATGGAAAAATATTAAAAAGTTATTTTTCCATATGTTATATTTGAAATAGTGATATGGATTCACACTAGGTCAAGACATAACATATAACAAATTATTACACAAGAAACTCTACATTCCATTTAAATCTCCAATCAAAGTAGCATGATTCTAAAACTCAATATTAGTAAGCATATGATAGAGTCACGTAGATATACATAATAAACATCTTAAATATATATTAAATTTTCATCATGACTAGATTAAATTTGTATATAAATTCATAAGGCAAGGAGATCTACTCCCCACTTCCTCTTTGTCATGATGCTGAGGCTTTAGGTAATGCAATAAAATTCTTTTCCAATGAAGGGAGATAGATAGGTGTAATGGTGACTAATGAATTTCCACCTATTACTCATTAGCAGTTTTGTGATGAAATAATATTAAATGGAAAAAAATATTGCAGGAAGTCACTTCAATGAAGCTCCTATTAGAAAAATACATTATAGATTTATGTCAAAGCATTAAAAAAGAAAAATATAGTATCTATTTCTTCAACTCAAAAAGAGGTCTCCAAATTTTTTATTTTAACTATATTAAACTTCAATAATTTTTTCCTTCCAACTAAGTATATGGGAGTTTCACTTTTTAAAGGAGCAATTAAGACATGTCTATTAGATGAAATAGTAAAAAAATGTAGAATGAATTTTATTTCATGGAAAGGAAAATGACTAAATCTATCAAGGAAAAGCTAGATGCCTAAGGTGGTTCTTTCCATAATTTTGATTTACCAATTATTGCTTTGCAAAAGAAATATCTAGATTCATATGACAGTGAATTAATCAATCCTCCTTTTGGCTCACAAATCTAGAAAAAAATCCAAACCTATAGGAGCTTGATAACAAAGCATATATCATGGTTCAAAAATGAACATAAAGTGAAATTATGGATTGGGTCATGGCATTGTTTCCCCCTTTGATTGATATCCAGTGTTGGCTACAAAATAACCTATGATATTTAGAACACATGACACATATTTAAAGGAATTAATAAGGCTATCACATAGTTGTGCGGCTATGAATTGGGAGATTTTTTGCACTACCTCTATTGATATACATTAAACTATATTTAATAGAAGAGTTACAAATATAGAGATATTACAAAGCCAATTAGTAAACAAGACCATATGCTTGCCTCTAAATCTGGATTACATCCTATCAAAATAAGATATGAATCTTTGTTGGAAGATGTAATGACTTGAGCAGATAATCTCAAAAATTTATACTAAGATTTTTCTTTTTGAAATTAATAATTTATATAAAACCTTATTAGTATTATAAATATAAAACACATTGATAGAAAACATCAAAGAAAACAATTTATTGATAATCATAATATCTATGAATTATGTTAAAGGGTATGCAACCCTTTCTAGGGTCCAATTACCTCAAACAGTTCCTTATCGGTTGCCACCCACTCAAATAAAATTGTTAAAATTTTATTTCATAATAAAATATTAGTTGCAAAATTTAGGGTAACATCAACTAGAAAAAAACCTACAAATGACCATTGGATTGGACTCCATTTTCTAATCACCAAGATTCATAATGGTGAGGTGAGAGCATACAACGAAAGTCTAGTCCCAATGATATAATTATAAGAACATAGTAGATAATTTACAACCAACCATAATAAAACGTATATAGCATCATCAATTAAGAAACCATCTAATGCTGAATGGGTCGAACTTTGTTAGTGGTGTTAGGAAACCATAAAAAAAAATGAATGAAATCTTCCACTTATTCAATGGTGAGTGATATTCCACTTAATCATTGGTGGTAGAAAACCAAATAAAAAAAATGAATGAACTCTTCCACTTATTCGGTGGTGTGTGATATTCCACTTTATCAGTGGTGTTAGAAAACCAAGTAAAATAAATGAATGAACTCTTTCACTTATCTAGTGGTGAGTTATATTCCACTTATTCCATGGGTTAGAAATCCATAAATAAAAGAAACTCTACATTCCATTACATATACATAACCTTTAATGGGTAACTTACTCTTGCATAAATAAAAGTCAGATTTAGAAGTATTCATTCTAAGCTTTCTTTGTTGAGAATTGTGTCTCAACCTTGCAAGCTTTTTCTGGAAAATTCTAGAATTTGTTTGTGGTAGTTCTCCACATGTTTATGTGTTGGAAAAAGGTGTATGAGTTGTTAAAATATGCCTTGTCCCTATTAGAATATAGGAGGGCTTTTTTTAGAGTATAAACAACTCATTGTATGACTTTTATGGAGGTCTAAACTAGAGGACAAAATTATGGACGAAACTGCTATTTTTAACTTGGTTGTTTTCCCATCTTGGAGTTACAAATGACAAGTGAGTAACATGTGGCATGGTTGTTTTGCCCATGGTTTTGTAAAACCACAAATGGTTTCCAGGTTGTAAATCACTATATAAGGAGGGCTTGGGGAGGAGTTTGAATTATGGAGTTTTGCTTGCAAAGTTGGGTGCTAGAAGGATGCTAGTTATATCTCTCCAAGTTTGAGTTGAGGTGATGCTCTTGTAAGAACTTGCATTGCAAGTGTATTGTAATCATTTGTTGATTTGGTAATACATTATGCAGATTTTAGAGTGTGGGGTTTTTCTCCCGTAAGGGTTTTCCCCATGATAATCATTGTGTTATGTGCTCATTGTTTTATTCATGTTCTTGTATGTTTCTTGAGATTCCTGTAATCAGTTAAGTTGAAATTTGCATAATCGTTCTCAGTTAAGTTGAAATTTGCATAATCGTTCTCTCAAATTTAGCGTAGGAAGCGATTCCATACACCTTTGCTTCCTTACATTCTTAACGAGAAGTGAAGTTTGTATTAAAATAGCAATAATAAGGTAGGATCAATGACACTCAAAATAAGATTGAAACTTGTTAGGGAGTGAATATAGAAGAAACTCTACATTCCATTACATATACATAACCTTTAATGGGTAACTTACTCTTGCATAAATAAAAGTCAGATTTAGAAGTATTCATTAATTAAATGTGTTTTGAAGATAAATTAGTTTAATTTTAATAATAGACTTACAAGAATAAATAATTAGGATTTGATTAAGTTATTAAATAGAACGTGAAAATTTTAAATCAAGAAAATGACTATAAAGGCTAATAAAAAATTGAAATTTAGAACTTAACCTGAATAAATAAAGGATACTTATGATTCAACTTGTTTCTAAAATTCTATACTAAAATATGCTACTTGTATACATAATGTATTGCTGTATTGACAACCTAATGATCTAATACAAATGATCTAAACCCAGAAGCTCAGTGGCCCTTAAAGATTTGAACCTTCCTACAATAACAACAAAGATATATTAATAGTTTCTAATTTTACTTTAGCCCTGCTTAAATTTTTCAGAATGTTAATGCCGAACAGGAAGTAATATTTCGAAAGCTGAAAACACTACATTGCACGGGCTGTTTAAGCTTTTAAAGGAAGATTGAACTCATTACTACAAGAAAGAAAAAGAAACCTAAACTGATTACTCAAAACCTGTAGAACATAGAGTTCATATCACAGGAATCAATGCAGATAACTCCTAATGAAAGCCAACAGATGAATGTGTAAACTAATAAACGATCTCAGATGAAAAAAAGAGAGAAGTCTGTATTGAAAAACAATTAAGTGGCTGTTGAACACTTGCAAACCATGGATAACATACAATGCGAATCTTAAGTAATATGCAAAGAAACAAATTTTAGACAAAATATAATGGCGTTCAAAAGCAATAATATATGTTTGCAAAACTAAAAGCCATTCAAACAGAAAATAAAAACTGGTTCATGGTTAAAAATTACTTGAAGCAGTTTAACGATATGGCTGGTTCCATACACTCGTTGGACAGTCGTGAACTTGTCTGGATCATCTGGAGGAAAATGAGGAGCCAAAATACATTCTTCCGAACATTTCCTGCGTTGTAGTCTACAGGCCGCGCAGGATACAATATTTATTTTTGCCATATCTGGTGTTACTGGTAATAGAACCCTAATCTGAATAGTTTTATAATTCAGTTCTGATATTTTTTTTTGTAAACTTCTGAGTCAAATAGTCGGTGGGCGTACAAGTGTGGTTTTTTTAGAACACATCTTAGTCGGCCCTTCATTTTCGGAGGAAAAAAGTGCATTGAAGTATCGGACGATAGTTTGAAAAAATCAAAAGATTGTATTATTTTTCAATAGTTAAGTAAGATGTGATTGAAAACATATTTGATTATTTTTTTAAACAACTGGAAACACAGCAATCTTGGATAAATTTTCGGAAACAAATGAGAGAAGGCATTAGCGTTCGATGTCATACTTCAGAAAAGGAAAAGTAGATATCTGGCGTAGTGGGCGGAGAATGCGACAAAATGCGATGCGCGAGAAAAGGTGGGCGGTTACAAACGGATGTCTTCACACGAGGCTAGAGAGTTAGGTAGATGAACAGGTTCAATTGTTAAATATCTAATTTTGTAACATATTTAATATTATATATTGTCAATAATTAGTTCACGAGTACATCAAAATTATCTATTCTATCTTGTCAATGGATATGTGACATAGGTGTAAAAAGTTAATTAGGAAAAAAATGATTTATTTTTCTTCGCACATTTGTATAGTAAATAAAATCAATTGATAGATCATTTAGAAAATGATTTTAATATTATTATTAATTTTTTTTTATATTATTATATTTATTAATTTACATTTTAATAATTTATATAAAAATTATTATTTATAATTTATAAATTATATTATTAATTTATTTTATATATATATATATATATTATTATATAAATATTTATTATTTATGTCATTATTTTATGTATTAATTATTACATTATTATATTATTATATTATATTTATTATTTATATATTTATTGTTTTCTATAGTATATTTTGAGAATCAGTAGTCCTCTTTGGCATATTGTACCTATTGCTAGGTGCAAGTAATAGTCAAAGCTCCCAATTGATACTTAGGTCAGCCCACTTGTTGACCCTCCATCCGTTAGGTTCTTCATAATCACACCGTCATCATTATCGTTGGCCGCTGACAATCTTTTATCGACCAGGATTTATTCTCCATCGGTGTCTGACTTTTCAAATCATCTACAGCCTGTCGCTTGCATTAGATCCACAGTGATCTCATTTTGGCGTACTACTTTGCATTAGTTGCATCACCAGGTTCTTCATTTTCTTTCGATCGTTTATTCACTCCTTCCGGCTATCATTAACTCCTAGAGGCTTTGTCATCCATCAGGTTTTTGTGGTCACATCTTCTCCATCAACGGGTACTCAAACTACAAGGTGCTATATATTTATTCAACTTTTTTAGGTCGGCATTTCGTTTACTGCTGAAAAAATGGTGAAAAGTGATGCACAACTTAGATTCATTTAACCCCCTTGCAGGGCCTCATCAAAAAGTTTTATGATTGAATATAGGTTGGATTTTAAATAATAATGTTGTTTTTTGAGTTCAATTATTGGTCCATTTGTGTTCGATATGAAAGTTAGACATAACATAGATTTATAATTAGCAAAATTGAGATTATTTAGGTTACATATAAGCTATATTTTAAATAAAACTATGATAATTTATTAACAAAAAATGTTATTTTTTTGTTCGACTACTAGGAATACCATGCTTAAGTTTTGGTTGAACCTTTAAAAATGATTTTTTGGACACTTCCTACCAGGCATGTTAATGTTCGTTTGGTGATTCATGCCTCCAAACCTTGTAGAAAGATAAGTGGCCAGTCTACAGGTTTAAAAAAACTAGAGCTCCTCTAATATTCCATGCAAGGTCACTACATGCTCGAAAGTTATCTCTAACAACTACTAGTGCCTCTCCCCTAACATCATACATTTTTGAATTGAAGACTTACATCACATCCTAAATCTAACGGAAAAATTTAGATATTTAAAAAAAAAAAAGTTTAAATAACTTCATATTATTTGAAATGGATATTTCAAGTAATTTTACATATAGTGAGAATTTACTTGAAAAATCCTTTACATTTATATATATTATATAAGACTTTTTTAGATGGACCATATTATATCATTTATGAGATTTCTCTATACGACACAAGAGCACAAGCCTATGTTGATATCTCTTTGGAGACCCAAGAATTGATGGGTATCCGTTCCATGAATGTTTTCTAGAGCACGATCTTGTCGTCGTAGATTATATATCAAACCTCTAATGGATAGAACTTTTGCAGATGGTATAATCAATGAACATACCATCGTCATCACCAATTGTAATCAAACACTTGAATTACAACCCTTTGGTTTGAAAGATATTTTTAAATTAATGTTATCATGTGTAGAAAGCCTAAGAAAAGGATATTCAATTGCACAACAAAGAGTGAATATAATGGAATCAACACATAATAGATAAACTTCTCGTTGATTCAATAATACATAATGATTGTAGCAGTTCATTGGCTTGATATATGATGAAGAGAGGAAAACAACCTCCCAATTTCTCACCCAATTATGTAAAACTCAGATTACAAAAGACTTAGTAAACGACTTATTGAATTGACAAATTCATTTGTCATTCAATCTTCAATTTTCCATCCACATGAAATATTAACAAATATTTAACAATTTAGAATTCCAATGAAAATACAAATTTCATTTATATTAAGAAGCAATTCCAATAAAAGTATTTTATTCTCTATTTATAAAATAACATTTATAACAAGTTTTACAATATCTGCAATCTTTAAATTATCTGCTGCTCAATTTTGTGGCCACGTTAATCTTCCACTTGAATCCATGTGTCAACATTTTCTCCATCTAATTCTCCAGTCTTCTCATCTACCCTCTTTACACGGCTTCCTAGCCCCCTTTCACACTATCAACCTCTCTAAATAGTCACACCACCATTCCCTTTTCCTTTCAATGCAATCTCTAGCCATGATTATTTAAGAATGATTCGTTGGTTTCCTACCCCTTTGCATGGCTTTTTCTTCTCTTAATATGCACATTAAATTTTTTCCTATATCTATTCCTTTTGTTTGTCTCTCCATTTTACATTCACTTCTGTGCATAGGTATTCCTCTCTTATTTTGGCTACGCGTAGTCTACACCATATAAAAGATTTCTTGTCTGATATGCTACATTATTTCCTATCTGTGAATGTCCACTTCCCTCTTGCTTTACTTACTCCTACGACCCCTCCTATGTCTGTTATTGGCTGCGAGCATCTCCTGTGCAGTTTCTATTCTTCTTTTTCTTTTTTTGCATAGGATGCAACCTCCATCTCAAACTGCTTGGCTCTCCTTTTCAACTCTTGGTGCCCCCTCTAATGTCTTCATTTTTAGTTTGAAAGAATTTGAATAGTCTTCTCTACCAAACCGAATCGCTATTTCTCTTTCAATTTGTTTTATAATTTAAATGTTCACTCCATTTGTTTTCCAACAGTCCAATTCCCTATTCTCGAATTTATAGAGAAACAATGACATAACACCACTATTTTAATTAGCTTGACTCACTAAACTATGTTGAGAATTAGATTTGATGAATAAAATTAAATCTATTAAATATTATAGAGGAAGCATTTATAAAAAGCTAAAGTCGGATATGCAACATTTTGACAATCAATGTCAACAATGTCAACCAAATTCTATCGAAGACTACTGAAATCAAATTGAACTGTCCACAAAGAATGGAAAGTGAAAGAAAAACAACAAATCCTAACCAAATTTTTTTTTGGTTGATGTTGATTGCCCATGGACCTAGATACATTTTTCTCATAGGTAGTCATAAGCTTATTACAAGATCATATGATAATACATAATATTGTCATGTTATTGCTCTATAATTACTAGTTCCAACAGTCACTATCTAACTTTGTAAACTTCTCTTACTAACTAACTTTCTATTCTCTTTATTACTACTCCAACCAAATTCATGAGTTTTTTATATAGTAGCCCCAAGATTTAGGAATGCTCCATATTAGTCACAAGGGATTCTAAGTTTTGATGCCCAGTATAATGTGTAGTTCAAATAATTTTTTTTGATGAGGCATTAGTGTTGAGGAAACTTGATATGATTCTACTTGAAAGTCATTCTTGTTCTATATTTCCATGAGATACGTTGGGATAAATGTTTCAAGGCACAAAAAGGTTCCTCAAACCTTTCCTATTGAATTGAGTTCTAACAATCTAAACTGTTATCTTCTTACAATGATAACTTTATGTAATTTGATCCAAAAATCTTGAGATCTAGATATGATTCTTGTGATCTATTTTAGAACTTACATTCTCTATTATGAGATAAAATATAGTGAAACTTGATAAGTTGTACTAGGATTCTCTTATATCATATACTCGAGGTTTTTTAAAAAGTGTGTCCTAAGAATTAGGTTAATGAAACCTTACCTTGTGAAATATATGATGATCCTTCTACTAGTATTCCTTTCCACTTAACTAAGTATTCTTCATATTGTCTGTTTCTAATGTTTCACCTAATTAGACCCAATCTATTTTCTCATGAGGTTGTCAGCATTTATCATTTTCTACTTTAAACTAATTTCTCACAACATGGTGTTTAGAAATTCCTTTAAAGTTGGGGCATACATTGGAATTATTATTTTGTATTTTTCAACTCATGTTCCATTGTGGAGTCTTCTTACTTCATGTGTTGTGTCTTTTTCTTTGTGGTTACATTGGGTGTGATGTCCTTCAATAGTGTTATCTCTCTTAGCATATTATATTCCTCTTAGTGGCTTGATGTGACACACTGCATCCCATAAGTTGTGAATCTTCTATTTTTTGATTGGTCCTCTCTTAGAGACATTAGGAACAATGTTCCCTAAGCTAAGACCTTACATGAATTAAGAAAAAATCCTTTGAACATACCTTACATTTACAATAATTATTAGATGATCACCTTGCATAATACACTTTGCTTGCCTATGGAGCCATCCTATTTGTTCATGAGTTTCATGCATACAAAGCTTTGGTTACCTCATGAATTAGGTTGTTTGTGTTGTGTAGCACCTTATCAAAGATCATGAAGTATAACATTGGTATGGTTGTGTGTATTGGAGCTAGACTTAGGTGCGACTTTCCCATAGCCACTTGCTTATCTGTTTGAGCAAATATCAACTACATGCATATGTGTGTTGTTGGGGGCTCACCTAGTGGATAGCCTAAGGTTCCACTAGCCCTTGTGAGCATGTGTTTGGTTTGCATAATAGACATCATGTTCCACTTGTAAACTTTCTTGAAAAAATAGCCTAGATCTGATCCACAACATGTAGGACAAATGGTTGAAGCTTGATCCACCTTCTTTTCCTTTTTCTTTTACTTTCTTCTTTATGTCTTCGGCAGTGTATGCTTTTTCCTTTTTTTTGCTCCTTACATCATTTTCATGTGTGTTCTTTTGTGCCTATGTTTTTTTTCCATAGTATATTCATCTTGGGGACTTGATCATCCCTCTTGATCGTTGTCATCCTATCCTACTAGCATTGGTACACTTGGACCCCTCTTAATGTGTATTTGTCTACTTTAGTGTGAGTTTGAAGCAATTTCCTCCTCTCACTAAAGTGGGGGCTAAATGTAGTGTAGGAAAAATGTATCATTTTACATTTTCACACTCGTTTGGGCCCTCTTGACTAAAATTAGGCTTCTGTATGCCTTATTTGGTCCTATTTTCCATCCACAAGCCTTATTTAATGCATCTTTCCAAGGATAATCCCAACACGTATCAAATGACAACTTATAATTTAATGAATTTTTTTGTATGGCCTAGATTTAGTGATTTGGGACTCTTACACCACCTTGGGTGTATGATTCCCACCTAAATATTAGGGCTTGGAACCTAAGTTTGGCATTAAACATAAAATTTATTGAACTTTGTGTTGCAAGCTCAACCTACTGAGACTCATATGCCACAAATAGCGTATGATTCCCACTTAGATTTGACCTATTTTGAATTCAATTATTGGTATATTTTTTTCTCCTAGATCTAATGTCTGCTTGAAGTGTTGTAATTTCAGGAAACTTGTCATAAACATGTAGAAACACAAGGTTCTTTCACATATTTTCTTCTAGCAATTTTCATGAGCAAGTGTGATCTAATTATTCAAGCATTCTAGCAATTTAGGAGAATTCAAGAGTCAATTATAAATCATTTGGAGCATCATTCAAGAATCAAGCATCATATCAAAGTCATCATGCATCATGTTTATTTTTGAGGTAACATTCATGATGTAGGTTCTTATGATTCAAGCAAGCATTCAAGTCAAGATCCATAGCATACAATCAAGATAATTCAAGATCTACATTCATACTATCCCTTACTTATAGCATTGCAGCCTTCATATCAAAGGTTTTGTGAGTTGCAACATAGCATATTGTTCATTCATGATTCCTTCATTTTATTTAATTTAATTTCAAGGTTTGATTACCAAAACAGGGTTTGACCAAGCCAAACCCCTATCCACTAACAACACAACATTTTCCCTCTCTTTTATGTGTGATTTGAAAATCTAGGTTGAAGATCCATTAAAGAGAAAGATTGGAGAGGAGTTGTCAAATTTGTCATCTACTTTGCAAGATCACGAAAAGTCTCTTGTAGATTGCAATTAAGTGTTTTAGACTTGAAGATTTAACAAGAGAGAAGCCATAAGATAAAATTAGAGGATATTAGAGTTTCAGATCAACCTCAATACAAGGATTCAATTACCACTTGTGGTGTATGAGTCATAGTATACTAGATTTTAAGCATTTTCTCTGGATCCCGCTTTAGCAGTTCCAAAGTTTTTTTTCGACCTAAACCCCTAAACTAGAACGAAATCAACCCTACTAGCGTATGAGTCCCAATGTACATTAAATTTTACATATTTGCAAGTGTAGACCTTGTTGCAAGCCTCCTCAGTCTTCCAAGTGTACCTTTTTTTTCTCTAGTTTGTTATGTTAATTTGAGTTTATTTTCTAGGTTACATTGCTAGGTTTTGCATGCTTATTTCATTACTTGTCTTTCCAAGAATTTTCTTGGTGGTGAACCCCCTTATTATATTTAACCACACACTAGGAATCCTTATTGTTTATCTCTTTCCCTCATTCCATCCTTAGACTGGGATCTCTAAGGTTTACTTGAATGAAATTTGGAGGAAATAGGAGAGAGGTCCTAAACCCCTTTCACATGTTCCATATCCCAAATGGTGGAAGCCCTATTTGATACATTTCAATGATTAAGGAAATTTTTTAGAAGGAATTCTAACATTAATATCTATAGAAAGGTGGTATTAATCCCTTCACCACAATAATTTAAATTTATTATCATATGTAATTTGCAGGGTCAATGAATTATAAAATAATTTGCCCAAGGAATACAAGAAGTAGGTAGGGAAGTGCACTTCAAGATTATGTCACATCAAATTACACAATTATTATAATCTATAATAGAATAATTTCATAGAAGTGAAAGGCCAAGACCTAGCTTAACTTTATTTATAAATTCAACGAATTGATATCTATATTTCTTTCCATGATATTACTCAATATTTTTTCGTCCTAGTTGTAGAGATTTTTGTTGAAGTGAGCAACCAAGATCTTCAATATACAACACCAAATACCCTCCAAAAGAGATAGAGATAAACAACAATAGAAGATGTTATTCCACCAAAAAATAATTGCAATATGATACAATATGTAATAATACTGCAATACAATGCTATGAAAAATATGTTAGAGATGCCTTCCTTATAAAGGCAAGGATGAGAGTTAGGATAAGACAAGATCATGACATGTGTATTAATCCTATCACATGAGACAACTAACTCACAACTACCTAGGATAATGTAAATTCTAGATAAGACAACTATGACTTCTAAATAAGACAACTAAGACTTCTAGAAGAAAGCATATATCCTAAGTAAACTTAGCATGTGAACTAAGTCCCCTAAGTACCTCGTAAAGAATTAAATAGGTACAAGAATTATTCAGAAAAAAAACCCCCTTAAGTGCAACTTAGGGAGGAAGAAAACAATGCAAAAGATGGGTCCTAGTAACAAGGCCTGATGAGGTAGCCATGTACAAAATAAAAAACTCTCACAAGTGGACAAAAGGAAAAAAACCTTGTGGGAGAAAACTCCTCTCCAAAAGAGAGAAAAAGATGCAAAGAAAATTGTAGAAGGAAGGAGGACTCATCAAGATCCCCTAAGGACAACTTCCTTGACCCCAAGCATCTATCACAACTGAAGATAATGATGAAAAGCCAAAGGTTTAGTGAAGATGTATGCAACCTACTAATTTGTAGGAAAATACTCCAAGCTAAGAACACCACCCTGGATGAACTGCTTGATGAAGTGCATATGGATGTCAATATGCTTAGTACGTTGATGATCCATTATATTGTGAGAGATATGTATGGAACTCTGGTTGTCACACCAAAGAGTAGTCATCTGAGTGGATGGGAATCCAAACTTAGTCATCAACCAACAAAGCCATAAAACCTCTTGACTAGCAAGAACTGCACCTCAATACTCAACCTCTATCGATGGCAATGCAATAGACAATTGCTTCTTGCATGATCATGCAATTAGACTATAACTGAGGAAAAAGACAAAGCCAAAAGAAGAATTCTTATCATTGCTATCACCAACCCAATTTGAGTCAATGAAGCTCACAATATGAGACACTCCTGATGTGTAATGAATTGCGAAATGACTAGTGCCCTGAATGTATCTCAAGATACATTTGGAGGCCTTCCAATTATTCTCATGAGGCTAATATAAGAAGCGAGAGACAAGTACAACCACAAAGTAAATATTAGGGTGAATTCACATCAAGTACAAAATACTACCAACAAATTTCCGATACAAGGTAGGATCAACTATAGGAGTAGAGCAACTAGTAGATAGTACAACACCTAACTGAAATGGAGTGGGGGAGGGCTTGCAATCAGCCATGCCAAATCTCTATAGAAAATAAAGAGAATACATTCCGTTCGCAAATGATGATCCCCTCAAAAGTATGATGAACTTAAAGACCAAGGATGTAATGAAAAAGACCAAGCTCAATCATATCAAATTTCTCCATCAATTCTCGTTGTGTACTCTGAATCATGGAAGTAGAACTCTCAATGAGAATCAAATCATCCACATAGAGCACAAGTATGAGAAGATCTCTCCATTTATCTGAGTATAAACTATGGGATCAAAATGGAAACGAGTGTAGCTAGAAGCAAGCAAGTGACTACCTATCTTCTCATACCAAGCTTGAGTAGCCTGTTTAAGACCATACAATGAATGTCAAAACCTGTAAAAAAGTGAAGGGTCTTGCATAAAACCTGGTTGTTGCTCCATATAGATCTCCTCATAAAGATCCCCATGTAAGAAAGAACTTGTCACATCTATTTGATACACTAACCATCCCTATGATGCAACTATAGAAAGATTAAGATGAATATAATCTATGTAGGAAATAGGAGCAAAGGTCTCAAAACAGTCAATTCCTTCAACCTGAGAGAACCCCTTTGCAACAAGATGAGCCTTATACTTGTCAATGGAACCATTTGTTGCATACTTAATATGATATATCCAATTGCACCAAACCAACTTATTTCCTTAGGGAGAGGTACAAGTTCCCATGTATGACTATTCATCAAAGAAGAATACTCATCAGCCTAAAGCATCTAAAAACTTCTAAGGATCATCTAAAATATCATGACTCAAAAGATTAATTCTTGAAGTCTGAGAATGAGCATGACAAGTATCTGTAGGATCACCAACAAGAGGATCAACCTCCTCAAGAGTAACATGAGCCCATCTTGGCCTAGTGGGTGAAGTAGGAGGAGGTGGATCAATACCATAATAAAAATCTTCCTCAAGTAGCAAAACATCATCAGCTAAAGAAGATTGAGTAGGTTGTGATGAAGGAGTCGAAGGAGGATATGATTGGGTGAAGGTCTCAAAAAATTGAACATCATGATGAAAATGAACCTCTAGTGTATTTGGATCAAAAAAACTATATGCCTTCACATCCTCACAATATCCAACAAAAATGTAGCACTGAATCTTCTTCTACATTGATTTACACTAACCATTCATAATGAATGCCCAAAACTCACTAACAAATACTTTGAAGAGGGATACATTAGGCTTGTGATAAGACCAAGCCTCCTCATGTGTCATATTCCACATTGCCTTGTGGGGCCTAGAGTTTTGAATATAATTGGCACAATTGATACCTTCAGCCCAAAATGCAGGAGCCATGGACCCAAGCTGAATCATATAATTAGCCATCTCCTTGAGAATCCTATTCTTTCTCTTTGACATCAAATTATATTGAGTAGTGTATGGAATTGTGTACTGATGAAGAATACCATGCTCACTACAAAAATCCTAAAATGCCTAATTGACATACTCCCCCCCATTATTTGTGTGTATCCATTGAAGAGAAAAACCTGATTGCTTCTCCACAAATGTTTTGAAGGCCTTGAAAATGGTGAGAACCTCACTCTTGAGCTTCAAAAAATGGACCCATGTGCAACAAGAAAAATAATCAATGAACGTGAGCATATACTTATCCCCTGAAAAAGGAGTTGGGAATGACATGAGATGACTATGGACCAACTCAAGGGGAGTGGTTGCACATATAGCTTGACCCTTATGAAAAGGATCTTGATGTTTCTTTCCAAGAACACAACCTTTAAAAATACCATCCATGCAAGAGATCTTTGGAAGATCAACCACTAAGTTATGTGCATGCATATGTTGAAGATATCTATAGTTCAAGTGCTCAAATCTGTCATGCCAAATCTCACTCATTGAATCAACATGTGCAAGAAAATATGAACTCGATGAAGACTCAAATTCATTGAAATGATACAAATGGTTTTCATGATCAACTATCCCTGTAGAAACAACCTTCTCTAGATCCTACATCTATCTAATAGACATATTTTATGGAGTAAACTCAACTAACCTCCCATCTCCAAAATGAAAAATCTGATATATGGAAAGTAAATTCAATGAAATACTAGCAACAAGAACACCCTCAATGCAGCCATCTAGAATCCTCAAAGAGCTTGTCCCCAAAACTAGAATATGTGAAGAGTTCCCAACCATAATCTGAGAAGTAGAAGTATGAACAATGGAATCAAGAGGGTCATGGGAATTGGTCATGTGATGTGAAGAACTTGAATCAAGAATCCAAACTATTGAAAGATGAATGAATGACCCATGTTGAAAGAGCTTTCCCTTTACCCATGGATGAAGGCTTAAACATTGAAATGTCATGTTTCTTCATAGCTTCCTCCAAGGCCTCTAGTCTCTTAAAAGAAACATTTGCATCATGCCCAGTTTTGCCTCAAAATGAACAAGGATCTTCTTTCTTTTTCTTAGACTTGGAAGAAGAATCTCTAGAGGTAGAAGAAGAAGGTAATGGAGTGGAATTTTGATTGTTCTTATGCTTCGATTTGGAGGTAGTATCACTAAATAAAGATGATTTTGTCTTGGGCTTCTTCTTATTCTTTCCTTTACCCTTGGATGATTGAGCCATTAGATCATGATTCTTAGAACTAGGTAGTGCATCCAACTAAATCTACTTGGCCCTATCCCTAGTAATGCACTCACAAAACAACTCAAATAAAGGAACTTTATAATCTTTCCCCATGTCATCCTTGTTGAATAGAAAGTGGAAGAGAACAGTCAATAAGGGCCTTTTAACTTAGAAAAAATCAAGGAGATACATCCATCACTAGATTTATAATGCCTACATCCTCTTAACTGTCACAAAATTAACTTGAATTGTGCAAGGAAATTTTGAATTGAAGGAAATGCAGCTGAAGAGAGTGACTGTAGATTCACTTGAAGCTACAAGACTCTAAACTGATTACTTTTATCATATTGTAGTGTAAGAAAATGTAACCCTTTTTCACACTTAATTTAAGAATAAGTTATATTGAATTAACCTAACTTTGCCCTGATTTAATGTTTTAATGTATTGTACACATTCACATTGAATCTAGGGCCTTGTTAGAAAAATGTACTTCAATTGTACCTTATTTATGGTGTTGTAAAGTGTTGTATTACACTTCCACACATATCTAAGGTTTCACTAATTAATTGTGATCAATTGAGCTTAATTAGCCCCTCTAATTCAAATTCAAACCTTATTACTGACACTTTCTGAAAGATCTATCTCAACACCAAATAATTATATTACATGACATTTAATTTGGAAAATTTTAGGTCCTAGAAAATGGTGCTAGGACCCATTTTCCACTAATGGGGAATGGGTCCTCTCTGCATAGGACACCCCTTTCTTGATATTTTTGAAATGGGTTTTTGATGATATTTCATCCCCTCGAAGCATGGTCCTAGAATGTTGTGCTAAGACCCATTCGCCTTTAGTGGCGAATGGATCCTCCTCAAATAGGAAAGCCCTTTTTGAATTTAATTGTGGCTGGACTCTACTGATTTTCAATCCTAGATCTGTTGTTGGCTTGAATTATTTGAATTTCGGGGTTAATTTCTAGATTTAGTATGTGACTTCATGAGATCAAGATAAAGAGCATTTAAAAGGAATTCAAAGGTAGATTATCAAGAGTCTATTGTAGGGTGAAATCACAATACTGTGTCTCATTTTTTGCCCACAATGGACATTCACATCAATATTTTTTAACAAAATCTTCTTCTTCTGAGACCTATAGTATCTAAACCATAAATAATTTGAATATGATGCAAACTAGTGATTTTTGGAAATTTGTGTGTAGATTCTAAACAAAAATTTAAGAAATTCGCAAAATAAATCACGAATCTTTCAAAATCTCATTTAATAACCAGTTTTAAACAAAAAAACAACTTTTTTTAGAAAGTAACGTTTATGTCGAACAACATACCTTTTCTTCTATAAAGAGTAAAATTCTAATTTTTGAAATATAGATTCTCAACATCAATATCTAGGGAAAAGATATTTTTCCATAATTTTTGTTGCATATATTTTTTTAATTAATTTTTGAATTCATTGTAGCTATAACTTGGACATACAACCTAACTTGTTGTGCATATATTGAAATCCAATTTTTCATTTTTTTTGGTGAAATAAGGACATAAATACCTAGGGAAAGGGTATTTTTTGAATTTTTTTAATAATGGTTTACTATTTTCCACCATTGCAAAATAAAGAGCTTGATGTTCGAAGGAAAACTTATGCTTAGTAAAAATTGAAAATTAAATACATGATGAAATGAAAACATATCAAAACTATACTTGTTGGAAAGCTTATTTCAAGGGCTACAATCCTATAAAATATCATTTCTAAATGGTGTTATTTAATCCATCGAAAGGTCAAGAAGAAGTGTCATTTTTCTAGAATTTTGATAAGTGAGAAGGAGACTCCATTGTGCATATGATTTAATACTAGAGGGGTTCTACCCAAGGGGTTTTGATCGAAGGGGGTCTTATTTATCCCTCTTTTTAAAAAACCTTTAGATGAAACCTCTTAAGACTTAAATCATTAGTTTTTCTAAAAAAATGATTTTAGGCAAAAATCAACATGTCCCAAAAGTGAGACACACTATTATGGTAGCACCCTATAGCAATTCAAGGCCATTTCATCATGTCAAAGGAATAGTGCATTCAAGCATGAGGTTGAGCTAATTTTGTTGATGTAGCATTGAAGATCCACTTCCAATAATGGTTCCACATCTAATTTGAGATCAAGATCTACATTCTTAATGGCCACTGCATGTTAGTTTGCATATTTATACTCCAAGACAACTTCCAATGTATCAACATTTCATTATTCCATGTTCGTGCTTCAATTTAAATATTTCATCATTTGGTTTAATTACCTACAAGGGGTTTGACTTAGGAAAACCATTATTTACTAACAATCAACACTTTTTTCCTCTTTTGAATGTGTATTTGCGGATTTATAGGTTCAAGACCAAGTGGAGAACAAGATTGGAAAAAAATTGTGAAAGTTGTTATTCATATTGCAAGAACACGGAAATAAGGCTACAAAACTTGTTACAAGTTTTTGGGAGATAATAATCGAGCATTTGAGAGTGTAGGCACCAAACAATTGGAGGTTTGCTAATCTGGTATTTGGAGGCACAAATTTTTGAATCAAGCTTGGTGGTTGACATAACCATGGTATCAGAGCCAACCTGCACCTTCTTCCACCATTGAGAATTTTCATCAAAAGAATTTGAGGTCATTTATTTGTTGGAGATTATTCGACTTTTGAAATTTATCAAATTTGAAAGTTTTCTTATTTTCAATTATTCTTCATTTTCCTATTGCTGGTGAATTTATTTGCAAGACGTTGTTTTGAGGTTTCAATTCACAATGCATTTTGTTTCTATTTACCCCAACATTTAAATCAAGTATTTAGAGGCTTGATAATCTGTTGTTTGGAGGCGCGAATTTTTGAATCAAGCTTGATAGTATTGATTTGAAGTGTAATGCAAATCCCTATTTTATAGCCATGTGGTATTCCTATTACAAAAAATTGCATATTGTTGGGAGGTGACACAATTTCAAATCCTTTTACACAACCATGTTTTCTGATTTGTGGAAACAGTTTCATTTTTTGGGGGCCGAGTCATTTTTTTGCCTTTGTGATAGCCATGTCTGAATTTTGGAAGGATATCAAGCGTCTTAATTTGTACACCATCTCTCACAATGCCATTTGGAGAATATGGCTGGAGACCTGTGTGGCGAAAGGGGCAATTAAGGCTTATTTTTTATTGAAAAAGATCAATTTACTATTTCAGGCTACGTTTAATTTTCCTTTTGTGGGATCGGTAGTTTGTGTTGAGGAGCTGATTTTGTCCATTAGAGGCACCTGTGATTTATAAGACTTCCCATGTAGAGAACTGAAAGACACCCAAAATTTCCAATTTCCATTGTATGTGTAGTTTCATCTATTGAGTTTTTAGAGATAGCATGAATGGTTTTCTCTACATAGCCCAGACGTGAGGATATCTTGCAAGCATCCCCTTCAATTTTTATTTTTGTGGCATCTAATTGGCAATGTCAAGATTTGGAAGCAACGATTTAAATTTGTCTTTGGTGTGTTCGATACCTATTGGGAACCACAAATTTCCTTTGAGGCTCGATTTGCATTGGTAAGGTCATTCAGAGGTGAGTGATTCTCTTTCTAGTGACCAAATATTTTCTCCATGATTTGAACGAGTTTCCTGTTGCTACCATTTAATTTGTCTAACCATTTCAATGGGAATCATTTGTGTAATTTTGTTATTGAAATTTTTGGAGGCCACGAAATTTGCAAAGAGGAATTTTTTAATAGAGGCACACAATTTTTGAGTGTGGTGCCCATGGATTTCTCACTTCTTGCTACAATTTTTCCCATTCTCCTGCCGCAGTTTCTTTTGTTGAAGGCATTTTTTTCAATTTGAACGACAGTTTTTGGGTGATTTAAATTCGCACATGAATCATTTGTGATTGTTGAGGCATGGTTTTGAATCCCTTCGAGCCTTTGAATGAGAGGAGGTTGCATAAAATCTTGGGCGAATTGGAGTTCAAATCTCTATAGCTCATTTTTAGTTTATTGGTGAAATATTTAATCAAACTCTATAAAGTTTTCAGCAAATATTTATATAGTGTTCTAGGTTGCATTGAAGGGAAAATGGGCCCAATTTTCTTTGAAGTTGTTTTTTTTGGGAATGGTTATCCCACATTCTCTAGGCGGTGGAGTTTTTTTGCACATTCATATACAACTTTTTTTCACTTGTTGTGAGCAATTCTCACATGGGGCTATTTTTCTTGTGTGCTTGATGGAGTTTTCTTGGTGTTGGCATGGAGATCAAGCATGGGCTTCACATTTTTTGCACCAAATCAGGTTTAATTCTTTGTTGGAAGTTTTTTTACTTGTGAAAGCACTATCTTATAATTTTTTTGAAGAATTTAGTCATAATGGTTTCTTTGGAGAAAGGGAACTTTAGGCAATGGAGTGATTTTGTTCTCACTCATCTTAGTGAGCAAAATTTATTTCCATATTTGTATAATGAATTTCCTATTCTAGTAACACGTAGTGGGTATACTATTTGGAAAGGATATAGGGCTAGAGTCTTTAGAGTTATTTGTGAGCACACAAATGATGAGGAATTTTTGGATTCACTTGTTCAATTTGAGATCCCTTATGCTCTTTGGACTTAGCTTCGAGGTTCATATGGATATCTTGATACTCTACCATCTCTCGATGACCCTCCTTCCAATACCAGTGTGTATTTTTATTCTTCAGAGGAGATAAACCATGCTTGTGATCCTTTGGAGGTTGTTGAGACTTCAAATGAGGTTGTAGTTGCTTCAAAGTTTCTTAATTCTTTGTTATAAATAGTTGATCCACCTTCATTGAGTACTTCCATCATTCCTAAGCAATAAGATTCTCATTATTTTCCTGAGTGGGATTCGTATTTGTCAAACATTGGCTCATTGTTTGTGGAATCTCACATTTCAGACTTGGAAGACACATTTGAGTGTATATTCCTTCTTTTTTGTGACAATATTTTTACTGTTGTTACTCCATCTCAGTCTTTAGAGAATGTTCAGAATTAGTTTCTAGTGGTACCTAGTTTTTCACCTCCTATTGTGATTGGGCATGTTTCTGATTGGTTTCTGGCATCATCTTCCAAGGTCTTGGCGACACATGAGCAGATTTAAAAGACATTTTAATCCTACATTTGGATTTCACTTGATAATTCTTATCTAGAGTGGGAAGCATACTTGCATTTGTACTTGGTTTTATTTCTTCCAAAAGGGAGACAAGTTGTCTGTCGACATTGGATCATGTTTTGTCTTCAAGCACTGACCATTTCTACAGGAGATTACACATTGTGGAAGGGGGGTGTATTCAGTCTCTCTCTTTCCATCTTATGGGGGGATCATTGATTGTATATACATGATTTATGTATTCCTTGGGAGGTTTTATTGATTCCTTCATCCATGCATCATTTTTTGTTTTCTTTTCTCTCTTTTGGAAAGGGATTTTTTTCTCCTTTTCTTCAGTTGTGAGAGATTTTTATTTTTCACTGTAGTTTTAAATAGGTACCTAACATGGTTGTGTAGTTGCAGCCCATATTGCATCTTCATTTTGCATAATAATTATCCTTAAGTTTTCACTTAATGGGGGGTTTTAGTGTGTCAAGTTTATTATAGGGTAAATTACTCTAAGTGGTTTCTTTCCCATATTGGGTAGTTTTACACCCATTGCATATTTTTATGCCTTTATAAGGAACTATTGTACATTGTGTAAAATATACCATCTCATATTTTTCTCTAGTGAAGTAGCCTTGTGTCACTTCTCTCATTTTTGTGAAGATATTTTTTACAAGTTGTGATCCTAGGCTTGGTGGTTGACACCAATGTTATTTTCCCTTATTGGTGAATGAGTTCCTAATAGACCATGATCTACATTTTTTTGAAATTAAAATATCAATTTTAGTCTTCTATTTTCTTTAATTAATTTCTTGATTCAGTTTTCTAATTTGTTGTTTCATCAAATTCATTGCATCTAGCTTATTTTGCTTCATTTAGTGCATTGTGAAAATTCAAAATTTTCCATTTACAATATTTCATTTTTAGTTTACTAAATTATGTAGAATTTGAAAATTTAATTTCATTCTAGGTCATTGCATTGCCTCTTTCCATTTGTGTTTGCATAATAGGTTTGTAAAAATTGTATGAGATTTACAACTTGGTGTTCTACTAGCAATACTATTTTAAGATGTAGTTTCAGGCTCATGTCATCCTACAATATCTCACTCATAGTGGATCTTGGGTTTTCTAGCTCTCTTTCTTATAGTGTTGATAATCAACCCTCTATGGCTCATAGTTTGTATACTTCATTTCCTATGACTTCATCTCCTACAACTAATGCACTTAATATTATCGAAACCATCCCTACAATCACTTCTTGTACTCAAGCTTTGGGGTCTACTCAAAGACAAGGTGGAATTCCAATTCCATCTTCTACAATAACGATGTACATTCCTACATACACTAGTACTCAACCTACAATAACCCTTCAACCTACAACAACCTTTCAACCAACCACAACAATCTTACCCACTAGCACTATGTAAACTTCCTTAGGTATTCCCATAAGAATTCCTTCTACCTTTGTGCATTTGAATACAATATCCCCTCAATCATCCACCTTTACCAACTTACAATACACTAGCCCTCCAAATACATGTACACTACTCCACCTTATTCCCCTCAAGATTACAATCACAATGATCCCACCCTTAACTTACCTTTGCAAACCATGCCATCCATTCAACAACAAGTTGCAACTTTACAACAAAACAACAAAATGGTCAACCTTTGCAATACATCAAATCTAATCTACTATCTTTGGACATACTAAGAGCACAAATACCACAAGGTATAAAAGTTCCTTGATTTGAGAAATATGGTGGGAGAGGAGATCTTGTTATCCATGTTTCCACTATTACAACCTTGTGTAGTGATCTCATCTTTGAAGATAAACTCTTGGCTAGGCTCTTTCCTAGGTCCTTGAAGGATACTACTTTAGAGTGGTTCTCATCTTTACTGACTAATTCAATTGGTTCATTCAATGAACTTGTTGATGCCTTTCACACCCACTTCCATATTCACATGGGTACTAAGATGACCCTTTCTAATCTAATGACATGAAAACCAAAGGATGATGAGAAAGTAATTGATTTAATTGATTTCATAGAAAGATACCAAAATATTTATTCACAAGTAAACATTAATATTCTTGACACTGACCTTCAAATAAAGTAAAATCCATAGAAAAATTGAAATTTTGATATTTCCATCCTTTGCACAACTATGTACAAACCTTTGTGACTATCAAAATTAAACTTGTGATCATGATGCAAAAAATCCCCCTAGCCATCTTGGAAAGAATAAATCCACAACTCAATAGTTATCAACATTTCAAGAAGCAAAATAAGGGATTTTTACAAATAAATTCCCCTCAAACAAGTGAAAAAATTAATACTCAAGTGGTTGCTATAAAAATAACAAATTCTTTTATGGATAGAGATAAAGAGTTCACTCCCTTACTTGATACTCTTCATAATATCATGTTGCAGCTTATCGAAAGTGATATGATTAATTTACCGCCTATTAGAGAGTGTGATCCAAATATACCATTTCTCAAAGGATTTCAATGAAACTCTTATTGCCACTATTATCAACAAAATGGACATGGTACAAAATATTGTAAGCATCTTAAAAATCTTGTGAAATAACTTATTGATAATAATTAGCTTCAAATCAGAGGTGTGAATGATCAAGGTAATAAGTCCATAGCCCCTCCTAATCAAAATTTACAAATCTTAACCAATACCATGCCTGAGCACACTATTTCATTTGTGAAAGCTAGTGAAACAAAGAATGATGTGATGAATGTTGACACAAATGATGGAAAAACACAAGATATCAATGAAGAAAAATTGATTAAAACGGTAGCATTTATTGAAGCTAGACCTAGTAAGGTCTCAACTAAAAAGCCTCTTGATATCACTTTCTCAAAAAAAAATATACTTAAACATGCACCTATTGATCCTCTTTACATAGCTGGTTGAATCAATGATAAGCCCAATAATGGGATATTAATTGATCCCGTTTGTGGATAGAATATGATCACTGAAGAATTCTTATTTCTGCATGAAATATATCAAGATACATATGATAAACCAAAAGCATGGATCAAGACACACAATGGTTTTTCTTGTCCTATGATGGGATCGATAGATCTCCCTTTAAAATTTTGAACGAATTTATGTTAAATGTCTCATTCACCATAATCATGCAATCAAACCAATTTTGTGTGAACTTAGGCTACCCGTGGTTGGGTTGATGCAAGAATTTGGGTCCACAAAAAACTCAAAAAGTGGAAGTGTTTTCACAATTTTTCATAATTTGTCACTAATATGAGGCACTTACACAATGAATCTTAAAAAAAGTCAATAATATGAAATTTAGCATTTGGAATCTAGTTTCCAAACATTTAATTTATTCAAATATCTAGATGATAGAAGATAAATTGTCAAAGGGATGTATAAAACCACTTTTAAAAGTCCATGCCTTTTTACCATACATGCACATGTACGGACACCAATTTTTGACCTAAATAAAATTAATTTGCTAATTACTTTTGGGGAAAGAGAGATAACAACATGAAGATTGATGAGGATTTTTTTTTGTAATTTTTTTTATTGAATTTTTATCGGCATTAATTGATGCTTTTAAAAATCGACATGTATAGACAACATAATTGGACCTAAAATAAACATTTCCTGAATAGTTTTTCCATTGTGTAGAGACTTTTTTGAGTATTAATGCCATATTATTTTTTTACAAGAAACTTAACCAAAAAAAGGTTATTAAAAAACAAAAAAAGATAGATATTTCAAGTTTATGCACTAGTTTTCTTAGAAACAAATTAAAAAATAACAAATATAATCCAATATTAATAAAAATTATATATTTTGAAACTAGACATCATGTTTTCTAATGGGTTTTAACTCCATAGATTGATTCAAAAAAATGTCTATCAACCATATTGCCAAAGTTGGACATTCTTCTTGAATTTGCCTTAGTTTGTTAGTTATCGGCCAAATGCTAAGGGTCGGATTGCCAAGCCTTTCTCGAGCCTAAAATTGAGGCAGCATGTGGGTTTGGGATTTCAAAATTTTAGCATATGAATTTTTAAAAATGTGTATGCATTACAAAACACATACACGTTCTTTACTAATTTGATTGTTTAAAAAATTAAATGTTTTTTAGAAACAAGTACACGTTTTGTGTTGCAAACACATACACATTGTGCATTAAAAAATAAATACACATTTTAAAATGCGTACACATTTCTAAAAGGTATTTAATCTTGTAAATAAATGACTTGTACATGCTATAAAATGCATAAACGTTATATAACATGCACACATGTATTATATAAAATACACGTTTTTTAGTGCATACATGTTTTTTTAGGCTCAAGTACCCAATGCATAATACATACACAAATTTTTAATAAAATGTGTGTTTTTTTTGTGAGAATTTTTTTTGGTTGAAAATTCCCCTCTTCATGGACCCAACTTCTTGCTTTTACCCGACTTCACTCCACAAATGTCATCCCTTCGGTTGTGTATAGGTGTTTGAAGTTTCCATTTGGCAATGATATCTTTACTATGCATCATAGTGGATTTAATCTTGTGTCATCCCTAGGGAACTTTTCATCAAGCCTATGGAACCTATTAAGCCTCGTGAGGACTTCTTTTTTAATCATATAAAAGTTCAAGGCAAAAAAAATAGCAGAATTATCTCTTCAAAAAATGCCTCAACCTATGAATTAAGCAATTATTAAACCAAAATCCCTTATGAACATCCAAGAACAACCTACGACAAAACCTCCTACCATTTCTTACAAGAGACCACAAGATAGTCAAAACAATCTCATTACCTCTCCTAGAGTCAAACAAGTTTACAATGCTAAAGAGAAAGTGGTTGAACAACCTCCTATTGTTTCTTGTATTCCTCCCAAGGAAGAGAAGGAACCTATGATTGAAAAACACACTCTTACACAAGCACAAATTGACAATAGATTGAAATAAAATTTGAGTGCTAGAGATTGTAGGTATAGAAATCAAGCTATTGCTGGTAAGTTACAAAAAAAAGAAGACAACAATAACATAGAAAATCAAAACCTGAACTTACCTGAATCAATGTATTATGACTCTCTACCCTTTCCACAACATAAAAAAGAACATTCCGTGGAAATTTTCTTCCAACCTCCTATTGTGATTAATCTAGATGATGACATTAGCATTACACAGATTGACGAAGAAGTGCATGACCAATTGAACACATTATTTTCTTCTTCTATGAACTTCACTAAAAAATCTCTTAAAAAGAGAGTTGAACTTGATGCTTTCCCTAGTTCGACACTTGCTCTTGTCCCTTTAGCTAGTTGTCCACCTTTCATTTGTACAAAATGAGATTGGAATGTGAACGACTTGCTTTAGGTTGACTCACATGTTCCTTACTAGTCTTTTTCTTTTCTCATGTTTCTTTATCTGATTGCATGTGCGTAGTGTGATTCCCCTTTATGTTTCATTTGATGTATCTCTCTCTTTGCATCATTCCTCTATATGTACCTACTTTATTCTCTATGTCATAATCATTTTTCATTCATCTTGTGTTTTTCTTTTGGGTATGATGCAAGGCATTGAGATATTTAGGTCTCTTCCATGTTGACCCAAAAGATTTTCCTTTGTCTTTTTTTCCCTTTGGGGATGATGCAAGGCGTCAAGACATTTAGGTCTCTTCCATGTCTACTCAAAAGGCTTATTTTTTCACTTTGTGTCATTCTTCTAGTTCTATGAGTATTTGGGGAATAATGATGGTTCTGAGCTGTAAAACAACATTGTAGAAAAGACATATTGACCCCAAATCCTCATAGCCCTTATGTATTTTTGGCAACAACCCTTCCTTCCTATTTCATGGTATAGCTTTATTTTAAAAACATATGACTTGGCATAAGGTTTTCCAGGGAAACCTCTCACGTCTTAGGAGAAAACATTGGCCACTTTAAATAAATTCCTCATAGTAATGGTGTTAGCAACCACTTTAAAGTGGGGTCATATGTCAATTAGATTTTTGAAGAAACCACCAATCATAGAGATATAAATCAAGCACAGTGAACACACCAAACTATTTGCAATTAACCTATTGAATTAGATAGTAATGGGTCTCCTTATAAAGGAGAAATATCCAACCATGAGGTGTTGAGGTGTTTCAACACCTCTCCAGTCTACTAACTAGCTAGGATAAATATCAAGAAAATATCAGGAAAATATCAACCTGCACAATAAATGCCTAAGTAGGCTTAGGTAAGCCTGTGAGTATGGAAGCCATTAATGAATACACTAACTTCCCCCCTTAAGAATAACTTAGGTAGGAATGGATAAAATGGGTCCCGACTAGTAGCCTGGTGAGGTACCCATGTACAATGGAATCTCTCGAAAAAGTAGAGTAAGATAGAAAACCTAGTGGGAAAAAACTATCCTCCAAAACGAGAGAAGAAGAGGAGAAAAACTAGAATGCACCCCCCCAAGGATGATGATGATGTTGATATAGACCGCATGCCAAGAAGAGCTTGTAGATGAGTGAACTTGCTCTCAGTGAAGGGTTTGGTGAAGATGTCAACAACTTGTTCTGAAGACTGGAAAAAGACTAAGTTGATGATTTGACCATGAATCAACTCTCGAATATAATGCATATGAATCTCTATGTGTTTTGTTCATTGATGCTGAACCAGATTCATGTATATCTGAATAGTACTCTGGTTATCACAATAGATGACTATAGGTTGTTGGAAAGAAATACCAAACTCAAAAAGAATTCCTTGAAGCTATATAGCCTCAGTAGCCGAGTTAATAGACCCCCTAAATTTTGCCTCTTTGGATGATATAGCATTTGCATTTTTCTTCTTGCTTCTAGACCAACTGATAGGACTTGAACCAAGTAAAAAGTTGTAACCTGAAGTGGATTTATGACGCTCAGTGTCACTGATCCAATCTAAATCTATATAACCAACCAAGTCAAGCGATGAACAAACTCTGTAGTGCATCCCAAACCCAAGAGTACCATGAAGATAGTGAAGAATCCTCTTACCTACTTTCCAATGCAGCTCATGAGGTTTCTGCATGAATCTTGAAACCATGCCTACTACATTGGCAATGTTTGGCCTAGTATGAGTCAAATATATAAGACTACCAACAAGTTGTTGATATAGGGTAGCATCAACCAATGGTGTAGTACATGAAGTCTCAATCTTGACTCCAGAAAGAAAGGGAGTCAAAGATGGTTTGCAAGTAGTCATATGAAACCACACAAGTAGATCAAGAGTATACTTGGGTTGTGCAAGAGTAATCCCTGAAGCTGATTGTGAAATCTCTATTCCAAGGAAATAATGCAATAAACCCAAGTCTATCATGAAAAAACTATCTTGAACTGATGTCTTCACTATTGTAATGGTAGAGAAGAAAATCCAGTAATAAAAAGATCATCAACATATAGAACTAGTATTAAAAGCTTGAATCATCCTACCATAGTAGATACACATTAGGATCAAAATGACATCTAGTAAAACTTGAAGATAGGAGGTAGGAGTCCATCTTGGCATACCAAGCTCTAGGAGCTTGTTTAAGGCCATAGAGATATTTCTTAAGTCTACAAACTAAGGATGAATCTTGAACAAAACTTGGTGGTTGTTCCATTTAGATTTCCTCCTTGAGGTCTCCATGAATAAAGTCACTCTTCACATCCATATGATGTATATTCCATCCATGTGATGTAGCTATAACAAGTGCGAGTGTAATGGAAGTCATCTTAGCAACTAGTGCAAAGGTTTTTGTATAGTCAATGCTTGCAACTTGTGAAAAACCTTTGGCTACCAATCATGCTTTGTACTTATCAAGTGACCCATCTGCTGCAAATTTAGTTTGATATATCCACCTACACCAAACTATCTTCCTTCCCTTAGGAAGTGAAGTCAAATCCCAAGTGTGATTTCTAATCAAGGAATCATATTCCTCATCCATAGCAATATCCCACTCTAGTATGCCTGATGCCTCTCTAAATGTCTATGGATCATAACCTAGCAAAGAAGGCATGTGCCCCCCCCTGAAAATCTACTTGAATCAATTTATCATCTGCTGAATTTTGTACCCTTGTATCTATTCTATGTATAGTGTAAGATGTGGGTGAGTCTGGTGCAAATATATCAACTTCTAATGCAATCCATAAACTAGTTGAAGATGAATCCTCATCACTATGAGAAATAGAAGAAGAAGATAATACACTAGGAATCTGCTAAGAATGATTTGAATCATCAGTACTGTAATTAGGATCTGAAGAGTCCACAATATGTTGAGAAGTGTCAAGTATAGTTTCAAGAGATGTTTCTTGAAACTTAACTCTTCTCTCAATAAACAACTCATGTGTGGTAGGGTGGAGTAGGCGATATCCTTTTAGACCATTTGGATATCCCACAAAGATGCAAGGTTTGGATTGAGGATCCATAGCCTTGCATTGCTCTTTTGGAATGTGTGCCATGGCATCTGAGCCAAAAACTCTGAAATGATCAACTAGAGGTTTCCATCCTTTCCAAGCTTCAAAGGGAGTGATTCCCTTTAAGGATTTATGTGGAACTCTATTATGTATGTAACATGCATAGTTGATTGCTTTTTCCCAATATGATGGTGTGAGGCCCTTAGAGTGAATCATACAATTAGCCATCTCTTTTAAAGATCTATTTTTTCATTCTGCAACACCATTTTATTGTGGGGTATAAGGAACTATATGCTACAAATCTATCCCCTCTGATATACAAAACAACTCAAAAATATTGTTGACATATTCTCTCCCATTATCCGTTCAAAGAACCTTGATGAATTTCCCTGATTTTTTTTCAACAAGAGCTTTGAAATCTTGAAAAGACTCAAACACTTTTGATTTTTTCCTAAGAAAATAGACCCATGTAAAATGTGAGAAATCATCAATGAAGGTGAGAACATATCTATCCTTTGTAAAAGATGGATGAGGAAAATCCCCTGAAACATCACTATGTACAAGTTTTAAGACTTGTGTTGCCCTCCTCGATTTACCTTTGTCAAGTTTTGTTTCTGGATGCTTGCCAAGTGCACAACCTTCATAAAGACCTTTAGAAAATTTAACCTTAGGTAATCCCTTAACCATATTCTATGGACATAGTTGTTCAAGATAGCGGTAGTTAAGATGGCCAAACTGCTCATGTCATAGTTTGCTAACTTCATCTAAATGAGCTAGTATTGTTGTTGGTAAAATATCTATGGAAAATTTGGAGAAGGAAAATAATCTGGATTGGTGATTTTCCTCTCCTATTGCTGCCAAATTGTTGCTTTGTAATTCTCTTATCTCAACTGAATCTGGAGAGAACTGTACTCTCATGCCCTTCCCTAAATGTGTTATTTGATACATTAAAAGGAGATGAGTTGAGAGTGAAGGTACACTTAGAACATTGGCAAATGTTCCTCCTTCAACTTCAATAGACTCTCTCCCTTTTACCAATGTTGGAGTATCATCACCTAAGGTGATTGTGAACATACTTGATGGTTATATGGATGAAAAGATAACCCGTGAAGAACCCATATGGTGTGAAGCACCAGAGTCAAGAATCCATGATGGAGATAAAGATGCTTTAGAAACTAAGGATTTTCCCTTTGATTTCTCTTTGTCATTATTATTATCTTGATTTGATGAATATGCCTTGATATAATTAGGTAGCCCTATATTATTATTTTTGAGAATTTTTGGTAGACCTTCAATCTTTTTCTTCATGCATTATTGTTCATCATGTCCAATATTTTTACAAAAGGTGCATGCAAATCTCATTTTACCTTGAGGGTCCTTTTTGGAGTTGTCAATTTTGTTTTCTTTCTTAACTTCCTTGCCATTTTTAGTGTTCTTCTTCTCCCCTTTTGAAGTTTGATGTGTTTCATTCCCTACAAGTAGGGATTGAGGTTTCATAGACTTCAAAGTACCCATTTGGATTATTTTTTCTTGTTCCCTTGTGAGGTCAGCACTAAATTTATCAAGTGTGGGCATTGACCATGAGGCTCCAAGAGCTCTTTTAGTAGAGTAGAAAGTTAATAAAAACACATAAAATTATGGACCTAACTTGGAAAGTACAAAAAGGATTAATTGATCCTATTTCTTGTCAATTCCACAATCTTTTAAGTGCAACTTCAAGAATTTAAACTTAGTAAAAAAGTCTTGTAAGCTGAAAAATTCCTAGGACTAAGACCTAAGAGTTGGTTTTCCAACTCATGGCTTCTAAGTTCATCTATTTTCCCAAATAGTTTGTCAAGACCTTCCCAAACTTGGCTGGGTTTTTTCAAGTTCTCAACATGGAACAACAAATCAGGAGATAAATTTAGGCATAGAAAGCCAAATGCCTGATCACACTTATTAAAAAACTTTTCTTTGTCTTTAGATGTATTAGGTTCTTTCTCTGTTCCCATAGTAACCATATATAAACCTTTGTTCTTAAGCACAAGAATTACTTTCACCTTCCAATCATGATAATTGAAGGGTGTTAAGGGCACTATAGCAAGATTAGATTCCATACTGTTTTGACTAAGATAGTTGTTTGTAGAAATGTGGAAAATAAGAAAGTACAAATGGATGCAGAAGTGGAAGAACACAACAAAACAAGCACTTCTTGAGGAAGTGTGAAAATGAACAACACACAATGCCCCCCCCCCCCCTTGATTATTTGTTTCCCCCCAATTTGGAACTTTATAGAAGGAGTGCGTGTAAATCACCCAAAAAAGACATAAACGAACACTTTATAAGATGAGTGCAATAATATGTTTTTTTAGATTCACGGTGAAAAAAAATGTGCACTTTTGCAAAAAACAAAACTCAAATCTTGAGGTATGATGGAAAAGTGATCACAAATTTCAATTTCCACCCTTTACAAAATAGTTGACCCTCCTTATACAATTTCAAATTTAAAAAAAAAAATAATCCATTCACCAAAAATTCAGAACCAAATGAGGAGCTTAGATGTCATTTTCCTCCAATAGCGACTTGGTCAAAGTTCTTTTCAAGAATGGCCTTTTGTTCTCCTTGCGGACCCCATGAACAATCAGAACAATAGCTCCAATAGCTGGAGCCCCAACTGCAACAACAAGGACAACATATTGGAGCAAGATGAAACGAGATGATTAGGGACTAACAAGTTGCACCCAATCATGCCAATTTCACATCTCCTACAAGCAGATCTCAACCATTTCTATTAGAACCGCGACAAGAACATGGGGCTGGTATAGTAGGAACATGGGAAAAAAAGCGATTTGAGGAGCTGCAAGTAATGGATTTAGTGGCCTCACGTGGATACTTTATGTAGCCTCTGCAGGCCGAGCAAATCCAGAGCCCAAACTTGGAGAGGATACTAGGAATACCGGGAGAGTAGGTGACAATACCAAAAGAGAATACCACTCAAAGATGCATACCAATCTTTAATATGCCACCAATATGCCAGTAATCAGAGATGCATACCCAAAGGTGCCGCGCTTGCTCTCACAGGAACCACACAGGTAAAAAATGCAGCCTCTAGTACTAACCATGGCTGAACAGAGCAGATGAAGGGTCGATTCAACAAGTCTTGTAAGCATATGCTTTGTGGTGCCTTTATGGGGAACCGAGAAGATCACGCCTCTTCCTAGAGAATCTCGTTGCCACCAGTGAGGATAATATCCACACTCTGAAATGTAGAAATCTGCAAGAGAATTGAGTGAAAACAATAGTATATGTCACCTTTACGGCCTGAAAACTCTTTGTTCTGCTCTGATACCATGAAGAAACTAGCAATCACAGAGATATAAATCAAGCATAGTGAACACACCAAACTTTTTACAATTAACCTGTTGAATTAGATAGTAAGGAGTTTCCTTATAAAGGATAAATATCAAAACATGAGGTGTTGAGGTGTTTCAACACCTCTCCAGTCTATTAACTAGCTAGGATAAATATCAAGAAAATATCAGGAAAATATCAACCTGCACAATAAATGCCTAAGTAGGCTTAGGTCATCCTATGAGTATGCAATCCATTAATGAATACACTAACACATTTTTCAAAATATTTAATGGTATGATTTTCTTTTCTTGTGATGTATCCTTTTATTGGTGGTGTCATTGGATTTTATGTCCTCCAAGAGTGCAACATTTCAAAGCATATGATCTCCCTTAGTGGCATGATGTCAAATGAGTGGCATCCCATAAGTGGTGATTTGATATTCTTGACTTGTCCTTTCTTGGAGAAATTAGGCATGATGTTCCCTAGGAAGAAGAACTTACATGAACAGAGAAAAATCCCCTTTAACAAAAACTTACATACATGAAATTCAAAGGAATTTACAAAATCATTACATTGTGGTTCCTTATCATACTTGTCAGGAGGATAAATTTGGTATGGTATGGGAGGCTAATATGATTCTCTCATTTTCCATCTTGTTGGGATAACTCACCTAGTGGAAAGATTGAGGTTCCACTACCCCAGGGTGAATAGACATGATTCGGAGAACTCACCTAGTGGACAGACTGGGGTTCCACTACCCCAGAGTGAGCACACATGATTAGGGCAACTCACCTAGTGGAAAGAATGAGGTTCCACTACCCCAAAGTGAGAAATGAATGTTACATACAAAAAACTTTGTTCAACATTATGTTGGAATGGTTGTTCTTGATCCTTTGTTTTTCCTTGTCCTTTGATAGGGTATGACTATGTATCTTTTTTTTTACTACATACTAAAGTGTCTTCAATCTCTACTTTATTGTGAGTTTGTCATGGGGGTAAACTCTCACTAAAATGTAATGTAGAAAAAAGTAACTCTTTTTCACACTTAATTTGGGAATAATTGATATTGAATTAACCTAATTGCATGCCATAATTTAATGTTGTAATGGATTATACACTTTCATATTGAATCTAGTGCCCCATTAGCAAAATTTACTTAAATTATACCTCATTTTTGGTATTGTAAAGTGTTGTATTAAATTTTCACACTTATCTAGTTTTTCATTAACTAATTATGGTTAATTGAGCTTAATTAGCCCCTTTAGTTCAAATTTGAGCCTTACTAATGACACTTTTCAAAGGATTTATCCTAACACCCAATAATGATATTACATGGCATTTAATTTGGAAAATTTGAGGTCCTAGAAAATGGTGCTGAGAACCATTCACCACTAATGACAAATGGGTCCTCTCCACATAGGACAACCCTTTTCTTGGCATTTTTGAAATGGCTTTTTGGTGTTATTTCATCCCCCCAAAGCATGGTCCTAAAAATTTACGCTAAGATCGATTCACCTTTAGTGGTGAATGGGTCCTCCTCACAAAGGACATCCCTTTTTTAATTTAATTGTGGTGATATTCTAATGATTTTTAATCCTAGATCTAGTGTCGACTTGAATTATTTAAATTTTGGGGTTAATATCTAGATTTAGTATAAATATGGGATTAATTCACATAGTTTCATCTAAGAAACCTACAAAAACTTATGTGACTTCATGAGGTCAATAGAAATAGCATTATAGAGTTTACAAGAGGATTACAAAAATTCAAGTTCATTTCATCATGTCAAAGGCATAGTGCATTGAAGCACGTGGTTGAGCTAATTTTGTTGATGTAGCATTGAAGATCCATTTACAATCATTGTCTCAAATATAATTTGAGATCAATATCTACATTCTTCATGAACACTTCATGTTAGTTTGCAGAGTTATACTCGAAGATAACTTCTAAGGTATCAAAATTTCATTATTTCATTCATATTCATGCTTCAAATTCATCATTTCATCATTTGGTTTGATTACATACAAGGGGTTTGACTTAAGAAAACCCCTATTCACTAAAAATCAACAAGTTTATCCTCTATTGAATGTGTATTTTCAGATTTATAGGTTGTAGATCAAAGTGAGAACAAGTGAACCTCCGAAAATATATATTTTTGAACTAAGAAAAGAGAATTCCTTGACTAGGCTCTTAGGGTTTTTCACCCTAAGAGAACTTAGGTGGGAGAATGAGTCTCTTTCCTCTTGGTTGATTATGTTTAAGGCTAAGTTCATTCAAAAGGAGGGGAAAGGGATTTGATGATGGTTGTGAATGTGTGTGATGTGTGGATAATGTTGAAAGTAAATTGGAACTAATCTAAATGTATGTAAATGTAAATAAATAAAAACTAAGCTAATGAAAACTAACTAACTATATGCCCTAAATGAATAGTTTCTAGAAAATGACAGAGCGAGATAGAAAGTGTGTACTTGGAGAAATGATGTGACAGTTGAATGCTCCAAGAAGCTCCTGGAAAGTGATGGAAAATTGTATAAGGAAACTTACACCAAGTGGGGCAACCTAGTCCTCCAACTAGAAAACTTTCTTGAAACAGGTTTTGGAGAAATCGGTATCCAAAAATATTGAAACCCTTTTCCAGGCCTAACACATGGACAAGGTCACCCATAGGGACGACCTAGTCATCTTGTGGCTTTCCAAAGAATCAAGCTTAGGTCTTGTGGGACCCAATTGATGTTCCCCTATTATGTAGCAACCCATGATAGGAAGTCCCAAAAGTGACCTGCAAGTTGTCTTTTTATCCTTTCTAGGGCTTGAGATTTGGAGTTGACTTGTGGAGAAGATTTTGCACTTCCTGCAACACTTTGTCCTTCACCTAACCTAAATCAAAAGATTTGCAAAAAAATGCAAAGACCAAAAACTGTTAGGGTTAGGATATAGGGGTTTTCCTAGGTCAAACCTCTTTGTAGGTGATTAAACCCAAATGAGATAAACACAAAGGAAAGCAAGGTTGACTGATAAAAAAATAGAGTAGCTTATCAAACCTTTGTTGATAGTCTGCAACTTGCATGAGCAGCTTCAATGGAGGAGGTCTGAAAGCACTAGTGCTTGTATGATTGCTTGGTTGCTTGAGTACTTTACTTGATGATTGAGAGCAAGAGAGAGAAAGAGAAGGCAAGAGAGTAAAAATGAGCTTGGAGAGAGGAAAAATGGAGGTATAAACCCTTATTTGTACAAGTGAAACCCTAATTTTCTTGAAATACAACCTAATAGGTTGACCCTAGGGTTTAGGAGTCAAGATTCCTGTTGAATCTTATTTAAAATTTAAAATTTATGCTTAGAGGGACTAGGTTTCCCAAAGTGGCGACCTACATCCTCCTAGGAAAATTTTGATGATTGTTAGGAATTGATTTATGTTTAATAAGGTTTGTTATATTTGCCTCCCGAAACACTCTTAGGTCGGGAATAAAGATGCATTGAAAGGACAAATTAGCATATGAAAAGCATTGATTTAGGGGTTATAAGCCTAGATAAATATGAAAATTCAACACAACACTTTACAAAATTTTGTCTTAAGGCTTAGGGAGGTGCAAGAATGTATTATTTAGGGGAATTATGTTGAAAGGATATTAGAAAAGTGAGGAAATGTATTACAACACTTCACAACACCTTAGTAAAACACCATTAGGTTAGTGTTAAATTGCAAGCTTACAAGGCTAAATTAAGGTAATCAAGACCAAAATCCACTAAAAAAGGCCAAAATGAGTGAAAAAGTGCCAAGGTATACACTTTTTGGCGACACAACAAGATTAGAGAAAAAATGTAAAAGTTGTCAAGTTCCAAATTTGTCTTTCATATTGCAAGAACAAAGAAACAAGATTACAAAACTTGTTACAAGTTTTTGGGAGTTGATAACCAAGGTTTTAAGAGTGCAGACATCAAGGAACATAAACCAAATCTCAATTTCAAAAACTCTAACATGGACCCATTCATGACTACAGGCGAATGAGTCCTTTGTGACCTAAAAGAGCCTTCTTGTAACAAGGTATAAACTATTCTAGCCTCACAATGTAACTTCCCTCATAGTTACTATAATAGTTAGGATTGACTTCTGATTATTATTGGCACTATATTGGCACATAATTACATGTTCTATAGTAGAAATTAAAGGTTCATCATCTTGACCAATTCATTTTGGTGAACTCTATTTTTCTATGAAACACATACAATTCTTCAATTTTATCCCAAACATTCTTAGGTGTTTTACACTCTCCAATATGAAACAACAATTTAGCAGATACATGTAAGCCAATGAGCCCTTTTGCTTCATCCATTTTACATCTATGATTTTTTTTTCCATAATCCCTTGTGAATTTAGGTTGTTCAACATCTAATATTGGCCATAGACCTTTAGATTCTAACAATTGGGTTATTTTTAGCTTCCTTGTATGATAAATGTGTGGAGTGAGTGGTACAATTTGCGTTAGATGTATCATGTTGAAAAAAAGAACACCAAGAGAAAGAAGATAATGTAGTACATAAATTATTCCTTTCACCCCCCCAAAATATATTAAAACTCAATTTGCAACCCCCCAACAAATTACAAAGAAGAAATTTTATAATTTTTACAAGTGACAACCTCAAATCAACTGTTTATAGCACACGTTGATTTTTACAGTTTTAAGAAAAAACAGTTTTCCAAAACTAAAAAAGAAGGTTACAAATAGATTCCTTGTGATTTTCTGATCAATTTGAAAACAAGTGCCAAATTTGACTTCATATACAAATGTTATGCCAATGACAAGAAATAAATACACTTGTAGGTCTTTGAGCTTGAATAATTGGAAAAATCTAGAAAAAACTGGAAAAATCACCCGCACCATTGTGAAGTTCATCGAACCATCTTTCTTATGATATCTTGTTTTCAAAAATCCTACATTGTGGCGACATGTTATGAAAATTTGAAAAATAGCCCAAGAAGAGGGACTTTGATCACTAACCATGAGAAAAACTACTGCGAACCAAGCAAGAAAAATAAGCCCCAAGGGATGGCTCCTAGTTGCCAATAGGATCGTGTGTGCAAGCTGAGGAAAAAAATCCAATGGTTAAGTTCACAACTAGTGGTCTTCTCGGGATGGTCACATGCGATGGATTAACTATTGGTGGTCATTAATTTTTTTTTATTGGCAATCAAATAGAATGTTGGCCTCTTAGCAGTTTGCACCGATAGTTAGCTTGTAACTCCTTGGCTGGTGGTTAGAAAGGTGGTAGGTTTTAGACCAAGTCCATAGACTTTAGTTTTTAGTCGGCCTTTAAAAGGCCACATCTAAACCAAGCAGTAAAGTGCTTTGAATTTTTTAATTTTTTTTTTAAATTTACAAAAAAGGTCTCCCAATACATATATTTCAAAATTGCCCAATACAAATTTTAAGTGGGCGGATAAGGCTTGCATGTGCCTGTTACAACCCTACAAGTAATTAAATGCCCCTTTTTGTCCATAGAAATTGAACTCAAACAATTTTTAATTTCTTGAATAAATTAAGATTTAGCTTGATATATATTTTGAAAACAAATTTGAGGAGGGTGCAACCCCAGACACAGAAAAACTAACAAATCTTATTATTTTCAAAGTATGAAATTCTTACATGCAGAGGATCTCCAATCCTCGAGTTCTACAATACATGCAAATTACAGAAAAGAAATTACAGAAATTCCCCTATTCGCAACATGCGATCTTCTTTCCCAAAAACTGCCCACAAAAGTCAGAAACTACCCCATAAATAGCCCCATTTTCCGTTTGGAGCCAAAAACAACATTCTAATTATGCACAAACTTTCAGAAGCCCTAACTCAAGATCTAATCATCAAATCTTCAATGATAATACCTTTTCAGAAAGGTCTTGAGAAAATGAAGTGCTAAAAAGTGGGGCCTAAAGGCTAGCCACTTTTGTTTTCCGCCAATTTTCGGGCCCATCCGGAGCCTTTAAGTCCCTCAAAATTAGCTCCGAAGATTTTGTAGGGCAAAAAGCAGAAACTGAAACTTGAATAATTTTTGAACCGGGAATGATCTTCACCTGATTCTTTCACAAGAGTGTTTATTATTATATCCCGAAGCTTCCCTTAAATTTTTGTCTCTCCACGCCTTCAAATTCATACCTGCTAAAAATAGCAGTTGAGCAGAAAAAGCAGAAAAGCAGTTCTGAAAGTTGTGAATTCTTCTTTGACAAAAAGGGTATCCAGAAATGCAAAAACATCTACAAAAATCTAAATGAAAGTAAATATATTTTTGGGTGATGTAGGATTTCCCTTACACCACTGGATGCTCCTGCATCAGACACCCAGGGTAATTTGAAAAGTGACCCCGTCACTTCTCAGGTGGTTGAGGAAAACCCAAATGGTCAACCTCTGCCTTAGACAACCAGGATGAATCTTCCACAGGCCTTCCTCTCCACTTCACCAAATATTCTTCATACTGTCTATTTCTGGTACTCCTTCCCACACGACTATCCAAGATTTCTTTGATCTCCTCCTTTTCTAAAATAGGTGCTGGAATACCACACTGTTCCATTGCTGGTACTTCCTCTACACCACTCTCATGATATTCTGTCAAATCTGCAATGTTGAACACAAGGGAAATGTTGAATCCATCCGGCAACTCTACCTCATATGCGTTCCCTGAATCACGCCTCTTCAAAATTTTACAAGGACCGAACTTTTTCATCTTCAGTTTGTTATAGGTTCCTATTGGAAACCTTTCTTTCCTCAAGTGGACCATCACTTCATCACCAATCTGAAACTTCTTATACCTCCTCTTTTGATATGCCTTAGCCTTATATTGCATATTCATCTTGTTAATGTGTTCTTTTACCTTCTCATGCATATTCTTGATGTGTTCTGCAAAGTCTTTAGCTTCAACACTTGTCTTCTTCTCTTGGTCCATCTTTCTCAATTCTGAAGCAGCCCTAGGACTACTTCCATACACAATCTGGAATGGTGATCTACCAGTGCTTCTATTGATAGAATTGTTGTAAGCGAATTCTGCCTGAGGTAAGATCAAATCCTATCCCTTTGGTTTATCTCCTACCAAGCATCTCAGTAGGTTACCCAAACTCCTATTCACAACTTCAGTCTGCCCATCAATCTAGGGATGGTGTGCAGAACTAAACTTCAACTCAGTTTTCAACTTCTTCCACAAGGTCCTCCAAAATTATCCAACAAATTTTGTGTCACGATCTCAGACTATACTCTTTGGAAAACCATGTAGCCTCACCACCTCTCTGAAGAACAAGTCAGCAATGTGGACTGCATCATGGGTCTTCTGGCATGGGATGAAATGTGCCATCTTCGAAAACCTGTCAACTACCACAAATATTGAATCATTCCCTCTCTGTGTCCTTGGCAAACCAAGAACAAAGTCCATACTTATATCCTGCCACAACCTCTCTGGTACAGGTAAGGGCTGATACAACCTTGTATTCTGACTCACTCCTTTAGCCATTTGACATACCCTGCAACTCTGCACAAACTTCTTCACATCTTGTGACAACTAAGGCCAATAATAATGCTCACTGATAATGGAAATGGTCTTATCTCGACCAAAATGTCCTGCCATTCCTCCACCGTGTTTCTCTTTTATCAGGTTCTCCCTCATGGAACTCCTCGGAATACATAACTGACTTCCCTTAAACAACATGCCTTCTTGAATTATGAAATCTAGCCACTTTGTCCTATCAACTATAACAGGTTCCTTGCAAGCTTTCCAAGCCTCTGCAAAATCAGGATCGTTCGGATACAATGTCTTGAGTTCACTAAACCCAATCACCTCAATCTGTATTTCTATCAACAATGTATGCCTCCTACTTAAGGCATCTGCAACCCTATTTGACTGTCCACTCCTATGTTTTAAAACAAATGTATAACTCTGCAAAAATTCTACCCATTTCATATGCTTCTGATTTAATTTTCCCTGACTACTCAGGTACTGCAATGCTTGATGATCAGACTACATAACAAATTCCTTCGGCAACAAATAATGCCTCCATTTCTTTAATGCTTGAACTATTGCATAAAATTCCTGATCATATACAAAGTACTTTCTCTTTGCATCATTTAACTTTTCACTGAAATAGGCTATGGGCTTACCTTCCTGGCTTAATACTACTCCAATGGCACAACCATTGGCATCACAATCCACCTGAAATACCTTATTGAAATCTGGGAGAGCCAAAACAGGTTGTTCTGTCACCTTCTGCTTCAATAGATCAAAACTCCTTGCTACTCCAGTGCTCCACTTGAACTCTTTTCTATCCCTCTCATTGTTTCAGTTAGGGGTGCACAAATACTACTGAAGTTTCTAATAAAATTTCTGTAAAAACTGGCCAAACCATGGAAAGATCTCACCTCAGTAGCAGTTCTTGGGGTAGGCCATTCCAGAATAGCCTTCACCTTCTCTGGGTCCATCTTGAGACCTTCTGTCAAGACAACAAACCCCAAGTACACTAACTCCTTCTTCACAAAACTACACTTCTTCAGATTAATCGACAATTTCTCTTCTCTTAACTTCTCAAAGACTCTACCAATATGCATTATATGCTCATCTAGTGACTTACTGAATATCAAAATATCATCTAAATACACAATAACAAAGCTTCCTAGGAACTCTTTCAGTACGTCATTCATGAGCCGCATGAATGTGCTCGGTGCATTGGTTAGCCCAAAAGGCATGACTAACCAGTCATTGTGGCCCTCTTTGGTTTTGAAGGCGGTCTTCCATTCATCTCCCTCTCGAATCCGGATTTGGTGATATCCACTCTTTAGATCAATCTTTGTGAAGTACTGAGCTCCACTCAAATAGTCCATTAGGTCATCCATCCTTGGCAGGGGAAATCTATACTTGATTGTTATCTTGTTTATGGCCCGAGAGTCTGTACACATCCTCCACTCCCCATCCTTCTTTGGTGCTAGTACTGCAGGTACTGCACATGGACTCAAACTCTCTCGAATCAAACCCTTTCTCAACAACTCCTCAACTTGTCTGTTCAACTCCTCATTTTCTGCAGGAGTCATTCTATGAGTTGCCTTATTTGGAAAACTAGCTCCTGGGATCAAGTCAATCTGATGATTGATCTTCCTCATTGGTGGTAAACCCTCAGGTACATTATTAGAAACAATATCCTGAAACTCATTCAATAACCCAGAAACTTCTAGTGGAACCTTCTCACTACCCTCCTTATCCATTTTAGGAATCAATGCATAACACACACGCTCATGTTTCATGCCTTCTAAAAATTTCCTTCCATCAACATAACAAATTCTACCACTACTGCATACCTTTTCTTCGACCTTTTTCAGAGGTTTCAACTTATGGCGGACTCCATCCTTCATCAGGGAATAAGTGTTTGCATGGCCATCATGTACAGCTCGCCTGTTGAACTGCAATAGCCTCCCCAACAACATGTGACATGCATCCATGGGGATGATATCACAGAGTACCTCATCACGATAGCTTCCGATCTTGAACTTCACTAGGCATTGCTCATTGACTAGAACTTTGTGGTCTTTCTACAACCAGGCAATCCGATATGGATGTGGATGCCTTTCCCTCTTTAGCTTCAACTTTGTAACCATTTCTTCTGACACTAGATTATCAGTGCTCCCACCATCAATAATGACATCACAACATTTGTCTTCACACTTGCACCTTGTGCGAAATAGATTCTTCCTCTGTTCTGGCTCCTTCTCTTCAGTCACCAGGGCTCTTCTAACCACTAGGGCTTCTCCCCTTTCAGCATCATCTGAATGCTCAGATTGAGCCTCCTCATCTACATGCGCAACCCTTGCATGACCTTCTGGCCTTTTGTCTATCCTTCCTTGGTATTGTGGACATTCATAGGCTCGATGTCCTTCTTCACCACATCGGAAACAAGTTCCTCTGAAACCACCCCTTCCGGGTCCTTGCCCAAATCTTCCTCATCCTCTACCTCTTTGATCACCGCCATTTTGATCACGTAGGCGGTAGAAGTTATCATTCCTCTGGCTTCGACTGGTACCCACATCTTGATTTTTCTTCTCATCCTCATTTTGACTTCCAAAAGATCTTCTGCTACCCCTTCCGCTTTGACCTCCTCGTCCTTTTTGCTTACTGTCAAATCTTTTGTTCAACTTCTCTTCAACTCTCAGTGAAAATTGGTAAGCATCTTCAATGGTGGCCATTCTGACCAGGCTTAACTCCTCTTGAATGCTCAGCCGTAACCCATTAAGATAATGGACTACCTTCTCCTTGTTGGCCTCTGCATGTCTCGTTCTGATGATCATCTTGTGAAAATCTTCTATGTATTCTTTCACAGATCTACTTCCTTGCTTCAACCCTTGCAATTTCTTCAATAGATCTAACTCATAGTCCATTGGCATGAACTACTTCTTCAGTTTCTCCACCATGTGATCGCATCTGGTGATCTTTCCCTTTTCTCTCTTATTTCTTTCTAGTTGGACCTCTTTCCACCAGATACTAGCATGGCCCTTCAGCTTCGTTTTTGCAAACTTAACCCGATCTGGGTCCTCTACTTCTTCATACTCGAAATAATCTTCCAACTCATTGATCCAATCAATCAACTCTTCCGGGTTCAAACTACTAGAAAAACTGGGAACTTCTACTCTAAGTCTTTTTCCGATCTTCGAAATGGCCCTTATCAGCCGCATTTGATCTTGATCAATAGCTTCTTGTTCCTCTTCTACATCTGAATCTTCTACCTCTTCTTCATCCTCACTTTCTTCTCCCCTTCTCGGGTTTACCCCTCTTCTTAACTCTCTTTGTAATGCATTAATTTGTCTCTGGAGGGCTCTGAAACCCTCGGCCGCTAATGGATCTCTTCCACTAGCATTTCTGGCACCTCTGGCACCAGCTCGCCTACCATGCGCCAGTCTTGGAGGCATCTTGAATATCTTGAACCCACAACCACAGTCCTAGTGCGAACTGCCTCACGATCGGCGATCTGTCCACATGCTCAAGAAAACCCGCTCTGATACCACTTGATGAGGGTGCAACCCGAGACACAGAAAAACTAACAAATCTTATTATTTTCAAAGTATGAAATTCTTACATGCAGAGGATCTCCAATCCTCGAGTTCTGCAATACATGCAGATTACAGATAAGAAATTATAGAAACTCCCCTATTTGCAACATGCGATCTTCTTTCCCAAAAACTGCCCACAAAAGTTAGAAACTACCCCATAAATAGCTCCATTCTCCGTTTGAAGCCAAAAACAACATTCTAATTATGTACAAACTTTCAGAAGCCCTAACTCAAGATCTAACCGTCGGATCTTCAATGATAATACTTTTTCAGAAAGATCTTGCGAAAATGAAATGCTAGAAAGTGGGGCCTAAAGGCTAACCACTTTCATTTTCCACCAATTTTTGGGCCCATCCGGAGCCTTTAAGTCCCTCAAAATTAGCTCCGAAGATTTTGTAGGGCAAAAAGCAAAAACTGAAACTTGAATAACTTTTGAACCGGGAACGATCTTCACCTGATTCTTTCACCAGAGTGTTTACTATTATATCCCGAAGCTTCCCTTAAATTTTTGTCTCCTCACACCTTCAAATTCATACCTGCTAAAAATAGTAGTTGAGCAGAAAAAGCAAAAAAGCAGTTCTGAAAGTTGTGAATTCTTCTTTGACAAAAAGGGTATCCAGAAATGCAAAAACATCTACAAAAATCTAAATGAAAGTAAATATATTTTTGGGTGATGTAGGATTGCCCTTACACCACTAGATGCTCCTGCATCAAAATTTAAAAAAGAAAAGAAGCCACCTGAGTAAATAATATTTTTAGAATTTTCTTGTTTTTGATGCATGTACCTTCGATCTTCAATCTGCAACACCAAATAACCTCCACAAGAGATAGAGAAGCAAAAATGGAAGATGTTATTCCACCAAACAAGAATTGTAATATGATGCAATATTCAATAATGCTACAATACAATGATATGCAAAATATGGTAGAGGTACCTTGCTTATAAATTAAATTATGAGAGATATGATAAGATAGGGTCATGACAAGTTTCTTAATCCTATCAGATGAGAAAACTAATTCATAACTACCTAGGATAATGTAAATTCTATATGTAACAATTAAAATTGTACACTCTTCAAAATGGTACAATTCCTCACCGAATTTGCGAATAATTAAAGTTAAATAAGCCTAATGTCACCTTGATCTAGTCTTGTAATGTGTTTTCCAAATCCACATTAAATTTAGGGCTCTTCTAAGCTAAATAAACCTAACTTTGCCTTAATTTAGTGTTTTAAAGTGTATAATTTACACAGGTTCACATTGGATTTAGGGCCCTTAGACCTAATGTTGCCTTAATATAGTGTTTTAATGTGTTGTACACATTCACATTGGATTTAAGGTCCTTTTAAGGTAAATTGACCCAATCTTGCCTTAATTTAATGTTGTAAAAGGTATTTATTTACACTTTCACATTGAATTTTAGCCCCCCTTGCATTTGTGACCTTTATATCATCATTAATAGGCCCCTAAGACCCTATATTATTCATCATGAGGCTTATTTCAACTTAAATCCCGATGATCAACATATGCATTAGGGGTGGAATATGTGTCCCATTTGGCCCCCTTTTAGGGTTTTGAGTGGGAAATTAGGGTTTTAAATTCAAATTTCTTGAATATCAGCCTTTGGGATCTAATAAATGGTAAATTTGTTGGATTTCCTGTATGAAAAAGGTCTAAAATATTTATTTCATATAATCCTTCATGATATCAAGTAAATCACTCAAGAGTATCAAGAGAGTTTACAAGAAAATTTTTAAGGAATTCAAGGGCATATTTCTTCATCAATTATTGCAGTAATTCAATATCCATCATCATGTCAAGATTCTCAAGCACCAAGCATGTGTTTTGAGCTAGTGTTGTGATGTTTCATTCAAGATCCAAGATTAAGCATTATCCTACACTTATTTCAAGATATATATCTACATCCTTCATGTCTACTTCATGTTGAGCTGCAAATTTACAAGACATCATTCAAGGTATCATTGTCCATGTTTCATTTTCCTTGTTTCATGTTTCATGTGCGTATTTCATTATCTCATTATTTGGTTTAATTACCCAAAATGGGTTTGACCAAGGAAAACCCCTATTCACTAACAATCAACAACTTTTTCTCTTCTTTACATGTATGATTACAGATCTAGGTGTCTTGGAGCATGAAGGACCTTTGAAGAATAGGTTACATGCTTGAAATAAGTTTTTTGAATTATCCCATCATTCGCAAGATTGTTATCTTCACAAAAAGTCTTCTAGAGGTCTGAAATCAAGGTTTCAGATCTGAAAGCAAAGTGTGGCAGAAAGAGAAGAGATTGGAGAGTACAATTAGATCTTAATTCTCAAAAAAAAAAAAAACACTAGGACTAATAGGCCACCTTGGGTATATGAGTCCTAGTATAGTGAATTTTTAAGGTTTTAGGAGATTCAAAATAAGCACTATCAAATTCTATTTTTGGTGCAGAAAACCCAGTTTGGGACTAAATCATGCAAAATCAAAAGTTTTCTTAGTACACACTTTTGATTTTGCAGTTTTTTCCTATGTCTTAGACCCTAGCGATGACAATTTCCTACCTTACACTAGATAAGACAACTAAGACTTCTAAAGAAAGCTTTAATCCTAAGTAAACTTAGCATGTGAACTAAGACTCCTAAGTTCCTAGGAAAGAATTAACTAGGTACAAGAATTATTCACACCAACAATTTTAAGGGTGTGTGTTGTTAGAAATGATAAATATTTATCTACATGATTCACCCTATAATGGTGTAGTCGCTAGCATAAATGTTCAGAGAAAATTTAAAATATATAATCAAGACATTTTTCTATGGTGATAAATATTTTAGATAATAGTGGAACAACAAATACTTTAACGAGAATAATATGTTAATTGATTGAAGATGGTGCTATACTAGTGGACCTAATAATTCCATAATATTTCTACTAAATTATATTCATCTTTTTGAAGTTTGGTGTCCAGGAAAAATTCTTGATAACCTATTTTCATAATATTATATTTGAATAATAGACTCCAATACTTGGTTTTAAAAATAATTAAAATAAATTGTCCTGATTAAAAACTAGCATATTCGATGCTATATATTCAAAAAGTACATGTCAATTATTCAACACATCAACTTAATATTTTGAATTTTAGTTGATTTAATTCAACTAAAGTTTAATTTATAATATAAAAATTATTTATGCTCTTATATTATATATTCCAGGAGGATTCTTGTACATATAATGCTTATAAACTTTATTTTGTATATGCACATTAATTTAACTATAATAAATTTATTTTTATCAATAAAATGATTTACCATGCAAATAATCATAAGTACTATATGAAAAAAATGGAGAATCTCTAATGATTGTTGCACTTCTCTTACCCAATATTGTCAATTAAAGTAGAATAAGTAATTTTGGAAGAAAATCAATTAAATGGATTATATCCCTCAAAATTAAAGTCTTGAACAATATACAAACATGAACATTAAGAACCAATTAAAGTATTTAAATAGAAAACATGAACAAAGATTTCATTTTACAAAGTTGTAGTAAGAAAAGTTGTAATTTATTTAAACATGAAATAGTTGAACAATCAAATAATCAATAGTAATTTTCTAACTTAAAGTCATTAAAAAATTATGATAAATTATCATAATTTTTGCAAGAAACTACATTGAACTATTAAAAATTTTGATTTTTAGGAATAAATCTATCGTAGTACTTATATATCCAAGTTCGGCTTCAAGGCATCTCCTAAATGTCTATTGCTAATTAATTTAATAGTGTGAATACTTTTAAAAAAATTTACTCAAGATATTGCTTAAATTTATTTATCAATATATAAAAATTATTTGTTTATTAAAAATATATGACATGTCTATGAAATAGATTGTCTTTTAATAGTGTAGACTTCAATTTTGTAAATATAATATAGTATTATCGAAATAGTTGGCTTTGAAGTTACATTATTAATGCAATTTTGTATATGACATTAGAACACCTTACTTAACTTAGCCTCATACATCTATATATCATACGCCATCCCCCATAATAGCATTGGATCCACCTACTCATACATGATATTATTAGTTGTATCAATGTGATATGCATCATTAACATTAGAAGATCCATCAGACAATAGGAATGCAAGCTTATCACATTGAGATTGCATATTCATCAACTCTTCTTTCTTGGCTTCCAATTGAGATTCTAGATTGGCTATTTTCTTTTGTAGTTCATGGACTACACTAGAACTTCCTTGGATGGGATCCTTCACTCTTGCCCTTGCTTCATACACCAAAGTATTAATTGCATCTACTCTTTGCTTAACATCTAGACCCTGAAGAAACATTACAAGAAAAAAAATGAATCTAAGTAAATTAATATGAAGAGCTAAATTAGTGAGTGAGTTATAATTTTATCCTTAATTACATAAAAATATAAAAATCAAATAAATTTGTGAACATCTTGTGAGTAGGTTTATACATCCATTAGCTAATAAAATAACACTTTTAAATGATACATGACATATTTCATGTCTAAACTGACTACAAGTGAAACATACATCTATACTTAGATCAAATTAGTAAGGGTCAATAGTAACACTTTAGTTTAAAAGTAGAGCTTAATTGTTGATGAGCTATGATTTTGATTGAAGCAAAAAGAATAATGAGGAAGAAATAGATTTGTTGTGATAAATGCAATCTAAAAAATTTTAAAAATATAAGAAAAACATATAAAAAATTGCCTCATGTAGAGTTAATCAGGCCCATTCTCAAAGATAATTAGTTGTATTTTGAGAGATGATGGGGGACATTTTGATTTTTGTCACCTCAAAGGTGAGGCCATGGCACTCCTAATAGACCTAGAACCAACCAATCGCTTTGGCCATAAAAATTGGCAGATGGAAGGATATTATCATGTAATCGTAAACGAGACTTAAAACTTTGAAAATTAATAGAGTTATAAGTAAAATTTGGCCCTTGCTTGATATACAAGGGACCACGATAATAAATTATTAATATACTTAACATGTCTATATAGAGGGTAACTTCCATGCAAATGCGTTATCCAACTTTGATAGGCATTTTATGACATGACATAGAAGCGTAGGGAAAACTATTAAATATAGATGAGAGGATAGGAAAGGAAAGGTCCTTTTATAGTCCACAATAGCAGGCGATCTATTTTTGGGTCTACAGATGGCTTACAGTATATGGGACTCCTCGTACTCCCAATATGAGGGAGGCACCTAACTCGTGCTCCACAATACGAGGTGTACATACCTTACCCCTACAAGATTTGAACTTGTGACCTCTCTTTCAAGAATACAAGTTCTCCCGAAAATAGAAAATAGATTACTGTAAATAGAAAGTCTAATGCCACACAGCCGTAAACTATTGAATATAAAAGTGGACTCTGCCTTCACGGTTTATACCTTTTAGGGAAACACAGAGTACGTGGGCGGAGAATGAAAGAAACTGCAAGGCGCAAGAAAAGGAAAGTCTACAAGTAGCTCCACCATCAAGATGGTTCGATGGCAAAATGAATTTAATAATTTAATATGTGTAAGGGTGAATTTAAGATCAAAGTCCACTACTGTAAGAAAGAATCAATGCAGATGAATCCTATTACTCACAAGAATCAATGCAGATGAATCCTATTGAAAACAACTGAGCAGCTCTGTTTAAGAAATCAATAAAGTGGCTGTTAAGCACTTGCAAATCTTGGATACCATAACATACCAGGTGAATCTTAAAACATGGATAAGGAAACTGTTCTGTTCGTATTGAAAAATATGCTGATTCTGAAAATTACAAGAAGCTCTTGGAATAAAAGCTGTGAAGAGGGTAAATCCCGGACTAGATTACAAACAATAGAGCAGCAAAATGGGAATAGAAGCCATTAGATGCATCAAAACTAGCCATAAGGAACGAAAACAACCAAACGGAATAATCCCATGAACGAAACAAAGGAAATAAGAATTAGAAATAGCTCTTCAAAGAGACCACCAGTGCCCATGATCTCAATACAGAATTACATCAAGGAAACATATTTTAAATAAACAAAAGAAAGGGGGCGTACAAAAGCAAGTATAGTTAAAAACTTACTTGAAGCAGTTTGATAATATAGCTGGTTCCATACACTCTCTGCACGACTGTGAACTTGTCAGGATCATCTGGAGGAAAATGTGGAGCCAAAATACAGTCTTCTGAGCATTTCTTGCGTTGAATTCTACAGGCAGCGCAGGATACAATCTTTCTCTTACCCATTCCTTGCGGTAATGGAATCCTTCGATGAATATTTTCCAATGCAGTTCCAATATTTATATTTGAAAGTTTTGAACCAAGAAGTCGGCTAGACCGACCATTTTCTAGCAGGCCCCCTTCCTATGAAGGAACCTGGGAATATTCAATGTATCTATAAGATTAACAGGTACACATAAATGAAAGAGTACAATGAACGAAGCAACGTCGAAGGTGCAAAAAAAGAAAGTGGAAAACTCCATTACGAACTAATGGGATAGTGCTTCTCGTTGTCTTGGAAACGTGTGAGAAAAGGCAAGAATGTTCAAAGAGAGTACATGGGCGGAAAATACGACAAAGTGTAATGCGCCAGAAAAGCCAGGAAACGTCCATAGCTTTTTTGACATTAACAGAAAAAAGTACATAGGTGGAGAATGCGACAAAATGTGATGTGCGGACATATGTATGCCACGACATCAGTAAAGTGACGTCTACCACAACATCAGAATGCACCATCCACTGTATTTATTTATTAATTGAAAATAAAATATATATTTTAATTTTGAATTACTTAATAAATATATTAAATCTGCATTCCGATGTTTCGATAGACAACTAACATATTGATGTTTTTGAACTGAGGATAGGTTTCTTCAGAATCTAAATCAGATTGTCTGTTTTTAAGCCATTGACCATCAAGATAGTTCTAATCATTTAAAATGATATATGATTAAATGAATTTAATAATTTAATATTATATATATTATTATTTTATTTTTTATTTTGTTTGTTGTTTTTTTTAAAAACTATTTTAAATTATTTGTGTAGACACTGAAAAATGTCTTAGGTCTCTTAAACACCATTTTTTCATTGTCTAGGGTCATTTTTCTACTATTAATTAAATTTATTTATTTAAATGACTCACATTTTCTCTCACTATTTGGATTAAATTTTTTATTTAATCAAAAAGTTAATTTGTCTTTTTCTTTTGCATTTAAATAATGTTTCCATTATTTGAAAATGCAATTTCCCTCTCAAACTAAAGTGATTTTTGTAAAATCAGTCAATTTCCGCATTCTTCCGCCAGTCTTGTTTCTATCTTATCTTGTCTCGTCTAATTTCATCTATTGATAAAAAATAAGTCATTTAATTTGGATCATCCATTTCACATTCGTCTCTCTATAAAAGGAGGTCTATCGTTATCATTTTAATACTAACATCTTTTATGCCAATATCAATCTTTTGAGGTTTGCATGCATTTTGGTTTGATTTAAGCTATTTTATGCATATTTCTATTTCTATCCATTTTACATGCATACAATATGTAGTGACAAATATTATAATTATATATTTCTACATATTTATGTCTCAACTTATCAATCAATACACATATCTTAGTATATTTTTCTAGAGATTACATTAATTTTACATATAAATACAACTATCCCTATACATTCTAGATTAAATATTCATTTAGAAATAAGATACATCTTAGATTATCTAGTAAAAGATGATTTCATGATGATTTTATTTGTGGGTGTGGATTGTTGACACCCAATCTTGTAATCAACATTTTCTTGGCTTTTTGGTTTATAATATAGCTCTTTCAATATAACTGATCTTAAGATTCATTGTCATTTTAAATATTTTTACTTAGTTTAAAATGGTATTGTTATGTTTTAAATATGGTCTTGTTTCTTTTTTCTGGCCTTATGCAACTTTTCAGGTTATGATGTCTTGCTAAGATTCATCTAGTGTAGTTATGCTAGTCTCTTAAACCCTATGTATGTCCTATTTGATGTCTTGGCTAGAATCCCTAATATTTATCAATTATTTATTAGTTAATTTCTATCACTTGTGATTAATAACTTAAGTGGATGTCTTTCATTTGTGTGGTTATTAGAAATCAACTAGAAATTCAGTCCTAATTCACATAAATAGAGTTTTCCTTGTTCATCTTGTTGGAAATGATAGTGCTTGTCATTGATGTCAAAGGTGTCAAAGATGTGGCAATGCTTCAAGGTCAAAGGTGTCAAATATATGATAGTTTGCTTTAATGTTTTTTCATGCATTTTTGCTTCAAGGTACTTCATGATTGTTTCAAGTGTTGGTAGATCAGGTGTATTCAATCAAAGCATCAAAATTTAAGTTTATTAAAGCAAGATCCAATAACATCAAGCATCGCAATAGGAAAAGCATCAAAGCAAGGTTCAATTGCATTCAATACATTCAAGATATTCAAGTTTAGTAAGGTAGTTTTTTTGATATTAATACTCAAGGCATAATATTCTACATTAGAAAATATCAAGGGTACAAGTGTTAGTATATGGTAAAGGAAAAAAAAAATATTGCTTTATCATTGACTTGTAGAGATTGAAGTAATATGGTGACAATTTCATTCTAGGGTTCATCCCTTGTGAAGGATTCTCAAAGGAAATATTGTTTCTTGTTATAGTTTAGCATTAACCTACTATAAAAAGGTTAAGTACCCCTTAAATGAATACTTAAGGGAAGTGTTTACATTAAGTGATCGACCCTTACTCCTTGGTTAACTGACTCAATAGATTAGGAACTTTTTTACTAACACCTATCATTAAATCAATGACTATTATACATTTGTTGAAGTGGTGGGATTAGTAGATCAATTTTCCTTGTTTAAACCTGAACAACGACTATTGTTCCAAGTTTTTATTTTGATAGTGTATGGATGTCATTGGTTGGGTTTTAAATTATTCATAGTTTTATAGCTATCTACAAGTAGTGATGAGTTGATGTATCTTTGCAAGTGTATGGAGATGCAATTTTTTGAAGTTAATGATATCATGATTTTGAAAAGAAAAGATAAAGAGTTATACTTTAATGTCAATGCTAAATAATGCCTCTATATGTTTGCCATACAGGATGATTTTTCTTACTAATGATGACCAATGAGTTGAGGAGATTTCAAGGGAGGTATGAGCTTGGTGTGAGTTTTATTTTGTGACCATGATACAAATTTTATGGTGGTATAATACATGATGAAGAAGACTTGAATATAAGGTTATGAGAGGGTTTCATGGTTACTTAGTATGATAGTATCCATGAAATGTGCCTTGTTCTTTATATAGAAAAATAATCAATATGAAATAACAAGCATATTTAGTTGGTTTATCGTCAATATTATGCACAATGAAGGATAATTTCAATTAAGTGAACCTAGCCTCTATACAATTGAAATTGTTCAAACATATCTCTTTTTGGATTGATATGTGTGATCTGAGAGTGATCACAAGTTAAGGTTTTTGTGTTGAAGCCAATAAAGTTTGTGCATGCTCTGAATAAGAATATAATCATGCCTTGACTGATAAAGTTGTCTATGTGAGTGAAGTTTTTCAATGTAAGAGAATATAATTGTCTTGTTTCATTATTTTCTTGAGTATGTGAGGGTTAGGTTGTATGTAGAATTTTTCTTATAGTCAAGGTGTATTTTGATGGTGCATATTGTAATAGGGTAACCCCATGAAGTTGTATTTCTTCTTTCATTGATGATTGGTCATTAAGACCATGGAGGATTGGTTAGTGATACTGTATTATGGTAGTGAGGCTGTATTTTGTAGCTAGTGGGGCTCTTCTAGTTAGGAACAAAAAGTAGCTAGTGAGGCTCCGTAGTCAGTGGGATTTTATTAAGCCAGTGAGGAAATTTTTCCTAAGTGGTTTTTTATCCCTATGAGGGTTTTCCACTCATGAAAATAATGTGTTATGTTTCTTTTTTTTTATGTCTCTTTTGAGTTTTCATGTGGTTTAAAGATCTGATATTGGCTATCACATTTTCAGTACATTCTTGAAACTAAACATTTGATGATTATAAAGAAGTTTTGTGCTTTGGAAAATCATTTGAATTTGAATTTGGTTATTGAAACATTGATTCACCCCCCCTCTTAGTATTTCCCATACTCCAACAAGTGGTATCAAAGCAAGAAACTTGCAAACGGTTTAACCAACTTAAGATTTCCTGATAGTGGAGTACAATGGGCAAGATGCATAGAAATAAAGTTTTTTTAAAAAGGAGAAAGGTTTGCATAAAAAAAAAGAGGAGTCTATAAAAAATCTTGATGATGTTTCTAATCTTCTTGGCTCTAAATATTGTCAACGAGGAACAAATGATGAATCTCAATTCATAGAGATTACAAATGAATACCCAAATGACCAAGAAACTGTTGAAGGAGGAGTTGATTTTGAAGGAGAAGTTGTTGTTGTCCTAGTTGATGTTAAAAGCCTTAGATTGTAAGAGAATCAGAGACTCGAGGTAAGACTTCAAGAAAGTATTAATGTTAATAAATTCCTAGTACAAAATCATAATGAATTTGAAAAGACAATTGAATTTATTAAAGTTCAAGTTGTGGAAAGAAAAAAGGGTTGAAGAAGAAATGGAAAATAAAATAAAATAAGAAAGAGACATGTAAATATCTAGAGAGTGAGATTGCCTCATTGAAAAAAATTGTAAAGGAAAACTCTTTGTTAAGAGAAAAAACTGTAAAGGATGTTGTGATTGTCAATTTGAAATTAGAGATTGAAGAAAAAAAAGGATAGATGATGTGACAAGGCTTGATTTGGAAGTCAAAATAGTTGAATACCAAAAGCTTGAAGGAGAAATAGTCTCTCTAAGGAAATATTTGTTGGCGATTTTTCTAGTAGAACCTAGTAGTTCTCTAGAGATTTGGCAAATCTCATAATGAAGAAACTATAAGGTTAGTGGCCAAAAAAATGAGCCCAAGATTTTTTGATCCTTGCTCCTTCATTTTTGTCTTTGTTAAACTAGGGAGGATAATCCCAAATACGCTTTCATGAAGTATATCAAATTAATAACAGATTGATTCCTAGTTGAATGCAAATAAAGCCCACCCCACTGAAGATTTGGCATATCTCCTAAGTGAGTGATGACTTGTTTGATATAAAAAATAATTCCATCCCATACACAATTCCTCGAAGGGGGACTTTAAATGAATATTGTTCTTATTTTAAGTTCAAGCCTAGGTGTGTTGCTTCCTCACATTTAATGGAATATTTTCAAGTAAACTGGTCAGTGTCTTATCAATTAGAGCACCTAATTCAAATATGCAAGGATTTATAATTTATGAACTACTCATTTTAGAAGTAGGTGAACTACCCTCATACTGCTTTCCAAATTATGGAAACTCAAAATGCCTAAAAGAAACACTCACTAGTTACTAATCCTAAGCAATTTCTTACAAATTTTATACCCTCTTCAAGAATTTTAATCAACACTTTGAGTTAAAGCTAAGAAAAAAATAATGCATTCAAAGAAAAAAAATTGAAGAGAAATGTTAACACCATTAGCATTTTTATTCATAACTTGTGAGAAATATACATAGGAGAGTATTTGTTTCCAGGAAAAGATATGTTTCTACATCAGTAGTTTATATATAACTTAATTAAGATTGTTACATATAGAACTTTATTCCTAAGACCATCTACTAGCATATTTACCCATATTTGATTCAAAATTCCTTTTCTGAGAAAATTATTCACCCAGAACCCTATTGAGACTGAACCACCAAAATAATATACAAAGAGGGAAAGAGGATCCCCTTTACTAGGCTCCTAGGGTTTTTCACCGTAGGAGCACTTGGTTTAGGAAATAAACTCTCTTTCTACTTTTGGTGATATGCTTTAGGTGATTGCATTCAAAGGATAGGGGGTTGATTGGATAGGGTTTGTGATATGTGCATGTGTATTGTGTGGCTAGAATTGAAAGTAAAATGATGTTAATCTAAAGGTATGCAAAGCAAATGAAATAAAACTAAACTAATGCAAACTAACTAAACTATATGCCCTAAATGAGAGTAATTTGGAAAATAATAGAGGAGGATAGAAGGTGTGTACTTAGAAAAGTGATGTTGTTGATGGATTCTCTCATGAACCTCTAGAAAATACTTGAAAATAGAAGAAGGACAATTACACCAAGTGGGGTGACCTAGTCCTCCAATCGGGAAACTTTGCCAAAATAGGTTTCAAGGAAATGGGTGCCCAAAAATAAAGAAACCATTTTCCAATCCTAGCACAAGGACAAGGTCGCCAAAAGGGGCAACCTAGTCTTCTTGTAGCTTTCTGAGGAATTAGGCTTTGATATTGTGGGTCATGGTTGATGTTTCCCTTTTCTGTTGCAATTGATGACAGGAACTCTCAAAATTGACCTATAGGATGTCTTCTTGCTCCTTATAGGGTTTGAGGCTTGGATGTGACTTGGGGAGAATGTTTTACTTCTTGCAACACATTGTACTTCACCAAATATGGATCAAAACCTACAATCACATGTAAAGACCAAGATAGTATTTGGGGTTAGGAAATAGGGGTTTGCCTAAGTCAAACCCCATTGTAGGTGATTAAACCCAAATGAGATAAAAGAAAAGGAATGTAAGATTGCAAGAGAAACTCAATGGAAATTCTTACCAAACCTTTGTTATTGATGGTCTCCAACATGCATGAACAAATCCAATGGAGATAGCCTAAAAACCCTAATGCTTGTATGCTTACTTGGGAAGCTTGAGTGTAAGAGTGATTGTCAAGATGAGTGAAGGTGAAAAATGATCTTAGGAGAGGGGAAAATTAGGATGAAAACCCTTATTTGTACATGCAAAACCCTAATTTTCCAAAAAATGACTCATGATAGGCTGACCTTAGGGCTCAGGAGGCAAATGGGCATGTGCAGGATCATCATGGAAAAAATAGGCCCTTAAGTGGCAAGAAAATTCATAAAAATCAGAGATAGGCAACTTGACGTAAAAAATTGAATAAGTTAACTATATTATTTCAAAAATATGTAAGAATCGAATCTGTTACAAATTTAATGTAGTTTCTAAACTACTAGGTTTCTTTTTGTTTTTAAAAAATCTATTTGGTGAAAATTTGAAATTTCAATGGAGTAGTACTTAAATTTTAGGGAAAAAATAAGAAGTAGGTGTCTGTCTGACCACCCTAACCACAATAAAATGATAGTATTTTTTAATAATATTTTAGATATAAGTAGAAGACTCATGTCCCTATGTGATGCATATTTCTTTGTAAAAAATTTCCAAATAAATAATTAATTATGAATTTTTTATTACAACTTTTAAAAAATATTAAAACTCGTACGTCTGACCACCTTAACTTGGTCAAAACTTCATGAAATTCATTTCCTTTTTTTTAATCCTATATTATGTGAACCATAGAATGTGACACATGTTTCAGATTAAACAAAAGTGATACCCTTTGAAAGCTATAGATGTTTTTCAATCAGCCTATCCGTCGACACTTTAGTCATAATTCAAATAAAAAATGAATAATAGTTAGTTATTAAATTCAAAGTAAATCATAATTTATATTGGTGGAAAGCTAAGAATCTCCTTTAAAAACCCTTTTTGTTTCATCAATTTTGGGTAAAAAAAAAGTCGTGAGCCACATGGGCCATCATATCACTTACATATCACCACTTTTTGGCCCATCATGATCCTACACATACGCAAATTCTCATTAAGAAATTGTTTTAATTTTGAATTTTATTCCTAAAAGGACTAGGTCACCCAAAGTGGTGACCTAGTCCACTTGGGAAAATCCAAGTGGTGGTCAGTAATAAAATAGTGATTAATGAGGTTAATTAGCCTTGCTTCCCGAAACACACTTTAATCGGGCCTAAAAGTACATTAAGGGGAAAAATTAGCATTGAAAAGTGTTAAAAATTGGAGGAGAAGCCAAGGAAAGGGTGAAAATGTCTTACACCACCTTGGTACAAGGCTTGGAAAGGGGAAAAAGGGTGTTATTTAGGTGAACTATGTTGAAAGGGTCTTAGAAAAGTGAGGAAATGTGTTACAAAACTTCACAACACCTTAGTAAAACATCATAAGGTTATTGTTGAATTGCAATCTTACAAGACCGAATCAAGGTAAAATAAGACTAAAATCTAATGGAAAAGGAAAAAAATGAGTGAAAAAGTGCCAAGGTATACACTTTTTGGTGACATAGAGACATAAAATTTTGACCCCTGTAATGAGCCAAAAAATCCCTTTTATAGAATAAGGGAGTCACAAGCATTAGGATGAATTACATTTACATTTCATTTCATTTTGAGATCATTTGCACTAGAATTTGAGGTGTCCCCAATTTGTTACATGCAATCATTGAGGAAAATAGAAGAGTAAAAGACATCATCCCACATTCCCTATATGTAGACCCGCCAGCTCATCAAAAGGAAAAATTGGTTGTAGGAGCATCATCCTAGTCCTTACATACCAAAGAATATTATCCACTCGTAATCTCAACAAAAACCTACATACTACCCAATGCTAGGAATTCTGGCATCTCTCCTATACACCGGCCCAAATAACTTTCACATTGAAACACTAGAAACAAGAAATCACATGAATGTTGAATAGTACAATCCTAACAATAGGGCCATGGTGTCATTAAAAAATAAATGGGGCATAGTCATCACCTTGAGTCATTAGCCTCAAAATAGACTAGCCCACACCTTGCTCGTTGTGTAACTAGAGGAATTGTCACTAGCACATCATCGAAATCATCAGATGGTAAAAGAGAGAGGTGATAATAATCACCCTTTGAGTTAGTGTCACCCTCAATTTATAAGGGACTGTTAGAGAACTCACCAAAAGAATTAAGTCCTCCAAAAAAACCTTTACAATACTTGCAGTTTTCTTTGTCTTATTTTCATATTCCACTAACTCCTTGCCTTTGACCTAGAATAATTCTTCTGAAACCATTCGGTTCATTAGATGGTAGTTTCTCCTAACACCATACTTTTTAAATTTCTTGCACCCCCTCAAATTATTTGGTGTATCCGGAGCTCCCTATGTATCAACCTCATCCTCTGGGGCATTCTTCTTAGACTCTGGAAAACTCAATCTCCTAGACCTCTGAACTGGTCTAATAGACTCTCTTGACTTACTCATCCTTCTAGCATAAAGAACCAGTAGACATCTTTTTCTCTCAAACTCAAACTTATACAAATTTTTAATGAGAAGTATGGCAATTATTCCTCCTTATAACGAGTCATGCAAATGTGCCAACCATTAATTATTCAAAGAAAACCAATGCACCTAGGCTGACAATGAATCTGCCTTGATCCATTTAATCTTCACCATTGATCATGTTTTAAAAGATAAATCAACGGGTGAATCACAATGCAACCACTTCCAATTAAGTTTTAATTGTTCTTTAATGCTCCTTTAAATAAGAAAGGCTCTGAGTAGATATACATCTACTCTGTACATATCGTCAATTAAAACTTTCTTGCCATAATTACCCGCTCACCCGTAGGAATTATTTCACTTGTATTTCTTCTTATCAAAACAATGAGGATTGAATTTGATCTTGTCTCAAAATATCAGCCTATAAATTGCCATGCTTTGTTCCACCTTTTCCACACGTATCATTTGCAGTCAGAGTTGATGATTGAAATTTCAAGCATGTGCCTTAACGATTCAAGGTTGGAAATAGTGCAGTTCAGAAATAGCATCTTCTCAGCAAAACTTGGAAGTATTTCAACTTTATTTAGAGCCCACCGGAGCTTTTAATAAAGTCCACGTGGAACTTGCCTACTTTCCCATTAGAAGACACAAAACATGGATAGGGCCACTATGGGATTGGTCGTAAATTAGCCACATCATCGACCATCAACCATTGAATTAATCTTTGAATAAGCAAGCCTTCACCTATGAAGACTAGCGGGTCCCACAAAGCAACATGCGTCACACCACCCGCTAACCCGTGTGACCAACCTTCCTTACTATTGTAGATGAATAAGAGCACAAGGAACAACTTTGATAAAAACATGTGTAATGAAATCCATCATTGATTTCCATTGGGAAAAATCCACTTCATCCTAGAGAAAATAATCCCACCATCAAATAGTACCACATGGCCATCACCCAGTAGCTTGTGTCTTTAAAATAATATGCAATAAATCAAGAAGCACTCATGGGGAGTGGTAGAGATATGGCCATGTCTTCAATTTCTCAGTCGTTGATCTTCTTTGCAAAGCACTAGTCATCCTCACCAAGGAGATCAAGCCCACCAATAAACTAGACATGTGGTCGAAGCCCGCCAGCCCATATGAATAAAATAAGAAGAGGTAAAACTGCAAGTGCATATAGGGAGAGGCTAGAATTAAATCTGACAGTCAACTGACCAATCATGAAGCATCATTTTTGCACATGTAGCAAAATTTATTCATAAAAAGGGGCCATCTCGAAGTAATGAGATATTAAGCCTCCATAATGAAGGCTTAGGATATAAAACAGTTTAAGATTAAGCCTTTGATCACAGGAAATTATGACCAAGGAAATGATAAGATAACCAGAAAACCTAATCATAGGGGCCAGTAAGACAACACATATGATGACATAAGTTACAACATAAGTGACTAGGAATGGGGATAGCATGTCAATGTAGTTTTAAAATGACAAAGGGTTCCTGATTAATAGGCCAATCTTGAGGAGTGGTAAGGATATAAAACCCTATCATATGTAAATGAATATGACCAAAAATCAAAAAACAAGGGACCAAACTAGACTTTGGAGAACAATTAGAATGAGACCAAAGTTTTTTGGAAAGGTTCCATTAGTGTCTCTAGTTGAGGACACATGCCTTACACATGCATGGTGATATCCCATAATCATTGAGTGAAGCAAACTAGGTAAAAAGGAAAAAATAAAACAAACAAAAACAAACAAGCAAAAATAAACTATTCACAAAATCATATAGAGGCCAAAAAAATTAGATCCAATCTTCATTCTATTAGAAACCTTCTTCTGAGGTGCAAAATTTAATATGCATCCTTTAAGAAAACCCAGGTTTCCCTTTTCTATAGGTGGCACCAAGCCACAAAAACCTAGGACCAATTCCCACCCCTATCAAAAATCAACCTTTTGAAAGAACTATTGTCCTTCCGTCCACATTTTACTTTTCATCCCATTGCAGCAAACATAGCTTTCCACTCACAAGGAGAAAAAAGTGGTGACAAATGAAAAAAAATTGATTATAAATACTGCCACTGACCATTCTTAGTAAACTATTATAAATGTAATCTTTGTCACTCCTCTTTGTATAATTAGGCATAAACTAGGACCTTTCATGATCACATGACACATATGTGTTATATTCATCATATGGAATATGTTAAAATTGAAAAAATATTCCTTACTCTTCGTTTCCTTGTCATGTTTCATCAGAATACATTCCATATGAAATGGAAACTGAAAATGTTCAATTTCCTCCTGTAGACATACGAAATTAGCATTACTAATTAAACATCACATTCAATCATTATTTCCTTTTAATTAATTAAACCTCCTAAAGTCTTGATTTAATTAAATCCAATTAAATCACTCATATTCATTTCCTCTCATTTGATTTAAAATAAATACAAAAATTTAAATCAAATGTTATATCACCTAAACTCCTGTTAGATTAATCAAATCATGATTAGTTTAATCCTAATTACATGAATCCTCTAGATTCATCCACTTGCACAATAAATCATTTAAATTGATTTATTAAAGTACCTATTTTCCCTCACAAGGGCATATTCCCAAGGAATATACCGTCATTAACTCTCATGTTTTGACTTTTTGGACAAACACAATTCCCCCCAAAAACCCTCAACCATACTCATTTATTGCCATTTTCAAATTTGAAATGGGCACATTGGCCAAAACTTGCACAAGCATAGGCCAATCCCATGGTGACAAGTGGCTTTCTCCTATTGGATGGGATTTAGTCCCACATTGCCTAATCTTGGCTTCTCCTCTCTCAATTTCTCCTATAAATGCAATGCATTTTCTCTCATTTCATCATCTACAATCTACAATCTACAATTTGAGCACTATCACTATAGGCAACTTGAGCTCATTTAGCATCTCATTGTCTATAATCTCATTTAGCTTATCAAGGTTTGGGAAAGGGCTCTTTCACATATTCAAGGAGCACCAATCCACCATGGAATAGATTTGCATTCATGTTTTATGTGCTTTATTTAGTTTTCATTATTGTTTTAATATCTCATTTAGTATGTTTAAACTAGATGCAATATTTCATGAGGATATTGGAGTTGTGCTAACCATTTACAGATTTTGATATCAACAAAATGGCACTAGAAGGAGGGTGAAATTGGTTGATAAAATTTGAAGATTTAATCTTTTGTATTAGTTCTTCATGCTTCAAAAAAAAAAAAAGATAAAAAATGAATTGACATATCAAACATCATGTCATCTTTGATCATATGGCTTCTTGAAAATTCCTAAAAAATCTTTTTTTTTTAAGCATTCTAATCAATGTTTTTTTATTGTTTCACGGCTACATTGCATCAACAAGGATAAATCAAAGAAAATTTGAGTTGCAAACTTGAACTCTAACTTAACAAAAGCATTTTTTAATGCTTATTATGACTATCTTGAGCTTCAATTTTATGCTTTAGTTTTTTGTTTTAGACCGACTTACTTTTTGGATTCTAAAAAGAACACTACAAAAGTTTTCATTTTTTAAACAGAACATTAGAAACTCACTAAGCTTTTCGATTTGGTCTGAAATTGGACAAAGAAACCTTCACATCTCAATTGGTGCTTTTAAAACGAACTCATCACTGCTTTGAGGTATAAAATGAGCAAGTGCTTGCCATGTTTTGCAATCTTTTTAACAACTTAATATCATTGAAAAGGTGTATGCACTTCTTTTGCACTTCACAACAATTTTGAGAATCAAAAGCATTTTGGTGATATTAAGTTGTGAAAAATATTGCCTTCACATTTCAAATTGGGAACTTAAAATTGAACAAACTTGTATAGTGTGAGAAAAAGGCATTGCGAGTGTTCTCTCTTTGTTCATGCAAACAAAGATGATCGAACTACAAATGCACTTACTCGCTATTGTATACCTTTAGAGGGCCCGCCTTGTGGGAAAAAGTACTCACCCAAGGGAACAACCCAATCGGGAACACGCTAAATCCAAGCAACTTCCAACCGGTATATAAGTGTGGATTCTCGAGGAAAGTTCATGAACCACCAGGATTATTCTGACGAGATGGAAAAAAATGGACTCTCGCCGATGTCGGATAATCCCCCATGTACGAAATGCCCGCATTAGAACCCTTTGTTTAGAAAAGTTCAAAACCTTATCTATTTTGTTGGTGCAAGAGGTCATGTCCTCTGAACCCGCCCCACATTATACATGTGGTTTTTTTGTAGAGATCGAAAGTATGCCATGGGAGATTGATGGGTACTAATGCTTGGATGACCCAAGAAGTGTGTGCCATGGAGGGGAGCCAGTGTGGTCAAGCATTTATCCATCCACATAAAATATGCGTAGCTGGATTCGTCCAAGTGGGAACCCAACAAAATATTGTCTCATCATCCTAGAGTTGTAAAAAGTGCTTGGAAGTGAAGAATACATTTCTTGGTCCTAAAAACATTTGAAAACAAACATTCACATGACCTTCAAATTTCAAACCCCTTTTAGGAAACAGATACCTTTGACGAATTTAAGCACTCTTTCTTTCCCTAGGGATCATATCCTTAGAGTTTTCTAAGTGCTTGGATTCTATCACCATTTGTTTTCAATAAGGTTAAACATAGGAGACTTTTTCCCTATTTTCCTTGATTTCCACATAATGGAATTTGTGGGATGAAAATGAAAGTGGGGCATTAGACATATAGTTTGAAAAGATAAACAAGCAAGTGTTTTTGGTAAAAAGAATACACTAAAGAAGGATAAAAGACAAATTGGATTACACATGTGTTTTGTAAAGTGATTTCTCACAAAATCAAAATCCAAAAACCAAAGTTCAAGAAGCTTAGTCTAAAATCCTATGAGTAACGCCTTGAGATGCTCCTTAAAGTAAGAGAAAGATTGGTTTACAACTTTTACAAAAAAGGTTCAAGAAACAATCCTGAGTTGTATGCATTCTATTATCAATAGAATCCTGAACTTTTTGAAAGGATTTATTTCCTTCTATAGGAGATATAGCATGTTTTTCAACACCAAGGTCTTGTAAGAAGAAGTGTTATTCTAGGTCAAGTCTAGGATCAAATTCAATCACGTTCATCCATCTCCCAAAATCGGTCAAAAGTCACCTCACCAACAACTCTTGGAAACTTTGTAAACATATTCTATGCTAAACTTTTAGGAAAAATCAAAACCACTTTGTTTGACTTAACACACCTAGTCAAACCATCATCTTATACACGAGTTTTCTCTAGGATAACACAACTTCCTAATGTTAACGAGTTGATCTTGTTTGGCTTAACACACTTAGCCAAATTATCAAATCATCACCTCTTTTGACTTAACACACTTAGTCCAACCGTCCTCTTATGTACAAGTCCACTCTAGGATAACACAACTTCCTAGGGTTTACAAGTGCATTTATCACATTTTGTTTGACTTGACACATTTAGTCAAACTATCAATCCAATCATGATCAATTAAAATCCTAAAAAGTTTAGCATTTCCTTCAAATTTTCTTTAAGACTTCCATTCATCCGTATCACTCATCTTTCATTTATCTCATCCTCGTCATCACTTTGATCCTTCAATTATCATAGTTCTTCGCTTCTTTGAACCTAAGGTTTAGACCGATCTAAAGAATTAGAGGTTCATCTCTTACATTCTTGAAAATTGATCTTCATTTTATGGTTCAAACTCAATCTCAACACAAGAGGGACATGGAATATAAACTTGATCCATCCATCATGAGCAATTCGAGTCAACCAAACTATCCAAGTCTCGCAATACCATTTGATTATCGAAACTCATATTATGCATGGAATCGTCATCTCCTCCAAACCTCAATGGTACAACAAATGTGAGTATGCCAAATCTAAAGTTTGGAACACCTTTCTCAATGATAGATTTAAATCCAAGTCCAAATCTGCAAATATATCAACCAAACACTCAATGCATGAGTTTTCCAAACAAAATTATCCCACCAAATCCATACATGCCAAATACAAGTTTGTTGAACATGAACACTTCTAGTCCACACTTGGTGAAATTTGGGATAGATATGCTTGCAAATCCCCTTAATTTTGTTCAAAATCCTAGCAGTATATTTGCAACTCCATATGTGGATTGAAGTCAAGGTAACACCATGCAAAATGAAAGTTACCTAAATCAAGGCAATATGATTCCAAGGCAATATGATTCTCAACCGCAACAATGTTCAAAGTCAACCTATAATGCCAAATCAAAACATCATACCAAATCATCCCATTTTTCCATCGATATCACAATAGTAGGTGGCAACCATCCAAGCAATCCCAACCATAGTAACAAGACTCAGACTCGGCTCGGACTCGGCTAGGGTGACTCGACTCAGGACTCAGGGACTCGGGACTCAGACTCAGCGTAGACTCGGCAAAATGAAAAAAAGTTGAAAAAACCCTAGAAATTTAGAGATTTTTAATGATTTAAAACTTGTTTCAAGCACCCTTTATTGAATACTATAAAAATAAAATAAAATTTGATCATATACACAAGTATACAACGATCACATAAGTATAAAGTACTCAAATTGTAGTTGCGCCGCTGAAGGAAATACCATACTTAGATATATAAAATTAGTCAAATGTATACAAAACTCATGGAATATGAAATACATAACATCAAATGTTCCAGAAAAATATGAAATATCAAAACAATAGCTATAATTCTATGACTCTATGGCATAGTGGAGCCAACATCCTTCCTACGAAGGTGTAAGGATCCTGGATGATGAAAAGTTACTTACATAAGTATTGTAAAATGAAAAGTTTTAAGTTTTTAACTTTAAATTTGAATTTGATAATGAGATACATCTAGATTCTAAAATAATACAATTTAAATATAAATTTTAGAACAATTGAACGAAAAAGAATTACCTGGCTACATGGAAGGGAATGGTGCAGTAATACCAAAAGTCTACAATGGTCTTTTTTGTTGCATCATGTGTGTCCTGTTTCCAACCCATGCTCTCAAGCAATGATTGAGAACTAGGAGTAGTGTGTGGTACAAAATATGAGTCCATGACATCAAATGTTCCAAGAAAAATATGAAATATAAAAACAATAACTACAAGTCTATGGCTCAAAGGAGTTTGCATCCTTCATACGAAGGCATCTAAGGTGGGTTGTACATGATGCAGCAATTGCAGCCATAGTCTCTGCTTGTGACTCTAGGCCACCCTCACCAACATTAGTTTTGGATGTGTTTGCTCATGCTTTAGCCTCCTCATCTACCATGACTATAGCCTCAACCTCTCTATCTACCCAATCAACCCAATCAAGGTCCTCATCACTAGCACAAGTATACATCGATCATATAAGTATAACTATAAACACAAATTTTAGCTGAGTTTCTCAAGAAAATAACACACTTAGATATATAGTGAAAGAATCAAATGTATAAAAAACTCATGGAATATGAAATCCATGACATCAAATGTTCCAAACAAATATGACAATAGCATACTAGATATACAATCAAAGACTCAAATGTATACAAAACTCATGGAATATGAAATCTATGACATATCAAAAGATTCAAAACAATAACTAGAAGTTTATGGCTCAAAAGAGCCTGCATCTTTCCTATGAATGTGTCTAAGATAGGTCCTGGATGATGTAGTAGCCATAATCTGAGATTCTCAAGTATCAAGGAGATTGCCCTGATGGGGTTGAGAGGTAGTGCCCTTTGTGGGGGTTTAGGCGCAGTGCCTCTAGTGGGGTCAAGGGTCAACTCCCCTCGTGGGAGTTTGGGGGTAGTTCCCCCAATGGGGTTAAGGGGCAATGCCCCTTGCTGGGGTTTGGGGGCTACGCCCCTTGCAGGGATCTGGGAGCAGCGCCCCTAGTGGGCTCAAGGGGCAATGCCCCTTGCAGGGTTTGGGGGCAGCGCCCCTTGCAGGGGTCTAGGGGTAGCGCCCCTAGTGGGGGTCTAGGGGCAATGCCCCCAGCGGGGTCAAGGGGCAGTGCCCCTTGAAGGGGTCTAGGGGCAGTGCTTGGACTCGGTCAAACCTTGCCTTTTGTCGAGTCTTGCTGATGGGACTTGCCTGGACTCGATGAGTTTTGTGAGTCTACCAGACTTGGCGAGTCCAGCCAGGACTCGGTAGGACACGACCGAGCCCGAGCCCGAGCCCCCAGGACTTAGCCAAGGTGACTCGACTCGGGACTTGCCGAGTCTAGGCGAGTCTCGTAACTATGATCCCAACAATCAACACCATCCCCAACCCACCACCACCACCACTGCCAAAACACAACATGAAAAATTCATTCTCCATCATGTTGCAAGCCACTCAAGAAGCTTCCCACAAAAAGGCACTCCAAGTCCAACAAGCTGCACAAGTAGCCCAACAAGCTTAGGCTCAAGCACAAGCCCAACACCAAGCTCAATAGGCACAAGCACAATTTCGAACACTATTGCAAGCAATCCATCAATAAGTGCATCAACAAGTAGCTCAACAAAAAGCCCAACAAAAATCATTGTTGGCACAACAACGACATGAAAAAAATAAGCATTGTTGGCTCAACAGCAAAGATAGGCATTACTCGCTCAACAAAGCTTACAACAAATTCCCACCATAATTCTTGAAATCAAAAATCAAGATCAATCTATCAATGAGCACCTTGAAGATGTTTCCAACTCGACCAATGATCAAATCAACATACACCAAGAGCTACTTTTCAATCATGATCAAAATCCACCAAAAATACCCAACAATGATCAAATTAAAGAAATGTCAACATCACTTGATCCTGTAGTTGAAGAGATTGGTAATCTCTCTTCCACAATTGTTGTAAAAAATGTTCAAGATCTTGAAGATGCTTCTACCCCATCCAGTGATCAACTCAACATTCATCAAGAGCCACTTTTTAGTGATCTATTTCAAGATGTGTTACAATTATTTGATCCCATTGACATAAGCTGCGATCCATCGACCAATGATCATATCAAAAATGTCTCTACATCGCCTTATGAGTTAGAGGACATATCTCAAGAACGTATTCCAAAGCATGATCAAAATCTTCCATCAAGGTCTAGCAATGGCCCTTCCAATGACATATTGACATCCCTCGACCTCATGATTACAGATAGTGAAGGAATCATCAAAGATCAAAGTATATTGAGCCAATTTTCGTGCCTAAGAACGATGTCCAGGACCCCACTATAAGCAATCCATCCTTTGAAATCGACCCATGTCAAGAACTTGATCCAAAGCATGGCGAAAGCAATTATAGAATTAGTCAAGATGAAGAATTCGTATATCCAAGATACTAAAATGAGGTAATGTAAACACTCCTATCTATACAAGATGTCGCAAATAAGGATCACATCCATATAGCACATTTTCCTCCATTTGCCCATGATATGCTTTCTTTTGATGGACACGTAGATGATTTTCTTTCAAAACAAGAGTCTCATACTCTTGACATCATTACCAAGGAACAAGAGTCTCCTACTCTTAACATTTTTGCACAAGACCAAGATGTACAAATATCTTGTGAAAACATATCAAAAGAAAATCATGAAGAAGGCTTCTACAAAAGTTACAAATCAAAAATATCCTATGGACACCTAGCAAAAATAGATCATGAAGAAGACTTCTACAGAAGTTTTGAATCAAAAGCATCATACAAAATCATATCAAGAATGAATCCGGAGGAAGAATTTTAGAGTGAATCTTTAACATCACTTGAAGAATCAACTAAATCTGATATTTCACAAGATCAAGCTACAAATATCAATTAGGCATTCATCCGACATGTGGAGGATCCTATCACTTATAAAGTTGGATCACTCACCTTTGTAAGGGAAAATTATCTTATCAATAAGGAAGCTGTCACTTTTGAAGATCCACCACAGAGAAGAGAAGGATTAGCTCCTTGTTTCCAAGGTAAATCATATCCTATGGCAAATAAAAAATTTCAGCAGATGAATTATCAAGGTAGAGGATTAGGCCTACATGAATAGGGTATCCTAGAACCAGTGCAGATTGTTGGCAATCCTAAGTGTCAAGGCCTTGGTTATTCAAAAATCAAGGGATATAAACATATCAGGGATACATCTATAAAACTGGGGGCAACTTCGTCTCGAGAAAATGTCAACATAGGGAGCATGAAGAATCCTTATGATGAAACCAATGCCAATACTACAATCTTCCATGTCATGAATCTCTATACACCCATCACCCCATCCACGAATTGGGACCAACAACAAAAGAAAGACTTGAATCAAAGCATGAACAATGTCATCAAAGAAAAAAAAGTAGCGAAGCATGAAGGACAAGTCAAATACATATGGATATCAAAAAATACAAAGAAAGACTATCCCTATCAAACTCCATTAGTCAAAGAAACTATGGGGCAAAATAAAAAAGGGAAAAGTATCCATCAAAGATGTCGCCAAAAGCAAAAAAATGCTTCTCAAGCGACGTACAAAATGTATCAAGTAGTTGGTCCTAATTCCATGCACAGTTCTGTATCCACTCATTATTGCTCATCTTCCCAAGTTTGGAGAGTCAAAGGTTCCAAACTATCAACCAATCCATCTTTTATTCCTAAACACACTCCATCCATGCCAATACGCATGATATCAAATTATCACATTAACCATGTATTGGAAGTGACCCTTCATCATAAGGATTCAAAAGGCACCCTATTGTGATGTGCACACAAAGACAAAGTTAGCTCTGGTATCGACAAAGCAGAAAAAATTTCTCAAAATTTTCTTTCAAGTGCACATATCTTGGCAAAACAACTTCTTCAAGCAGGATATTGATGGCACATTATGACAAAAGCCTCAATGTCATCAGTACTAGGTGATTCAACATCAGCTTTAAGTCTCTTAGAAAATACAAAAAAACTAGAAAAATGTCTTGAAACAATGGTCACCTTGATGAAAACCTGGCGAATAGGCATCTTGGCGACAACAAAAAAATCAAAAAATATAAAAAATCCAAAAAATCAGAGAAAGGATTGAAAACAAAAGAAAAAAATCGTCCTCTAGCGAAAACCATTTCGGTGGCACTTTGGACAAGTACCATGATGAAAAACTGGAAAACAGGCATCATGTGTAGAATGAAGCATCTACATGCACTATTTCCATGGAAAGCATCCTATCACATCCATAAAAAAGCCATCATCCTAGCCATATCATTCGTTCATCCATAAACCATCTATCTATCTTATCTGGATCTTGACCAAGTTTGGTACAAACTTCACACTTGTTTATGGTAAGCATCTTGACATGGGTCATTCTCACTGATCCTACCCTACCCAACATTATCTGAGCCTTGAAGCATTATCCAAATGAGAATCCTCTATTTTGAACACCATTATCTTATCGCAAGATGATACATACCCATTTGTCCATTCGTCTATCCAAGAATCCACCCATGATCGTTCAAACATTGCTAGACAGTAGGAGCAGATATTTACATCTTGCTTCAAGAATAAATCTTGATATATATCCTCCAACTTATGTAGTGATCTGAACATTGGTAAACGTGAAATCAAAATGTTCAAAGCATTTGTGAGCCAAAAAATCCCAAATCACTAGCCCATGGCATATTTTGACAGGAAGATGTTCCTTACCAAATTTTATTTTTCATCGAGCATCAATCCAAATAATCAATATCAGTTGCATCTAATGTGTACTTCAACGTCACATCAAAATCATCAAAGCAATTTTGTTTCAAATCAAGCTTCATCAATCTTGATCAATCGAATCCAATCAATCATCACCTTGTTTGACTTAACACACTTAGTCAAACTATCATCTTGTGCACGAGTTTACTCTAGGATAACACAACTTCCTTGGGTTTAGAAGTTCATTATCATCACTTTGTTTGGCTTAACACACTTAGCCAAATTATCAAATCCATAATCACCTCATTTGGCTTAACACACCTAGCCAAATTATCCTTTTTGTACAATTTTACTCTAGGATAACACAACTTCCTAGAATTTAGAAGTGCATTATCACTTTTTTTTGACTTAACAGACTTATTCAAACTAATCAATCCATCAATCTGATCGATCAACATTAAGCTTGGTTTTCAACAAAATCCCAAAACAAAGCATTGATATCATATCCATACCTAATCGTCAAAATCATGCGAAAATTCAAAAACATTCAAATGTCCATCAAAAAATTCAAAAGCATTCAAAATTCATCAAAAAATCCAAAAAACATCCAAATCATTCAAAAAAACTCCAAAAACATGTCGAAATATCAGAAAATCTTAAAAAAAAAAAAAAATGATCATTGAGCCTTGTTAGTCTTTCACCTTGTCGAGCTACGTCGTCTCTGAGCTTGAATGTAGGAAAGGTTTATCTTTGATCATCCCCTGAGACATCTAGGTTAGTCCTTAGGCATCCGTCGGATTAGAAATCCATTTGCCCATCTGTTTTTTACACTTAGGGTCAATCCTTAGGTGTCCGTCACAATGACATTCGGTTGCCCATCTAGTTAGGCGTCCATTGTAGGGGCACCCGTTTGTCCATCTAGTTTACTTTTTAGGATTTTAGGCGTCTATCACAATGACATATGTCTACCCATCTAGTTAGGTGTCCATCACAGGGGCATTTGTTTGTCCATATTTTTCACATTTTAGACATCCGTCGCAATGGCAATCCATTTCCTCATCTATCTCATCAGCAGTCAAGTCAATTATCATCCGAACTATGTCATCTCTAAGATTAAATGTAGGAAAGGTTGATCTTTGATCATCCCCCGAGACAGTTAGGATAAGTCCTTAGGCGTCTGTCGCATTGGCAATCCGTTTTCCCATCTTCTTTTACATTTAGGTCAATCCTTAGGTGTCTGTCGCATTGGCAATCCGTTTTCCCATCTATCTTTTCATTAAGTCAAGTTTGTCGTCAGTCAGACTATATGGTCTCGATGTATATAACGTAGGCAAGGCTAATCTATGGATCAGCTCCCAAGACCCCTAAGATAAGTCTTTAAGCTAGTCTATTTGTCATAAATCTTGAAAATACCAAAGACATTGTAAAATGTGAAAATACCAAAAATAGCCTCAAAATATTTGAAAACCCAAAATGGTGCACCCGTCTCATCTTGCTTTCACCCACAATAATAACCATTCTTAATAAATCAATCGTCACCTTCATCCTTTGGTGAAGCAATCAGAAGCAAGTTTAGTAGGTTCCAAAGTGAACACCTAATTGTCAGAGTCTTAAACCTAAGTCAGTAAGCAAGCAAGTTGGTCAACTCAGAGTATCAATAGCTTATCACCTAATCAGTCTCACCAAAACCCTGATCACAACATGTCTTAGGATGAAGCTTTCCCACGATAGAAATAAGCATCAGGTACCCCACAATAGGTAGCCTTGGCTAGCGGTATGAAGAACATTAGCTTGTTTTTTTACTTTATCTGCTATTTTTAACTTATCTTATTTTGCGCTCATTCCTAGGACCTCTCGATGATGCCTAAAAAAAACAAGTTTAGAGAGAAAGGAATGGGGCAATGATCATTATATTTTTATCTGCTGTGCTTGTTGGATATTCTTGTAAAATAACTTCGTCATGCATATTGTGTTTTGTTTGTAGGAAGGATGTTTTAGGTATCTTGTTTACCACATAAGAAGGCTTTGCCTTTTTACGTCTTGGCCCGAGATGTCTAGAATATCTGAACTACATTCTGAATAAGGTTATGTTTGTCAAGTGTGAACAAGAGTACTCCTATCTGTTTGACAAGTCAAATTCCATCACACTAGGCGCCACGCCATCCTGGTTCTTAATACCTTGATGCATCACACCTACGTGTTTTATCAAACATAAAGAAAGGTATGATATTTTCCCATCCTTGGATAAGTAGTACATCATCATCATTCATCATCATATCCAATAAAGTCTCGATGACTAGGAGACTTTTTGGACTTCTTCATCTTCTTAAATTTAAGGGTTGATCCCTCTCATTCTTCTATCCTCTTTCATGCTAACAATGCATCCATCTTGCATCTTTCATAATCATTTTATGTCATCATAGCACAACATCATCCACTTCACATCTCATTTTCATAATCATTTAAGTTGTTTAGGATAATATAAATTTGTTATTCGAAGCATCTTCCAAACATCTCATTTACATCCTCATTATCATATAGATCATATAGTCTAACCATCCATACATCCATTTTGAACCTCTTTATCGTGAGATTGACCTCAAATCAAATCTTTTCACTCGATCTCTCGAGGGGGCAATGTACTAACATACTTCTTTTTGCTGGGGCATCCAAAAAATCAGATTTTTTTAAAATTTCAATGTCAGCGGCATCATTCTTTGAACCAATGCAAAAAGTACATTGCCTCAAAGAGGGGAAAAATGTAGACATACGAAATTATCATTACTAATTAAACATCACATTCGATCATTCTTTCCTTTTAATTAATTAAATCAAATTAATTAATTAAACCTCCTAAAGTCTTGATTTAATTAAATCTAATTAAATCACTCATATTCATTTCCTCTCATTTGATTTAAAATAAATACAAAAATTTAAATCAAATGTCATATCACCTAAACTCCTGTTAGATTAATCAAATCATGATTAGTTTAATCCTAATTACATGCATCTTCTAGATTCATCCACTTGCACAATAAATCATTTAAATTGATTTATTAAAGCACCCATTTTCCTTCACAAGGGCATATTCCCAAAGAATATACCATCATTAACTCTCATGTTTGACTTTTTTGGAAAAACACAATTCCCCCCAAAAACCCTCAACCATACTCATTTATTGTCATTTTCAAATTTGAAATGGGCACATTGGCCAAAACTTGCACAAGCATAGGCCAATCCCATGGTGACAGGTGGCTTTCTCCTATTGGATGGGATTTAGTCCCACATTGCCTAATATTGGCTTCTTCTCTCTCAACTTCTCCTATAAATGTAATGCATTTCCTCTCATTTCATCATCTACAATCTACAATCTACAATTTAAGCACTATCACTATAGGCAACTTGAGTTCATTTAGCATCTCATTGTCTATCATCTCATTTAGCTTATCAAGGATTGGGAAAGGGCTCTTTCACATATTCAAGGAGCACCAATCCACCATGGAATAGATTTGCATTCATGTTTTATGTGCTTTATTTAGTTTTCATTATTGTTTTAATATCTCATTTAGCATGTTTAAACTAGATGCAATATTTCATGAGGATATTGGAGTTGTGCTAACCATTTGCGGATTTTGATATCCACAGCTCCAGGTAGCTAGCATCATGATACTCAACCTTGTTAGTAACATCTATATCAAATGTAAGAAAATCATAGGTAATGCCTTCAAGGAGTTCATCAACATTTTGATTTATTTTCTCAGGACCCCATTCTAACTATGTATTAGACACATCATTAAAACTCTCAACAAAAAGTGAGCTCTCTCTAATCCAATGACCTGATTACAATATTTATCCATTAATGAAGATGGAGGCTCATCAAACAAGGTATTTTCCATTAAAATTATTTTTGTCATAAAAGCATCATCTTCTTCAACATGAAGGTCATCATTTTAAACAAAATTTACTCATTTACTCCCATGAGCTCTATTAAGGTGGCCAAGCAACACCAGTAATTTGAATTGGTGTCAGATTCATTATCATCAGAATCATATATGACCATAGGGGACGAGCAATGTACTAGCTTATTTCCAGTACTCCTAGTAGTAGCCTCGGGTGCTATGGAAGTAATTGGCTCCATCACAACTGGCAATCTTCGGGCTCCCAGCCTCAAACTCCTGCGTTCAGTTGATTTGTCTATATTGAAAAGAAAAGCCTTACAATACACCAGAGAAGAAACCTTCCTACACAAAAACAAAAATGCAATGCTAAACGCAAGTAACTTGGTCAACATTTATAGAATGGCTTAGTGTGTAAGATATAATTGCTTGAAAGCAATTCAAGCACTTGAACAATTAGTGGCTAATACAGCCATGAGTGTTTTTAGTAGGATGGCACTATTCGCACACTGGAGAAAATCAGGAGGAGATCCTCTGCAAAAATCCGTACCATTAATGAAACTAGCAACAACAAGGCAGTGTATACCACATAGATGAATAACACACCCCTCCTTTGAATTTGAACCACTAATGCAGAACACATCTGGCGAATCAGAGGGTTGAGATCAATTCAATGAGTATTGACAATCCACCTTAGCACCTGGGAAAACATGTCCAATCAAAACCCATGAAAACAAGAGGCATGACCCAGACAGTGGGGCCCACAGCTCCATTGGCCGAAGAAGAAAGACCACATGTCACCCCCTCATAGACTTCACAGTACCTTTAGGAATATTTACTTCGATCATGCAAGGTGCGCGAGAGGTCATAATTAACCCCATTATTAAATACCATTGCCACACATCCGTTCATGCTAGATGGCGACATCTCACACACCTCACACCACTTTGGTGATGCCAGCAGGAAAACCTGCGAGGTCGGCGAGAAACAACCTAGATCAAAACCTGCAATCAGATGGTTAGCCAGACATCAAATGTTGGATTCAGGTGGGACCGGCCAATGAAACCCCTAGTGGTATAAAAACTTAAACCGTCCTAGCAAAATGACCGACAAGGAAGATGAAAGGGGCCAGTAAAGACACAACCTAAGAGGGATAAAACATTATTAAAATAATCGGTTACCCTCGGTAGTAAGTCACTATTGAAAAATAACAAGAGGGTTTTCAAAATTCGATAATTAAAATCACCATGGGTAACTTTGAAACCCCAAAACCCCAGCTTGCATTACTTAAAACTGAAAGTCCCATCACTACCTAGGTACGTAAAAGATAAAAATATAAATTATGGCATTAAACCACAGGCTAAAGAAACTACATGGATATTGCATAAAGCTGATGGAGATCAATTTCTTCCTCTAACAGGCCTATATTGCAAGAACATTTTTATTGGTGAGATTCTATTGAAATGGAACTCAAAATCTCCCAATTCATTCTTTTCAACTACTTCACCTGTACAACCCTATCATGGAAAATACCAACTGATTCTGGAATGATTGTCCTTTGACAAAAATTCAAGAATTATTAGGCACCATGCCTAACTAAGACCCTACTGATAGCCAAAATCTGATACACTAGAAATGGAATGATATGGTGATCATTGTGACTGCTTGGATGAGTGAGACTTTAAGTGGAAACGACATTAGCATTCCAAGGCTTTCGCACATGACACCCTCTAACACCCTTCCAAATTTATAATAGCCAATATCACACTTTTATCTTCCCCTAGACTCAAAACATGCCCAAGTTCCCTTCAAAAGACAAGTGGCACTATCCAACACTCTTCTAATTCCTTTCGCTTTTCCTTTTCAAGAAACCTACTCCCAAGACACATGGCACATAGGTGGAATTTTATGAGGTATTATTTCGAGCTGCCTCCACGAAATCTTGTGGTGCTGACACATTGAACCTTCCACCATCTACCACTTCAAAGAATAAAAGCTTGATTGAGATTGTGCAGGGGCCATCACGTGGAAGCTTCATGCACCTTCGAAAGAGAAAGTGGCCATTGTCTTGCATGAAATGACATAGTGCTGACATGTGGCATATTTTGATGGGGCAATATGGAAAAATTCATGATATTGGTAGGATCGCTTATAAATGATTTAGAACAAAAGTAAAGGTTGTGGGGTAGTAGAAAACATGAAATAAATTTCAAGGAAAAGGATTAGTGAAATAATTTGGTAAATGAGTTGTAGAAGATTCGGTCTACAATCCTTCCAACTTTAGGGGCCCTCTTCCTATGGAGACACGAACCCAAAAATTTTGGTTCAACATCAAACAATGAATGGTAAGAAGAAATGTGTGGCCTTAGAGCTTAGGGAGCATATATTGCAAGGGTTCTCAATCCTCCTCTAAAGGTTGTACTAGCATATTGAAACCTTAGAAAATGAAACTAAAGATTGGGATAACAAACTAAAAAATGAACAGAGGTTCACGTGGAAGATAGATGAGATTAAAACAAGCTCCGAAAGTATGAAATTTTTTTGTATGAAGCTTGATAGGACTCATACGCCAGTTTGGGTGACTTAGTCCCGGACTAGGGTTTATGTGCATAAACTAGAATCTCACAGTGTCTGATATGAATCCACTAAAATCTAGAAAAAGACTTGTATTGGGACTCATACACCAGAATTTGCATATTAGTCCTATTCTACTTTTTTGGAAGCTAAAGATCTGAATCTATTCTCCTATCTCTGCTCTTCCTTCCAAAATTTGTTTTCAAGTCTCAAACTTTGAATTAGGACCAGTTGGTGACTTTCCATGAAGATAGAAAATTTGTGATAACTTGAAAGGTTTCCTCAATCTTGCAACTCAATATTTAAAGGATCTTCAAGCCTCAAAGCACCTAGATCTACAATCACACATGTAGAGAGAAATAAAAACTTGTTGATTGTTGGAGAATAAGGGTTTTCCTTGGTCAAACCTTGTTTAGGTAATTAAACCTTATGATGAAAAAATGAAACATGAACATGAAACATGAATTAATAATACCTTTCATGATGTCTTGAAATATAAATATGCTATCTAACATGAAGTGGCCATGAATAATTTAGATCTTGATCTTGAATTATATGTGGAACAACGTTAAACTTGGATCTTGAATGCTACATCACAATACTAGCTCAACAACATGCTTGATGCCTTTGACATGATGATGGATCTTGAATTTTTGTAATAAATGATGAAGAAATCTACTCTTGAATGCTTTAGAAATGATCTTGAATAATTTATGATTCTCTTGTGAAGTCTTAGGATACTAACTCCTGATTTCTTAGTTGATATTATGATTGCTTAGGAAAAATAAGTATTTGAAACCTTGTTTATATAGGCATTCCATCTAACTTAGCATTTATTAGATCCCAAATGCTAACATTAATAAATATATACAAAGGTGTATTCTGATGTTTTGATATGCAGTTTTTTCAAAGTCTAAGTCAGATGGTTTGCCTTTAACCATTTTAGCTCTGATGTTTAAGATGATTCTACTGTTTAAAACAATATATGAGTACATGAATATAATAATTTCATATTATATATTTATCTCATTATTTTATTTTTTATTTAGTTTGGTGTTTCTTTTGAGAAAATGTTTTAAAATATCTCTAGATTGGAAAATATTATAATTATATATTTGTCTATATTTAAATATATTTCTACATATTTATGTGTCGACTTATCAATCCATACATGCATCTTACAATATTTTTTTAGATGATAGATTAATTGTACATATAAATAGAGCTATCCCTTTACATTCTAGACTAAATATTCATTTAGAGTAGGATATATCTTAGATTACCTAATAAAAGATTATTTTTTTGATGATATTATTTGAGAGTGTAGGTTGTGGACACCCAATCTTGTAATTAACATTTTTTTTATTTTTTTTGGTTTATAATATGGATCTTTGAATATAACTGATCTTTAAGATTCATTATCATTTTAAATATGTTTACTCAATTTAAAATGTTACCATTATGTTTTAAATATGGTCTTGTGTCTTTTTTCTATCCTTGTGAAAATTTTCATCTTGTGAACTCTCTCTAAGACTCATCTAGTGTAGTTATGCTAGTCTATTAAACCCTATGTATGTCCAATTTGATGTCTTGGCTAGAATCCCTAAGATTTATCAATTATTTATTAGTGAATTTCTATCACTTGTGGTTAATAAATTAAGTGGATGTCTTGCATTTGTGTGGTGATTGGAAATCAACTAGAAATTCAATCCTAATTCAAATATATAGTGTTTTCCTTGTACCTCTTTCTACAAATAGTGTATAATGTTAACAATAAAATAGAAACTAGTGGTATTCATGTTTAACTATCTATTATAGTAATTACCACAACATGGCACATAAAGAAAAATACTATATTATATGTGATAATATTAAAGATTAATAAAAAATAATGTTCACACATATCAATTCATAATAGATACATTCTTTACATAATTGAAATCTTTATTGTATTCATCATAAGTATAATATGTATCCTTGATATAGTAAATGATATCTCCCTATTACATATTTCATTTGACTTTTCTTCTTTCAATATCGTATATTCTATTGTTATACGATATACCTATTGCATCTTTTGACACAAGAGAATCTCAATACAACTTTCCACACTTCACAAAATAATCTCATTTCAGTTTGCAATAGATAGTTAGAGATCTATCATAGCCCCTGATGTATATTGTATTGATAAAATAGAAACTATTTTAGATAAACTTAAAATAATTTATCATTACCATAAGCATAATAGTTTGCACTAAATGTTGAACAAAATATTTGAACATTGTAAGAGTTTATGATGAACTTCTCAAAACCTATGGATCACCTGCAAAATAAAATAACTTACATAAAATATAAATAGAAAAAATATCATACTATGATTATGGATGTAAGATTTCTATATTGAATATGATTGTTGACTGAATTTTTTTCAATGTACATATGATGGATTTATTATATAGGCAGGGTATGATGATGTACTAACACTAAATGATTGTGTCATAATAAAATGATATGATCCAACATTAAATAATCGAGGAAACAAGCATTGAAGAAAAGATAACTAGATAATTGATAACTATTTCTTAACTAGAAAGGTTCCTTCCTAGGACCTAAGTGGACTTAACATGTAAATAGGACATAGGTAGGTAAAACACCTATTTACATGAACACCCACCCATAAGTACAACATAGGGAGTACTTATGTAATTCAGACAATGAGTCATGACTACAAGGCCATGTTAGGTACCCAATACAAATTCAAATACAATCTCTCAAAAATGGAGAAATGGAGAAAAACTATTGGGATAAAACTTCTCTAAAAAAGAGAGATAAAAGAAATAATTCTCTCAATGAAAAATGAGGGAAAAAATCTATTTGAGGAAAAAGACTCCCCCATAAAAGAGATAAAGAAGAGACATTCAACCATCCCTCAATGAAATAACCTATTGTAAAGAAACATTAGAAACACATAGGTATAGTAACACTGCAATTCTTAGTTAGGAGAAAAAAGGAAAGATAATTCTGATGTTAGAAACCATATTAGAATCACTCAAGGACTCAACTCAAAATCATGATAAAGCAACATTGAACCTGATGCCAAGGAACCCACTAACCCACTAACCTTTAAGGTTATGTAATGAAAAGACTAGTGTCTCATCGATTGGAATAATGGAGTCACATTTGCAATAACTAGAAATACATTATCAATTTAACTCATTAATTGGTAAACTATTGACATTCTACCTTGCATTATTCAACTTATTATGCAGGTAAAAAATAACTACTTATCGATCTTATGCTCTTTCCTCAAAAATATATTACCTTACTTTAGCATTTCAATCAATTCTTTGAATTGAAGCAAAAACTAAACTCACGCATTTAAGTAAAATAGTTGAAGAAAAATGAAAAATCATTAACCTTTCCATTTATAATTTGGGAGAAAATTACATAATAGAGCATATGTTTTAGAATTAATACCTTCTTTTATTATTATTGCTATTTTAAAATTATTTTAAGGCCATTACATAAATGAATCATACCCTAGATGCCTTATTGAACTATTCATTTGTACATTGATTTAGATTCTGCTCCTTTTGAGACTTAAAACTTGAACACTTGTAATCAGCCTTGAAATCCCTTTTATAGAATAAGGGATAAAAAAGAAAAGGGTTGAATTACAATTACATTTCATTTCACACACTGTTCACTTAGATTTAGAAATTTCTCAGGCAGTTACACTTAATCATTGTAGAGTATGGAAGAGTAAAAGACAAAAATCCGCATCATATGGTTGAATTATACTAGCTAGCCTTCCAAAATAAATAGTTCATTGCTACAGTAGCACCAAATCACCTTGTCCTTGTTGAACAAAGAAGATTCCCAATTAGTAGCCAAAACAAAAATATATATACTACCCAAAAAAATAATACTTGTCATCAAACTTAAAAAGTCTGACATTTCTCAAACTTAAAAAACCAAAAATATGCTAAAGAGGACAATCCTAATTCAATGGCAATGGTGTTATCAAAAATAGAAACATGGCAAGGATGCTACTCTAAGTCATCAACAGTAGAGTATGCTCACCTACTCCTTATTCATGATGAAATTGGAGAAACCATTACTGCTCCCTCATCAAAGTCTTCATACGACACCAGGGAAAGAAGATAATGGCCATAATGTAGGTCAGTATCATTTCCGCCATCTGAAAGGTTGTCAGAAACCTCAAGGGGAGAATCATGTCTCCCTAGGTAAGCCTTACAATACTTGTTTCTCTTCTTTTCTTTCTTCGTAGGCACAACCAAATCCTTGACTTTAAAATTGACCAATTATTCTAAAATGGTCCTCCCTCTTAGATTATATATACTCTTGGTAACAATCTTCTTAGACTTCTTCCATGCTTTCTTCTCCTCTAGTGTTTCAAGACCTCCTAGTGTCTCAACTTCATTTTCAAGAGAATTGTCCTTGGACTCAAATAGATTAAGTCTCCTAGACCTTCAAACTAGTTTTAGAGAATCATTTGGCTTACTCATTCTCAAAATGACTACAACAAGAACAATGAGACTCCAAATCTAGAAAAAAACCCTCATAGGTTTACTCTGAAAAAGACTATTTTTGAATAAACAAATCAAGCCTCCATAGTTTCTATCAACTTATAAAGAAATTGTAGAATATAAAACCTCACCACCCCATGATTCTGAAACCATAAACTATTATAACCATTTTGAAAAGAGAAGGTACAAGTACCCTACTTACATAGGGAAAGGTTTATCATGATACCTCTGCAACCTTCTATCAAAGAAATTCTCCACCAACCTGTTCATGGACTCAACTTAATTTTCAACTTCTGATTGCAAACTATGAAACAATATATGGCCATCAATCCTTATTATATTGAGCCATGAAAGCATACCAACCATTAATACTAAAAAAAAGCTTGTGCTAGTGAGCTAACAATAGGCTGCTTGATTTTTGAACCTTACTCATTGATCACACATTGAGATAAATCAACAAATAGTTACCATCAGAGTGATTAATTATGAAAAATATTAATTATATTTTATTGATTCCTTTTCCTAATCAAAAAATCCTAAGTGGATATGCATCCACTCTATCTACACATTTAATCGCATACTTAGCGTTAAATAAAGACTCATGTCATATTTACCCACTCGACCATGGGAATTAATACACTTGAATTTCATCATAATAGGATAGTGGGGAGAAATCTTGATTCAATCTCAAAATATTGTCCCATACCCTACCTCACTATAATTTCACCTTCCCACATATACCAGCATTTGACAGAATTGACAGTCATAATCAAAAGAATTTCCCAAATCCTGAATATGTGCCAAGAGAATTAGTTCTAATATGGCACCATTTTAGCCTTAGTGCCATCTCAGTCAAATTTTAGAAGTATTATTTCTTCACTAAAATCCATTGGAGCCCTTTAGATAGTCGACGTGGCAGCCACCTACTTGCACGCTAAGAAACACAAGGTACAAGTAGGCCCTTCATGGGATCTAGCGAGGAGTGATCAAGTTTTAACCATGTCAACCACCATCAATCATTGATATTTTTCTTCATAAAACATTTTCCATATCCAAAGCCTAATGGGTCCCTCCATGAAGAAATAGATGTCAATCTACTTGCTAGCTCATGAAATTTTATAAATATTAAATAAAATTCGACGGGGTGGCAAGGAGTCACTAAGATGAAACCACGTCACACATTGAACACTATAGATATTATCTTAATACCATTCACATATCATAAAAGGATATCGATCCCACCAAATAAATACAACACGTGTCCTACATCTGCTACCTCGTGTGATTTCTTTACTGCAATACATACAACAAACGTGCATGTGGGAAACAACACATATGAAGACACGTGTTATAATGTTGGTCATTGGTCTTTATAAAAGATCTACCTACTAACCCTTTGGAAGAGATGGACCCACCATTGGACATGACATGCAGAAACTTCTTACCAACCTGCTTGATTATTTTAATGAAAAATGTAACAAAGTAGGCATGCAAGGAACGGTCAAGATTTTATCGCCAAGATCGGATGGTCATTACTAAACCAAAAATCTACACATGCCACAAATTCTAGTTTTAAGAAGAGGGCCATTAGTAGGAGGATGAGGGTCGAGGACATGAAGACATGGATTAATGCCTTTGGAAAATATTAAAACCTGATCTTAGACCTAGGTAAATTTTCATAATGGATTTTGACACCAGAAAATGGTGACAACATTTTAAAATAATAACAGGCATTGATCAATATCATTAGGACCTAGGGGATGATAAAACAATGAATTTGATAGCATGAGTCACAACTTAGACAACCAGGAACGTACATCATAAGGTCAACAATAAAATATAACTCCAATCAAGACCCTCAAACTTAAGGGTTTATTTGGAAGGGTTTTGACAACAAAAACCCTACAATAATGATGAGGAATATAACCCTAAATCCATGGCAATGAATTAATGCAACCTTTGAAAGATTTAAAATGGAACCGAAGTAAAAAAATTTGGGGTTTCCATCAATGGCTCCTATTGGGGACACATACCTCTTGTAGGCATGGTGAGATCCAAGAATTTTAGGTTAAGAAAACCAAGCATAAAGAACCAAAAACGAAGGACCTTCCTGAACCAGGAAAGCAAAACAAACCAAGGAAAACAACAAATATGCAATATTTACACAAGTTACAAGATTTAAACCAAGAGATCCAATCTCCATCTACTTTGAATCCTTCCTCTGAGGTACAATTTCTCAATCTACACTTCTACAGTTCTACCAGACTTCAACTTTAGTTCGTGGCCCCAGGCCTCCAAACTTAGGGTTGATACTTACCCCTATCAAAAACCTTTTTTCCACTATATGTATCATGTCGAGGCTTCGAATATTCTTATGTATTACCCACCTATTAATAATTTCGTGGTCATTGCAATTAATCACTATGGACATATGTTTGAACTTGGTGCCATAATTACTAACCTTGTCCAACTTGAAACCATAATCAGACACTATTTGGAATTCATAATCAATGTAGCATTCTAACTTGTCCAGTTCATAACCATACCCTATCAAGTGCTTCTCTAATAGGATAGGGAATTGGGAATACTCATAATCCAGTTGATCATTATCACCATAAGGGCTAATATGAAACTCACTTTGGTCATCAAACTAAAAACCCTCATACATATTTCTTTGAGAATAATCATTCAAGGACACACATATTATCCCTCTAGAGTGATACTAAAATTTTATTTCTATTATTTTAGGATCATTTCTATCTAGATTCTATTCCACACCAAGCACACACTCACTTTTTAGGATAAACAAGAAGTGTTCATATACAGGTTTCTGTTCAAATTGGTGTTCACATTCATCATATCAATATAAAATAGTTATGTTAACTAATTATTTTCTTCCCCGGGAAATTAATACATCAGACTCCATAGAACTCTTGCTTTGAGTATCCATATGATCCCATACATCAAATAATATTTCTATCTTAGGTTCATCAACATTCTCCAATCCTTCCTTCCAATTATTGATCGACTTGAAACAAATGATTCAAAGGATGGATCAAATAACTTAGGATTGATATGATTAGTAGTAGGGTATTTAGGTGCATCATTAATTGATAGGTCTACTAACCCATAACAACAAGAATTTTCGTAAAACTTGAACATTCATTATTTTCAGCCGAGAAGAGTTCTTCAACAAATTCCTTATTAAAAACTATCTTGTCCATCTCTGCTACGAAACTTTTGAGTTCTAGTTTTGTTTCATACAAGTATTCAAAAACATTACCAATGTGGCTGATATTACTAATCCTATCGCTTCTAGCACTAGACTCAAGCTCAAGACACTAAATACATACATCCTTATCATAAAATTCATTAGCTATCACACTACCAAGACATTCTAGTTTTTTCACAACTAAATTGCATCTCACATGTCCATCACATGGAATTTATTATCCAATTAATTATCTGATCAAAATTTTGAGGTTGTAATTCATTAAGCAAGGTACTAAGCCCTTTCTCATAAATTTCACATAATAGATCAATGCATAATGAGTCTTTAGGTCTTGATGTTTTAGGAATTTCTAACAAGGAATCCAAAAACCTTGCTAATAATTCATATGGTAATTCTCCCTCATGTCTCTTCATGCTAGAAAATATGAGTAATCAAAATTACCCTCACCTTGATCATCCTTTTCATGCTTATTTATTTCATTTAATATATGTGTACTAATGGAACAGACACTTGCAACTATATATCCCTTCATCATTAAGTATTTCATAGTGTTCTCAATATCCATAGTAATGTGCTATGTTTGTTGTAATGTTTTGGGTTCCTTATCCCTTATAAAATAACTCATTTCATTATCAAATGCACCTATATACACAATCAAACATTCATCATCACTAAGTTTAATGTGTTTAGTGAAATTTCTTATCGCTTTTGTAAATCTAAGATTGAAGGCTAGAACCAACTCATCTTCATCTCATTGGATTTCCATCAAACTTTTTCTTATCCCACTTGGCCTAAACCTTTCACAAAATTGTTCTAAAGATGCTATCATGAAGTCATTCAATGAAGTTACAAAGCATACTAGTAAATATGAAAACTAGTCTCTAGCATCTTCCTTTAAAGACTAAGCAAAAAGCTTCAAGACAACATCCTCATCACCTACCTCAAAATCGCCCATTAAATCTATCAATCCATTTAGATGCTTGGAAGCTGACTTATAATTTTGCCATATAAATTTAGGGAATTGTTTCTAATATCATTAGGAAAATTATTTGGGGAACCTTGAATACCAATGAAATCCAATGGTATATATCTCTTAGTAGAGAAAATCCTTTGAGGGCATTATCGATGCTACATGACCTGCATATTTTTACTTGGTATTCCACAAGGCAATACAAGGGGATGATACATATTTTTTGTAACCATAATCAATCCTTAAATATTAAATTGTAGTTGATTGACTACTGCCTCATTCTTTAGTTCAATTATGACTCCAAAATGCATAGATCAAACACATTCATGCTTTGAAGCTTTCTAAAAGGTAGGATAAACAAACTTCTTCAACCCAATACAAATATTACAAATTATACCCTAGAAGTAAGTAAAATAACTTCAACCATTCCCTCTATCAGTGCTCAATTCACTTAATAGGGAACAAGATATTTTATTTAGATCATTTAAACATGAATTTCATACAAATTATTTCTTCTTGAAAATCATAACAAGGGAGAATACCTTGATATACTGCAACTATTTTGAATTGTGCTTTATTAGGTTCTTTGTAGAGAGTCGCTACCCTCTTCGTAGAGGAAAAAACTTCAAAGATATGAAGTTTATTTCATAGGTTGATTTCACTTTAAGGTTCATCAATTAGCAGAATCACATAAATCCTCTATACTTTCTTATTTTGTCTCTAGCAACTCTTCATTCCATTTTACTTGAGCCTCTCAAATAATTCACACTAGCACATAGATCTTCGAAGTCGCCATACAAATTTAGTGAGAACTTTTATGCAAATATCAATGGAAGTACAATAAATTTTCAATTAGAATTTGTAAGAGATATAGAAAATTCATGAAATATTTCTGAAGATCAATTCATTGATACCCAAGATGAAACTAGAAAGTGAGCTTTCAAAAAAATATAAAACCATTCTCAACGTAGATTCTAATTGTGTTCCCAGGAATTTGACAATATATGATTTCCCATTGTTTTAGAACCTCCACGACTCTATTAAGGTGAGGTAATCTCCAATCACATTTTTCTCAAGTAAGTTGCCGACGAACTCTCCATTTCTACCCATTATTTTTTGACAAACCAGACTTAATCATACAATTTACCTATGAATTTCCTAGAATTCAATTATTAGCAAGGGTAAGGATTGGCCAACACATAAGTAAGGATTATGAGGCCCTTACTTCTTCACTTCATGCTCTGTGAAACCTAGGAGGGTAATGCTTACTATGTTCCTATGATGTTAATTTTGTCAAGAACATTTCCCAATATAGATAAATTCCTATAAAATGTAAATACATATCCTTCATTAAAGATTTTGTTGACCTTTGAACAAATTACTATCTATTGCCAGGAATACCTTAGATTGGTACATTTTAATTGAAAGGTTTTAGATGATTGTAGTTTTCATTTCAAATTCCTCGGTCTAGTGAACAACTAACCCACTTATCTTTAAGGCAACATAATTAAAAGACCAATTTCTCATCTATTGGGATAATGGAGTGATCTTTGCAATAACTAACAATACATTAGAAATTTAACTCAATAATTGGTGAACTATTGATATACTAACATGCAATATTCAACTCATTATGCCTAAAACATAACTACTTATTGATCCTATGCTCTTTCCTCACAAATCTATGACCTCACTTTAGCATTTTAATCAATTCTTTGAATTCAAGGAAAAAATAGACCCACACATTCAAGTAAAATAGGTGAAGACAAATGAAAGGATCATTAACCAATCCATTTATAATTTAGGAGAAAATTACATAAGAGAGCATATATTTTAGAACTAATACCTTCTTCTATTATTGCTGCTATTGTAAAAATATTTTAAGGCCATTACATACATGAATCATACCCTACAATCCTTATTGAACTATTCATTTGTTAATTGATTTACATTCTGCTCATTCTGAACTTGGTTTTTCCACTTGGATCTTTCTGAGACTCAAAAATCAAACACTTGTAATGAGCCTTGAAATTCCTTTTATAGAATAAGGGAGCAAAACGAAAAGGGTTGAATTACAATTATATTTTATTTCATGCACATTTCACTTAGGTTTATAAATTTCCTAGGTGGTTACACTCAATCATTACAGAGTATGGAAGAGGAAAAGACAAAACCCCACAACATATGTTTGAAGTAGGTTAGCCAGCCTTCCAAAAGGCATAGTTCTCTGATTTAGTAGCACCAAAACACCTTGTCCTTATTCAACAAATAAGTTTCTCCATTAGTAGCCAAAACAAAAACATAGATACTACCCAAAAAAATCATACCTTTCGTCGAAGTTAAGGAGTTCGACACTTCTTCAACACACTTGCCCAAAAGATTTCCACATCAGTACCAGAAATGAAAAACCACAAATATGTTAAAGAGGATGATCCTAATGCAGTGGAAATCGTGTCACCAAAAAACAAAAATAGGGTAGGCACTCTATTGTGAGTCATCAACATCAGAATATGCTCGCCCGCTCCTTCTTCATGATGAAATTGGAGGAACCAATACTGCTCCCTTGTTAGAGTCTTCATATGACACCATGGAAAAAAGATAATGGCCATACTCTAGGTCTGTATTTTTGCCACTATCTTAAGGGTTGTCAAAAACCTCAATGGGAGAATGATCTCTCCCTAGGTAAGCCTTACAATACTTATTTCTCTTCTTTTCTTTCTTTATAGGCATGACCAAGTCCTTCCCTTTAAACTTGATCAATTCTTTTGAAATGGTCCTCCCTCTAAATTTATATGTGCCCCTAACAACAATCTTCTTAGAATTATTGCATGTTTTCTTCTCCTTTGGTGGTTTAGGAGCTCTTGGTGTCTCCACTTCATTTTCAGGAGCATTGTCCTTGGACTCAAATAGATTTCCTAGACCTTCAGATTGGATTGATAGACTCGTTTGGCTTAATAATTTTCACAATTATTACAACAAAAAAAAGGAGACTCCAAATTTACAGAAAGAACCTCACAGGTTTACTCGTAAAAATACTCTTGATGAATAGACAACTCAAGCCTCCATAGTTCCTATGAACATAAAGAAATTGTAAAATATAATCCCTCACCACCCTAGGACTCTAAAACACATAAACTATTATAATATGAATTGAAAATAGAAGGTATGATTATCAATTTACCCATAGAAAGGTTAATCACAATACCTCTGCAACCTTCTATGAATGAAATTCTTCACCAACCTATTCACAAAATCAACATAATTTTCAAATTTTAATTGAAAAGTATGAAAATATATATTGTCATCGGTCCTCATTATATTGAGCCATGCAAGCGTGCCAACCATTAATACTCAAGAAAATATTTTGTGAGTGAGCTAACAATAGGTTGCTTTATTTTTGAACCTCTGCTATTGATAACACATTGAGATAAATCAACAAATAGTTACCATTAGTGTGATTAATTATGAAAAACATTAATAGCATGCAATTGATGCCTTTTCCTAATCAAAAAAGCCCAAGTGGATATACATCCACTCTGTTTACACAATTAATCACATACTTAGCATTAAATAAAGCTTGCCATGTCATATTTACCCACTCACCCATGGGAATTAATACACTTGCATTTCATTACATAAGGAAAACAAGGAGCAATCTTGATTCAATGTTATAATATCGGCTTGTACCCTACCTCACTTTAATTTCACCTTCCCACATATATCATCATCTCACAAAATTGACTACCATAATCAAAAGAGTTTCCTAAATCGTAAACACATGCCAAAAGAACTAGTTCTAATATGGTACCATTTTAACCTTAGTGTCATCTTAGCCAAATTTTAGAAGTATTTTTTCTTCACTAAAATTTTTCGAAGCCCTTAAGATAGTCCACATGGTAGCCACCTGCTAAGAAACAAGAGGTACAAGAAGGCCCTTCACGAGATAGCAGGGAGCAGTTAGGATTACCCCATGTCAACCACCATCAACCGTTGATCTCTTTCTTCATAAAATGTTTGCCATCTCCAAATCCTTGCAGTTCCCTCCATGAAGTAAGAAATGTCATTGTCCACTAGCTTGTGATATTTTATAAATATTAAATAAAATTGGATGTGGTGGCTAGGAGTGGCTGAGATGAAACCACTTCACCCATCGACCACTGTGGATCCCCTTTTAAGATAGCTCACAGATCATAAAAGGATATCAGTCCCACCAAATAAAGATAACATGTGTCCTACACCCACTAGCCCATGTAATTTCTTTACCACAATATAGAGAACAAACTAGCACATGAGGAATGACCCGATGAAGACACATGTTGTAATTTTGGTCGTTGATCTTTATTAAAGTTGCACTTTCCAACCCTTTGGAAGAGATTGAACCACCACCATACATGACATGTGACAATCTCCCACCGACCCTCTTGATTATTTTAATGAAAAATGCATCAAAGCAAGCATGCGAGGAATGGTCAAGATTTTCTCACCAAGATTCAATGGTCATTACTCAACCAAAAATTTGCACATGACATAAATGTTAAATTTAAGAAGAGAGCCATTACTTGGAGGATGATGGTCAGGGACGTGAAGACATGGATTAAGACCTTTGGAAAATATTAAAACCCAATCTTAGACCTAGGTAAATTTTCATAATAGATTTTGACCCCAAAAAATGGTGACAAAATTTTAAAAGGACAACATGTGCCAATAGGTATCACTAGAATCTAGGGGCTAGTAAAAGAATGAACTTGATAACATGAGTCACAACTAAGACAATCAGGAACTTGCATCAGAATTTCAACAAAAGAATAGAATGTCAATCAAGACCCTCAGACTTAAGGGTTAATTTAGAAGGGTTTTGACAAAACAAACACTAAAATAATGATGAGAAATATAACCCTAAACCCATGGAAAGGGATTAATCCAACCTTTGCAAGATTTGAAATGGAACCAAAGAATTGTTTTTGGGGGGTCCCATCAGGTTGATTATAAACACTATTAGTGAAAGAGTTGGAAAACCCAAGATCCATAGCAAATTGTATATCGTGGGATGACATGAGTATCAAACTATATCTCACAATAGTATTGGTAATCGGACACCAAGTTGTAAAGCTAACATAAGTTTCACAAACTTGAAATGTAAACCCAAAATGGAAAGAGGGTGAAATCCAATGCAATGACCTGAAATTTAATATGTAAATGCAATTTTTAAATGCTAAAAAAGGTAATTTTCTAATTACACAATGCAGAAACTTGAAAACGATGTCTTGTAAATACAATTTTGAAATCACACAATGCACTAGATTTATCAAATTAAGCTAAATATGACCAATTTCACTCAATAGAAATTCTATAAACTGAAATAGAAAACTAAAGACAAAAAAATGAAATGCAGAAATAGATGTTTTAGTGCCCAAAAATTAAAAAAAAAGACCTTGATCAGGGACTCATTCACCCTAGGGAAAATGGGTCCTAGTTTATGGTTTTTAAATATTTTTTTTACAAATTTATGAGATTATTTTAGTTGTTTCCAGATTCTGATAAGAAACAACAAGTTACATATTGAATTTTTTGTGAATTTAATGTTGAATGCAAGTGAAAAATGTGACAAAATGACAAACTAGGAGACCTTTTTTGATGTGCAATTTTTTTTCAATTTTAAAATGCAATTGAATGATGATGCAATGCTATGTAAATGATTTACAAAATGACTATTATTTTTGTATTTTTTAAATTTAAGGAATGCAAAAGATCCAATCCTAAAAGCCCTAAATTAAATGCAAAGAAATGAAATGTGTACACAACCTTAAATGAGACTCAATTCAATGCAATGAAATGCAAATGAATGCAAGTTCTAAATCTAGGGTGCAAATGGACTCCCAAATCAAAAAATTATGATGCTCAAAAGGTTGGGTTCACCATAGTGAAACTGAGAAATAATAGGGTTGAGATCAAAGACAAATAATGTAAAATGGGGGATATAATGAACCTATTTCTCTAATTTTATTCAAGAAATCAGATCTGAACAATGAAATAATTGCCAACCAAAAGGCAAGTCAAGTCAAAGTGTGAATCTACAAATTTTCCTTTTATGCAAGGTTGAGGGTCCTAATTAAACAACACTTTGGGGAGAAAGATTAAAAATAGAAAATAAAATCCAAAATGAAATATATAAAGTGAATCTAATAGATTAACCTCAATTATAATAGAACCAGAAAATAAAATGTAGGTATGAGAATGGGAAAACAGTGTGTACCAGTCACCCAAACTACTTTTTAAGAGCTTACTGAGGACTCATTCACCCTATGACGAATGGGTTCTAGCTAGGACTCTATAAAATGGTTTCTCAATTCTCTTCAACTATATCTACACTCCCAAATCCATGATTCTCATAATCAAACAACCAAAAATAAATCATGTAGAGGAATTTCCATGAAATTACAAGAATGATGACAACAAATGCAACTTTGAGAACCTTGAAAATTTACTCTTCAAGAGATATTCCACCTCAAACCTAAAACCACACATCTAGAGGGGAAAATGTTTTGTTGTTGGTGAATGGGGTTTTTCCTTGGTCAAACCCCATTTTGGTAATTAAACCTTGTAATGAAATGAAATAGTATGAAGGAATGATTAATGAATAAATTTATGTCACAACTCACCAAATATTTGGATGAACCTTGGAATATGGATTTTCAAATTGCATGAAATGATTTCAATGTCTATGGATCTTGATCTTGAAATTGTCTTGAAACAATGCCTTTGAATGCTTGAATGGATCTTTGAACAATACATCAACATATTAGCTCAAATAACATGCATGATACAAGAATACTTTGACATGATAATAGGATCTTTATTTCTATAATAATCTTCAATAAATATTCTCTTGAATTCCTTGAAAAATAACTTGAGATGCTCCACTAATGCTCTCATAAAAAATGCTTGATTTCTTGAAATTATTAGATTTGCTAGGTGAAACATAGTGAAATGACCTCTTATTTATGTATATATTAATATCAATTCCCAAAATTCAAATGAAACAAGTTTACATGTGAACATACATTTGAAATGATTTAAATACCTCCAAAAACATAATTTAAATTAATGTCCTAGGTCTAAGTGAGAACCAATTTTCCCTTGGACCAATGGGTTCTAGGTCACCCACCTAAGACAAAAATTCTCCAATGATAAGTGTTATGTTGTGGAATTTATGAATGCCAAGCATTCCTCTTCAAAAATTCAAATTAATTAGGCTTGGACTTCAACTAAAGGGGCCAATTAAGGAAAATTAACCTCAATTAATTAATAAAGCCCTAGATAAGTGTGAAATTTTAAAGGTACACTTTACAACGCCATAGATAAAGCACAATTAAGTCCATTTTATTAATAAGGCCCTAAACTTAATGTGAATATGTAAAAGTGCATATTACAACACTAAATTAAGGCATAATTTAATTCATTTATTTAATATTTATTCCCAAATTAAGTGTGAAAAAGGGATACGTTTTCCTACACTGTACATTTTGTTGTAGTGATTCTCAATAATCAAAATAATATTCTCATCAAAAAAATAAAAAAAATGATATGTTGTGGCCCAACAAGATGATGGATCTAATGGGGACATACCAAACACAACTAATTATGCCACCCATTAGAACATTCTTATTCTTTATTGATCCTCATGACCAATATGAGATATTTATTTGATTGACTCCAACACCCGAATACATACACTAGTTAATAGAGAGCTATTTCATACACTAAATGATCAAATCACTAGACATTGGGTTCAAATCATAGACAATAAGGAATATGTTGCAAAAGGAATTGGAAATTTCACCATTCCTCTGAGGTCAAGAAGAAGTACCCTCATGAATTTTCTTTATGTTACTGTCTTTTTAAAAGATATTTGGTCTATAAGTAAGATTTTCAATCATATCAGGTGGATTTTTACATCAATCAATATGTCAAACCCTATTTGATCTTGTGAGAAGGTAAAATAATTTTTAGATATTTTATGAAGTATTTTTTATTTGTATTAGATCCAATCTCATCCTTTGTATCTTCTCTGTCTACCTCTATAGTTGAATTTACTCTTTTATGGAATTATCAATATGGGCATCTTTCTACTACCTCTTTATATCAACTCAATTCTAAGGATATGATAAGATGAATTCCTCAAATTTCCCATTCCTTTCCTATATTTTTTGGATGCATTGTAGAAAACATCAAGATCAACTTGAGTCAAGAACCTTCAATACAAAGAGCTATCTTTTGGTTATGCATATTTATTTCTGTATAACCCTACCCATTTCATTCCTGGGATTCTAGTACATCTAGTTATTGGTGGATAAATTCTCTCACAATACATGTGTATTCTTTCTGAAGAAAATGAGTGGGGCCTTTGTAGAATTTTAATAATTCTAATAGTGAGTAAATTTACAATAAATAAATAAAAATCTCTTACTTCTCTTCTTAGATTGGGGAGGGAAAGTCACATCAAAGAATTTCTTGGAATTTTTGAAGCATCATGAGTTCAAATAACGTTTAAATTTCTCTTATACACCACAGTAAAATATAATTATATATTCTTTCCATAGCTAAGTTGGAGGATCAATTTTTCATAGTATTCTAGAAAAGTTTGTATCTTCTGAATAGGGAACCTATAAAGATATTGAAAGATAGTCCTTAATATAAGAGGTATGGAGATGTCGTACGACTTCAATCTCCCATCTTAGGGTATTTGGTTGTGAAACAAATATTCATGTATGATGCAATATGTCAAGAGAGGAATCAACACCTTCAACAATCTTCAACAAATACCTCTACCTCACCTTTCTTGACACATTTATTAAACTATATCTCCCTCTGAAACACCATTCAACACAAAAAATTTAGAGCAGGAGTTAAAAAATTATCCAATGACCTTCAAGATACTTGAGCCACTTCAACTTTACCCAAAAAATCCAATTACAAAGTCTTACCTTTTGTTCTTTTCCATTGTCTTATGGTGCAGACCATGACACTCTTGCTACAAACATCAACTTTAGCTTATATAGAAAAAATCATCAAATATCCACTAGATACACCTTAATTAGGACTGATTCAACATGTTTAAAGTCTTTTTCACACTCATACTCATGGTTTCAAAAATTTGATAACCCAAACCCTCAATGGCTAGTAGTCATACATTTCTAAACTATCAAAATTAACTCACAATAGAAACCTTATTCATTGACTATAATCAACTTCTTAGATAGCCATTTTCATGCCCTAAAGTATATCAAAGGTCTAGCATAGGATTATTTGAGTAAACCTATTCAAAATTGAATGACTACGTTGCCAATTAGGCCAATTTAGGCATGGTCACAACAGGGTTATTGATTTTACTATCTCCAACGTTAAAATATCACAACCAATGCTTGGAAAAAAATGAATTTGAATCAGACATGCTCACTGGTTCTTTTAGAAATCATTCCCATATGCATTTTACCAAACCCTAGGTTGAGTTTCCTCTAAGTACTCTATCACAGGCTGATTACTTAGGAAAAATCTGTCAAAATTATAATCTACCATGCTTAATTCTTATGAACCTGATTCAAAACCAGTTGAATATGAAATATTATACTGACAAGAACATTATCCCAAAAAACCAGATGATTAAATGAGATATTAAGGGAAAAACACAATAATCATAGTCATCATTCACCCTAATCTAGGGTTTTAACAGTTTTCACCAAAATTCCAAATACTTTCACATTACTCTATAAAAATGAAAGAAAATTGTTTCAAAGGAAGGTAGAAATGTAGATACAACATTTCCAATAATTGCCCCATGAATTTATGATTGTATAAAGTTGTATAGTTCACTGCAACACAATGTTTTGCTAAAACACAAAATTTTCATAGAATAGAGTGGCTCTTCTTATTGATATTCAATTTCTACATTCCTCTCCAGTCTTCCTCAAGGTCCTACAAGCATTAATAATATTATTACATAAAAAAGAATGCCTACAACTAACTCTAGACTTTCCATTCACCAAATGACTCTTCAAGTTCTCTACTTTGCATTTTATGCAAAAAGAATCTAAAGACCTCCTTAAGCATTGCAAAGGCATTAAAATGGCCTTAAAACATTGAATCCACCAATATTTCCTCATCCCATTACATATTCACACAACATGCTATTATAGCTACCTAATTAACAACTTGACACTTTTCAACAAAATGACAATATTTGAACTATCATCCTAAATTGAGTCAACATAATAAGTAAACACCAAGAAAGGACTCAAATGATTACTTAAGACCTAAAAATAGCCTTGGAACATTAGATTTGAACAAAATTTTAAAAGTGGAATCATGGAGGCTCTATTTTATTAGGGTGCTCTTGCACTATACTCCTGGGGTGTAAGAGATTCGTGCCCCATGAATCAATCCTCTCCTCTTCTTCAAGCACCTTCACTACTCCTTCAAACCTACTGCATGTCCTCATCATTGATAACTTTCTCCATGGTACCTTGTACCTTGCACTTGCTTCAAGATTTGCTTCATTAATTTCCTATACTTGCTTGTCCTGCTCCAAAGGACTAGATTGTTGCTTCATGTCTTCATGAACACCTATAAATGGTGTTCTCCAAGCTCTAATGCTTGCATACAATATGTCAATACCAAAAATATTATTGACCACATTCTTCCCTTGTTCACTCATGGGAATACATCCATTACTCTTTCCCTCAAGCTTCTTATTCTTCATATCAGGTTTCAAACTTGTCTCCTTTATTCCTTCTTCCCCTTGCACATCTAGTACCTTCACCTTCACCCTTGGTCTCTATGTTGCAATCCCATGTTGCTTTCTTCTAACCCTTGGTTCTACCTCTTTCTTATCACACTAATTCCTATCAACACTCAGTGTTGATATTCCAAATATCATTACAAGTACTCCTTCACAAATTATTTTAGCATTGTGCCCATTCTTGGCATTCCATACCTCGTTACTAGGTATCAAAACCTTGATCATTGCAAGGACACAGTCATGCACAAAGTCACTTGCCACTAAGGCAATGTTTGGTTGACCCAAAACATCTATGTTCTTCTTAGGACATGGAAATGCCCCTTTCACACCTTTCCCCAATATCATTAGAGGCTCCTCAACTCCACTCTTCTTGGCCTTTTCTTGTCCTTTCACTTCCTTCTTTATCTCTATCCTTTCTAGGGTCTCTCTTTACCTCTTTGTCTCCTTCACTTCACCCCTTGAGGTGACTACCTTATCCACTTGCCCTTCATATAGGCTCTCTATTTTCTCATTCTCTTCCCTTGATATCATTATGGACTTTGGTTTCTCACCTTGGTGCTGCTCACCAACTTCTTATCCAATGAATGGACATGCCAAGTCTCCAACTACTACCTTTATCTATTGTACAAACCTCTCATGCCTTTGCATAGGCATTTCTTGATTTCTCTCTTCCTTGACAGTCCATGACTGCCCTTCTTCTACAGTTCCTTTCATGGAACAAAACAAAGTTCCTTCCATCATTCCTTGATTCTTCTCAAGCCACTCTTTGTTGTCCATTTGCAACACATCCTTGATCTTTCTATTCTCCTCTTTTATCCTTGTCTAGAGGTACTGTGTTTGCTCCTTTAAGGTTCCCCTAGACCTACTTCTCTCTAAGTTTTCCTTGAAAATATATGACTTTCCACTTACTATTTTCTCCTTCAATGGGCATGTCTCTTCCCTTTCTCTCTTCTATTTACTCTTCCCAAGTTCGTGGGTTTCTAAGGTCAGCTTGACCTCCTTTAACTTTTTTCTCGTCAACAACAAATCCTCAAGATTCTTTCCATTGTTCATGGTGTCTCTACTATGCCTCTTTTCATTATCTTCTACTACTTTCTCATTGTCTTTAGGTTCCCCTTGGCTTAGGAATTCCTTGCTTCCAATCACTCCTATCCTTGTTGTTTTATCTTGGCCTTGTTCATTTTCCATCACTGGTTCCAATATAAATGAAACCCCATCCTTCTTAATCTTGTATGTATTAAGCCTTCTATCATATAGTGAAAATCTATCAAATTTCCATGCTTTACCTAAAATTATGTGACAATCCTTTAATGGAATGATATCACAAAGAATAACATCAGTTTAGGGCCCAATTTTAAGGTCTACAAATGCTTGCTCCTTAATTTCACAATACTTATCATCACTTACTCCATATGCTTTGTAAGGCCTTTTATTAGCTATCCTTGTCAAATTCAAATTTGTAACCATTTCTTCTGAAACTATTTTGTCCAATTAAATTGAACTAATGATTACCTTGCAAACATTACCTCTACATTTACACTTTCTCTCGAGTATGAATTTCCTTTGCTTCATTTATGCATACCTTGCTTGGATTTCTTCAACCTCGATTCTTGAATGCATGATGGCTTCATCCACTTTTCAAATTTCAACCTACAATAGATCTACTTGCTAGCTCTAATACCACTCCTGATGACGAGAGGATGGTCAAGCTTATCAAGGTAGATAAAAGTGATTCTCACAAGGTAAAAGTCGACCTTCCTATATATGGTGGTAATTTAAATGAAGAGGAATTATTTGATTGGATAGTTTCGATGGATAACTATTTTGAGAGTGAAGAAATTTTAGAAGAACAAATGGTGAAGGTGGAAAAAACAAAGCTAAAAGGGTATGCTCTTTTATGGTGGGACTATGAGAAAATAGAGAGCAGAAAAAAAGGCAAGTCAAGGATTACTTCATGGGACAAGATGGTACAAAAATTGAAAGGTAAATTTCTTCCAAAGGACAATGAGGTTCAATTGTATAAAAATTTACAAGGATTAAGGCAAAGGGAACTAGATGTTAAAGCCTACACTGATGAATTTTACAAGTTAAGAATAAGAGCAAGAAGGGATGAATATGAGGTTGAAAAGGTGGCTAGTTAGCTATGTGGTCTCAAATTTAATAGTCAAGATGAGCTTGTTGTTGCTAACCCCAAGTCTGTTGAGGAATGTTTCCAACTAGAAATCGGGGTGGAAAAGCTTAAAAGGAGACAAGAAAAATTAGTTAGAGGAAGAGGTTGTACTACTGCAAGAGAGAGAGGAACAATCCCTATAGAAAATCATCCAAGTGAAGAACAAGAAGGAGTAAGCAAAGGTAAGGAACAAGGTGTTGACACTAGAGGTGGTTTTAGAGGTAGAGGAAGGTTTAGTGGAGGAGGAGATTCTAATGTTTTTGCAAGCAAGTGATATATCTGCAATGAATATGGCCATCCATATTGGAAATGTCGTAAAAGAATTGGTAGTTAATGTAATGGTGAGAGGAGGACTGAGAGAAGAGCACAAATCATCCAAGAGGAAGAATGTGAAAGAGCAAGTTCAACAAGTTTGAGAGCTACTCCTGAAATAGGAGAGATGTTGATGGTGAGGAAGATAACTTTGAAGGAAACAAAAGAGATGGAGCCCTTACAAAGGAAAAGCCTCTAGGTATGTGTAGGACCATGATGGGCCAAAAAGTGGCGATATGTAAGCCATATGATGGCCCATGTGGCTGACGACTTTTTTTTACCCAAAATTGATCAAACCAAAAGGTTTTTTAGAGGATATTCTCAGCTTTCCACCAATATAAATTATGCTTTACTTTGAATTTAACAAATAATTATTATTCATTTTCTATTAGAATTACAAATAAAATCCTAATTGATAGGGTGATTGAAAAACATCTATAACTTTCAAACGGTATCATATTTTTTGAATCTGAAACATGCGTCACATTTTATGCTTCACATACTATAGGATTAAAAAAAAAAAAATTGAATTTCATAAAATTTTTGACCAAGTTAAGGTGGTTAGACAAACGAGCTTTTATATTTTTTAAAATTTGTAACTAAAAATTTCATAATTAATTATTTACGTGGAAAAATATTATAAACAAATATACATCACATCGGGACATGAGTCCTCTACTTATATGTAAAATATTATAAAAAAATATTATCATTTTATTGTGGTTAGGGTGGTCAGACAGACACCTACTTCTTATTTTTACCCTGAAATTTAAATACTACTGCATTGAAATTTCAAATTTTCACCAAATAGATTTAAAAGATAAAAATAAAGGTCTAAGAGTTTAGAAACTACATTCAATTTTCTACAGATTCTAGTTTTACATTTTTTTGATATAATATAGATAACTTATTCAAATGTTTACGTCAAGTTGTCTAACTTTGATTTTTTGTCTTTTTATTGCCACTGAAGGGCCTGTTTTTTCCATGATGATCCTGCACATACCCCTCTTCAAGACTAATTGTAAGTGTGGAAATAAGGTATGTAGGGTTGTGATTGATTCTAGATCAACTAAAAACATGGTGTCTACTTAGATGGTGAACAAGTTGGGATTGAAAAAAATACCTCATGAATTGCCTTACAAGGTGTCATGGTTGAGTGATGGAAAATCATTGTTGATAAATGAGAAAGCAGTGGTAGATTTCCAACTTAGAGACTATAAAGATAGTGTGGTTTGTGATATTATTCCCATGGATGGAAATCACCTACTCCTAGGTAGACCTTGGCAATATGATAGGCAAGCCTTATATGATGGCAAGGAAAAAACCTATACAATAATGAAAGATGGGTGCAAGTTTGTTTGAATCCACTTTCGGAAGATGTCAAGGGTTTAAGGCAAAGGTATTAATGTGTGACAAGAAAGAATTGATAAATGTTGCAATCATACCTAAGACTGAGAAGAAAGGGACAATATATGTAAAGGTAAATGCAGGGTTGGAAGGTAACTTTACAGTGACAAAGAAAGACAGTGTGATGGTAGGGACCATTGAGTTTCCTATGGTTGTAAATGAAGTTGAAAAATTGACTAAATCTGTAGGTATAGTGAATAGAAGGTCTGACAAAACAATGATAAGGAAAGATGATAATGGGACAGTTAAGGATGGACAAGAGATCAGATACAAACATGAAGCAACCATAAAAGTGAAGTTAGATTAGGGAGTTGCTAACAATGGATTTTTTGTAGGTATAGAAGAATGAGTACAAGTAGTATTTGATCAAGGAGCAGGTGGAAGACCATTATCATATCTGATGAGAGAAAATAAGTCACATTCAAGCTCAAACAAAGTTGAAGATGTAGGATACAGTGCAAGATTTTAGTATATGGACCAGTGGAAGGGATTTTCAGACCAATAGAATATGTTTGAAGCTTGGACGACTTTCTACCAAACTCAACTCATGAGGCATGAGTTTTTTCCAGTGGGGTTGTATGGTGCAGGACCACCTACAACCATACTGCCAAATTTGATATGGTCAAATACAACTAGGTGTTGGTAGTTGAGTCTAGGGTGTTTAATAGGTGAAAGTTGCTCAAAATGCAAAAAAATGGCAAAATGCAATTTAGTGGAATATGAAGGGTTAGCATTTCAAAAGTTAGTTAGGGACATTGGGGAAGTTGGAAATAAATTTTAATTTTTATATAAATCCTTCCCATGGATCAAAGAGGGGTGATTGGATGTTGTACTGAAGACTCCAATAATAATAGAATGTTGTTTCTATATATTTTTTGATTTCCTAAACTTTACTGTGTCTGTAGAGGCCCGTATTGTCAATAAATGATTTGAAGCTCATGGTATTATATTATGGTATGTTTTTAATTTTCAATGAATCCATTCTGAGAGTCTAACATATAGGTTTGTGGTGGTCTTTCAATCTTTTCTCTAGCAGTTAGTTATCATAGTGTTAAGGGTTTGATAATAAATTAAAGGATGTAGTTGTCAATCCACTTGTTGTCCTGAACTATTGCTTGGTGGATTGAATTTTTTGATGGTAGGATAGGCTTTGGGATGTTTGAGGAATAAAGGAAAGAAATTTGCTTGGTCTGGGATGATACCTAGGGTCAAATAAGGCATCTTTCCAAGTGAAAAATGAGGTATTGAGATAGGGTTTTGACAAAATGGTGATGGGTCTGACTATATGTTGATAGACTAACCTTGTGGAGGATATTGGTGATCTGTTAGATGTATTATTTTGATTATATAAGCCTAAGAGATTCGAGTTTGAATAAACCCTTGAATTTTGAAAGGAAAGTGAGGTTGTGGTGGTCCAGTAGAAAAAGTGTCTTGTACCTACAAAACAATGGTGAAATTTTTGATTTGACAACCTTAATAGTGTTTTTCAATTCAAAAGAGGGTAAAAGGGAAAATTTATCAACCACTCCCTTTGTAAAAGTGACCTATTTCTAGGATAAGGACAACGGTGCATGTGTTGGTTCTTGTAGGTGTTCCAAAAGAGTCCCCAATAGAGTTGGGATATGTCATGTAACTTTCAAAAGGGTATCTAGAGCAGTAATATAATTGGGAAGTCCTTTGGTATGTTTAGGATTTAAGGTCCAAAAATAGAGTTTGTTGACCTACTAGATCAAGCCTAGTTGGAAGCTGAAAAAGTGAAAAGATAAGGACTTGGGAATTTTAAATATGGGTGGTACCCTTCCTAATGTGTTTTTTAAGTGTTTGACACCCCTTCTTGCATCAATATCCCAACTAATAAGAGAAATATAATTAATCCCAAGACACTAGTGCATCCTTTTGGAGTAAAATACTATCTCAAAAGGATACTGTCTCATAGAACTTGAGACAAAACATGTTTTAGAGTTGAGACGTGGTATGTGATGAGTCATAATTTTCATCATTGATGCATAAAGGAGATTAAAAACTTACCAACTCTCATAAATTTCTTTCTTTGTTAAATGATGAGCATAAATAATCCTATCACAAAAAGGATGAGTTGTAAGGAGAATTGTTTGTTGCTCTTCACAATTTTGGAAACTAATTCTTGACATGAATTGTACTTTCAATGTGTAAAATGGGTCTAAATCACCATTAGGGACTCCCACTTGAAATCTCTTCTACATATTTCATTACGAGTTAGAATGAGAAGATGTGTGAGAAATGAGGTAAATTTTACACTAATTACTTTAGTTGTTGACAATAATGAACTTGATATAGTTTGAGAGGCACTAATTAAACCATAGTAAATAAACCCATTGGTTGCAAATGGATTTTTAAAATAGAATACAAGATGGATCTATTGACAAATACAAAGCATGAATTGTTGCAAAGGGATATGATCAACAAGAGGGTATTGATTATTAAGAGACATTTGCACCTGTTGGGGAGATCAAAATAATTAGAGTTGTATGTGTATTGACAACATATAAATGATAGAAGCTTCAACAAATGAACGTGAAGGGTGCTTTCATATATGGTGATCTAAAATAAGAATTATATCTATGATCCAACCAGAAGGTTTGATTGATAAAAATCGTCCTCAAAATGTATGTCATTTCCTTAAGTCATGTTACTAACTTAAGAAATATCATAAGGCACAATACATTAAAATAAATGGCCACTTTTTATAGATATTTTATTGAAAAATGGATCCTAGGTCTAATTTATAGATCACTAACATCAATCCTTTTCAAAGAACACTAGGATGCAAATTTACAAGGAGATTAGATTGACATCCAACCTTGAAGGTGAGTCAATCAGTCTTAGATTTGATCATTTTATGCCTTGTACATTGATTGAAGTTTATTTGACTTTATTTACTTAATGAAACTATGTTGCCCAAACTAAAAATATAACTTTTTTATTATAGAGAAACTAAAAATCTAATTTAAATAGTAGATCTAGAAATAGTAGAGTACTGTGTACCTATGGTTTGAATCCTAGCTTAAGTTGAATGGATAAAGTCACATAGGATGACTATCTCTAAGTGAAAAAATTTAAAATATGTCTTCATATAAACCCTTAGTTTTCATATTAGAGGCTTCTTCCTTCTAAATCTCACTATCAGATCTTTTTCAGATGTTGAGATATGAGTTTCTATATCTAGTCATGATGTAGGGTTTCAATGTAAAATTAATAATTCATCTTCAATCTTCCTCCAATATTCTTCAAATTATTAAATCATGCATTCAAAGAGAGAGGAAGGGTTGTGCCATATATGTTCTTGCCTAAATCAAAACCCAAGAAATTGTTTCCACCTACACAATGGAAAAATTGATGATAGAAGCTCATCCTTTTAAGGGATATATGATAAATGATAAATGAATGATGATTCAATAAATGGATGTAACTTTCCACTCAAATTTGATTTCCTTGAAGGACTAAAGTGTAGATCTCCTCAAGGTTCATTATAATTTTTCTTGGATTTCTTTAAATACCTACAAGTGTAATTCCTCACAATTTAAATGTATGCATAAACATGACCATACTCACATAAAATTTGATGCAATGCTTTGATGTAGAAGTGTTGGAAAAATTCTATTCTTGACTACCCTTGATTGATTTTAGGATCTATAATTTACTCCAAAATTCCTCTTCTTCTTCTTATATTTCAAATAGTGAAATGACTATATATTTATATGAAATTAATCTAATTTCCCCAAAATTAAATCTCTATAGCTATCATTTGACATTTAAAATTTAAATAGTAAATTACAATTCTTGACATATCAAAAATATGATGAAATTTTTGGGGGATAAATTCACCCTAGGCATAATTATCCCAACCCTATTTGCAAGGTGTAAAGTGTTGGGATAAAAATATTAAATATTTTCCTTGGTTTTGTACATGTGATTTCTTAATAAATGTTCAAATCAGCCACAAAATGTATAATTTAGGAAATTAGGTGTCGAATCAGGTCTAGACACGTAGTAGGGAGAAAAATATAGTGTGAAATTGTCAAGGGTGAAAATTTATGATGATACAATAGCACGGTTTCACCTATAGCCCATCATATTCAAATTTGTATATAAAACTGTCACCATAGATATTGTCATTCTTATTTTGAATGTGGATGATATTGTGATCACAAGAAATTTAAAAAATAGAATTGATGATGTAAATAATGATCCAAGAAAATCTGTCAACATGGAAGACATGGGACTACATCACTACTTTATTGTATTTGACATATGGCAACAAAATCATCACATTTTTATCTTACAAATGTGATATACCAAGTCAATCTTAGAAAATAATTGGATACCCAATTGTAAAAAAAATTCCAGTCCAATGGATAAATTATTATAACTCTCTCAATTATAGAATTCACCTGAATTAGATGTAACTCTTGACAAGGCTATTGGAAGTCTTGTTTACTTGAATTAAATTATAAAAAACTAGACTTATGCTTTGTTGTCAACTATCTTTTGAGATTTATATAGGAGCTAAATAAACTTCATTTAACTAAAAATAAGAATCTTTAAGCTATATCTAAGTTATAATTCATTATGGTATAGAATACAAGAAGAACCCTCTTTTTTTCTTATAGGGATATAACAACTTGGACTATGCTAGAATTATTGATGATAGAAAGTCAGCTACATAATATGTTTTTTATCTTAGATCTAGACATATATTTTGGATTAGTAAGAAACAAGTTGTTGTTTCTCTCTAATCCACAGAGGTTTAATATCATGTTGTGTAAGGAGATGTGTGTGAACTAATTTGGTTACATTAAATTGTGGCTGGCATGGGCATTACTAATGAAAACACACCTATTCTATACTAAGACAATTAGAGTGTGTTGAAGCTTGTGAAGAATCCTTTTTTCATAAAATAACAAAGAATATTAGTGTCAAATTTAATTCCATTTGAGAACACATCTTGAACCACCAAGTCCAACTCTAGTACTAACAAATAGATTCTTAAATAGTTGATACACTCACCAAGTTTTTTGCAAAGGTGAAATTTGATTTGTTTTAGGGATACATTTGATAAAGAAATTGGAGGTAGAAGAAAAAATTTCTAAAATAATCTTGAGAGTAGGGTAATGTAAACCTTTTTATAAAAAGCTACAAAAATCGAGCATATATAAGAACAAATTCATGCATACCACAACATAAAGACTTACATATGGAAAATCATTTTACGAGAGGAACCCCACACTCCAACAACCACCCAATATATTATTCAAAAATTATGAAGATTACAATAGACTTGTAGAGAAATATTCTCACATGAATATCATCAACTAGAGATCTAGAGGCAACACATAAATTATTGAGCTCTTAGAATACATCATAATCCACATAATTGTATTATAATTCCATTATTTTAGAGTTTAAAATTAACCTATCATAGTTGATATGCTTTTATTAACATTCTTATTTGTGTTGATTTTAAATTTCTCAAAGCTATAATGTTAAGTTTAAAAGTAAACACTATTATTTCCTTTCAATGCATATACAATGAGTAGACGATTTAAATTTATCTTGTATTTGGACATATTTGTTAAGATATTTGAAATAAATTTAAAAAAATTGTTATTTATTTGTCTTTAGATTATTTTTTTCTATTTTATCTAAGGTTAAATTTTCTTTTAATCTTATGCTTAATGGATTTGGAGGTATTAAGAAGAAGACACTAGAAGAAATTACATACTCCATATTGTAATATCAATTATTATAAATATTGATAAAATGTATAGGATGAAAGCTTCTATATATCTCCCTAGAGATCACATAAAATGTTTTTTTGGTGGGAAGGTTTTGTTGAGATGCAAAATTATTAGGTACATGAGTGGAACTCAAAAGAAGATTAAGCCTTTCTAGAGAGTAAATATAAGAAAAAATTGTTGAAGGAATTCTACAATCATAATAAAGGATATGTGAAAGGAGTATTATAAAATTTATCTTATCTTTTGAGGAAACTACTCTTTTGTATTATTATAGGGGATAAAATAGAGGAAAATAGTTTGTTTTTAATTCTATAATAGACCAATTTATTCTATTTATTTAACAAGCCCTCTAGCTAAGGACTATTAAAATATAGGAAAATACTATTTAAGATTAAATGTCCATAAAATTTCAAAAGTATTATGATAAAGAAGAGAGAATTTTCATAGAAATGAAGGAAACATCTTGTCTTGATTATAGCTTCAACCATATTAAATCTCAATTTCCCTATTCATTTTATCCTAAATTTTTTTCCCTAGTGCCAGATATTTATGGGGTGTTCAATTTTTGAAATAAAAAAAATTCTCTACAAGATTGGTAACAAAATTTTATAGGCACTATTGGGATGAAAAATACTATAATGCAAAGAACGTGTCAAATAATTGCTAATAGTTATACTAGGGGACATGATAATTCCATAAAATATTCAATAAATTATACTCATCATCCTAAAATATGATGTCCAAGCCAAAGTTTTTAGACCTCATTTTAGTAAAATTAAGATTTGTTGAACACAAAGTGAAAACTTTAAGTATCCTCATGAGTTAGCTGAAAATCACCTGAAATAAAATCTAGAATACCATGTTCCAACTATTAAATATATATGTGAAGATTTTTTCACATGACCTCAATTTCAGAAATAAGAGAAGTTTTCATGATGATATATATATGAAATAATTTGACTTTTAGTTGATTTATTTCAATTAAAAGCAAAATTGTAATACAAGAATTATTTCTGTTATTATAAAGTATATATTCTAAGAAGATTCTTTGTGGTATAATACTTATAAATAATATAATAACATATATACATTAATTTAAGTATAATAGATTTATGTTTATTGATAAAAGGATGTGCCATAAATAATTGTAGAGACAACAAGAATGTAACATATCATTTCTACTCAATGTCTCACATCTTGCAGTAGTAAGCTCATGGACAAGTGTAATCATATTTAATAAAAATAAATTAAAATCATCAAATAGAAATATGAATTAAGTTGTTACAAGCCTAATCATATTTTAATGAAAATCAATTAATATTCATTAAATAGAAACATAAATTAAGATGTTATTTTAAAACAGAAATGGTTCTTTTCATTATAGTGTTTTGATTTTATTTTTTTTAAATCCTCTTTCTAATACTTATAGATCTAACATTAGCTTCATGCAGCCTATAAAGGTACAGTGCGATACTTATAGATCTAACTTTAGCTTCAAGCAGCCTATAAAATTATATTGCTGGTTACATTAATGGTGTCATTGCTATAATGCTATCAACGGAGCATATCCAAGATACAACCAAAAAAACCTATTTATCTGTATCTGAATAATATGGGCTTATTTAATATACTATTTCTTATAGTAGTGTGGATTATAGATTTAGAGAAAATAAAGAACAATCTTGTATACATCCCCCATCGGCTTCTGCAGCAGTAATTATGTATATGGCATTAGTAAAACAGCTTGGTGAACTCCGCCTCATAAATCTATACGTCCCATATTGGCTCCCACAATAGTAGTGGGTCTACGTTTTCATTCATGAGTTCTTCAGTTGTATCAGTGCGATACACAACATCTTGAACATCAGGAGATTCACCAAGCAGGAGGAATACAAGTTTGTCATACTCTGAACGCATATTCATGAGCTCTTCTCTCTTGGCAGCCAACTGAGACTCCCGCTCGTCTATTTGCTTCTGCAGTTCACGGAGTACACTGGTACTTCCCTGGATGGGGTCCTTCACTCTTGTAGTTGCTTCAGACACCAAGCTATTCACTGCATCTGCTCTTTGCTTAGTCTCCAGACCCTAAAGCAACATAGCATAAATATATGAGTCCCTTAGTCAAATTAATGAAAAAGCTGTGTACACTTTATGACGAATAACTTACTCCGACGTCAGCTGGATTTAACATTTTTTGATTTTGCAGCCTTGAATCAAAATCAATGGCAACAATTTGCAATAACCCCAAAGTATTTCAGCGATAGCATTTAGAAAACTACAATGTTACAGCTGATGGTATCACAAAAGTAATTTTAGAGAGTTCTTAACTTACGAAGAACATAAGTCGTAGGTGGGTGGGTTTTAATTTTATCTCTGATCAAATAAATTAATAAAAATTCAAATAAATGTATGAACATATGTAGGTAAGTTTCCAAATCAAATTAAAAAAAAATAAAAATAAAACAAAGAAAACAAATTAATGTATGAACATCTGTAGGTAAGTTTCGAAATCTGCTAGATTATACAATGACACTTTTGAAATCGAATACATTTACTGACTTCTGTAAGCAAGTAGAAAGAAGAAATTTGTAAGTACAGCTTGATCATCAGTAAATCTAGCATGTTGTACATGGCACATAGATTGTATGTGCTAGTTCCCATACAACTGACTGAGTTAAGGAATTTTGTCGGACCGTACAAACAGGTTGTTCAATATTAACTCTAAATGCATGCTTGTTTTCTTTTTGCTAGATGAGGGCGTACGGTAGAAGTTTTATGTTGTGATACTGATGTGAAGCTTGACAGGCTTGCAAAAACCATCCCTGCCTGTCACACACCATACCCCCATGTAAAGTTTGCCTAATATCCTCAGTTGCCTGGCATTTATATTCTCCCTAATCACCAGCTTGTTGAAATGATTCCAACATTTGCCAAATTCAGAATCCAAGAAAGCGTATACAGTTATTGCAGAAGGCTGTACAATGAGAACTTGTTGCAAGGTCTGAATGACAAGTTATTGCTTGAGGGTTGTGAATAAGAAGAAATACCAGGGTACCATATTGAAATAAAACAATGTAAGACTTATGATTACATTGTTGGAAATAAGTCACATTTGCATTAATAATGTGCTGTCAAAGATGGGATAGTAGCTCATTTGATAGAGCATCTCCAACAATAAAATGAAAAGTCTTAGGCTTGAGTCCTATCTGGTTTATATGAGATGTAGCTCAATATATTGTATCAGAACTAGGCTAGGAGCCTCAAGACCATACACTGTGACTGAAGGGGGTGTTAGCAAATAGAAGGTTTTAGGTTTGAGTCATGACTGGTTCATATGAGTTGTAGCTCAACATATGGTGTCAGAGCTAAATCAGGAGTCCCAAGCACCTACACTAAAGTTTAGAGGGGGTGTTAGCAAGTAGAAGTTCTTAGGTTTGAGTCCTAGATGGTTCATATGAGCTGTAGTGCAACATGTGGTATCAGAGCTAAGCTAGTAACTCCAAATGCCTGCAGTGTGGTTTAGGGAGGTGTTAGAACTAAGCCACCCAGACAAATAATGGATTGCTAAAAAATGATTTAGTAATTTAACAGATAAAACACTCCAACAACATATAAAAAATCCAAGATTTGAATCTTAGCTGATCTATATAATCTATAAATCTAACATACAAAAATTATAATGCTGTTCCTAAAAATAAATAAACGAGAGCCATACTACAACCAAAAATAAATAAAAATTGTTGGTGAATACCAAGCTGTATGATAGAAGTGGAGTAGTGTTTTGTGGCAAAATTTCCTTGCCGTCTAGTAGTAGCAGAGCTCTAACTCTTGACCAAATCGTACCACACAGAATTTATTACAACAGAACCCTGTGATAGAATTAGGATGCATAATATGGTGAAAAAACCAGTCACATATATTCTATAATGGAATGGAAAATTAACTAAACTAGTCCCAGATCATACTTTACAATGGAAAGGAAAAATAGCTACTGGCTCTATACAGAAAATGGCAAACCTGTATCAGTGTCTAAACTGAGCAAAAGTGAATCCAGTTATTAACAATTTCTTTCAGTTTTCTTAAATATAAAAGAAAAAGTTAGTAAACATCAGTTTTAAAACTTCATCTAACAAAAAAAATAAATGTGAGCATAACATTCTGGAGTAAAGCAGAAAAAATAAATAAAAAATCCAGCAGCTATGATTATGATTTAGAGACTCAGATTAGTATGTTTGTCTTTTAAGAGACATTAGATTGTCACAGTCCCTCAACTTTGGAAGGAAACTGTACAAACTTTCAATTGGAGAAAAAAAAGCGATGAATCAATAAGAAATAAAAATTTACAACATCAATACTATAATTTAACCAAAACACTATACATTTAATTTTATTTCAACTTAATGCTCCACAGCCCAAAAATCGCCTGCTCTCGTAAAAAGGGGATTAATCTACAGATTTTTTGAGTTCTACTTTAAGATTTAAGTCCAATACCGTACGAAAGAAAAAGAGCCCTAGTCTGATTAATTACTGACAAACTTTAGAAAATACAATTTATATCACTAAGAATTGATGTAGGTGAAGAAAACAAGTAGAATCATAATAAAAGCCAGCAGACAATATGCAATCCAGGAAACAAACTCAGTTTTTAAAAAAATGATCCGCTCTTTCTAAAAAATCAATTAAGTGGCCGTTAAGCACTTGCAAATCTTGGACGCCATAGCATGTGAACCTTTAAGTCATCGGTGAGAAAAGAAATTTTCAAAAACAACTACATATGGTTGCAAAATAATAAAACTGTCTCAGGAGAAAAAAAAGTTGGGGTCATGGTTTAAAATTACTTGGAGTAGTTTGATGACTTGGCCGGTTCCATACACTTTCTGCACAACTGTGAATTTATCTGGATCATCTGCAGGAAAATAAGGCGCCAAAACACATTCTTCTACACATTTCTTGCGTTGCAGTCTACAGGCGGCGCAGGGTACAATATTTCCTTTTGCCATTGCTATTGTACCAAAAGCTCTCAAATAAAATATTTTATACTGCAGTTCTAACATTTTATAGAGCAAAAACGTTTCCGTGGGCTCCAAGTTTCCACTTTTTGAAGTCCAGTGGTTTTTATATTGATGAACTTTAGTAAGACACTGAATCACAATTGAACGATCACACTTCATAATTTAGTACATAAAATCCAAAACATTGGCATTTACAAACAACCTCTATCACTATTATTAACTGTGAAAATGTTCTCTTTGATTAAAATAAGCGATTTCATCTGTGTAATTCCCGAATCTTTTACTGTTACCAAGGGTTTGCGATGTTTTCGGAAGACGACGCCCGTAAGATATGCTTGAGTCATATGTACGTTGGATTGAAGAGTTTTTAACTAAATACTTTGTTCTCCGGTTTTGAATTCATGGGCGGAAAGAAAGTACGTGGGCGGAAAGTACGATAAAATGTGAGGCGTGAGAAAAGGTAGTCGGTTACGTATTTGAAAAAACAGAAGGCTTCTTTACACATGGCGTCTAACATTTCGATGGGTATACTATTTACAAAGAT